>OW204005.1:21238395-22438395 GCA_934047225.1 Ypsolopha sequella | reverse complement strand
GAAAAAATATATATACATATAAATTCTTCCTTTTCGACGAAAAGTTCCACACGACTTTTTATTTGTTTCTCTCATGGCCGAATAAAACATATACTATGGTTTGTCTGATCTGAACTGCTGAAATAATGGAGCGAAAACAATTTTTGACATTCCATTCCGTTCAACGCTCACATCGCCTCACCTCCGTCGCATGAGCCATGAAAGTCATACGAATGAATGAACGCATTTGCTTCACTCATGGATTATTAGCCATTCACCTCATTCATTCGTAATCGATTTTAGCGAAATAATTCTATTTCGGAACGCAGGGTTCGTGTGTGCTGTCAGAGTGTTGCAATCATAAAATAAAAATCATAAAAGCAAACGAGCAGGTTTTTTATTTTCCTGGTCAGTTTATAATAATACTTGTGTATTTAGATAAATTTATTTATTTATTACTTATTTTGGAAAACTAACGACTATTGTAATAATAATAGAAAAAAACTTAAATTAACACTGACTAGTCATTTAAAGTTTCCATAGATAAAGGCCTTTTGTTCTTAATTTTATTGATAGTTATGACGAAAAAAAGCCGGCCAAGTGCGAGTCCGACTCGCACACGAAGGGTTCCGTACTATTATCTATAAAAACGGCAAAAAAAAACACGTCTGTTGTATCGGAGCCTCCTAAAATATTTATTTTATTCTGTTTTTTAGTATTTGTTGTTATAGCGGCAACAGAAATACATCATCTGTGAAAATTTCAACTGTCTAACTATCACGGTTCATGAGATACAGCCTGGTGACGGACGGATAGATAGACGGATAGCGGAGTCTTAGTAATAGGGTCCCGTTGGTTACCCTTTGGGTACGGAACCCTAAAAAATCATGGTAATATGTATCTTTAAATCGGTTACCAACTGGGTGCCTATCATCAAAAACATTATAAAACTTATAATTTATAATTCAGTTTTTACATGAAATTTATCTATAAATACAAGGTGAAATTTAATCAACCGCCTGAATTCATACTGGAGATTCGGTTAGTAATCAGAAACAATGTTTAATGACCGGTCAGGTGAAATTCGAAAAAAAACATCTTTTTGCTCATATCTGCCTGTACTAGGATTTGTATTTGAACTAGTCCAGTGTAAATGAGAGCAAAAAATTTTATTTATTATTTTGACCAAAGGGATCATTGAACCTTGTTCCTGATCACTAACCAAGTCTCCAGTATGAATTCAGGCAGTTGATTAAATTTCAAATTGTCTTGCATATAAACCTAGTCCTGCCATAAGTTTTGTTACTGCAATAAATAAATAAATAAAAAATAAAAAAATGCAAGGTTCCAAGGAAACTCTAGAACATCAATATATATCCATAGGATAGAGTAGGTTTCAAACTACAATAAACAATTATTGATTGTTATTTAATATCATAAAAAATCAACTTTTGAGCGAGTCTCAAAGTTGCAGATTTTGGTTGTTAAAATACGAATGTATTTTTGGTTCATGATGTTCCATAGATATGGATGAAAATGTGATAAAAGTTTGATCTTGATGCTTGTCATAAGATGAAAAATGTTGTTTTTTAAGCAATACATCTTGAAATTATATTTAAAAACTCGATAGAAAATAAAAAATGCTTCTAAGACATCCATTGGGTGTGATTTGTTCATATTGATGTTGTAAAATTGTCTCCTAAAAATTTTCAAGGCCATCTTTTTGTTTTCTAATATCGTTTGTATATAGCTTTAAACCACAACACAAATTCAAATTGTAAAAGTTAGGATCAAAAAAGATATAAGGCCAAAATCCCAAATTATGGCGCGTATTTTAAGATATCGGCTTCGGACTACTTCAAGGATAGTTTTGTTAAAATGTTAATTTGCTTTAAGCAGCTACAATATTTTTTATAGTGACTATTACATATCCAACAAATTCCATTAAGAACCCGCTCCGAATCGTACTTCATACATATCTAAAAACCACAATAACTCGCGAAAGTGGAAAAATGCAATGAAACAAATTTTCGGCTTTCATTTAGATTGTCAATATAAAGTGGTGCGAAAAATCGAGTACTTTTACAAAGCTTCGTTAAGTGACTTATGAACATTTAACAAGCAAAGTAAGCACATACACCAATTGGAAGTATCATCAATATTCCAACAGAATAAAAAATAACAAGTAATCCAGGCAAAATTAAGGTATTCGTAAATATTTATTATTTCCAACGCAAAGGGCGAGACTCGCTCAGCACAGTTCGAACGGCGTGGGGCAAAGCGTGAGGCACTTGTTTAGATCAGCCAGCCAAATATGCGCTTTATTGTCGCGATACGTTTCGCTTCGCATCGGAGTTGGCGTTGTCTTGTACCAGATTCAGTCACAGAACTTTAGGCTGGATTAGGTACATATAAGAGTACCTTGACTAACTGATCTATCAACGTCCAGACCAAACGGCTGGACCTAGGAGCATGAAATTTGTACTGTAGGTTCCTTGTATGACGTAGACATCCACTAAGAAGAGATTTTAGGAGATTCCTACGGGATTGGGAAAAACAGGATCCACGCGAGCAACGCTGTGGGACGTCCGCTAGTATACAAAAGTCAAGGTAATGCCCTAACAACCTTTAGATAATGACTGTAGAATGTATTAAACATGTTCCTGTTTATACCACATAATTGTAAATACCCGAAAGAGGTAGACCAGTGTTTAACCTTTACATCAAGTGGTCACAAAGACCACATCGAATTGATAATAACATGTGTAATAGATACCAACGAGGAAGTAAACTGGACTATTTTTGATTACAATAATTTGCATCCTTAAGAAGCTGTCAAACAAACTCGGCTTTAAAATTGTTACGATGATGCGCAAAAAATGTTCTTTAAGTCAAGTGTGTGTAATATAATATATATTACATGGGTTCTGTTAAGTATAATTTATACTTGCGATTGTCGGCACTTGGTGAAACTTGGAAAGAATCTTTAATAAAACTCACTTGTACACTATTTTACACATTTAATTAATAAATACTACAAAAATAATATTGGTTTTTACAGCACGTAGTTGCAGTAGTTCGGAAATAAATAAATAAAACCGCTTGAAAATTAATTAATTATTCGAAACCGGTTGGGTGTATAACTATTAATTAAATGTGTGAAATAGTGTACAAGTGAGTTTTATTAAAGATGGTTCTGTTAAGGCCTTGCTTTTGGTATTTTAAGGGTTTTTTTAAGTATGATGAGTGAACTACTTACCTGACCAATGTAAAGATGAAGATAAAGATATTTATTTGCTTAAATTGTAGTACATAAGTTGTTACCTATATAAAGGTTATAGTTCATCACAATTTGCCGAAATAGGCAAGCAAAATTTAAAACAGTCTTAACTTTAAACTCGCAGACATGTTTTTTCAGATTTTTTCATCTTTCAATTGTAAATACAGAAAGTTACACAATTGGACATATCTCACTCGAAAGATTTTATTTTTGAGAATGAAGCCTTTTTAAGTGATAAATACGTTTTCACGACTTTTATGTCTGAATTAAATGCTATACCAAGAAAACATAGTTTATTTTTCCGATATAAAGCCAAAAATACCTACACCAAATACTTTTTCAACGCGGCACCCTTCCTAACGACGGCAACGATCGGGCCAGCATTTTCTATTTATTATAATTATTTTAGGTTTACTTCGTCAGATTTTTTATTTTAGGTCATCTTTAGTTTTTAAATGTTATTTAAGTTTTTAGTTAAGTTACTCTAAATTTATTGTATGTATTACAAAAACTTTAAAAATGTAATGATTATGCGTGCCGGCAGCGCACGGAGCGAGTGTACTGATGTAGACTTTCTGAAAATATAATTAAGTTCAAAACCACTCAGTAGGATTGTTGCGTCCCATGGACCAGGCCTTAATATAATTGAATTGATGGTTCCACGCCAAAGGAGAATCTACCCTTGGCCACATTTACACATACAGGTAAATTATATATGAAACCTTGCATATGAATCTCATATAGGTAACAATATGTGTCAAACCATTTTACATGATAAGAACACGAAGGGATTTCCGAGTAATTCAATTCAATTCAATTCATTTATTGATGTCACGCTCTAGGCCAATATAATATTAAAAAATTACAAATTATCAACTAGTTATAAAAAAGATTAAAATTAAAATTTAAATTACAATATGGTTAGTAATTGTTAGTAAGTCATCAATTTTACAGCAATAATAATTTCATTTAACTAGACCTAATAGTTTTTAAGTCAAAAGCTAAAACGGTGTAAAGTACAAAACTCTAAAAAAAATATGATATTGCTTGACGGATTCCTAAAAAAAAATATATACCTATGAATGAGTACAGTCAGGCAAAAAGTCAATAACATAAATTGATATAAAAACGGATAGACACTTCAATGTCGTACGTGGTTCATTCAACTATTATATGAGTCATACAAATAATGTTGTTTTTTATATAATTGTAGTGTTTATTACAAGGTTTATTAAGGCTGGCTAGGTCTTCTACAACATAAAATGATAATTGACTTCTCTTGTCTTATATTTGATTAAATATATTATATATATACGAAAACACAAAATATAATTACAGGTTGTAAAATATATTTCGAATACTAGTTGTGGTACATGACATGTATATTAATTAGTATTTCCAATGATACAAATATAAAAGGTAAAAATTCTACAGGTATATCGGGGTTTAAATGAAAAGCTTGCTTTAAATGAAACCAATTAATCTCGTGATCAGACTAAGTAATCATCCGAAAATAAAATAACCATGCAATGGAAAATAAAAATTGTAACTCGTCGTACAAAATTCAAATATTCATAATTGGCCGTGTGCGTTATTTTGGTTTTAAAACCCTTTTTTTTTCTTCAAATGAACATTAAGGCGGTGGTCGCCACCTCTCCTGTAGATCGGAAATGGTCACGTGTCCTTTAGTGAAATAATCAGTAGGTATTTTTTTTATAGTAACTGATTAATTAGTTATGGCAAAGCAAAAACATTTTTGAATTTTTGAAAAATTCACTTTTTGTATGAAATCGTGTCAGATGACGTCACGATACATGCCGTTAAGCTCACTTTGATTGCCAATAACTTCGTAATTTTTTAAGATATCGAAAAAAATATTTTACAACTGTTTAGCTTTTTAAACGCAATTGATTTCCATAAAAATCTTCATGTAGGAGACGAACTCATTGAGTTTTGGACAAACCAAAATGTAGATAGCTTCAAAAATATAAGTAACACAGCATCCTGGGAATTATCTTCATTACGAGATGGTTATTGCAAGTTGTGAGGAACGAAACTGGATTATTGTCATCAAAATAACAGTCCCCCATTATCCGAGCTGTACATCTGTACAACATGCACACCGGTGTGTTTTTATGTGCTCGCTAATACATTATTCATTTTAGTATTCATTAAAATTTATTTTGAAAAACATTATACTTTGAATAGTTTCGATAATAATCTCATAATAATTTTGATGCTAATTTTTGTAATTATTTTATGTTTGTCTATTAGTCCTCATTTTAATATTTAATAAAGGGGGGATTATCATTTTTGACCCCGTGCGATATTATTTGGACCAATGATCATTGATTTGGACCCAAAAGCATGTACTATTTGAAACGGTTTTCATATACTCTTGCATTTTGAACTATTGAGTGCTTACATATGAAATTGGCGAAATTTTCTTACAGATTCATGAGTTCATAATTCCTGTAATTCAACAGCTATTTCCATTATTTGTTTTTTGTTTGAATGTTGATTTCAAGGGTTTACATCTACGCATTAAATTTTGTTGTTGTTTTCAGTTTGATTATAAAAGTTAAATCTTCAAAAACAGCCCGACCTAAATGCCATCTACTTCTGTGATAAGATTCGTAATTTTTTTTTACAGCTGACACTTTTCAAAAATTCGATTAATGCCGTGTTTTATTAATCATAGACATAAGAAACTCCATAATTTGGATTTGTCATTCCTAAAAAATATGCAAAAATGTTAGTACTGAAAATTGAGTTTCGTTCAAATCACCTACAGAAAACGGCAATTTCATATTTAATCCAATCCATCAGCTAATATCGATCTATTGCTGGACATAGGCCTTCCCAAGGGCACGCCACATTTTTCTATTCTCGGCCATCCTCATCCAGCTAATACCGGCAATCTTTTTTAGATCGTCAGTCCAGCGAGCTGGCGGGCGTTCTACACTGCGTCTGCCGGTTCGTGGTCTCCACTCGAGAACCTTTCCCCCATCGGTTGTCGGTTCTTCGGCTGATGTGGCCAGCCCACTGCCACTTCAGCTTGCTTATCTTAGAGGCTATGTCGATGACTTTGGTTCTTTGACGAATCACCTCATTTCTGATATGATCCATTAAAGAAACTCCGAGCATAGCATAGAATTTCATATGTTAAGACCTAATATATCCTTTTGACTACCTTCTCAACACTACTATAGGAATATTAGGTATGTAAACGTCCATTAGAGTCGGGTCTAGCTTCATGTATACATGTATATTCACTGCAACTCGTATAAAAGAAGCCACACGTAATAGCTAGACCAAAATAAAGCTTCTTTGACATGTAAATAGGTTTTTCAATGCATGTGCTCGTAAAGGCCCACTTTTTATGCATCAAAACCGAACAGAAAGTCGATTATTTTGCCCTAGGGCTTTATTATTATTATTTTTTTTAATTTATTTGTAATGGTTGGCTAACCTGCAGCCTTTCCTGCGTACCATAGATGTTATACTTTTTTCCACTGTTTAACGGCTCTGGATACAATCCTTTTGAGCCAATTATAATTTAAATTTCACAAGATTATATTTGTTTTCATTTCCTCACACTATGCATTGAAAAACGTAGTATGATACACGGGCGTAAAAGCAATAAATTACTCGGTTACGTTTAAAACACTCGCTACGCTCGTGTTTTAAATCGTCCTCGTAATTTATTCCTTTTGGCCCTTGTAGCATAAACTACTATTTTACATGCACACGTGTTCCTTTGAATTTATACTCGTATTATTATGTATGTTATGTACATATATATTCCTTATTCAAATCTATTGAATTCATTGAAATTGCATAATAATACAGTAAAACGAACCTAGTTATACAATGCTCAAGGCTCTTATGACCTCTTTGTTGTTTTTTTTTTACACACTCGTACGAGCGTTTGAGGAGCCAAAAAAGGATTATTTTATAAAGGTTATCTTAGACGGGTCATTGGAATAATGATGTCTTTTGAGGTTTTATTATGTAAATTTAGCTTCATTGACGTGGAACAGCATGAAAAAATCACGGTTATCAAAAAAGAGCAAAAGATTTCAACAATATCTTATTGGGTGTCTCCGGATATTTTCTATTTGTAGTTTCATTTTCAACAAAAACCTGTAATAGCTATATTTTAATATATTTTTATGTCAATGTTCGGTAGAGGCTCGACCAACAAATAAAATTCACACAAAAATCTGATTTTCCAAAACAACCATTGTTAAGGGGGTATATCAACAAAATTGACACTTTTTGAAGTTATTTATGTGCTGTTCAAAAGAAGTCCCAAGTTAAATAAATTAGTATAACAATTTTGGGACCTTTTTCTATATTTTGGTCTATAAGAACCGCGATTGAAGGAATTTACACTTTTTTTGATATTACGACAAATTGGGATTTTAGTTAATTTTGTATTAATTTAATACCGACTTTTTGTTAATTTTCCCCGATTCCATCCCTTTCGCACTGCGGGTCTTTCCGCCTGGAGTAACGGGAACCTTTGCACGGACGATATTATCACCGATAAAATATTGAAAAATTTATATCTTATCGTATTTTTATATTTAAGACCAGCGGGCCACCTATTATGTATCTTTGAATTTGGGTGCCTATCTTCAAAAACATAGATATACTATCGACTTTCGATTCTCTAAGGCAGCGTTTCTTAATCTGTGCTCCGTGGACCCCTGGGGGTCCCCGAGCATATGTATGGGGTCCGCAGCCTAAACGCCAACAAAAGTTTTTTGCCACCAAAAAACCTTCTCATCAACGTATTTTATATGAAAAACTATATCTTTTTTGTAATTTGTAGAAATAAAATAAATGGTCTGAAATTTATTGTTGCTTTTTTGTTAAGAGGGTCCTTAAAATTGTGCTTGACTTCCTAAGAGGTCCTTACACAAAAAAGGTTAAGCCTGTACCTGAGCCTAGAGCATGACCAACTCCAGTCTATCTAGGATTCGTTTGAAGAAATACGGACTCTCCTTGTATTAAAAAATATATATTTGGTTTATTAATCTTTTCTCTAGGGATGTTACGTATAAACAATGTACTAAGATTTATACTTTTGTCAAAAAAAAATGTTTTGCACCCTCTCTTTTTTGCTTATCAAACGTTCGCTTCAAGAACGCGGTTAAGAGATCAACTTGATTTTTTTTTCATAAAATAGGTAATGGAAATATGAAGGTATATCACCTAAATTCAATATTTTTTTCCCTACAAAATTTTTCAGTATTAGCTAAAAACACACCAATTTGTTGTTTCGCTGCGTGATCACTAGTATTACGCGTTCAAGAAAAAGAGGCCAAAGAGCCAACATATAATCGCCTCTATGACAAGCAAATAAAGTCTTTGCCGTAGGACTTATTGTGCTGGACGGGTAATAAAAAAAGTTGCTAGGGTATGCCATCTTCTTAAGAACCGCTGCTCTAAGGATATGTTCGCACTTGAAGTGACGTCACAGTTCGTAAATAGTTCAATACCCACTAAAGCCATATTTGAAAGTTCAGTTTTATCTATGTTTTTGATGATAAACACCCCAGTTGATAATATTTTTTATACTTTCCGAGAATGAACTGTGAAATTCAAGTCACAGTCCATACTTTCCCACCCAAGTTTTACCGACGATTATTACGTCCCAACGTGATGAGTGGTGAGGCCCTATCGCCGTACTAAGGGCTCAAATACACGCTTTTTAAGGCATGCAGGTTTCCTTACGATGTTTTCCTTCACCCTTCAGCAAGTGGTAAGTGAGAACTAATACTATGCACATAAATTCCGAAAAACTCATTATTGCATGCCCGGCCGGGGATCGAACCTGGATCTCAGGATTGAGAGGCCAGCGTTCTACCCCTGAACTACCGCTGCTTTTAACAATTGTATTATCTAACGACGACCATAATAATAATAATAATAATAACGTTTATTTCATAACTTTCTTAATATTAATATTATTAATACAGAACAAGGTTGAGACCACCTATTAAGTATAAGAATACCTGTACCAGGCGGTCTCGCAAACAATTCATTTTATTATCAATTAGAATTGACTTTTAAAACTAAAAACTAATAAAGTTAAGGACAGACATGTCCTGAACTTAACAATTTGTGTTTGAGAGAGGGTGTATATGTGTTGTGTGTGTAAGTGCGGAAGTGAGTATGGGAATAAGTATAGATATATAATTTTAATTAGCTAATTCGTTGCAATAAATCCTCTATTTGGTCATAGCTGAGTATCTTAATCCATGTAGTTATTGTTTTTTTAATTTCGTATACAATCTTAGGGTATATATTCAGTAGTGTGTTGAGTTGGTTATATAAGTACGCTGTTTGAGAATCATATTGATGTCTAACAAATTTGTCGCAAAAAAAAAAAACGCAAAAACAGACGAAGATTAATTAAAAAACAAAATACCTACATAATAACTACTTGTAAAAAAACATGTTTACCCACGCGGGCCGGCAAAATGTCTTTGAATGCTCTTAATTTCAAACCAATGAGGTCGTAAACGGTTTAGTGATAATTTGAATCAATAAATGTATCGCCAAAGTCGGAAAACCCACGCAACGGAGAAAAGTTAGTACGTGTAATGTTAAATAAAACCGGAGGGTTCTGTACCATTCAAAAAAGTTTGTAATTTGAACAAAAATACAAACTTATCGTTACCTACAAAATGTATGCTACAAAACTGCAAAGTTAAGTTGGTCGAGTATTCGAGTACGTAACCCGAAAACTACAGTATAAATCGGTGGTTTCTGTATTTGTTGTTTAAATACAGCATTTTTCGTACATAATATATTAATTAACAAATTCCTAACTACTGTGTTGTTTGAGATAAACCCCGTAACAAAAATGGTCTAAAACTGACAACTCTGGCGGCCAACTATTTATTTATTCTTGAGAGAAAAAATTAACAGAAACATATTTATTTATAGTTACTCTACTGCTACTCAATGAGTTTATAGACAATGACACAACATGCAAGGGAAAGAAAAATAAAACTTTTGGACTCCTTTTTCATGTATAGAAGTATAATTTAATTTTCAATGCATGTGCTCGTAAAGGCCCACTTTTTATGCATCAAAACCGAACAAAAAGTCGATTATTTTGCCCTAGGGCTTTATTATTATTATTTTTAATTTATTTACAATGGTTGGCTAACCTGAAGACTTTCCTGTGTACCATAAATGTTATACTTTTTTTTTCCACTGTTTTACGGCTCTGGATACAGTCCTTTTGAGGCAATCATAATTTAAAGTTCACAAGAGTATATTTGTTTTATTTCCTCACACTGTGCATTGAAAAACGTAGTATGATACACGGGCGTAAGAGCAATAAATTACTCGGTTACGTTCAAAACACTCGCTACACTCGTGTTTTAAATCGTCCTCGTAATTTATTCCTTTTTGCCCTTGTAGCATATACTAGTATAAAGTACATACGTTTTTAATTCAATATTCGGTTTTGGGTCAACATTTTACATAACATATCAAAATTTCAGATCTCTATCTCATTCCCTTGAAGAGCAAGTTTGCTGGTTTTAAAAGCAAAGCAATTACAATAACTAAAGCGTCTAGTCTAGTGTATTTAACAACAAGGGTCTTTTAAAATAAAGCTTTTCACACATTTAATGAAAATAGGTATATTTTAAACTTATATTTATTTATGTAATAAAATACACGTATTAAGGTGGGTCATTCCCGCTCAGCCAGTGGCGTGCATAGAACTCTTTTCCGGAAAAGCAATCAGAAGGTCAAGTTCGACAGTAAAAAATATGAAACAATTTAAATACAAATAAAAAATGCATGAAAATGTTCATTCTAGGGTAGGCAGTGGCAAAACATTTATATGGCAACTGAGCGCAGTGGCGTGCATAGATTTTTTTTTACGAAAAAGCAGTTAGAAGGTCAAGATTGACAGTGAAAAAAATATGAAAAAATTTAATTAACACTTTGAAAAAAAAAGTTTGATGACGCCACGGTAGGCACGGTTTTATAGTTTTAAATAATATTAATTAAAATAAATGTATTTTTTTTTATTACCTTTGTATGGCATTTAATTATTATTGCTCCATATCTATAAATAAATAATATAAATACGTTATAATGAACTTTTAATACCCACGTGTGATTGTTATTGACTTATGTATATGCCAACCGCAAGTTCCTAAGAACGACCCTCGCCTTGATAATGCCGAAATTGTATCGGTGAAACGGTTGGCATATAGTCAACAACAATCACACGTGAGTGTTCAAGCCGTATGTAATAATAATTCAGTATGTCAGCTCACGCGAGTTTTAAAAATATTATAAACTTCTCCAACTTCAAAGTTGAAAATAAAAAATGTATACAAATCTCTCATAAATTCAACATATCATGTGAAAGAGGTATGTCAGGATCGTTTCAGATGAAAATCTGTAGTCTCTGCCTACCTCTTTGGGTGACAGGTGTGAGCATATGTATGTATAAATTCAACCCAATTTCTTTAACCAAATTCCCAGCATTTCGAACGGATATTGACGTTTTTTAGTGAAACGATGTACAGTGAAGACCGCATCAAGTAAGACATCTCTGGACTTTGTACCTATCTTATATTCTTCTCTGTAGGGGCTAATGTCGTACTGCAAGTGTATAGCTTGATGTGGTCTCCACTGTACAATTTTTTGCCTGTGCTATTTCTCCAACATGAAATCTAATATTCTATGTTCGACATTAAATTTATATCTTGAAATTTAATATTGGCTGTTCATATTCACTGTTAACCAAATGATTTACTACCTATAACAAAGTTGCCATTGCACATATTTCGTACACTCTGAAAATGATTTATTGAATAACAGTTTCATAACGTTATATACGGTTGCAGGAAACGGTAAATTATCGACGGTTAATCGAATCCTCTTCCTGTCCAATGAATGCATTAACAAGTAGTTAATTTATTATTTTAATTATTTAATTATGTCAATGAGCTTCGGAAGCTCGTATTGAAGAAGCTTTTGAACCGTTACAGGTTAATTTTATGTGTGAAACAAAATTTGTCGATGAAATATTATTAAACATTATTGAGTAATATTTTTATTGCTTGTTTAATTTCCTGGACAGAGTGGACAGTGAATCTGGTACATGTAATGTAATTAGCTAAGATTTCGAGTGATAATGTAAATACGGAAAAAAAAACTTCTTTAGAATGAAAATGAAAAGGAAATTATAGAATTAAGGCAGGCCCCATATGAAGGCAGTCTAAATCTGCTGAAACTGGTCGGCTTTCCCGATCATAACACGTATTGAGGTGAGCAGTTTTTATCTAAATCATGAAAATGAAAACTTCTTTATTGCAAAAACATGTTACAGTATACAAAAAGACAGTAATTCCCACATTAAGTTGCCTTTTGAAGTGGAAACTAGGCTCTCTAAATGAGCAAGTGAAAAATACTTATCGTTTATATTTCTTACGTACAAAGTGAAATTTAATCAATCGCCTGAATTCATACTGGAGACTCGGTTAGTGATTAGGAATAAGTGATCCCTTTTTTTCGAAATGTTTGTTTCTATATACGAACTGGACTTGTTATTGCGGTGGTTGATATTTCATGCGTGAAGTTTAGGTTGCTGTGTTGGTTTAGGCGGCGGTGTAGAAAGTCGTCAAGAGATGGCCGGTCGTTTCACAGTCCGCATTCTAAAAGCATTCAAACCAGTGGGTCTACCGCGTAACTCTCATTTTCATCACTATCAACTTGAGATTGAAATTTGACGTGCGTGCGACGACACCCGCCTAACATGCCATCTCTTTTGCACGCGTTGAATTTCGCATGCATTTGCTTGAAGTTGATACAAATGAGAATTACGCGGTAGAGCCCCTGCCCTAACAGACATTCAACTCTGAACGTGGGAGAGTTTATTCATATGGTCGCTTGGTGTACAATATAGTCCAGGTTTAAACAAGCAACATTAACAATTCCTTTAATATCTTGTAAATAGGTTAGATATAAATAGATTTTATATTTTATTTTTTTACGTATGTATTATATTTTTCTCTTATTTCATTGTGACTGACGCCGGGCCTGAATATATCTAACAAAAATTTTATTTAACATTGGTTTATGTTATTCTTATCACTTATACGAGCTTTTGATTAGTATTATTATTAAAACAATAAAAAAATTTATAACTCGATATATTTCGGCCCTCGGTATGGGGCCGTCATCAGTCGAATGTAAAAAAATTGTGACATATAATTTAGGTATCATAATAAAAAAAAATGTATTATGATACCTAAATTATATGCCACAATTTTTTTTTTACATTCGACTGATGACGGCTCCATACCGAGGGCCGAAATATATCGAGTTATAATTTTTTTAATTGTTTTAATAATAATACTAATCAAAAGCTCGTAAAAGTTAAATATAATATATTTTCAATGCATGTGCTCGTAAAGGCCCACTTTTTATGCATCAAAACCGAACAGAAAGTCGATTATTTTGCCCTAGGGCTTTATTATTATTATTTTTTTTAATTTGTTTGCAATGGTTGGCTAACCTGCAGCCTTTCCTGTGTACCATTATAGATGTTATACTTTTTTTTTCACTGTTTAACGGCTCTGGATACAATCCTTTTCAGCCAATCATAATTGAAAGTTCACAAGATTATATTTGTTTTCATTTCCTCACACTATGCATTGAAAAACGTAGTATGATACACGGGCGTAAAAGCAATAAATTACTCGGTTACGTATAAAACACTCGCTACGCTCATGTTTTAAATCGTCCTCGTAATTTATTCCTTTTCGCCCTAGTAGCATAAACTACTATTATAAACGTTTTGATCGCATATGCGAACAGTTACAAGAAGAAAACAATAAGTGCACCTCACATAATATCTTATCACTTATAGTAGTTATAATTCAAAAAATAGCTTTATAAATAAATAATCACTTTTTCCTTTCTACTTCTGTGTACTTCTGCATCTAAAAACGTGAAAATAAATTCATATACTATTTGCATTTTCCCGCGGTTCGCCCGCTCTGGTTTTGTTTGCATTTTGCCGAAACAAAAAGTAGCCTATGTAACTCTCCGGCCCATAAACTATCTCTAAGCAAAAAATCACGTCAATCTGTTGCTCTGTTTCTGCGTGAAAGAAAAACAAACCAACAGACAACAAACCAACAAATACACTTTTCAATGCAAGTGCTCGTAAAGGCCCACTTTTTATGCATCAAAACCGAACAGAAAGTCGATTATTTTGTCCTAGGGCTTTATTATTATTTTTTTTTTATTTACAATGGTTGGCTAACCTGCAGCCTTTCCTGTGTACCATAAATGTTATACTTTTTTTTTTCCACTGTTTAACGGCTCTGGATACAGTTCTTTTGAGCCAATCATAATTTAAAGTTCACAAAATTATATTAGTTTTATTTCCTCACACTATGCATTGAAAAACGTAGTATGATACACGGGCGTAAGAGCAACAAATTACTCGGTTACGTTTAAAACACTCGCTATGCTCGTGTTTTAAATCGTCCTCGTCATTTATTCCTTTTCGCCCTTGTAGCATAAACTACTATTATGATAGGGGTACGTATTTGAATTTTTCATTCTTTCATGTTAGCATAAAGAATAATAGAAGTTCCTCAACATAATTATCTAAAGTACGTAATTTTAAATTATTACTCAAACAAATCTTCCAGGAAATATTCCCCACAGTTGCATGTTCCTGCGGCGAACTACCCTCTAAGAATTTTAATGGTAAAGTAAAAGATTCTAAGAAAGTGCGCATGCGCATATTAAAGTGAAGCATGCACAAGCACATTCTAACGCGGGACGAGTTATGATGATGAGTAGGGAACATTGTTGGTTTGTCTGTTGTTGGTGTGCAAATTTCAACCTTAGTTCGTTTCATTATGGTTGATAATAATGTCTAGATGCTTTAAAAATATCCGGGGTTCCTTCAAAAACCGGGTGTAAATGCACACGTATCTGCTGATCTGGTTTTCTATGGTTCCGTACCCAAAGGGTCTGTCTGTCCGTCTGTCTGTGCATCACATAAAAATGTTGATAAATATTTTAGCCCCTTATTTTGCGTATTTTTGAAGTGAAAACTACTTCAGGCGCGTTGAGCAAATTTTGGTAGAGGAAAATCTCATGTGCCCGCGTCACCGACATGCCAACCATGTGTCATTGTACCTCTTTAGGGGTAAATTCTCTATGATCATAACATAAGTCACCGTCAACGACAATATATTTTAGTTTTCACTTCTGTTGGCAGTCTGTATGACTGCCTATGTTTTTTAGGGTTCCGTACCCAAAGAGTAACCAACCCTATTACTAAGCTTCCGCTGTCCGTCTGTCCGTCTGTCACCAGGCTGTATCTCATTAACCGTGATAGTTAGACAGTTGAAATTTTCACAGATGATGTATTTCTGTTTCTGCTGTAACAACAAATACTAAAGAGCAGAATAAAATAAATATTTAAGGGGGCTCCCATACAACAGACATGTTCTTTTTTGCCGTTTTTATAGATAATGGTACGGAACCCTTCGTTCGTTTCAAAAACGCAGTTAACAGATCAACTTGTTTTTTTTTTTATAAAATAGGCAATATGAATATGAAGGAATGTTACCTAAATCCAATATTTTTTTCCATACAAAATATTTCAGTATTAGCTAAAAAAACACCAACTTGTTGTTTCGCTGCGTGATCACTAGTATTACGCGTCCAAGAACAAGAGGCCAAAGAGCCAACATATAATCGCCTCTATGAAAAGCAAAAATAAGGTCTTTGCCATTAGACTTATTGTGCTGACGGGTTATAAAAAAAGGTATGCCATCCTCTCAAGGAATATTATCCGTAAACAAAACATAACTATTGAATGTGGATTGAAGGATATTTTTACCATTCCATCTAGCTTTAATCAGTCAAGCAGCCAAGCAGTCAAGCAAGTATAAATCACCACGTGGTCATTTAATTTCACAAATAGCATACAGTCTTTCCTCACAATGTAGCAAAAACCTTGAATAAATCTGACGTCTAAAAAAAAATAGATGAACCGGTTCAATGCGCTTGTAAAAAAAAGGTTGTGTAATAAAAAAAAACAAATCGACCTGTCTGGAGATGTGCTAGTTGATATTGGCGCTAATTACTTGAGAGATAAGATTCATTGTTGTTTTTTGTGTTGGGTGTTTCATTATATTGATTGTAGATGCTTTGATTGGTGGGGACATCGACTTCTCAAAATAGATACAATCAAGTACAAAAATTGCTGGACTATTCCGTTGGAGTTTTTAGGTTTAAAATTATTTACGGGCTTGTTAGTTCTGATACATCTCAATTTGTCTTCGGGTAATTATTCAGAAAATATAAGCTAGGCTAGCACGTGATAAGAATGTTGCATCGCAGCACAGTCGGTTTTGATTTTATAATATCAAATTAACATATTGATAATATCTCTCTACTACGTATATTATTAACATTTCTAACAAGGCAAACTCCTTTATGGATAATATCATCATCATCATCTTAAATTCTTTATTGCAAAAATAAGAAGTACAAAATGGCGAACTTAATGCATAAAGCATTCTCTCCCAGTCAACCCAAAGATGGTACAAGAAGTACAAAAAGTAGTTGGTAGGCGTGCAGGAGAAATTAAAACTACAATAACAAAGTAATTAAAGTTACTCTAAATCTAAACTAATGACTAGGTAACTTAACCTTACTTAAAAATTTAAAATGCTTTAATACTTATGATGTCCTTACATAATATAATTTTATTATGTATACAAATAAATATCTTAGTTATAGAATACATAAATAACAATGAATATCTATTTACAATTTGTACATTATTTCTCCAACAAAATCTGTAAAAGTTTGTCTCTGTTTCTGAAAATGTATTAATGTTTAGATCTTAAATTTTTATAAGATAAAAAGACCCAAGAGGCTTCAATAATGTTTTTTTTAATGCAAGTGCTCGTAAGGGCCCACTTTTCATGCATCAAAACCGAACAGAAATTCGATTATTTTGCCCTAGGGCTATTTTTTTTTATTTGTTTATGAGAAGTTGGCTAACCTGCAACCTTTCTTGTGTACCATAACTATTATACTTTTTTTCCACTGTTTAACGGCTCTGGATACAGTCCTTTTGGGCCAATCATAATTTAAATGAAAGTTCACAAGATTATATTTGTTTTATTTCCTCACACTATGCATTGAAAAACGTAGTATGATACACGGGCGTAAGAGCAATAAATTACTACTCATAATTTATTCCTTTTCGCCCTTGTCGCATAAACTACTATTATTGATACGTGATGTTTGAATAAAACATGCAATTCATCATTCGATCATATATTTTTTATGTTTAAACAAGCACCTGTCCTGACCGGTACATCCATTGTTTCGACTATGTTCTACCGTATCTTTGATCACAATACCATAATCAGTGTTAGGTAACGATGTCGACACATATCGACGTGAGAAAATCGTACGCAACACACTTTTGTCCGCGACTCTACCTTGTGGGAAATATGCATGGATTGTTTGGAAAATGTATGGAAATTTTTGTATGGGTTGTGTGAGTGGCGGTGATTGTGATGGATGTCTGTGGATTCTTGTTAAATATTTGTGTTTTAAAACAAATTCATGGAACAACGGAGTTGGATGAATTTTGATATAAAACTATAATCTTAAATAACAATTCGTCCCGACATGGGTACATGTGGATAGTAGCAATGAACTGAGCTGTCAAATCTCGTACACCCTTCGACCAAAATAAAATAAATGGACGGGCCACAGCGTAAAGATTTTTGAAGTTTGTAAAGTGAGCGCCGGCTCTCACTTCATCTCTTTCTCTGTCTGTTAGAAGAGTGACACGTACGCTTATTATTACATGCCATCCAAATAACTGACGAAAAAATGCCTTCTTGTGCATTTCCAAAGTGCAAAAAGCAAAATAAAGACTTACAATTAGGTATTGAAGTATAGTATATATCCAATTGCTTAGACTCGTTATGAATGAGCAAATTGTAAAGACAAGGCCCATCCATTCATTTTATTTTGGTCGAAGCGTACACCCACGTTTTACTGTAGATTTATTTGTCCAAAATAATAAGGGCTAATTGTTGTACTTTGGACACAATACAGGCTGTACTGTGTATACAGGCAATTCAAAAAGTGGTATACAAGCACATACATTCCAAAAAATATTTATTGTCTTGGTCAGAAGGTGGTAGAGCTGACGCCGGGCTCGACTGTGGAGGTACCACCATCTTACTTGGAGACCCCCTCGAAGTAATTCGGGGGAGAGTAAGAGAACAGCTCAGAGGCAAAAACCCAGGAGGCCCACCATGCCTGGGGCCGATGGATGGCGGTATATCCATCCCTAATTGCCGGGCCTTATATGGAACAGACTGGTGACGGGCAGTGGCGTCACTGGTGCGAGGGTTCCGGCACCGCGCTCACCAACCTGCCTGCCCAGCGTGTGTGAGTATGGGCAATCTTCCAGGATGACCACCGTGAGTGGCAAAGTCCTGGAAAGGCTTATGTCCAGCAGTGGACGAACTAGGCTGATGGATGGATGGATGGATGGATGGTCAGAAGGGGAAGGCATGTTTTCAGTTTAGTGATTTTTGCAAACAATAAAAGGCGTTGTGTTTTATCATACTCTTATATAAACTTTTATCCATAAATAAAAACCTTATATAATTTAATGGCTTTATTTTTTATTTATTTATTTCATGGAAAAGACGCAGAAGTTAATGACAGATAGACACACATTACAGTAAACACTATATGTTAATGACAGATAGACACACATTACAGTAAACACTATATGTTAATGGCAGATAGACACACATTACAGTAAACACTATATGTTAATGACAGATAGACACACATTACAGTAAACACTATATGTTAATGACAGATAGACACACATTACAGTAAACACTATATGTTAATGACAGATAGACACACATTACAGTAAACACTATATGTTAATGACAGATAGACACACATTACAGTAAACACTATATGTTAATTCAATTTACTTCCTCGACGCTTTCCTCAAATACATTATTTTATAGTAACTAATTCGCATGGATTAAATTATATTAAGGTGTGTTAATTCGAAAATCATCTCAAATTTAGGTAATATACGGCTTATTTTTGAAGTTTTGGTCTAGAAAACGTCATGATGATGAATATTTTTACGAAAAGGCTGCAACTTCCATTTGCTCTCGTGTGACGTCACTTGAGTAATGGCTGTTTAGAAATAATAAGATAGTAGAGCTACATGCTCTACTATCTTATTATTTCAATCAATTATAATAAATTGATTGAAATATGAATTTACATCTAACTCTTACATCTTACTCAATTAAAATGACATAAAAATTAAATTTTAAATATCAATCAAATTAAAATTAATCACAAAATTAAGATAAAAAAATAAAGATACAAAATTAGGATTACAAATAAAAATAAACTATGGCGGTTGTGTTTTTTAATATTTTTTATTATTTATTTTTATTGAACACTTTTATACCCAGTGGCAATCCGGGTGGTATAGAGATTTTGTTGACACTTTATTCATCCAAATTGGTTAAAGCGTTCAGAAGATATGAAAGAATAAAGAAAAATACATACCCTGCACCCTGAAAACAATACACTCCTTTTCAGGTGGCAGTCGTGTAAAAAGCTTAAAACAAGCTTTTTCTCCGAAGTCGATTAGCTGCTAGCTTACAAAAGACATCAACGTGCGACAGCGCTTCTTTTAAGGTTTCTCTTAAGAAATAATTTAAAATAATAATTTAGATATAATTACTCTGATTGGATTGTTTATAAAAACTAACGATTGTCGTGGTCGATAACATTAGTAATTTAAATTCGAGGACGTTATTCTCGCTACAGAGGAATTATAATTGCATTAAAAAAAAAAAAAGGATTTTAATTTTATGATTTTTAATTTTATCATGATAAATATTCAAAATTTCTTACAAAAAATAAACTAAATAACTTAGATTATAATAAAAACATTATCCAACATTGAAAAATATGACTTGTGAGATTAAAAAGAGTGTCTTCTCAACGAAAATAATTGCGAATGTTTTTTAGACAATTTCTAATGCTAAATTTTGGGTACGTGCCCGGACTTAGCCAGAGCATAGGTTAAACCACGTACTAAAAGTAACATAATATTCTTTTCCGGATGCTTTTATTTGACTTCTCTCTTCTCCAGTATGTCACCAATGGGTCGTCATCCAATACGTCCTTCTACGACAGTGAATGAATGAATAATTGAATGAATGAATGAACAATTGAATGAATGAACGAACAATTGAATGAATGAATGAACAATTGAATGAATTAATGGTAATACTAACGTCTCTCTATCTACTTCCGCAGGAGCCGAGCGGGGTATCCATGACCTGACGATGTTCCGGACGGCGTCAGCCGAGGGCTCCGGGCCCCGGACGCCTCCAGCCTACGCCCAGCATCCCCCTTACCCGCCACCAAGGTTTTTCCCTCCAAGGATCCGTCCTCCCCCCCCTCAGTACTGCTTCGACGCCGCCCGCTTCGCCTGCGACGCTTCAAAGCCTCGATACCTGGATGTGGAACGCGAAAGACTAGTAACAAGATGGCTGGCTGAAGCTAACGAGGCCTTAGTCCGTCGAGACAGACCTCCAAGGTACAAACCTCGAAGCAGCGAAAGGCGGCCGCCGGACTTCTTGGAGCGAAGACCAAACGCGCCGGAATGGTCTGACAACTTCCTCTTGGGAAGACGGAACGGGTCCGTCGAGCCGGAAGATGAGGAGCATAGTGATAATGGTGCAATGACCTTGAAGGAGTTTGTGGATAAGTTCTCCTTGCCCAGGGTTGTGAAGTTGGAAGGGGAGGACCGACCAGTGTTGTTGTATAGGGTGCTGGAGGCTCACAGGAGGGTGGAGGCTGTGCCATTGTCCGGGAAGAAAGGGAAGCTGGTCGGGAAGCCCCTCTTCATACCGGATTCTTATGATGGTGAGTTTGCACACACTTACAACTTAAGGCGATATACGAAAAAAATGCGGGTGTTTCTTTTCTGTGTTTTTGATTAAATACATGGAAAATTTTAATAAATTTCTGGTATATGCATTTTGACTACATAATCTAGGGTTTTCAAATTGGAAAACATGTTTGGATAAATCTTCCTCGATAGAAATAATTGTTGAAATGAGGTCTTCAAACACACTTTTTCTCCTCGTTTGATGAGTAGGAACCATATACAGAACTCAAACATATTTTATTAGGTGTGTTTCAACAATATCTAGAGATTTGATATTTGAAATTTTGCTAGCTATTTTAGTTTTTTTAATAAATATATAAAACCAACTTTTTTCCCTGATGACTGATTTATTCCATGTGTGCATCTATCTACATGTAACATGCGTCCGTGTGTCGCATACCTTTCATTTTCTCCCCCTAAAACTCGAAAATGAAACAAATTAATAAAGAAAGTAAAGCAATTATAGAATTAAATGAGACTTTAGGATAATTCATGATTTATATAAAAACGGCTCACCTCAATATTAACATAGGCAGTCTTAATTTTTAGTGTCATAGTTATGGTTTATAAATTATCTTCTACTTCATTTATTTTATTTGTAATTTATGTTACTTATTTTAAGTTATGCCAGCTTGTAGTTCGTAAGACTTACTTGTTATGTGTTGTGAATGTTGTGTTTTTCTGTAATTGGATGCTCACTGTGGCTTGCTTTGTTATATCTTGTAATTGTAAACGTTAAGGGGCTCCACAATGCTAAACATCAGTTTTGTATTGGATTCAGTTCCGTCTGTGTAGATGGTTAAAATTTGGAAAAAATATGGCGTGTGTTTTGACTCAAGACAATTATTAATTACACTTTATAAATAAACATACTTTCAATCTTCTATTACTTATATATATTACTTTTAAAAAAGCATGAATTTCACGAAAAAAGCGATTCAGTTTCCGTGTTTCAAAACCGATTGAAACGAAACCAACACACGCAGATACTAACAAGAAAAAACCATCTTTATTACATAAATAAATTATGGTTAATGCCATAATGTAGCCACGATTTCAAAATAACTGAATTTTTGCGTGCGCGGCATCTGATTAGAGCAGGATACAGAGCTAAAAAACAAACACGTTAGAGCAGGACTGAATTTTAGCATAGTGCAGCCCCTTAAGTATGTGTCTGTTGAAAAACCTAGTAAAAAAAAAACTGCTGAAAAATTCAGTATTTTTGATACCTTAAATTTGAATTTATGCTCGTTTAAATACCATGAATTTAACGGAGTTTCTCCGTTTACAAAAATTCGGAATCTGTTGATTCTTGACACCTCAGGATTCCAAGAAGAACACAATTAAAATGTATGAATACATCGGTTTTGCTTTAAGCGCGGTAGTCATTGTGATGGAAAATATCTCAACACCGCAATGTAGGCGTGCTGTTGGTGATTCAGGCAGTGACATCTATTGACGGCCATTAACGAACTACGAAGTTACGCAAATGAAATTTAAAATGCTTACTATGAAATTAATTCCGGCCAAGTGCGAGTAGAACTAGCGCCCTATGGGTTCCGTACCATTTAAATAGGTTAATATATATGAAACAAAACTGCAAAATTAAGCTGGTTTAGTATTCGGGGACGTAACCCTAAAATTGTTTAAATACCAATAATTTCAAAAGTTTAGATGAGCCCTGGCACCCAAAACCTATTGCATTGTTTTTGAATGTGTGCGTTAACTTAATGCCGAAGCGCGCACCATGAGTGCGCAATCTGCTTACCTACGGTCAGCAAACTGATCAGACTACTAAAGTCGTAAAAATTCAAAACTTCAAGTGCACTTAAGGCGTCCAACTATCACTGTGTTCAGATGAGCAATGAATCCAAACGTGTGAGCGTCAACCATTTAAAGGTGGAAACATTTTGGCGCTGTCATAGTTCGATAAGGGCTTATCTTTACTTTTGAAATCTTTGTTAAATACAGCATATTTTATGGTGCTTTGTTTAATATGGCGTTTTGTTTAATAACCGCCCCTAATAACAAACAATTGGAACAATTAAAAGAATCAAGTGCATCCACCATCCCACCCCCCTCGACGACGCAGCCAACGCTCAGCGCACGAGCAATGCGTGCAGCTCGCCGATCGGCGGCTGCCAGACCTGCCAGTGCCCGTTTGACAACCACGGTGAACGCCGCGTCGTCGTCCTAAGAACGACACTCGCCTTGATAATGCCGAAATTGTATTGGTGAAACGGTTGGCATATAGTCAACAACAATCACACGTGAGTGTTCAAGCCGTATGTAATAATAATTTAGTATGTCAGCTCACGCGAGTTTTAATAACCTCTAAACTGTTTTATTTTTTCCTGTAATTCTGAAACCTTAACTAATTTCATTGTGAAATTGCATTCAAAATGTGGATATTATGTATTTGTAAAGTCTCCTTGAAAATCTTTTCGACAAAATAGCTTAGTATATTTTATATTAATAAAAAATCGACTTTTCGCTACTTTTCCACGAATACGTCCCACTCGCACTGAGGATTTTTTCGCATATGGAGTAATAGGGACACTAAAACTTTTACGTAGCGCCTTAAGTACGTTTGAACAAACCACGTCAATTGATTCATTCATTTACTGTGAATAAAATCTTTTGTAAACTTCTATTTCACTGATTTTACACTGTGTATTGATTTTGTCTCGAGTATCGATTTCAGGATTTAGTTGGTTGTTTCTTTATAAAATTTATTTGAATGATATCTAGCTAGTTTGAACAAATCATGTTTTAATTCAACCAGCAGCCGTATCACAGTGTTTAATCGCGCGCGATGCGACTTAGTTCAATCACAAGTGCGAGGAGCGTGACACGATGTTTTTGCGATTAAACAGTACGTCACTACGTAGTAATACTTTATATTCTCTGACGTCACGCTCCTTGCACTTGCGACTTAGTTCAATCACAAGTGCGAGGAGCGTGACACGATGTTTTTGCGATTAAACAGTACGTCACTACGTAGTAATACTTTATATTCTCTGACGTCACGCTCCTTGCACTTGTGATTCAATGGCGTTGCGCGCGATTAAACCGTATGCTACAGGCCCTGGAGCCGAGTTATTTAATGAAAACGCAGTTTTTTGAGAGCGCGTGATATTTCTCATGTCGTAACAGCCAGTTCTACGAGTTCAGTTCTACTTGAAGCAAATGCTTAATCTTAGGTCACCCATACCCTTAAGATGCGTTCCGTCTTCGCTTAGAAAAAATGAACCTTCAACAATAAGTATCCAACTTAAGCTTATTCTTAATGCAAGATTGTGTCATCAAACCGTGCAGTTACTTCACTACTTAAGTCATACTTAAGTACAATAATAGATAATCGACAATGACCAAGTGCGAACAGCTTAATGGTAGGAAATGCTTCGTTAGACTTGAGCGTAGAGTAGAGAAAAATTTAGTGAGACAGCAGGCATAAAAAGGAACCAGATAGTAAGCTGACAATCAGCGAACGAAGAAACAGTAAAAAATAATTGGTCAACATCTGTATTTATAGGTACGTTTGTCCAACATTTACCAGGTGTAATAAAAAACCGTTTTTTTTATACGCCTGTCTAACGCTTACTCACTCGGAAAAAATTTGCAACAATCTACACTCTCAAACCAAGCAGAGAGTGGCAAAAAGCCTGCACAGTTGGGTCAGCGGTTTTCATGATAAACCGCTTCACCAGCCCTTTTAAACAAAACTGCAGTGGAAAACGGGGAACCGTCGCGTAATCCTGTTTGTCTTTGAAGAATCTGTACGATTACCTACAGTGAAACTAGTAGGCGAAATCTGACTTCTATACTGAGTGATAAGATGAAATTGCGGAAGCCGAAAACTGGCGATAGTACTCGTCTATACAAACAACTTCTACTAAGGAGCCAAGGCCCGAATCGCAAAAAAAAATCAGCTTTTTCATAGAAAAGTTATATAGCTACTCGACCAAAACGCATGAAAAAACTGTTTCTTTTTCTCGATTTTACAAATTTTTTTCATCGATATGTTTTCTTTTGGACAAGTTCTATTAAAAGCCCTGTTAATGTTGAACCACGATCTGGATTTCTATCTATTGTTTTAGCAAAAATGAGAACTAAAAGGGATAAATGTAGATCATTTAATTTTTTAACAGATATAAAATCTATATACCTAGATTAGATAATAATATACACCGT
Organism: Ypsolopha sequella; assembly: GCA_934047225.1. Taxonomy (NCBI): domain Eukaryota; kingdom Metazoa; phylum Arthropoda; class Insecta; order Lepidoptera; family Ypsolophidae; genus Ypsolopha; species Ypsolopha sequella. The sequence continues at coordinate 22,412,878 of OW204005.1, read as the reverse complement.
GTAATGATGACCTGCTCAGAAAATGAAACCACGTATAGGGGATGTTATGAGGGTTCTTTGTACTAAATTTCATTTCGACATTCCTATTAATACATCTACAAATTAATAATTAATTTAGTTTCGTTCACAAGTGCAACGTACTAACCACGTTTTTTTAACAGGCTTAAAAAATGCGATGTGGCCGCTTCGTGCAGGTTACTGACATGTAGTAATACTGGAAGGGAAGGTGCACACTTGGAACACGATTTATTTTGTTCGAGAAAATAAATTTCTGTAAACAGAAATATTTTCTCGAAATGATTTTTTTTATGGCTTTGTAGAGGTATTCCCTACATGTGGTTTATTTTTCTGATCAGGTCATCATTACACCCAGTATAGATAGAAAAAAAGGTCATTCAAAATCCTAAATACAACATATAGTATTCTCACTATATGTTACTCTACATACACTGTGCTCTAAATACACCATCACAAATGTGTGGATGACGTAATGAAATGAGTTTTCTTACGTCGGATGAGAATAATTTTTAAGTGACATACTTGTCTTCCATTGCAATGGTTTTCTTAATGTTTAAATTTTTATCTAGACCCTATTTTTACTTGCAATACTATAATTACCTAAACGACTATTAAAAGTATCACTTCTAGAAATTACCATTTCTGGAAAAAACACACTTCTTGAAATGACCACTTCTGAAAATAAACAGCAGTGACAGTAGCTGACATCTGTTATTTTGATTTATGATGACAATGAACATGAAAACTTCGCGACAAATTCATCCAAGCATTTCCAGAAGTAGTCTTTTGAAGAAAAAGTTATGTGGAAGCTGTCATTTCTAAAATTGGTCTTTTCCAGATGTCGTAAACCAATAATAAATAAACCAATATAAATTAGAGAAATAGAAAACATTTAAAAGCAAATTAAGATAATTTCTTATTCATAAGGCATACTACACACGAATCACGGAATTTTTGACAGAATAATTAATTTTAAGTTCTATTTCTTATGGGCAACGGATTGTTGGACTGGACCATCAATGATGAATTAAATAAATTATAAGGTTTGGCAGTATAGGTATGTTTTTGGTTAGGTACAGTGGAGACCACATCAAGCTATACACTTGCAGTACGACATTAGCCCCTCAGAGAAGAATATAAGATAGGTACAAAGTCCAATGTGTCTTGCTGCGGTCTCCACTGTACTACTGTTATTTCATGCTTTTTCATTATTTCAAGGTATGTAACATACATTTTAATATTTGTACGCCATACATGGCACATCATGGATTAAGACTGAAGGCGATATGCGAAAAAAATACGGGTGTTTCTTTTCTGTGTATTTCATGAAATACACGGAAAATTTTAATATATTTCTGGTTTATGCATTTTGACTATACAACGTGTAACAGAAAGGTGTAACCATATTTGAAGAGCTTATACAGTCAATGTTATAGAACAACTTTTAATATATAACAAACCCTGTATCTCGAAAAAAAAATTTTACTATTTCATAGATAAAGGCAATGCCGCTAGGCCGAAATGTATGGAAGGGCAGATTTTTTTTTCGAGATTTCAGGGCTGACTCCATAGTAAAAGTTGTTCTGTACCATTGACAGAATAAGCTCTTCAAATATGGTTACACCTTTCTGTTACACGTTGTATAATCTAGGGTTTTGAAATTGGAAAACATGTTTGGATAAATTTTCCACGATAGAAATAATTGTTGAAATGAGGTCTTCAAACACCCTTTTTCTCCTCGTTTGACCAATAGGAACCATATAAAGAACTCAAACATATTTTATTAGGTGTGTTTTAACAATAGCTAAACATTTAATATTCGAAATTTTGCTAGGTATTTTAGTTTTTTTAATAAAAATATAAAACCAACTTTTTTCCCTTTTGCCCTGAATCCGCTCCTCTCGCATTGCGCTATTTTTCGCTTGGAGTGACAGTGACAAAAATAACCTGTGTTGAACAAATAAATAATTTGAATTTGAATAGTGGTTCGAAAATTACGAAATTAACGAAAATTTTTATAAAAACAGTCGACAAAAATACTATTAAAATGATCCTAAAACTAAACAGTGTCATTCATCCACATCATCACCGCTCTTCCTGTCACAACCTAAACGCTTGCACTTGCCCCAGCATTGTGATTCCTCAATGACGCGGAAAACGCGCGCTCAATTGTTTCTGCGCGAGTCTTTTGTTCTGCGCGAGCGCATGGCCTCGGTACATGTGTGAGGTTTTGTCCGTGTGTGTGTATATCTGTTTGTGTGGGCGGACGCCTTGTCTTGTTTGTGTTGAGAAAACTAGCATCTGTCATGTTGGTTCGTTCGTGATTTAACTGATGAGTTTTAGTTGCTCCGGCTTGTGGATATTTATAGTTTGATACGGCGAATGAAAAAAAAATGTCATTCGAAAATGGCACCAGATACTAAAAAAAAGTGTCATTCGAAAATGGCACCAGATACTAAAAAAAAGTGTCATTCCTCACTATTTTTTTTTTTCTCACTATTATTTTTTTTCCTCACTATTATTAATCTTTGAATTGAAGTGCAGAAGGGTGGATGACATTAGAGAATTAACCCCCTAAACCCCCTTTATACGTTCATGCCTGACATATAAAGTGTGAAAAGTGTGAGCGGGACACAGTGCACGAGTTCCGTCAATGCAGATGCCATCTTCTATACTATATAACTATACTCATAATAAAGTATAGTAAAAAGTCATGTCTGTACATTGAATATTTTTGCGAAATTTCAAATTAAATAGGTGATTAGTATTGCACCGAAGACAAAACTAAAATTTTTAGAATTTTTTTCTGTCTCTCTGTATGTGTGTTTCATTTTAACTCGAGAACCACTCAACCGATTTGGATACGGTTTTCATTATTATCATTGTAGTGACTCTGTGTTATAAGGGGTGTTACTAAAATAACCATCAAGCCGAAAACGGGGCAACAATTTAATAAACGCTGGTGGAGTCGCGGGAGAAAGTTTAATCTGCTAATAAAAATGTTGCCGATACCGACTTCCGTAGATTTTGCGGAAATCTCTGGACAGACCGATTAACATCTCGCCTGCCTCTCGCATAACTGCATTATAACCGCCACAAACCAACTCTTAGATCAAAATAATCAATACAAATGAAGTAGATCTTAATGCGCATAGATATTTTCGCTAGTTTTCGTATTCTTTGTTTTTCGTTTTCTGACATGAATCCTCTTATGTGTTGCTGGTGATCGACTGGTTTTCTTGGTGTCTCCCTATCAAAATATAAATTTTAGTGGAAGTGGGACGGTTTGGAGTCACTGATTGTTGGTGTGCGCGGTCGAATCCTTGTTCAATTTATTAACGTCAGAAAAATGTTGTACTTTTACTTATGAAACTAAAATTCATTATTATTATTTTATTATAATTACTCGAAAATAGCCTAACTATTAACTGTAAGAGCCATAAATATTGTCCAATAATTTAGACAATTATTTGTGAGAAAGTAGGAGTCAAAGTTATTTTAGAACATTTTAGAACTATTTTGAAAGAAAGAAAGAAAATAAAGATATCGGCGCGTTTACAAAAAAAAAAGAACTTATAGCTAACACAGTAGAAAAGGTTTAGTTAAGTAGGGAGTAATCTATAGATAAAAATAACAACACGACAAAAGGATGTAGCTCAGCTATGTGCCATCCAAAACATGCTTTAGTTGGCGCTGGTTTTCAGCTACCTCTGTTACAATTTTGCAATATTTGCAATATTTGTCATGATAGTAGGTTATAATTGAATTGAGTAGTATAATTTTCTAACTTATGATTCCTCTGAGGAGTTAACATTAATTAATTACAGACTGTAAAAGGAAATAGACTATATGAGACAAGTAGACAAAGATATATATGTTTTTCTTTTTTTCATTAACTTGAATTTCTGCTGTCTTGTATTTCCTTATCCCTTAGTTAAAGTTGATATAAGTCATTTGTATAGTATAAGCTTTATGTAAAACAAAGACATGATCTTGCTAAATTTCTTGCCCTTCTTCTTAGCAAGACTAATCGAATGGGTGGAAGTAGGCATGTATTTATATATGTAACCTATTAGTATTTAGTATAATGTGATTTGGTCGGCCGCCTGGATTCGTGCTGGGGCCTCGGTAGGTGATCATTGAACCTTGTTCCTGGTCCCTGGCCGGGTCTCCGGTATGGGTTCGGGCGGTTGATTGGATTTCACCTTGTATAATAATATTTTACCTATAATTTTAATCGTATATATATTGCTACATAAATTAAATAAAATTTAATCTAAGTAGTTCATGTACATTTATTATTTTATTACATATATTTTTACAAGATTAAAATTTGACTTGTGAAACGTGTATTATATATACCTACTTTGCAAAATAAACTTTTTGAATTTTGAATTTTTGTATTTTATAAATATATATTGCTACATAAATAAAAAAAACCTTTAATTTAGTTCATGTGCATTTATGTGTAAAAAGTGTATTATATATATCTGCTTTGCAAAATAAACTATTTGAATTTGAATTTGAATCAATCAATAAAATTAAGTTTTGACAGCTCTAAAACGCTTTAATGTCCTACTATTTTGAAGTTATCAGATCGAAGAGCAGATACGACTTCTGTTTTTTGGCTGAACCCTAAAAAGCAATATCGTAATGGATCTCACAGTTAAACAGTTTTCGGTCCTAAAAGTAAAAGCTACTTCACTTAATAGTTACGAAACTGTGAAAAAGGGAAAGTCAAAGTCATTTAGATAGTCCTAACGAGCGAATTTGACAAATTACTTTTTACCTTCAACGTGAAATTGGGTAATATGACGTAAAATTGTATTTTATGTCCACACGTGTCGAATTAAACGGTTTTTCTAACTTCGTTATCGGAATGAAAATGACAACAAACTTAAAACAGTTTTCACTTGCACATTTATGTCCGTTTTCACTAACCTCGGAAGACGCCTACATAGATGCCTAAATATTTAAGGGATAATAATAGGTTGACCATCTAAAAAATACTAGATGAGCAGCTAAGTTACTAAGTTGGCATCAACTGGGTTAGGTTAGGTTTCAACATATTTTTGATGCCAATTTAGTAATTTTGATGCCGATTTTTTGTATTTTTTGACGGTCAGTTAATTTGAGTATGCCAGAGCAGAAACGCGTTTCACCAACTCATGACTAGACACAGGATTATATGCGTTTGTATAGTTGTATATGCAGATGCATATATTTTGCTTTCTAGGACGAGATTGCATATAACAGGACCTTTCTTTTTATAATGCCTTGTTTTTGACACAATATTGGAAAATATTCACAATAAATTTGATGCTTACACATATTTAACATTTAGAAAAGTATCTACATAACAGTAGTTTATGCTACAAGGGCGCAAAGGAATAAATTACGAGGACGATTTAAACGTAACCGAGTAATTTATTTCTCTTACGCCCGTGTATCATACTACGTTTTTCAATGCATAGTAGGAAATAAAAACAAATATAATCTTGTGAACTTTAAATTATGATTGGCTCAAAAGGATTGTATCCAGAGCCGTTACACAGTGGAAAAAAAGTATAACATCTATGGTACACAGGAAACGCTGCAGGTTAGGCAACCATTACAAACAAATAAAAAAAAAAAAAAATAATAATAAAGCCCTAGGGCAAAATAATCGACTTTCTGTTCGGTTTTGATGCATAAAAAGTGGGCCTTTACGAGCACATGCATTGAAATAGTAGTTTATTGACACAAAAACCAAAAATAATTAATACCAATTGACTATTTATTATATAGTATACATAAAACTGTATTGGTAATGTTGGATTAGAGGATGGAAAATGTGTCTAAAACACCGTTTTTTTATTTATTTTATACTGCTTATTTACTGCGATTTTTCGTGCATATTTGCATGCTTATATTACCACTTTGATAGTGCATATAATAGCACTAACGGAAATAATGACGCGAAGCGACTCTTCGTATTCCGGTATGACGTCATGATTAGCAGTACCGGGGAGTAGTTACAGATAGTTGCGTAGTATCAGTCATTAGTCCGTTACCGACTTCCGTAGATTTTTCCGGGATGCCCTAGAAAAACTTATTATCGCCTCGCCTGTTGTCACTCCCAGTTGTTACTTCAAATTTCATGATTTTTAGTCCGATTTAAACATAGATCTAGTACATAACGTTAATGAACTCAACCTAAAATATTATAATAACATTTCATAGATACTCCACAATGTGGTGACAGCGTTTGTATGGAGGTTTGGGTGTGATGACGTCTGTTATGGTTTAAAAAAAATCAATCTCGCAAGATCTCGGTATTAGCGAGATCTTGCACTAATGAAAATTCTTTCGAAAAAATATCGTTTCTACTACTGGTTAGTAAAAAATTAAAACAAGATATCAATCCAATTAAAAGGTTGTATTTAAACACACTTATAATAGTTAATTATATTATTCTACTGATCATACTCAAAAACTTTCCCAAAGAAACATACCAGCGCAATTTTTTTTTCCATAATAACTTTAAAAACCAACTGTAAATGTTGTATGGGTATATGTTTTTTTTTTCATTTGCTTTGTTATGTTTTTTGGTAAATTTGTTTAGTGTGAACAGTAGAGTATATGATTTTATTTAAAGATAACCTGTGTTTTTACTTTATATAGCCTATAGGCTAGCCCATCAATTTCAACAAAATTAATTAAATAAATCTTGCGAGATCTCGCACTGATAACGATGCGTGATTGATCTTGCAATATATGTGCGAGATCTCGGTATTTCGAGATCTCGGTATACCGTGATTGCATTCCCTAGTTATGGGGTATAGAGGTGCACTAACTAAGTAAGAATTTTTAGAAATTCACTCCGTGAAGGGGCAAAACAGGGTGTAAACTTTTAATCGAAAATGCGTTCCCACGGGTACATATTATATCAATAATCCACGCGGGCGAAGTCACGGGCATCCTCTAGCAATATAATAAATATATTACAATTATTATAACTAAATTACCATCGAAATGGTACATTTTGTAGCGCAGACTTTAATTGATTTTTTTGCCAGTTCGATAAATAAATATGAATAATAATAAGTTAAACATCTAAAAAATACTATATGAGCATCTAAATTACTAAGTTAGCATCAACTAGCTCAGGTTAGGTTTCATCATATTAGTTTTGATGCCAACTTAGTAATTTTTATGCCGATCTTTGTATTTTTTGATGGTCAGTTAATTACAACTCAATAAATATCCGTTACTGCTGTTGAAATTCTCAATAGATCTTTACAAATGCAGTAATTGTGCCATTTTCGTGAGATATTTAAGCAAAATTGAAGTTAAATAAATAACCGCTTGCTATAATATCTGTAATAGCTACTCGAAGTAATAAAATATCTCTTATATTCGAGATAATTATTCCTAAATAGCAACAGAGCCGAAAAAGTCATGCGCATGTCGTAAAAATAGTTTAATTTTATAATTACATTTAACGGGACACCTAACGCTAGAACATAAACAACACCAGGTTTTCAAGGGTTCATTGGAAGAAACTAGGTCTCTCCTCATATTGGAGAAAATATATTTGATTTATCGATCTTTTATCTAGGGATAACTTTTTAATAGTTTACACTTTTTAATAGTTAATAGTTTATAGATAACTTTTTAAAATAATTTTTAAACTTTTTTAAAGGGATAATTTTATCTAAACATAAACAATGTTTTAAGATGTATACTTCTGTTGAAAAAAAAATGTTTTCCACCCTCTTTCTTTTTGGTTTTAAACGTTCGTTTCAAAAACGCGGTTAAGAGATCAACCTGATTTTTTTTCATAAAATAGGCAATATAAATATGAAGGAATTTTACCTAAATCCAATATTTTTTTCCCTACAAAATATTTCAGTATTAGCTAAAAACACACCAATTTGTTGTTTCGCTGCGTGATCACTAGTATTACTCGTCCAAGAACAAGAGGCCAAAGAGCCAACATATAATCGTCTCTATGAAAAGCAAATAAGGTCTTTGCCATTAGACTTATTGTGCTGGACGGGTAATAAAAAAAGTTGCTAGGGTATGCCATCCTCTTTCAACCCTCTTAATATTAATAATCATAATTAATAATCAATTAATCAAGATACTAAAAGGTAACAATTACAACAGATTACAACTCCATACATAAAGATTTCAAAAGTAAAGATAAGCCCTTACCGTATTATGACAGCACCAAAATGTTTCCACCTTTAAATGGGTGAAGCTCACACGTTTGGAATTAGTGCTCATCTGAACACAGTGATAGTTGGACGCCTTAAGTGCACTTAAAATTAATCATTTTAACAACTTTAGTAGTCTGATCAGTTTGCTGACCGTAGGTAGACAGATTGCGCGCTCTTAAGTGTTCGCGCGTCGGAAAAACAATGCAATAGATTTTAGGTGTCAGGGTTCATCTAAACTTTTGAAATCTTTGTCCATACAATCTTAAAATTAAAATGCCTAAAAATAATAATAATGTCAAATAAAAGTTTGTATAATAAGTTTGTATGACTTTATTGATGCTTCTGGAAAAGGCGAAATATGTGAGCCAGGAATTCCTGAGTCTAATATGTGTGTATATGTGTAAAATCTACAGAATGTCTTCTCCAAATTCAAAAACAAAGCCGCTACCACAAGAAGCTTAACTGACAATTAAACTAATCGTGCCATCAGCCTTGGGCCAGCCTTCCTGCCGCGTGGGAGAGCCGGCCCATTAGAGGTAGGCCTTACATGGGCTCTAACCGAGGCTGAACCTCTGTTGGCCTCTTGCCTCCTGGTACTGACGATTATTGTTGATGGTACTTGAGGAGACAAAGTGGTTGATGGGTCACTTGAAGTACCAGATCATAATGTCTCATTTCTTCAAGTGTGGTAAATGAAACGTTGGTTACTGGTTACAATGAGCATTTTTAGGGTTCCCTAGTACCTAAAAGGTATAAAAGGAACCTTTATGGTGAGACTCCGTTGTCCGTCCATCCGTTCGTATGTCACAGGCTCATAGCTTTAGCACTGTTAAAGATAAAGACATAAAATTTGGCACAAAAATAGTATTAATTTGGCCACATATCAAAGTTTAAAATAATATGAAAAATCTTAAATTGTTCAAAATATTTCCAAAACTAAAAAAAATAAATAAAAAATATTATCCTAAAAATGCAATATGGGTATTAAATCGTAGGTATTAAAAAGTGAATTGTAAAAATAATATAGTTTGACAGTATTTAATTCCATCTATTTCGAGAAATCCTTGAAAAACCATAAAAAAATGTATATCCCCCCCCTTATCTCCAAAACTGGTGGACCGAAAAATATGGAAACAATCATGGTAATATTTGTTTTCGTAAAGATTACAGGCAAAATAAAGCGGTTGAGAAAGTCACGAAAAAAAAAATTACAAAACTAAATTTATCATCCACAATATTGAACCCAAGGTAAATTTTTCCATTTAATGTTTTTATTATTATTTTAAAACATCTATAAAAATAACAAAATCATTTATTTATAACATACGTAACAGTTTTAGTTGTCGAATTCTCCTTTTAAGTTTTCACCTGTAGTAGGAGAAATTCGCTCTTTCATCCGTAGTTGCGAAAGAATTATTAAGGCGCTCTTATCCCAGAAGAGTGACACTCTGTCTTTTTCTTTACTTGTAAGGAGTAAAGAAAATAACCACACGTTTGTACTTTTTCGTTGTTTTTATCGGTTTTTTAATTGTTTAAAAATAAGGGATATGTTTATTAAAACCCTCTTACGTGGTCGACCTAAAAAATTTAAAGAGCAATATTACCAGATATGTTTCGTTAATAAAAGAGTGGAATTATGGAAATGGCATGATTTGAAAGGTCTTATTACATGCTGTGTTCGTGAATTATTTTTATCGAGCAAAGTTTATCTGATCGTGTAATACATGCCTGGAAGGTTTGAACTATATTGCGTATTTTTTTTTTGAAGTTTTAGACGATATTTAAAAGTTCTATTTGACTTTGAAATTACTGATTTTGGGATAAGAGCGCCTTAATAAATATTTCAACAAAGCAAGACTTTAAAATGTATTTGTAAGTAATGAAATACACGTCATTACTTTTTTGAAGTCTGTTAAATATTGCCCAATACAATAAATAGCGCTGAGCTCAACAGATAATTTTAAAGAAATTAGCAAAATGTGTCATTGATCCGTGATACTGATCACTTACCAAGCCTTCAGTATAAATTTAGCTTCGGATAAATTAATGTCACCTTTATACATGTTAACATTCGAGTGGCAAATAAATATATCTTGCCTGAATTATTAATTTTATAATAAATAATAATTTAACACCATCTTAACAAATTTCTTTAAAAAATCCCTTTACAATCCTACAAAGTTTTTAACTCCATAAATATTATAATTCAATAAATATTACGCGTCCAAGAAAAAGAGGCCAAAGAGCCAACATATAATCGCCTCTATGAAAAGCAAATAAAGTCTTTGCCATTAAACTTATTGTGCTGGACGGGTAATAAAAAAAGTTGCTAGGGTAAGCCATCCTCTTAAGCACAGGGCGACAACATATATATATATATCAAATACCTCGCTCGGAATAAGCTTGCAAAGTATCAATTTGCTCCGAAACAATCCGAAATAAAGGTTATTTATGAAGATCATACAACTTCATACAAGGCGACGGACGTCATACGTACTCATACACGGAGTAACTTCTCCGTACACAGCTTCATTTACATACTTGTATGGAAGCTCTTTTACATATTATGTACGTCAAGATTAACAGCTTATTTATGTGGAGAAGCTATATAGCATTGGACCCTTTAGGTTGGTGATGACATGTTTTTCAGGGCGGTACTATCGTGGAAAGTTTTTTCGCTCTTACTACCATAGATTTAGAATGTACAAGATAAACAATGTAGTAGAGAAAATAATACCACAAAATTACTATGACATTACTATTACATTTTCAATGCATGTGCTCGTAAAGGCCCACTTTTTATGCATCAAAACCGAACAGAAAGTCAATTATTTTGCCCTAGGGCTTTCTTATTATTATTTTTTTTAATTTGTTTGCAATGGTTGGCTAACCTGCAACCTTTCCTGTGTACCATAGATGTTATACTTTTTTTTCCACCGTTTAACGGCTCTGGATACAATCCTTTTGAGCCAATCATAATTTAAAGTTCACAAGATTATATTTGTTTTCATTTCCTCACACTATGCATTGAAAAACGTAGTACGATACACGGGCGTAAAAGCAATAAATTACTCGGTTACGTTTAAAACACTCGCTACGCTCATGTTTTAAATCGCCCTCGTAATCGCCTTGCGCCCTTGTAGCATAAACTACTATTACTATTTTACTTAATATAAGAAGAAAAAAACAGACTTATTGCCAAGAAAAAAAAGCGTAACAATGAAGTGTTCATACAAAAAAATTAAAAGATGAACTTACGAACTAAATTTAAAATAAACAAACTTAAAAGAATATTTTGGACAACCCTGCATATAACTACTAAATACAACAAAGAAAATTAATACGTTATTGAAAAAACTTTTTTTTGGGGCGATTAAGGCGGTGTGCGAAAAAAATACGGGTGTTTCTTTTCTGTGTATTTCATGAAGTACACGAAAAATTATAATATGTTTCTGTTATATGCATTTTGACTATATAATCTAGGGTTTTGAAATTGGAAAACATGTTTGGATAAATTTTCCTTGATAGAAATAATTCTTCAAACACACTTTTTCTCCTCGTTTGACGAATAGGAACCATATACAGAACTCAAACATATATATTTTAGGTGTGTTTCAATAATATCTAGAGATTTGATATTTTAACGAAAAATTCTAAATAAACAAATTCATACAGAAATTAACCTCGAGAAAAGATCATGTAAACATAATCTCGGAAGAAAAAATATACTAAAATCACATTGTCCAAGAACGAGTATGGAAAAAGAAATTTACTATATGGTGGAGTGCAACTTTATAACAAATTACCAAATGACATAAAAGAATGTGAATTGATATCTACTTTTAAAACTAAGCTCAAAACTTACATTTGCACAAACGTGTTTTAAAGTAAATTATTACCTACCCACATGTGTACACTGTCGACAAATCATAGAATAAACTAAATGTTATTTAAGCAAAATCTCATTTTAAGTGAACTATGTTCTTATGAGAAAATTTTGCTAGCCGTTTTAGTTTTTTTTAATTATAAAACTAACATTTTTCGCTTTTGCCTTAAATCCGCCCCTCTCGCACTGACATTCTGGAATATCGTTGACTGGTGCGAGAGATCAGGTTTAAGAGGCTATGCGAATTTTATTTTAGTCACTGTCACTCCAAGCGAAAACACGCTCAGTGCGAGAGGGGCGGATTCAGGGAGAAAGCGAAAAATGTTAGTTTTATAATTTTTATAAAAAACTTAAATAGCTAGCAAAATTTCAAATATCAAATCTTTAGATATTGTTGAAACGCACCTAATAAAATGTGTTTGAGTTCTGCATATGGTTTCTATTCGTCAAACGAGGAGAAAAAGTGTGTTTGAAGACCTTATTTCAACAATTATTTCTATCGAGGAAAATTTATCCATACATGTTTTCCAATTTCAAAACCTTAGATTATATACAGGTTGGAAAAAATGAAAGGGCCCTGGAGGGGAACTACCTTAAATCCTTTAGTTAGCTCATTTTACTGAAAGGAAACATTCCTTTATTTTTTAAAAGAAACAAAACTGCATTCAAAGATCTTCTAAAATTTGCTTGTCTCACCCGGGAACTGAACCAACTAAAAATTTAAAAAATAAACCCTCGCTATTTTATTATACGAATCGGTAGGATAATAATCCTATAGTCCAATAGTTCAGAATAAAATTTGTCTACTAAACTAAAATCTTACAATCATCTGTTGTACGAGATACCCATGAAATTGAATATTTATTACAAGTTCTTTATTAACAATACCTAGTACTGTTCACTTGTAAAGTAATAATTATACGCCATTATTACACAATGGCAGCACGGAATGAAAGCAAAACAAAACAAAATTTTAATTTCGAACGAAATTTATGGTTCGAACTTCAAATTTGTTGCTCCGCGTTGCAAAAAAAAATACGTTCCTTTTTTAAACTTTTCGTCAGTACGCCTAGTGCAAGAAGTAATTGTGCTCTGCATACATTTATTATTACCATTTAACGATTTTCTTATTGAAGTCTTCAAGAAGGTACTTAAGATAAATAACATTAGCAAGCTTGTACTTCATACGATGTCTTTGGATGTAAGAGAGATAAGAAAATTAGAACGTTTCATTTACTTGTTACAAGTGAACAGTACTAGGTATTGTTAACAAAGAACTTGTAATAAATATTTAATTTCATGAGTATCTCATACAACAGATGAGTGTAAGACCAAATGTTTATTAGACAAATTTTATTCTGAACAATAATCCTACCGATTCGTATGATAAAATAGGGAGGGTTTATTTTTTTAATTTTTAGTTGGTTCGATTCCCGGGTGAGACAAGCGAATTTCAGAATATCTTTGAATGCAGTTTTGTTTCTTTTAAAAAATAAAGGAATGTTTCCTTTCAGTAAAATGAGCTAACTAAACGATTTAAGATAGCTCCCCTCTAGGGCCCTTACATTTTTTCCACCCTGTATAGTCAAAATGCATATACCAGAAATGTATTAAAATTTTCCGTGTATTTCTTGAAATACACAAAAAGAAGCACCTCTATTTTTTTTACATATCGCCTTTGTATCGACGGCCCGTAGTCTAGCATAGCAAACCATTAAGACCTCGATAGCGCGTAATACATTACTCTCTGTCACTCTGTTGATCTACCTCGAGAGGGATAGACATGTTATATCGAGTGGTTAAAGCTCGATATGGTAGTTCAAACAGATTTCGGTAGGGTTATACCTATAGATAGAGACAACAGACATTGCTTTGTTTGGCTACAGCTGATTGGTCAGATAAAATAACGGCATCTTACTCTCTTTTGTGGCATTTCAATGAACTTTGTGAATACCTTTCTGCTTTTATTCAGTTATTCTATCCGACTCTTTAGTACGGCTGCATTATCTATTCTTCCAACTAAATAATGAAGTCATAACTTCGAAAAGCTGTCCTGTCTACCGATGTATTGTTCAATGATATTAGACCATATGCTTCCAAACAGGGGGTGTAGCTGCTGTTCGAGCAGTGATCTTTGCTTAAAGTATTTTCCAGAAAGTTTTCAGTTCTGACTGAAAGAAAGGCCTCCTTTTATTTTGGGTCCCTCTCGTACTCCAAAAAACACATTATGAAATATATGTCTTGTCAACATCATGTTTAGTGGTCTATCCATATACAGGCTGCTCTGAAATCATTTCCAACAGATTAAGCCCTGTCAACTAGGCGTCGAAAATAAATGTTCTCCGAGCTACGAAGGCTTTTACGAAGGCTTTTATGATATTTTTCAAACTTTCAGACTGGTAACGAAAAACAAATTATTCATAAATAATGATTACTCTCTCGGCACTTATTTGTTATTTTTCTGATTAATGATAAATGAGTGATCATTTATAAAAAATACACATGCCCAGAATTCCCATAATTTCAGAAGTAAAAGGTCTTAAGTGGTAAGAAAACCATTTTTATTTTGTAATTTTTGAAATATCGACGTGTTTTACTTGAAAAAAAGTTATCATTTTCGACCATTATTTGTTGGAAATGATTTCTAGTATAACCCCTTTCAAGGAACAGATCGAGTTTCAGAGCCCCCTGTATACGTATATACATAAAATAATACCTTGACTCACTGACTGACCTTTCAACGCCTAGACCAAACGTTGACATCCGCTGACATCCATTGACGTAGACAACCGCTAAACAGAGATTTTAAGGAGAGAAAAAGTATCCATGTGAAAAACGCTGCGGGACGTCCGCTAGTAACTTGTAAAACAACTTCTTTTAAAATTTTGCTTTGATTATACATATACAAGGTGACTGTCTGATCATCGTCCAAATTCATACTGGAGGCTTGATAAGTGATCAGTATCTTAGATCAATAACGATTTATGTGAAAATCGAATTTCGACTTCCCATAGTAATTCTTATTCAGTCCCGAGTGAATCACTATGGGGAGCTGAAATTTCATTTTACGAATTTCATAAAAATTGTTATTGATCCAAGATACGGATCACTTATCAAGCCTCCATTATGAATTTGGAAGATGACCAAAAAGTTACCTTATATACAGAGTGTTAAGACGTCCATACGAACAACTATTCGTGAAAAAATATCAATTAGGCATAAATACACGCTTTTTAGGGCATGCAGGTTTCCTTACGATGTTTTCCTTCACAGTTCAGCAAGTGGTAAGTAAGACAAATACTATGCACATAAATTCCGAAAGACTCATTGGTGCATGCCCGACCGGGGATCAAACCTAGATCTTAAGATTGAGAGGTCAGCGTTTTACCTCTGAGCTACCGCCGCTTTTTATGAGATGTATGACCCCTGAAATCCCAGGCTAAAACAGATTGAGAACCTCTGCATCAAACAGTATTTTGCATCAAAATTAATTACGGACGATTCAATGCGCCATCAAGACATATCAAGTAGGGAGCCGGTTACTTAAGTGAATAGCTGAGGTCACGACCTCGAGGGCTCAGGTTCGAGTCCGAATATGGTAGTAATGGGACGGACCCACGCGATGTTATGTGCTTACTGAGTGCAATGGGTGTTTTTGATACTTTTTGTTTGTTGATTGTTTTTGTTCATTATCTTTGGGATCAATCAATGTCATTTATATTGATGTATTTATAAGTATATAGGAAATGAAAAATTCAATTATATTTACAAGTTTTACAATCAAATCAAGTCAAATAATTATATTCAATTTATAAAAAAGGCAGGTGGCATTTATAACAGGTGGTAGAGCTGATGCCGGGCTCGACTGTGGAGGTACCACCATCTTACTTGGAGACCCCCTCAAAGTAATTCGGGGGAGAGTAAGAGGACAGCTCACAGGCAAAAAACCAGGAGGCCTACCATGCCTGGGACCGATGGATGGCGGTATATCCATCCCTAACACCCGACCTTATATGGAACAGACTGGTGAAGGGCAGCGGCGTCACTGGTGCGAGGGTTCTGGCACCGGATTCGAACCCGGGACCTCTCGCTACCTGAATCCCGGTTCAGAGCTCCTCACATTCAGATTTACATTTCTTTCTGTGTTTCTATACTGCAATGATATAATGTTAATTGAGGTATATCTCCTTGCGTTGGATAAATCGCCAAGTGTTCAAACGTAAAAGTTTATTTCTATCATAATTATTATAAAATTTAACTTGTAAGCAATTAACAATTTAGATTATATATTTTTATTGCGAAATCCATCGCTCTGATACTCTAATTATTATTAGAATGCATTACAAACTAGGAATCAATCAGAAACAAATTTAAAAGAACAAAAATTTTTGAAAAAATTCGTCGTTCCACATACGAACCTTGGTAGCTTAGTCTTTAGCGCGCCTAGCGCGTAAGCAGGAGGTCGCAGGTTCAAATCCTGACCCGAGGAATTTTTTCAAAAATATTTGTTCTTTTGTTTCTGATTGATTCCTAGTTGGTAATGCACTCTTATAATAATTAATTAACAATTCGGTGAGATGAATGTGGACATTCAGAAAGTTCGAAGTGTAATGGCAGACTATCAGCTTCTGATAGAGGCCATTATTACATGTAGAAGTCCCCCGAGGACTAACTTGTCTCCTCTCCACTATAGTCCAAAGTAGTAACCGTTTCTCAAGGAATTATTTAAGGCGCTCTTATCCCAAAATCAGTAATTTCAAAGTCAAATGGAACTTTTAAATATCGTATAAAACTTCAAAAAAAAAATACGCAATATAGTTCGAACCTTTATCTAGGTCTTCCACGCATGTGTTACACGATCAGATAAACTTTGCTCCATAGAAATAATTCACGAACACAGCATGTAATAAGACCTTTCAAATCATGCCATTTCAATAATTCCACTCTTTTATTAACGAAACATATCTGGTAATATTGCTCTTTAAATTTTCTAGGTCGACCACGTAAGTGGGTTTTAATAAACATATCCCTTATTTTTAAACAATTTTAAAACCGATAAAAACAACGAAAAAGTACAAAGGTGTGGTTATTTTCTTTACTCCTTACACGTAAAGAAAAAGACAGAGAGTCACTCTTCTGGGATAAGAGCGCCTTAATTAAGGCCCTTACCTTTGCCAAATAGGTAATTTCTAAAGCCTACTCCTCGTTTATGGCCAAACCAAAAATAATGAAAAAAATCTATTATGAATAATCAACTCTTAGACAACATATGCAACAGTTTTCTTTTTCATACCACCAAAACTTCTACATGATTTTTTTTTTTTACTGAATGGTGTTTTTTGACCTCAAATTCCCTACTGCTCCTGAGTTGCTTGGCCGATTGAATTCATCTATGCTTTGATAAATAGATAAACTTTATAGCTATAAACATAACATAAGATTATTAATCGAGTAATCACGTCCAAGTGAAAAGTATAATTTTCCCCTATTTCGCCCTCTCAAGGACGCAGCGAGCGTCGTAACAGCCACTATGCATTGCGCGCTGATATGAACGTTATTTCAATGTCGTTTCCGTTGATATTTGTAGTGACAAATATCGAGCTGCTAATTTAGCGATGGTAATCGCCTTAATAAGAATCATAAGTTAGCAATTTCAAAATGGCGGCGGCAACGACTGCCGATTGTTTTCCTTGTGCGATACTGGAATTTATAATATATAACACATATGTTACTTGTTAATGATTTGTTATGTGAACGAAGAATTAATAACACTTACCTTAGGTATAGGTGACTTTGATTTGTGTAGCTAAATTCATACTGGAGACTCAGTAAGTGACCGGACGCAGGTTTAGTAGCCTTTTTGCGAAGTTTAGACTACCCTCGCATAATTTTATTAATGAACATATCTTTCTTTCACCTTAAGGTTGCCTGAAATGTTGTGAAGAATCCGCCTTTTTCTAATTAATCGAAACAGAACACTTAAATTCAAAACTCACTCAATAGTTATTCAACAAATCTTATTACCGTATTGGCCATCGCAAAGTTTCTGTTGGTTTATGTAAATCAGAATTTCTAATTTACAGAAACCCACGGAAAAGGCGGAATTTTCACAATCTGTCTGCGAAACCGCCCTTAAGGCGATTACCGTCGCCAAATTAGCAGCTCGATGTTTGTCTGTATGAATATCAACGGAAACGACATTGAAATAACGTTCAAATCAGTGCACAATGCGTAGTGGCTGTTACGACGCTCGCTGCGTCCTTGAAAGGGCAAAATAGGAGAAAATAATACTTTTCACATGGGCGTCATTGTTCGATTGAATAATTCTAGGTTATATTTATAGCTATCAAGTTTATCTATTTATCAAAGCATAAATGAATTAAATCACCTAAGCCGCTTAGGAGCAGTAGGAAATTTAAGCCAAAAAACACCATTCAGTAGAAACAATTTTTCATATAGAAGTTTTGGTGGTACGAAAAAGAAAAATGTTGCATATATTGTCCTAGAGTTGATAATCTATAATACATTTTTTCAATATTTTTGGTTTGGCCATAAAAGAGGAGTAGGCTTTAGAAAGTACCCATTTGGCGATATTAAGGGCCTTAAGCACAACCCGTATGGATGGTATGTTTCAACAAACAGTGACAACAAACACGAAAGAAACAAATAAATTTGTATTCTCTATATCTTCAAATTATGTTTAGTTTTTATTGGTTTTAAATAAATTCAAATTGTTTATTTAATATATTTATTCTTGATAACATAAAACTGAAAAAGATTGACTACATAGAGATTCAATAGTCACTTATGTACATTAAAACACTACGCATATACATCGTGCCTAAAAAAAACAAAGTATTTGCTGACTAAAAACAGCTTTTAACACCTTATCGTAAGAACCAAAATGGATCTTCACCCATATTCGCAAGCGTGTTTAGAATTCCTTACCGCCACTTTGCAAACATTGAGAGTGCTCGGTAGATCACTGGAATCGATTCTTTATGTCAGCGGAATCGATTATTTTACGCCAATAGAATCGATTATCATTGACATTGTAATAGACCAAGAATGTTGAACACGTAGTAACTATGTATATGACTGTATCATTGAATATTACGACTATGTTATCGAAATACATATTAAATATACTCTCGCCTGTGTCCTAGAGTTTATTTGCTACGGTCCTCACACCCCTCTTTGGCTTATCCAGTCCAGATGCTTTTTACTTTGCCCTTTTTCAGTATGTATATAGTTCTGTCAGCATTATATAGTGTGGTTATATTTCATTGCATCTATTTCAAGAAATCCTTGTAAAAACCATAAAAAAATATATGTCCCCCCTTTATCTCCAAAACTGGTGGACCGAAAAATATGAAAAAAATCATGATTAATATGTGTTTACGTAAAGATTACAGGAAAAATAAAGCGGTTGAGAAATCCACAAAAAAAATGTGAAATTAAATTTATCATCTACAATACGGAACCCTAGGTACGCGAGTCTGACTCGCACTTGGCCGGTTTTTTATTTTATGAATTTGGTACACAGTGCTACAAGGAAAGGATATGGTAGCAGCGTTAGTTCCAATTTTGGCCGCAATAAATCCACGCGCCAAAAGAAACTTTTGTTGCACTGTAGGCAAAAACAGAACAGTAAACATAAGAATTAAATAAAAAATGTAGGAATAAGGAATAAATAATATTATAAATATATGCAATACAGGTGGCAGAGCTGATGCCGGGCTCGACTGTGGAGGTATTACCATCTTACTTGGAAACCCCCTCGGAGTTATTCGGAGGAGAGTAAGAGGACAGCTCACAGGCAAAAAACAAAGAGGCCCACCATGCCTGGGACCGACGGATGGCGGTATATCTATCCAGCTTTGCCATCTTCCAAGAGTATGCCATCTTCTTAAGGCGTATGACCACGCTAAATAAGCAACTCGATGTGTGTCGGTACAAATATCAACGGAAACGACATTGAAATAATGTTCATTTCAGCGTGCCTTGAAAAGTGGCTGTTACGACAACCACTGCGTCTCCGACTAGTGCAAAATAGGAGAAAATAATACTTTTCACATGGACGCCATGAACGGAAAAAAAAATTTGAACTTGAATTTTTTAGATCTAAAAATTTCCTATAATTTGGTGAAATAATAATTAAAATCGCTTTAGGCGTTAGGAAGGAGTAAGAGAATTCTTGGGTTAATCATATGAAATTTTCGATGACTTCGTTTTTTTTTTGTCAAAACTAACAATAGAAAAACAGTTTATGAAACTTGAAATTTATTTTTGACTCTATAGTGCCGTGCCTATCATATATTTTTATGAAACTTTTTTGACCACCCGTGTGGGAGGAGTAGGCCTTCAAAGATAGGTCGAAATTGCAGTTGGCGTAATTATTCGCCTTAAGGCGATATGCGAAAAAAATACGGGTATTTCTTTTCTGTGTATTTCATGAAATACACGGAAAATTTTAATAAATTTCTGGTATGTGCATTTTGACTATATAATCTAGGGTTTTGTAATTGGAAAACATGTTTGGATAAATTTTCTTCGATAGAAATGATTGCTGAAATGAGGTCTTTAAACACACTTTTTCTCCTCGTTTGACGAATAGGAACCATATACAGAACTCAAACATATTTTATTAGGTGTGTTTCAACAATATCTAGAGATTTGATATTTTAAATTTTGGTAGCTATTGTAGTTTTTTTAATAAAAATATAAAACCAACTTTTTTCCCTTTTGCCCTGAATCCGCCCCTCTCGCACTGCGCGATTTTTCGTTTGGAGTGACAGTGACAAAAATAAAATTCGCATAGCCTCTTAATAAGTATCTTCAGGGTGACCGCACTTCTCCCAGGTCCCATCGACGCTTATCATCAGGCGTGGTGGAGACCGAGCGTAAGACCATAGATGATTTAAAAAAAAGGTTCAAGCTCCCAATTTGCAAACGCCACCGTAAGAACTCCCAATAGGTAGCCTGTCCTGCTGCCGTCCGTACATTTCCCATAATAACGGTGGTATTTAATTCGAGATATTTTGAATATGCACGCCTGGGAATTGAACCCGCGAACCTTAGCTCAACAATACGAAGTCTTCACCGTTAGGCTATCGCTTCGCGGTTCACGTACAAATATGATAATCATGATGGTAGATAGGATTTGTTTTTAAAGTTCCGTTAATACTGCAATATTGGATGGTTCTTGGTTTTTAAACCTGCAAAATTGTCAAACATGAGCTTTCAGGGGTTTTAATTATCTACTTTATATATTTTTCAAAGGTTTTCAAAACCTGTTTTTTATTTTTAATATCAATAAAATATCTCCGAATGTATACGGTTTTAAATTCTAAAAACAAGACAAGATAATAAATGCTTTTTTTATTAAATTTAAATAAACCTAACCTTTATTTTCCCTGTGTATTTCCCTATATTATTATTTGTTATATGTATAAAACTATTACCTATAGACATATATTATTTTATTTTATTATATTACATTAAAGCCGACCAGTAATAAGTGTATCTGATATACCTACATTACATTAAAAAAAAAAACAATTTCAATATCTTTATCCTAAGCATGAAAACATCTCCGTATAGTTGCGTTTGAAACTAAACTTAGGTTGCCATACGTAGCTGTTAGTTCCGCTACTGTCCGCTTGGAGCGGTTTCCCAGATTCCATAGGATTTTGATGTAGTTTGAAACGCATCTATACTGAAATGTTTTCATGCCTGTATATTAAGCAGGGCCTATGAAAAAGGCATATTATAAAATAAATGAATATTTGGATGATGGTGAAGCATGGTGTTACAGTGATAATGATAGTAAGTTATAATTTAATTAATTAATTAAATAGTATAATTTCTTAACTTATGATTCCTCTAAGGTGTAAACATTAATTGATTACAGACTGTAAAAGGAAAAGGACTATATGAGACAGGTAGACAAAGATATATACGAGTATGTTTTTCTTTTTTTCATTAACCTGAATTCCTGCTGTCTTGTATTTTCTTATCCCTTGGTTAAAGTAGATATAAGTCATATATTGTATAGTATAAGTTTTATGTTAAAAAAAAAAGACATGATCTTGCTAAGTTTCTTGCCCTTCTTCTTAGCAAGACTAATCAAATGGGCGGAGGTAGGCATGTATTTATATATGTAACCTATTAGTATGTAGTATATAGGATGGGATTTGGTCGGCCGCCTGGATTCGTGCTGGGGGCTCGGTTGGTGATCATTGAACCTTGTTCCTGGTCCCTGGCCGGGTCTCCGGTATGGGTTCGGGCGGCTGATTGGATTTTACCTTGTATAATATATATTTTACCTATCATTAGAATCGTAAATATATTGCTACATAAATTAAATAAACCTTTACTTTAGTTCATCTACATTTATTATTTTATTACATATATTTTCTTTATTAGATTAAATTTGACGTGTAAAAAGTGTATATATCTATACCTGCTTTGCAAAATAAACTATTTGAATTTTGAATTCGAATTTGAATTTGAATTTTGCATAGGCCACTGACAACATATGGTTAAAATGATATATTTGGGTGATCTGCAGGCGTCTGTATAGTTCTTTATAATTTAATCTTGCATTTTTAGTGATTACCTGACATCCTTGAGAAAATATAGACAGTCTGTTTTAAAATGCAAAATATGATTGCAAAAAACAAATCTAAGTAATAATAATTTCCAAGTATGTTGCCATACTATATTAGAATAAACATAATTTAGGCTATATTCAGGGCTTTCCTAATTTTATACAGTGGAAAGCACTAATGTGGGCAGATGCGTTACTTATTTACTACCAGATACATTATAGATACAAGAAAACGGCTTTAGTAGACTTACCCTAACTTTTGGAGCATTATACTTTTGCATTCTTCTGCAAATTCGACAAAAACGGGAAATTGCAGAAAAAATATTTTCGTGTTTTTCTATTCTCTTGCTGATAAGGAACATAAGTCTCTATGAGGTCAACCGAGGTCAAGGTAAACTCCCAGAAAATGCAAAATAATAAAAAAATATAAAATTATTACAATTATCCAATTAGTAGCTTTTACCCATGGCTTCACCGGCGCTGATTTCGTTTACATTTTCCCGGGATAAATAGTAGTCTATGTCACTCTCCGGTCCATCAACTATCTCTACGCAAAAAGTAGTCTATGTCACTCTCCGGTCCATCAACTATCTCTACGCAAAAAGTAGTCTATGTCACTCTCCGGTCCATCAACTATCTCTACGCAAAAAGTAGTCTATGTCACTCTCCGGTCCATCAACTATCTCTACGCAAAAAGTCACGTCGACCTGTTGCTCCGTTGTTGCATGAAAAGAAAGACAAACCAACAAACAAACAAACAAACAACCAACAAACACACTTTCGCATTTATAATAGGGGTACGGAGGTACAATACACAAAAATACAAAATTGTTTATTTGCAACTTGATCATACAAAAACTTTATAGTGGTTGGAGTCACCAGTTAAGTTAAGGTACAAATTTATTATTCAGTTTAACAATAAATAAAGTAATTTACATAAAAATAACACAAATTATTCAGGTTCCACGTTTATAGGCTGCCGATTCCTGAAATTTTTATTTATTTAGCCACTTCGTGTCGTTTTCTTTTTCTTATGTAAACAAAAGAATTTTAAATGGTTTTAAATTAAAGAAACAATTTTGTTTTGTTAGGTACTTTAATTTAAATTTTTAATGTAATTTAAGCTTTAAGCTTTATAAAAGTTTGGTTTAATTTAAAGTAAATTAATGATTACAAAAATAAAAAAAAACGACAAATCAATGTTTATAGAGGCAATTTTTCATGCAAAATCAATAACGATGTCCAGTCAATAAATTCAATACTCAACAGTAAAATGAAGGAAGTTCCAGACTAGTTAGAAACTGCACAGAACCAGCCATATATCGTCATAATGTGCAATAAAAACACATATATATGTGATAATGAATGAATACATAATTGCCATCAATAGGTAGCATTGTAAGTATGCAAATAATGGCCATAAATTTACAATTTCTTACGAAGTAAGCAAAAGTTGGCGAAATGTTCCGTCATTGAATATTGTTCAAGGTTGGATTTTATTGCAGAAGTGGCGGTAGCTCAGTAGGTAGGCAGCTAGACCGTCAATCTAGACAACCGGGTTCGAAACATGCTGGTCAGGCATACACCAATGAGTTTTTAGAAAGTTATTTTTATTTGTACACACCCTTACCACTTGTTGAACGATGAAGGAAATTACTATATTTCTAATTACTATGAGATAATCCTGCTTGCCCTGAAGTACGGCGATATATAAGGCTCACCCCTCACGTTGGGACGTAAAAATTTACGGTGAAAAGGTGGTATACGAGTGTTGACTGTTTCAGTGAAAATCAAAACACCTCTGACACCCCTTCGAAGAAATAAACTGTGACGATATGTATTTCTTGTACGTTATTAAAGAAAGCACATGAATGTCCAGAATAGTAGTTTATGCTACAAGGGCGCAAAGGAATAAATTACGAGGACGATTTAAAACACGAGCGTAGCTAGTGTTTTAGACGTAACCGAGTAATTTATTGCTTTTACGCCCGTGTATCATACTACATTTTTCAATGCATAGTGTGAGGAAATGAAAACAAATATAATCTTGTGAACTTTAAATTATAATTGGCTCAAAAGGACTGTATCCATAGCCGTTAAACGGTGTAAAAAAAGTATAACGTCTATGGTACACAGAAAAGGCTGCAGGTTAGCCAACCATTGTAAATAAATTAAAAAAAAATATATATTAAAGCCCTAGGGCAAAATAATCGACTTTCTGTTCGGTTTTGATGCATAAAAAGTGGGCCTTTACGAGCACATGCATTGAAAATAATTAAATTGTAACGGAGGTAGCTGAAAACCAGCGCCAACCAAAACATGTTTTGGATGGCACATGGCTGAGCTACATCCTTTTGTCGTGTTGTTATTTTTATCTATAGATTAATCCCTACTTAAGTAAACCTTTTTCTTTTTCTTTTCTTTCAAATATGGATTATATAATTTATGACAAAAATATTAATTTATTCAGTTTCCCTGCCAAAACGATAGATAAAGATAATTGTAGTGAAAGAACCAAGAAGTTTGTAACCAAACTGGAGTGCTCACCTCCATTGAAAGCGGCACGATAAAATAAATGATCTTATGTGTTTCTATTACCACTACTCATTAAAAAAAATCACCCCGTAGGTATCGCTGTCTCTATTACTCTTGAAAGGTAAAGAATTTGAACGTGATTTGGCGTGGCTTCTTCTTTGGTGGAACCCTAAAAAGAGTTGTCAATTTAAAAATGAGAATCCTTCGCCTCCTGTCAACGCCTCCAACCGCGCAGGCGTGAGAAGTATGCTAAACAGTCTTCTCGATTCCCGCCATTCCCTTTCGTTCAACCACAATAGCATTCCCGCGCTATCTGCCGATCGAAAGCACGCATCTTCACTGCTTGCCTCCAGCATACTGGCTGGTTGCACATTCCTAGCTTGAAAAATAAATGATGAGAGACCATAGAGGTTGTCTGCATGAAAAAGCGACGAAACTTTTTTAGCTACCAAGTTTTATAACTGGCCAGTAAAAACTTATCCGTCAGTTGACATAAAAAAAAAAACTTTCATTGAAACCTCATTGAAACAAACGAAAGCGTGATCATCCTCATCTTCGTTTGAAAAATTTCAAAACATGTTTGTTTTGTTTGTTTGAAAATATCAATACATAACGAAAACGAAAAAAAAAAATATGAAAAAAATATCTATTGTTACCTAAACAATAAAGAACAACTTCATTTTATGACATTATTTATATTAAGAAACAGCATGAAAATATTGTTCAAAGTCAAACTGTTTTAAGACTAAAATTAATGAAAATTGGTTATGTTCGCGCCACTTCTTGTGGCTCTCATACTGCGGGGTAGTTGTGAATTAATATTTTCAACTGTCATTTTCGCTGCATCTCCACCCGCTTAGTTTTGGACGCAAATCAATCAGTCGTCAATCAGAAGCCTTTCACGCCGGAGGTATACGCTGATTGTCATTCGACTAGGTCCTACCTCGACCC
This sequence comes from Ypsolopha sequella, assembly GCA_934047225.1. Classification (NCBI taxonomy): domain Eukaryota; kingdom Metazoa; phylum Arthropoda; class Insecta; order Lepidoptera; family Ypsolophidae; genus Ypsolopha; species Ypsolopha sequella. The sequence goes on along the minus strand of OW204005.1, from coordinate 22,386,672 downwards.
TACCGCCCGCCATTTTGAGATCGCACCCGCTGTGCGCCTCATTTTCATCTATTACTATTACGAAGAAGATTAGCCGAGAAGAGCGCAACCAGGCACGAAGAGGAAGAAGAAAACCATCTTGGAGAACACCAGAGACTTGGTGGCTCAGGCGAAGCGTGGTTTGTGGTGCATGCAGCTCCTTCCCAAGGTCAGATCTTTCATCTTCGTAATTATTTCTCTTCACTTCCCGCTATTTTTAAAACCTATGGTGATACAAAGCACTGCCGTCATATCGCGTGCTCATTTTTTGGCCATTCGAGCCGGATCTAGATCCATTTTAGGCCCTTTGATCTGCGATCTATAACCATTTTTTGGTATTTCCAACCGCTATCTTCATGTTCTTTGTCTAAAGAACACGTGAATTCCGCTCTAATTTTCACTCTGCCCGCAGTATTACCCCGCATTCCCGCTCTTATTTGCATTATCTATGCATTAAAACCCCGCATTCGTCAAAATATTAGTGATTCCATTTCCTATATACTGGAAATTATAAATTATCTACAGTGAAATACGCCATTCTGTTAATTTATCCGCTGCGATTATACCATTTGATCATTTCACAGAAAATATTATCTGCCTACCTGCTAATTCTTAATATTATCGAGAGGTACTCGTACACAGGTTCGTCCGCCGCCCGTGTTATCTCTAACTCATTAGCATTATTCTATGTTGTAGTCAGTATAAAACTTTCAATAGTTCTGGTACTTGCCTAACTTTGTACTATATAACATGCCAAATTCCGCAGAAGCTGCAAAATTAAAGATGTCGTATAGTTTAAAGAAGCTTAAAAATAAAAGGCAAGAATTGTTTAATCGCCTTCAGAGAGTTTATGACTTTTCTAAAACCGCTTTAGAGGATGTTTCTTCGGCAGAATTGTTTATGGCCAATGTCGAAACTTTGGATACTGTACGCTCAGAAATTCATGTAATCATAGATGAAATTAATGACACAGAGGTATTGATAAATCCTAATTTTGAACCAAATTATCAAAGTTGGTCAGCTTTTGAGGATCTTTACTCCCATTGCAAATACATCAACCGGAAGTTATCACATTCTTCGAAATCGGCTGACTCTAAAGTTAAAGCTCCACTTGACATGGAATGTCCCAAAAAACCTACTATCAAGCTTCCAAAACTGGAACTCGTTGGTTTTTCTGGTGAAGCTACTATGTGGCCAACATTCTATGAAACATTTAAAACCACGATTCACGATAATCCGGACTTGACCGACAACGAACGAGTACAATACCTGATGGGTAAACTTTCTGGCCGGGCACTTTCGATTTGTTCTGGAATCACACCGAACGCAACTAACTACGACATAATCTGGAAAACACTCGTTTCTACTTTTCAAGACTCGCGTAGTTTAGCCACTACTTATTTGGATCAAATGTTTGAATTTCGCCCTTTAACTACCGCTAGTTCAAAAAACTTGGACTTGTTTTTAGACAAGTTCTGTTCCGCTGTTTCGTGTTTAAAATCGCTGAATATTAAAGATCTTTCGGATTTTATCCTTATGTATTTGGCCCTTAAAAAACTTGATGTTGAAACCGCTCGTTCATTTGAAATGTTTAAACGTGGTTCCGATTTACCCCATTATGATGAATTAATATCATTTTTACGGGAACAAACTAAGATACTGAACCGCACTGCACCCGCAATTACCGCTCCCGCTCCGAACCGCTCCGTTAATAATAATAACAACAAAACCGGGTACAGTACCAAGTCAACCCATGCTTTTGTCTCCGCTTCGACCAATAATAATTGTTGTCCGCTATGTAAACAATTAAAACACTATAATTTATATAAGTGTCCCGAATTTGTGAAACTAGATATCGAGAAAAGATTTCAGTTCATCAAATCTAATAACGGTTGCACCAATTGTTTAAGTATTACGCATAACAATTCCGCTTGTAAATCGTCTTATAATTGCCGCCATTGTAATTGTAAACACCATTCGATGTTGTGCCGCAAACAAAATGTGATGAATACTCACACCGCGCTTGGTCAAAATATTACCGTGTCTCCACGCACACATACGCAATCTTCGAGGTTGGTGGATCCTGCCGTATCGGCGACTAACACAGAACATATGACTAATGATTCTCAATCCGTACCAACTGCGAGTAATAATATTTCTTTATGTAACTTACAGCCTAACTCGCAGCGTAATGAAACATGCCTTTTAGGTACAATTCAAGTGATCGTGAAAGATTCTAACGGTATGTCTGTCCGTCTACGTGCGCTCTGCGACCCTGCGTCACAATCCAGTTTTTCGACGGTTTCCTGTTGTGAGAAGCTTAACTTAAAATATGAGAAAATTCCCCGCGCTTTTGTTAAGGGCATCGGCTCTTCATCAAACCCAATTAAGGGTGCGACAAACCTTAAATTGTTTTCACGATTTGATGATTCGGTTTCAATTTCGCTTGACACTTATGTAATCGACCGTATTACCGACAACTTACCATCGGTGCAGGTGGATTTGTCTACGCTTTCGTATTTAAAATATATCACACTTGCTGATGAAACCTTTTACTTACCGGGCGAGATTGATATTCTTATCGGTGCATCTTTATTCGCGGATATCTTGTTATCAGGCCGCGTCTCTGGTCCCCCGGGTACGCCGACGGGATTTCAGACCATCTTCGGTTTTACGCTAATTGGTAATACGCCTGTTTACCAAAATACCGCATGTTCAATTTCGTTATGCTCTTATATGGAGATTGAACCGCCAATAGATTTTATTTTACAAAAATTTTGGCAATTAGAAGAGGTGCATTGTGAACCTGCTTCTAGTCCCGCAAATGATGAATGTGAAAAATTATTTATTAACAATGTGTCACGTGACCCCGCTGGTCGCTATTCGGTTTCTTTACCGTTCGCACGGAATCCTAACATACTAGGAAACTCGTACCATCACGCAAAAAAGTGTTTTATGTCTCTTGAGCGTAGGTTTGTTTCTAACGCAGATTTACGTTCCGAGTATAACAATATAATAAATGAATACCTAACTAAAGGTTACATATCCCCGCTTCATAATGATGACCAATTATCTCTTGGTTATTATATTCCGCATCATCCCGTAGTGCGTGTTGATAAATCAACGACAAAGGTGCGTATTTGTATGAATGCCAGTACTAAGACTGACTCCGCTGATGGTACTCGTGTCTCATTAAATGACACGCTGCACACAGGTGCTAATTTGCAAAACGATTTGTTTTTAATTTTACTTGACTTCCGCTTGTATGAAATCGCTTTTACCTCGGATATCAAACAAATGTTCTTACAAGTTTTGGTTAACGCCGATGATCGCAAATTTCAAAAGTTTTTATACCGCTTTGACACGTGTTCACCGCTTATCGCTTATCAGTTCAATCGCGTCTGCTTTGGACTACGTAGTAGCCCTTTCCTTGCGATGAGAGTAGTCAGGAAACTCTGTGAGGATGGGAGTTCAGCGTACCCGCTCGCCGCTACTGTAGCCGCACGAAACTGTTACATGGACGACATCTGCTATAGCACGCCCACCGTGCAGGGCTCCTTACAGCTCAGAGATGAGCTGGTAGGATTGCTTAAGGCCGGTGGCTTTGAGCTCGTCAAGTGGTCTAGTAACTGTCAACAGTTACTTGATACACTGCCTGATACTCACCGCTTAAATTCTAGTAAGAATTTTGAAGAACAAACTCAAACTCTTAAAGTTCTTGGCTTACAGTGGTCGCCTGATTCTGACGAGTTCTCTTTTACTGTATCGCTAGATAGTCGCCCATGTACTAAACGCAATGTTTTGTCCGTGATAGCACGTCAGTACGACGTCCTCGGCTTTACCGCTCCTGTGATCTTGTACGCAAAATTACTCTTGCAGAAAATCTGTATTTTAAAATTAGACTGGGATGAAACACTACCCTCTGATATTGCGCAGATTTGGCAAAACTATTTGAAGGAGCTACCTGTTTTGCGGGATTTACGTATTAAACGCCACTTAGACGTGTTCCAAAATTCGAAAATTTCGATAATATCATTTGCAGACGCAAGTGAACGTGGATACGGATGTGTCGTATATATTAGAGTACAAGATGACTCAGACACTTGCACTAGCATTCGGCTGGTATGCGCAAAGTCAAAAGTCTGTCCGCTCAAGACCGTCAGTGTCGCCCGCCTTGAGCTTTGTGCCTCGTTACTCATGTCGAAATTAACTCGTCGTGTAGTTGACGCTTATAAAATACGTCACAATATTGAACGTATTTACTGTTTTACCGATTCTATGGTAACTTTACACTGGATACATTCCTCACCGCACAGGTTTAAAACCTTTGTCGCGACGCGTATAACAAAGATAATATCCGCTATTCCCGCTGAATGTTTTTACCATACAGCTGGTTCTCAAAACCCGAGCGACTGTCTTTCCCGTGGTCTCACTCCCACGCAGTTGATGAGTCACCCGCTCTGGTTCACTGGACCTGCTTGGCTTTATCTGGACGCTAAAGAGTGGCCAATCAAAACAATAGAATCAGCTTCTATTGAAGAAAACTTGCCGGAATCAAAAACAATTTCTCTTCCCGCTTTTAGTAATGAAGAACCGCATCCTCTTCTTTCTCTTTCGGAAAGAATTTCGTCATGGCTTGTGCTTTTACACACAATCATTTACATATACCGATTTTTACGTATTTTACCGCGCTCTAATATTTTTACCGCTACCGATATGGATTTCGCTGAAGTTGCATTGATTAAAGCTCTTCAAGCATTTTATTTTCTTGATGAAATAAAAAGATTAAAGTCAAATAAACTTTGTTCTCCCGCTTTAAATCGACTATCGCCATTTTTAGATAAAAATGGATTGTTACGCGTTGGTGGTCGACTTCGCAACACAGACATGACGTTCGATCAACAACACCCTGTGTTGTTACCTCGTAAAAATCATATTGTCGAATTGATTATCATTCATTATCATCGCAAAAATTGTCACACTGGACCAGTGGCTTTAATGTCAATAATCCGCCAAAAATTTTGGATACTTTCCTGTCGAAATATTGTTCGTCGCGTAATACATAGCTGCAATTATTGTTTTAAGGCGAAGCCGAGACAAACCTTCCCTTTCATGGCAGATTTACCATCATGCCGCGTTAATGAGGCTAAAGCTTTTGTCCACTGCGCTGTGGATTATTGTGGTCCTATCAGTATCACTCCGTATCGAAAACGTGGAGTCCGTCCCGTCAAATGTTACCTCTGCATATTTGTATGCCTGGTGACTCGTGCAGTTCACGTTGAATTGGCAACTGATCTTAGCACGAACACTTTTCTTTCCGCGTTCAAACGTTTTTTATCTAGACGTGGAGCAGTGTCTTTCGCATATTCAGATAATGCTACGAACTTTGTAGGCGCTAGAAATGCCCTCTCAGAAATTTACAATTTGACAAACTCCGAAGAATTTAAAACGTCTTTCGCGAATGAACTTGCCGATCATAGAATACAATGGAAATTTAATATTCCACGTAGCCCACATTTTGGGGGACATTATGAGATATATGTCAAAGGATTTAAGACGCATTTGCATAGAGTAGTAGGTACTCAACTGTTGACCTACGAAGAATTATTAACTGTAGTTACGCAAATAGAATGTGTCATAAATTCTCGTCCGCTTACGCTGCTGAGTGAAGATCCATCTGAACTTAGCGCGTTAACTCCTGCACATTTTCTGATGTCAACTCCTTTAAAAGAATTACCCGCTTGTAAGGTGGCTGATGAGCCAGTTAATTTATTACGTCGCTACGCGTTGCTTGATCAAATGGTAGAATCGTTCGCAAGGCGATGGAAGAATGATTATCTCCATCTTCTCCAGTCTAGAGGAAAATGGAATACACCTTCCAACCCAATCAAAATTGGATCTGTTGTCGTTGTAGTTACCGATAACACTCCACCGCTTCAATGGCCGCTCGGTGTTATTGTAGCTGTATACCCTGGCAAAGATAATGTCATTAGGGTAGCTTCTGTCAAAACGACGACAGGTGTTTACAAACGACCTGTCGTGCGTCTTTGCCCTCTCCCATCTCAATAACTCCTTTCTTTGCCCCCGCTTCAAAATTTCGTTATTCTCTGTCTTATTTTTACTTTTCTATTCTTATTTTAAAACCAATGGTTTTAACGCCGGGGGCAAATGTTCGCGCCACTTCTTGTGGCTCTCATACTGCGGGGTAGTTGTGAATTAATATTTTCAACTGTCATTTTCGCTGCATCTCCACCCGCTTAGTTTTGGACGCAAATCAATCAGTCGTCAATCAGAAGCCTTTCACGCCGGAGGTATACGCTGATTGTCATTCGACTAGGTCCTACCTCGACCCTACCGCCCGCCATTTTGAGATCGCACCCGCTGTGCGCCTCATTTTCATCTATTACTATTACGAAGAAGATTAGCCGAGAAGAGCGCAACCAGGCACGAAGAGGAAGAAGAAAACCATCTTGGAGAACACCAGAGACTTGGTGGCTCAGGCGAAGCGTGGTTTGTGGTGCATGCAGCTCCTTCCCAAGGTCAGATCTTTCATCTTCGTAATTATTTCTCTTCACTTCCCGCTATTTTTAAAACCTATGGTGATACAAAGCACTGCCGTCATATCGCGTGCTCAGGTTATTTCTTTGAAATCGCTAATGGTATTTGTATGGTTCTTGCACTAAAATACAGAGAAAATATTGCGTAGAAAAATTATTTATGGAATTTTTTTACTGTCCATCGCTTCTATGTGAAAAGTACTATTTTCTCCTTTTTTGCGCTATCTGGACACCAGCTACGTCGTAATGCAGTGCGCACTGATCTGTTAATTTTGTACTGACATAGGTCGACTCAAGGTCGTTGCCGATTACATGCCACTTAAGGCGATATGTAAAAAAAAATTTGGTGCTTCTTTTCTGTGTATTTCATGAAATACACGTAAATTGTGATCAATTTCTAGTATTTGCGTTTTGTCTATATAATCTTGGGTTTTGTAATTGGAAAAAATGTTTGAATAAATTTTCCTCTGTAGAAATAATTGTTGAAATGAGGTCTTCAAACACACTTTTTCTCCTCGTTTGACGAATAGGAACCATGTACCGAATTCAAACATATTCAAACATTTCAACAATATCTAGAGTTTTGATTTCGCACTGAATCCGCCCCTCTCGCACTGCGCGTTTTTAGGGTTCCGCAGTATCTAAAAGGTACAAAAGGAACCTGTATGGTGAGACTCCGTTGTCCGTCCGTCTATATGTCACAGCCTTATAACTTTAGCACCACTAAAGATAAAGACATGAAATTTGGCACAAAAATAGCTTTAATTTTCCCACATATCACGATGTAAAAAAAAAATATGAAAAATTTTAAATTGTTCAAAATATTTCCAAAACAAAAGTGAGAAAAATAAAAAATATTATCCTAAAAGTACAATATTGGTATCAAATTGTCGATATTAAAAATTTTGTTGTAAAAATATATACTTTTATTATATTTCCTGGCACCGGTTTCGAGAAATCTTTAAAAAACCACAAAAATATGTATGTCCCCACCCTTTATCTCCGAAACTGGTAGACCGAAAAATATGAAAAAAATGTCGATTACAGATTATAATTGGTTAATTACAAGAAAGCTATGGCGGTTTAAAAAAATTTAGAAATATAAAAAAAATGTAAAATAAATAAAAAAAATGTTTTATAAAATTACAATATGGGTATCAAATTGTAGATATTACAAAGATGATTGTTAAAACATATAGTTTTGCTATATTTAATTGCATCTATTTCGAGAAATCCTTGAGAAACCATAAAAAAAGTATATGAAAAAAATCATGGTAATATATGTTTACGTAAAAATTACAGAAAAAAAAGCGGTTGATAAATTCACGAAAATTACATTTTAAAATTCGTTTTGCTCTTTGTGTACGGAAACCTAAAAATAAAACCACATATTTCGTAATTTCCTAAATTAATTGTAAAGTAACAACACTTCTAGCAGGAAACAAACTGTAGGTATTTTGCAAGCGAAGGATCAATTTTAACTTCCTTCAAGTGAGGTAACACGGCAAGAAGGTATAAATAACCTAAAACCTAGCTTTTTAATAGCACCTTGTGGTCATGTGGTTCTAGTACTCGACCACTAATACGGAGGTCGTGGGTTCTAATCCCGCCGGGGCACATTTGTGTTCGGTCCACGTGGTTCGTTCAATTTAGATAGATAGATAGATATATAAAGATATATTCAATGCCTCTTACAAAAAAGTACACATTTAGAGCTTAAAATATAACAAATACATTATAATCCTTAAAATAATAACAATCTTTGACACAGATGCTGAAAGGGCGCTAACTCAGCATACGCCACAGCATAATCTGTGACACTGATATTCTGCCAGTACCATGCATTAAAAATATATGTGTCGGTTAATCATAATTAAGACAATGAACTTATAAAATTGTATAACCAGAAGACAATTTCTACAATTTACTAATTTCCGGGACTCTTTGAACATTAGCCATTTCGGAATCGGAAGAGTAAATATACACAATAACAAAAATAAAATAGACACATAATGAGAAAAGGGGGAGGGAGAAAAGGCATATTTATCACCATTTTTACGATTTGCCACTAAGTATGCTGTTTTTGGTGGTCTATATAATTTGTGTCCGAATTACGGCGATAGGGCTCACCAGCATCACTCGGTGAAATGTGGGTGTGGTCTGTGGCTTGCATTTCACAGTCCATATTTGGCAACACCTCTGACACCCCCTCGAGAATTCATGTCGTGACGATGTTATACATTTATTTTACTATGGAGCCAACAGGGACTAAGAAACGTGAACCTCTTCCTCGTCGTCCCGGAGTAGTTCTTTATTTGCCCACTTGAGCAGCGCCACTGTGCGTGTAGACCTGCCAAAGAGATCCCATAATAAGTTTAATAAACCTCCTTGGAAACCATCGAATTTACGAAAAAAAAAACTAGCTGTTGTAACTCGACTTCTATCCACCTCTTTTTTCGTAGGAGCCTGCCCTGAAATCGAAAGAAAAAATTCACAATTCTTGGGGGCCGTTGTTGGTCCGTGGGCCGTATTTTGCCCAGTATGGGCTGTTGTTGACCCGCGGGCCGTACTTTGCCCATGACTGGTATAGACCGAGTACAGTAACATCCCGCTTTACGCGAGGGATGCATTCCGGACAAAACCGCGTTAAGCGAAATTCGCGTATAGCGGGGTATGATGAAATAACAACCCAAATAAGTAATTAAAGTGCTTTTATTGCAAAAATTAAACAGAATCAGTCTATTAATTGTTACAGAAAAAATTGAACTTCTTTAATCCTTCGAATTTCATTACTGAGAAATAGCAGTTGTATAATGTTTTTTGAGTAGCATTTTCTTGCAAAGTTTTTCGTAACAAACCACACTGTTTTATATTGCTTGCCAAACACTTTTAATGCGATTATTATCACTGTCTGAGTTTTCTAAAATTTAACTATTTTTATCTATGCATCCGCGTAAAGCGGGGCAAATTAGAGCGAATTTAAAAAATCGCGTTGTAGCGAATTCGTGCCGTGCGGGGTCGCGTAAATCGGGGAGTTACTGTACTACCACTAGTTTCGGCTTTTTAGCGAAATAACACCCGATATTATTGCTACCTCTCGCTAGTTACATAGAAACACGTAATATTTCTCTTACAATAACAAGTTTTTATAACAAAAATCTACATAGCACCACATAACACGCACTACATACACACTTGAAGCAATTAATATTGTTTGGTCGCGCTTTCCATTTCACGGTTCGTAAGCACGCCGGAGATGACGCGGCCTTCCCAGCGGTTAATGTACTCGCACTAGCATTATCTCTTCTTTTTACTTCAATTATCGCGGTAGAAGTAGGTCAAGAGGCTTGAATAGTCTTGGTACTTTGGGGGGTAATTGATTATTTTTGGTAAAAAATTGTGGTACGGTTGATGAAAAAATATGTTATTAAATGACAAGATGATATTGTTAACGTAATGCTTAATTTTCCAGTAGATTTAACTTGTTTAATGAATTGCTTTGTTAAGTGGATAAACGGGTCTTCTTTGTATTTGTTTACGTGATATAAAATGCTGTTATTTCTTTAGATTTTTATACTCTTGCTAATGCATAGTAAAAGTGGACTTTAAAAATACACAATTTTTTTAAAATAACCTTTTAATTAAGATAAGATAAGATAATTTATTTGCAATAAAGCCATACAAAAGTTATGTACTAAGGCATGCAAAATACATTAGTAAATAACACAGAAACTAAAACTAATTATTGGAAAATAAAATATTAATAAGATTAATTGAAAAACATTACAATTACAATTATTTACCAGCTTTTCGCCCGCGACTCTGCCTGCGTTTATTCAATCTGCCCCATTTTCGGCTTGGGCGTTATTTTATCAACACCCCTTATAGCCTATGTTGACCAGGGTCATTACGATGATAATAAATAAAACCTCATCCAAATCCGTTGAGTGGTTCTAGATTTAAAACGGAACATACATACATACAAACAGACAGACAGACATAAAAATTGTAAAAATTTTAGTTATGAGCCTCACTAATTAATAACCCATTTCATTAAAAATTTCGCAAAAATATTCAATTCACAGATTACGACTTTTTAACTACTTAATAAAGTCTTTATTGATTCCGACATATTGCATCTCTCGACATATTGCATCTCTCGACATATTGCATCTCTCGACATATTGCATCTCTCGACATATTGCATCTCTCGACATATTTCATCTCTCGACATATTGCATCTCTCGACATATTGCATCTCTCGACATATTGCATCTCTCGACATATTGCATCTCTCGACATTTTGCATCTCTCGACATATTGCATCTCTCGACATATTGCATCTCTCGACATATTGCATCTCTCGACATATTGCATCTCTCGACATATTGCATCTCTCTCTGGGTCAATTTAGACAAAAAATATTTTAATGCTTTTGAAAAAATAATTAGTTTTAATTATTAGTAATTAGTTTTGACAAAAATGTGTTAGTGTCATTGATCGCACTGGCTGATGTAAACTATTTATTGTGTAATTAAGATCTTATATTAATTCCTTTGATAATGCCATAAAGGTGAAACCGGTCAGGAAGTATTAAATAAATTTGTGGGATAGTACAAGTGATTTTCTGTTCATTATATAATTATTTATAAAATTATAAGCTCTTTTTTGTTTATTAATCTATTTTATAATTTTTTTTTCTTCTTTTACGTATCTTTATTTCTGTGGTTTTTAAATAACTATTAACTTTTGTTGTTGTAAAATAATTCCGGGCATTAATTTTATGTGGAAACGCTTTTGGTTTGATTATTTTAGCTATTTTTGATTGTATTTGTGTGATAAGAATACTGTTTGTTTCCCAATAAATAAATAAATACTTTATAAATATATTGTAAATTGAACAAATTCGTGGTACCTGTTCCACTGTTTATTATATTACACTAGTGACCGGTTTCGTTATAATAACATCGTCAGGCTTTTTAGATATGGCTACGAATCATGAGATGGAATATATTTTCGTCTTTGTTTACATTTGTGTTGTGATAACAAAAATGATTTAAAAGGCGTTTTGTTCGTGCATTTATGGAAGCGTTCAACAAAAAATATTAAGTATTATAAAGTCAATGTACACTGAAATTTATAAGTAAATGAATTAAATTGAATAAAAATTTAATGAAAAAAAAAAAAACAAAATAAAATTAGGCAAATGTTTACAAAGTCAAAAAAAATTATCAAAATTCATTTATTTATAACATATTTAACAGTTTTTGTTGTCGAATTCTCCTTTTAAGTTTTCACCTGTAGTAAGAGAAATTCGCTCTTTCATACATAGTTGCGACAGAATTATAAATAAATATTTAAACAAAGCAAGACATTAAAATGTACCAAAGGAACTTTACTTTATTATTAGTCTAGAATCAGATGTAGAATCAGTCTAGAATGTAGCAATAGGTGATATAGCAATCACTTATTGCTATATTAACGAACATTAAAGACATGGAAGGTGTCAGTTTGTCAAACAGGCATCTTTCAACAACAAGATGTGCTGTTGGAGTACCTTGTTCTTAGACGAAGACCTTGTTTAAATAAATAAATAAAAATAAAACATTGGAACACGACGTGATATTGTGTATACAAACTTTTATTTACTTTTTCCGCATTTGCTAAATTCTACACATACATCAAAAGTTTCTTAATTTTACAACTGTACAATCACCAAGGTTTCATTCAATTTGGCGGTTCATCCATCAGCCTAGTTCGTCCACTGCTGGACATAAGCCTTTCCAGGACTTTGCCACTTCCGGCGGCCATCCTGGAAGAATTTCCCATACTCACACACGCTGGGCAGGCGGGTTGGTGAGCGCGGTGCCGGAACCCTCGCACCAGTGACGCCGCTGCCCGTCACCAGTCTGTTCCATATAAGGCTCGGCTATTAGGGATGGATATACCGCCATCCATCGGTCCCAGGCGTGGTGGGCCTCCTGGTTTTTTGCCTGTGAGCTGTCCTCTTACTCTCCCCCGAATTACTTCGAGGGGGTCTCCAAGTAAGATGGTGGACAGTACCTACAGTCGAACCCGGCATCAGCTCTAGTAGAGCCTACCACCTTATTTGTTATTGCGCTATTTTAGGAATAACAACGCAACTCAAATTGTAAACAAAATCCAAAGCATATCGAACTTGAAATTGCATGAATATTTCCAATAATACACGGGCCACAAAGTCAATGCTATTCATTGCAATGTTGCATAAAATTTGTTACTACAGGTTCTCGGTACGAACGTACATCTAATGGCTATTACAATCCACTCAAGTACCGTGGAAAATCAATTGCTGCTGACTGTTACATAATGTTATGTAAAATTTAATACATGAACAATTTTGCATGCATCATTTTGCCGTGTTATAAACTAAAAAGCTGTTCTAATTTTAATTATGGGTGACACCAATTACAAAAAAAGAACCGGCCAAGTGCGAGTCAGACTCGCGTACCTAGGGTTCCGTATTGTAGATGATAAATTTAATTTGATAATTTTTTTTCGTAAATTTATCAACCGTTTGATTTTTCCTGTAATCTTTACGTAAACACATATTATCATGATTCACTAGTTTTGGAAATAAGGGGGGGCACACAATTTTTGTGAATTTTCAAGGATTTGTCAAAATAGATGCAATAAAATATAGCTAAACTATGAATGTTTACAGTCAGCTTTTTAATGCCTACAATTTGATACCCATAATGTATTTTTAGTATAATATATTTTATTTTTCTCACTTGTGTTTTGGAAATATTTTGAACAATTTTAAATTTTCCACATTTTTTACATCCTGATATGTGGGCAAATTAATGCTATTTTTGTGCCAAATTTAATGTCTTTATATCTAACGGTGCTAAAGTTATGAGGCTGTGACATACGGACGGACGAACAACGAAGTCTCACCATATAGGTTCCATTTGTACCTTATGAGTACTACCGAACCCTAATAAGACGATCTAAAAGTACGTTCTGCAAAAGGCAAAAAATTTACTTTTTATCCTGACAGTGTGGCCAAAACCCTAAGCGACATTTTTTTTTCTTGTGTTGGTTTAACAATACTCGTACAATACAATACAAATTACTTTTATTTTACCATAAAAAGTCACTAAATTACAAGCTACAAGCTAGTTTATCTAATTGCCTCAATCTTAATAAATATACTACATGCATAGTGTTAAATATATACATTATTTGTTTTTTTTTTTAATAATGATTTTACGGTAATAGATGACAAAAACTGCTAACAAAAAAGTTTAAGTAAGGAATAATGCCCTGTTTTCATCATCACCATTGCCATGCTCAACCCATACAAAAACCTTCACATTTTTGCATACTGAGTTACCCCATCGGTATTGACGTCGCTAAATTCCTTCCAATTAGTTTCTCAAGACTTCCCGATCGGTCTAAATAAGCCCTAAACATCGATGGGCTTACAAATCGGGCGATTAGTTCATAATCGATGGATAAATCGGGCAACAAATCGATGGATCAACAGTAGAGGTCTCGTAGGTCAACTGTGAAGGGTTTTGTGAAAGAGTGGGTGGCTTGAGGCTCAACTGGTATTACATAGAGGGCTTTTGGTTGTATTTCGTTATCGCTTAAAAACTGTACTTAAATGGTGTAATAATCTAATAATACACTGGGTGTTAAGATGAATTTGCGGAAGCCGTAAACGGGCGATAGTACTCGTCCATACGACAGCGTTTGAAATTGAAATATATGAATTATATATATGTATTTATATAAATCCTAATTAGTTTTATTATTTATTTGGCACTACTGCTAAAATGAAACGACATACTCCGTCAAATGAAATTTTTGCCTATGTTAAAAAAAAAATGTTCGCCTATTTTCCATTAAAATTTTGTTATGTATGACCAGTTAAATTACAGTTTACAATTACAGCGGCTAGTTCCCTCAGTTTAGATTATATTTATTTGATATAAGTAATGTTATAGGGCTTATTTTTTTATTTGAGATGTAAATTATGGTATTAAATAATTTTAATTTTTAATTATTTTAGTTACATATAATTGTTATTTAAGATTCTCCCTTTTTAAAAAAAACCGGCCAAGTGCGAGTCGGACTCGCGCAGGAAGGGTTCCGTACCATTATCTATAAAAGGCCAATGAACCTTAGTGCTAACCACTTACCAAGTCTCTAGTTTGAATTTGGTTATATAAATAAAAGTCACCTTATAATTACTACCTGTTTTAAACAACTAACATTTTTAATGGAATTTGTAAGCAATTTTCATTTTAGGTCGGTCTACTATTTCTCGTTAACTTGTAAAGCCTAGGCTTACCCTAGAGAAAAAAAATTCATCCCCACTTTACGTGTAGGGGACGTACCCTAAAAAAGATATTTTTTTAAATTTTACTGTACCACTTTATCGGCGTGATAAATATGTATACCCACGCCAAATTACAGCTTTGTAGTACTAATGGTCTCTAAGCTAAGCCGTGGATAGACAGACAGACAGACGGACGGATATGGCGAAATTATAAGGGTTCCTTGTTGTTGACTGCGGAACTCTAAAAAGAAAAGTATAACACTAGGATCCTGAAAATATCAAGATCTTTTGCATAGTTCTTAAATGTCCTATCGGATCCTTAGAGTAAAATATCAGTTAGAAGTCTCACAGGCATCCGTGGGTTGAAATCGCAATGAGTTATAGGAAGAACCGTTTAACAATTGTGGCCCACGCGACCACGGCTTGCAATTTCTCATTTACATAGGGTTAAGCTATTCATATATTCAGTTACTAGCTTTTGCCCGCGGCTGGTACTGTCTTATCGTCAGTTTTCGGCTCAACGGCTATTTTATCAACACCCCGTTGGCCAGGGTCACTACGACGATGACATAGAAAACCGCATTTAAATCGTTGAGTGGTTCTCGAGTTAAAACGGAACAGACAGACAGACAAAACTTGATTATTTTTCGGTACAATATTATAATAATAATAACCCATTTCATTTGGCCTACACCAAACTAGTTTTTCGGAAATTCTTCAGCGCAGAAGTGAGTCGATAGGTTAGGTATGGCGAGTCGCGTCAACGCGCCTTCGTGGTTATTTTTTTATTCCAACCCATAACCACTTTGGCCTAGGCCAAACCAGTTAGGTCTAAAACAGTGGCGTGCACAGAACTTTTTGCTGGAAAAGCAAGCAATTGGTCAAGAATAACAATAAAAAAAATATGAAAAAATTAAATATAACTTTGAAAAAAAAAGTTTGTATAGGAAATTTTCACTCTAGGGTAGACATTGTCTACCCTGGCGTCATACATTTTTTTTTTTCAAAGTAGCATTTAAATTTTTTCATATTTTTTTTATTGTTATTCTTGACCAATTGCTTGCTTTTCCAGCAAAAAGTTCTGTGCACGCCACTGGTCTAAAATCGGGTTTGTTTTGTTGCACAAAAAAGAAGATATTTACAAAGATACAAAAAACAGACAGAAGGCATACCCATGCAAAATACTTAATAATTCTTACAAAATATTTCTTACAGTCAACCTTAGGAAAGCATAGAAACAATTTTATATTACAATTAAAAATAAAAAGTAATTTTACACACAAACACAGTTTCCTACACAGCTGGCACTATACAGAATGCGATGAGGCAACCCAACTTTTTGTCCCCTACTTGACAAGGTGATCATTTCAACAATTATTAATTATCATATAATGAATTAACTTTCTACTGATTGCCTCAGATACCGAGCACGTACCCAGAAATTTTAGTCGGGGGGGGGGGGTCCAGGAGGGTAATTCTGAGTCTGTCAATTTATTTTTTATCTGTCGAACTCCATACATTTTTAGCTCGTTTTAGAAATCTCGCTACGACTGCTTCCCCGGAATAGCCGTCCAGGCCCCGTAGCAGGATTTAATCGCGCGTGACGCGATGAGTTGAATCACAGGTACGAGGAGCATGACATAATGTTTAAACGCAAAAACATCGTGTCACGCTCCTCGCAGTCGTGATTCAACTAAGTCGCGTCACCCACACTGTGCTACGAGTGCAAGTCCAGGCAAATGATTAAAATATTGCACGCACGGATATATAAAAGTTTCTCGGAAATAAAAAACAAAGCAATTTTTAAAAGTTATTTGTTTTTTTCACGAAGTAAACACAGACTGAAAGGCATTTTTTGGAGCTGTATTTAGGGATTTTGTCATTTGTGTGTTGCATGTGTAACATTTTAATGACATTTTGGGGGGATGGACCCCCCTGGGTACATCCCGCGTCCTTGCCACATTTAAACATATGCCAGAATCTTTTTTTAAATGACAGTATGATTTATTAGCTTCATTTACATAGGTTTGGTCTTCATACTTATGCTTGTAAGTAAAATAATATATTTACGCAATGCGGAAGAATATGCTTGATTAAAATTGATTAAAGATTTTTTCTATTCAATAAGTAATTAACCTTTAATTTTAACCTCTAGCAAGACACACTTTGAGCCTGAAATCATACAAAATGGCGAGATGACGGGTGTCAAGTGAAATTTATACAGAGTGCTCTGAAATTCGACCTATTCCTTGAAAGAGGTTATACTAGAGATCATTTCCAACAAATAATGCCTATCAACCAGGGATCGAAAATGGTAATATTTTTTTCAAGTAAAACACGTCGATATTTCAAAAATTACAAAATAAAAATGGTTTTCTTTCAACTTAAGACCTTTTACTTCTGAGATTATGGGAATCCTGGGCATGTGTATTTTTTATAAATGATCACTCATTTATCATTAATCAGAAAAATAACAAATAAATACCGAGAGAGGAGTAGTTATTTTAAATTATTTGTTTTTGGTTACCAGTCTGAAAGTTTAAAAAATATCTTAAAAATCTCCGTAACTCGGAGACCATTCATTTTTGACCCCTAGTTGACTGGGCTCAATTTGTTGGAAATGATCTCTAGTATGACTCCTTTCAAGGAAAAGGTCGAATTTCCAAGCAACCTTAATAGTTGAAGTCCGAGCGCAGCGGTTCTGGCGACAGAGCGACAGTGGCCGTCGCGACCAAAGATTTCAAAAGTTTAGATGAGCCCTGGCACCTAAAATCTATTGCATTGTTTTTGAATGTGTGCGTTAACATAATGCCGACGCGCGCACAATATGAGTGCGCAATCTGTCTACCTACGGTCATCAAACTGATCAGACTACTAAAGTTGTTAAAATTATTAACTTTAAATGCACTTAAGGCGTCCAACTATCACTGTGTTCAGATAAGCACTGATTCCAAACGTGTGAGCGTCACCCATTTATTTATTTTATTTTATTTATTTTATTTTATTTATTTAATACATTTACAGTACAGCTTTACAGATACTTAAATCTAATACGCTATACCTACTAAAATAATTTACAAATAACATTTATTTACAAATACAAATAACAAATAATTACACAATACTACTCTTTTTTGCATCTTTCTCACATAACCTCAGACATTCACGAAACACGTTCATCAAACTATCAGCAAACAGATCACACGTTGGATTTGCTGACAGCAGTGTGTTTAGACCCTCCATTTAAAGGTAGAAACATTTTTGTGCTGTCATAGTACGGTAAGGGCTTATCTTTACTTTTGAAATCTTTGGTCGCGACACTATCGCCGCGGCTGAGACGCTGCATCAGTGTCGCTGTGTTTGTTTACGCTAACCATACATTTGCATAATGCGTAAGGCATCGTCCTAGTACGACGCGACTACGCGACCATCGCGCGAGTAAGCAATGTTGTCCCGCGATAAAAAAAACTAGATTAAAGAGGTTGCAGGTTCAAATGCTAAGCATATGATTTTTTTCAAAATATATGTTGCTTGAATTTTGTTCTGATTGATATTTTTTATTTTGTAATTTGTATTGCATTACTTCACTTCTAATGCAGTATACAGTATACACCCTCTTTTCACTTTGTTAATATTAATAAATAAGTTTAATTTTAGCAATTACTAACACTACCACCACCAAAAAAAAAAAAAAAAACCTGTGACCAAATCTTAAACCTTCATTTTCTAATCTAATTGTTAACCTCTTTTATTATTAATTGCACTTTTAATATTTTGTGATAGTTGTAAAAAGAGCAGTCGATAATTTTATTAAAAAAAATCTACAGTTATTAATTTGTTCATTCTTTGTTAAAATACTTTACATTAAGTTAAGTTAAAAATAATTTAAAATTGTTTCATAATTTTGTATGTACCTTTTTGGCTATTGATTATAACAAACTGAAATTATTGGAATGTGCTGACTCCTAGCTTACAGTTAACACTTTTTTTAGGAGTCAGATACTCATTGTATTTTTTGATGTTTTATGGTCAGTAAAGATATTTTATGTTTATGTATTACAGATACTTATTGTATTTTTTGATGTTTTATGGTCAGTAAAGATATTTTATGTTTATGTATTACAGATACTCATTGTATTTTTTGATGTTTTATGGTCAGTAAAGATATTTTATGTTTATGTATTACAGATACTCATTGTATTTTTTGATGTTTTATGGTCAGTAAAGATATTTTATGTTTATGTATTACAGATACTCATTGTATTTTTTGATGTTTTATGGTCAGTAAAGATATTTTATGTTTATGTATTACAGATACTCATTGTATTTTTTGATGTTTTATGGTCAGTAAAGATATTTTATGTTTATGTATTACAGATACTCATTGTATTTTTTGATGTTTTATGGTCAGTAAAGATTTTTTATGTTTATGTATTACAGATACTCATTGTATTTTTTGATGTTTTATGGTCAGTAAAGATATTTTATGTTTATGTATTACAGATACTCATTGTATTTTTTGATGTTTTATGGTCAGTAAAGATATTTTATGTTTATGTATTACAGATACTCATTGTATTTTTTGATGTTTTATGGTCAGTAAAGATATTTTATGTTTATGTATTACATGCTATAAAATGTCGCTATAAAACATGATGATCTTCATATTGGTCAAATTTTGTCCAAAATGATCCACATATACCTAGCTCGACTAAAGAAACAATTACCAGTCAAAACAAAGACTCGACCGGATATGAATCCAGGCCACTTCGGTTAAGAGACACACTTTGACTACAAGACATGACCTTAGTATTTAAAGTTGAATACCGTGCAGCATTGTACGCGTATTTAGGGTTCCGTACCCAAAGGGCAAAACGGAGCCCTATTAATGTGACGTTGTCTGTCCGTGGTAGAGCTAATGCCGGGCTCAACTGTGGAGGTACTCAGTGGCGTGCACAGAACTTTTTGCTGGAAAAGCAAGCAATTGGTCAAGAATAACAATAAAAAAAAATGAAAAAATTTAAATATCACTTTAAAAAAAAAGTTTGTATAGGAAATTTTCACTCCAGGGTAGACATTTGTGTCGATTCGGCTAACTTATTCAGACAGACAGAACTAAACTTAATTTGAGCCTTCTGTCTTGTTCTTTCCGTATCAAAAAGACAAGGACAGAACGCTTAAAATAAGGTTAGTCCTGTCAAATTAGTTAAATTGTGTTTAGCCGAATCGACACCATTGTCTACCCTGGCGTCATACAATTTTTTTTTTTCAAAGTGGTATTTAAATTTTTTCATATTTTTTTTATTGTTGTTCTTGACCAATTGTTTGCTTTTCCACGCCACTGATCCATCGGTCGCAGGCATGGTGGGCCTCCTGATTTCTTGCCTGTGAGTTGTCCTCTTACGAGGTACCACCATCTTACTTGGAGACCCCCTCGAAGTTATTCAGGGGAGAGTAAGAGGACAAATCACAGGCAAGAAACCAGGAGGCCCACCATGCCTGCGACCGATGGACGGCGGTATATCCATCCCTAATAGCGGGCCTTATATGGAACAGACTGGTGACGGGCAGCGGCGTCACTGGTGCGAGGTTTCCGGTACCGCGCTCACCAACCCGCCTGCCCAGCGTGTGTGAGTATGGGCAATTCTTCCAGGACGACCGTCGGGAGTGGCAAAGTCCTGGAAAGGCTTATGTCCAGCAGTGGACGAACTAGGCTGATAGATGGATATTCACACACGCTAGGCATTTTAAACTTTTTCCACAGCAATTGCAGCAAGAAGCCATGATATCCACCATATATACGTAAGTAACCGATACACGAAGTAACTCATTAAGGCGTTCTTATCCCAAAATCAATAAATTCAAAGTCAAATAGAACTTTCAAATATCGTCTAAAACTTCCAAAAAAAAATACGCAATATAGTTCGAACCTTTATCTAGGTCTTCCACGCATGTGTTACACGATCAGATAAACTTTGCTCGATAGAAATAATTCACGAACACAGCATGTAATAAGACCTTTCAAATCATGCCATTTCCATAATTCCACTCTTTTATTAACGAAACATATCTGGTAATATTGCTCTTTAAATTTTCTAGGTCGACCACGTAAGTGGGTTTTAATAAACCTTATTTATTAATAAACCTTAACCCTTATTTTTAAACAATTTTAAAACCGATAAAAACAACGAAAAAGTACAAAAGTGTGGTTATTTTCTTTACTCCTTACACGTTAAGAAAAAGACAGAGAGTCACTCTTCTGGGATAAGAGCGCCTATTCATTTAATCAATCATTAAATTATTATTGCGTGTAGTTATTGACTCCTTTATAAACTAGAGCAAATGACCGTAATGGCTACTACAACATAATACATCCACCCGTTCGAGCAAAAAATATATAAATTATACAGAAAATAAAGAGAATGTAATGATTATTGTTTTATTATAGCGAAACCTATCGTTTGGGAAGAAAGAAATGTTGAAACAAACAATCTGAGAAAAAGATAGGCCTACCATGTGTTTGGGTCTCTAATATTATTAAAACTCACGTGAGCTGACATACTAAATTATTATTACAGGTGTGATTGTTGTTGACTATATGCCAACCGTTTCACCGATACAATTTTGGCATTATCAAGGCGAGTGTCGTTCTTAGGACGACGACGCGGCGTTCACCGTCGTTGTCAAAGGGCATTGGCAACCACCGATCGGTGAGCTGCGCGCGCGGCTATTAGGGGTGGTTATTAAGGGCACACCGAGCGTTTGCATTTGTCTCTGTCTTTTTCTTTACGTGTAAAGAGTAAAGAATATAACCTAACTTTTGCACTTTTTCAATGCTTTTCGTTGTTATTTTCATCATATTGTTCTTAAATAAATTCGCAAAGTTACCTCTTTTCGAGTAATTTTTTCCTCTATTTCTCTACATTTTTATATGAATAAGTAATTTGATATAATGATTCATTTACTAAAATAAAGTTCATAGATGACTGGAGCGTTTAAACACGACAAAACGCTCCAGTCATCTATGAACTTCATTTTAGTAAATGAATCATAATATCAAATTACTTATTCATATAAAAATGTAGAGAAATAGAGGAAAAAATTACTCGAAAAGAGGTAACTTTGCGAATTTATTCTATCGAGCCAAGTTTATCGAATCGTATTTCCATAGTGTATACTGTCTAGTATAATATATCCAATAATACCTATATATTTTCCTAGATTTTAATTTTAAAACATGTTTGTGTGAGTAAAAAGCTCGGTGCACTCCCAATTACAGTGACGACGTTGTGAGCTTTGAGTACAACAAAACTTACCGCTACAATATGAAATTTAACTAAATGTAGATAAATCCCAGTATTTATCATTCAAATGAATCTCCAAACAAACAGGAAGTCTTAACATTAAATAAATATCAGAGATACGCCATCATCCAATTCGTGACTTCTTATCATCGAATACCGAGAAGACACTCTCCTAATCCAAAGTCACCAGTCAAAATAGTGCAATCATCGCACCAGAATAGATTTCTTCAAAAACAGTCTAACCTCATTGCAATTTGTATGAAAGTACCTTCACCAGTGGGACAACAAATATGGCTCGATACATCCCATAATGAAATTTAGATGCTGCGTGGTTCAAAAACAATATCTAATGCTTGGTAATAAAAGCCTAGTAAAGATTCAATAAGTCATGGTGAGTGATAACCAGACACCATAGTGACGTAAGGTGTAATCGGTTGAAGAATCGAGTACCAACCCGTCGGACGAGTGTTTGAATACCCGGTGTGGTTGTGATGGTTGTACTAAGGTTGGAAGAGATTGTAAGATTGGAAGAGAGTTTTGGATGTGGCAAATTTGAACTGTCGTTTGTACATACTGACAGGGGGGCGCAACTGTGAAACAAGGAGTATGGTAGTGACGTTAGTTCCGATTTTGGACACAACCAATCCGCGCTATAAGATCCTTGTAGCACTTTCATTTGAGCCTGAATTTTCTTTTGCTTTTGTATTCTTGACCTCTAGCCACATTATTATATCGATATTTACTCTGTCTCACTCAATTATTACAAACAGAAAATTGCAAAAGTTATGCCATTATGTTAATATTTCTTTTTCTTTTTTTTAAGTTCATATATATATAATTTTTTTTTTAAGTTTATATTTTATCATAAGCTCTTCTGTTATGTGTAATTTTAGAAGTTACCGATGGTTTCTTTTATATAGTTTTAAATATTATTTGCGAAGGATGTATACATTTATAAGGAACATACAACAGAACTGTACCTTTGTCTTGTCCACCATCAATGTTTTTTGTATCTTCTGCAAATGTATCTTAAATAAATAAATAAATAAACTCAGTTTCTTATGTATTTTAGACCTTTGGAAACCTTATTTACTCAGGTACTTCTATATTCTTGACCTATAGCTACCTTATTTACTTAGCTTCTTCTGTATTATTGGCCTTTAGCCACCTTATAAACATAGTTGCTTTTGTATTCTTGAAATCTGCTATCTTATTGACACAGTTGCTTGTATATTTTCGACCTCTAGCAACCTTATTAACTCAGTTGCTTCTATGTTCTTGAGCTATAGCAACCTTTTTAACTCAATTACTTGTATGTTCTTGGGTTATAGCAACCTTATTAACTTAATTACTTCTGTGTTCTTGAGCTAAAGCAACCTTATTAACTCAATTACTTATGTGTTCTTGAGCTATAGCACCCTTGTAATCCTATTTATTTCTGCATTCTTGATTCTTGACATCTAGTCCCCATATTAACATAGTTGCTTCTGTATTCTTGCCCTCTAACCAGAATTTCCTATATGCCACCTCCAAACCCTTGTCTTATAAACTCCTCGCCCCGACCTAGTTCTCGTGTCGCCGAGTCTCGTAGTTCCGAATAACGGGGCCCACTCGATTCTATAACTTAGCCGCTAAAATGTCGTTACGGCTGTTATTAGCTGGTAGACTCTGTACCAGGTCGCCAGTGGGGGCAGGAGACGTGTTAAACTGAGGTTTACGCTACCGTAGCTAATGGGATGGTGAACGCTTTAAAGATGTGTTTAACGTTAAGATGTGTTAAGACGTTGATAACTTGGTTTTTGGCAGAAATGGAAAATTAAACGTTTACTCAATTTACATGGAAGGTACCACCATCTTACTCGCAATCCCCCCTTGGAGTTATTCTGGACAGCTCCCAAACAGGCACAACCAGGTGGTCCACCATGCCTGGGACCGATTGATGGCGGTATATCTAGCCCCAATTGCCAGTCCTTATATAAAACAGACTGGTGATGGACAGCAGCGTCACAGGTGCGAGGGTTTCGGCACCGCGCTCACCAACCTCCCTGCCCAGGCAGCGTGTGGGAGTATGGGCATTTCTTTCAGAAGGGTCACTAAAAGTGACGAAAGCTTGGAAAGGCCGATGTCCTACAGCAGTGGACCAACCAAGCTGATAGATGGATGAAATATTCGTGATATTGTTGTTAAAAAATTCAAAATTTGCTACTGAAGAACCAACTGGAAAAATCTACTATAAGCATGGCATTGTAAGTGGTCTGTAGCGCTAGACCTAAAGATATTATTGCTTGCGTCAGCAAAAGACAAACCTTTAAGGCGATTTGCGAAAAAAATACGGGTGTTTCTTTTCTGTTTATTTCATGAAATACACGGAAAATTTTAATAAATTTCTGGTATATGCATTTTGACTATATAATCTAGGGTTTTGAAATTGGAAAACATGTTTGGATAAATTTTCCTCTATAGAAATAATTGTTGAAATGAGGTCTTCAAACACACTTTTTCTCCTCGTTTGAAGAATAGGAACCATATACAGCACTCAAACATATTTTATTAGGTTTGTTTCAACAATATCTAGAGATTTCATACTTGAAATTTTGCTAGCTACTATAGTTTTTTTATAAAAATTATAAAACTAACATTTTTCGCTTTCGCTCTGAATCCATCCCTCTCGCACTGAGCGTGTTTTCGCTTGGAGTGAGAGTGACAAAAATAAAATTCGCATAGCCTCTTAAGGGAAATTCCAGTGTCTTTATATATGTCTTGTCTTTTTGAAAATGTCATCTAAAACAAAACGAGACCATCTATTGCAGAAGATTTATT
This sequence comes from Ypsolopha sequella, assembly GCA_934047225.1. Classification (NCBI taxonomy): domain Eukaryota; kingdom Metazoa; phylum Arthropoda; class Insecta; order Lepidoptera; family Ypsolophidae; genus Ypsolopha; species Ypsolopha sequella. The sequence goes on along the minus strand of OW204005.1, from coordinate 22,361,644 downwards.
TTTGTTTTTTTTTGTTTCAGGTATGTACCTACTGTTTTTAAAACCCTCGCAATCCCCCTTGGATTAAACAGAGAAAGGTATTTAAATAAAATAATTATCATACTGAACCACTGTTCCGAGGAAACATGACAGCGAAAAATTTTTTTCACACCACCTGCTCGACAATGTCCAATTGCATATCATGCAACCTCAACGTAAAGTAACGCATTATATCTCAAGGGATATAAAGTTATATGAAAATTCCTAGGGATTAATGTGATTTAAATTTGGAACGTCAAATTCGTGTGGAAGGTTTGTTCGAAAATCGAACTGGCCACCATAAGCAGAATTCAACAAAAAGAAAAAAAGCGTTTACAAAGAATGTGAAACAAAAGACGGTGTTTGGTGCTGTGATTGTGATTTTTATTGTCTCGCAGAAGGTGTGAAAAGTAGAGTATGCTCCTCTGGAATAAAGCCTGTCTTTGTCTTGGGCAGCTTGAACCCCTTGCTTTACTCAGGACTCTATATAACTCCCTCGCTACGCTCAGGAGTTAACTCTAGAGTCCCTCGTTACGCTCAGGGTTCAATATGCCACCCGTGACGTAAGACACTGCTTTATTCCCTTAGTGCATAATCTACTATTAAATCTTGGGCTTGCTCTTAAAATTTTGCTGCTGGATGGCTAACCTGGCGCGTGCGAAAAAATTGCAAAGGCGGATTTCGCGTGATTTTTTTCTAGGAAAGTGTATCGATTTTTCGGTTAAAAACATAAAGTGTGTATTTCTTACATTGTGTAGTCTTTATTTTACAAGGTTTATTCACTTTATATATTATAGTATGGTAGTATTTATCACGCCATAAACAAAAGACGAATGATTGATATTGAAAGTGAAAAATAATGCCAGAATAGACGTCCTGTTATTGAAAATTTGATAAAAAAACGGGACAAAATCTAAATCTTTTCCACAGCATGTTTCTTTTTAACAGTTTTGTTGTATGATCAATCAGTTGTCTTTGTCGTTTATGGCTAAAAAGCAGTGAATTGTGTTAGAGAAACAACCGTAAATTATTTAAGTGGATACTTCTTGTGTCCTCTCTTCACCTAATTACAGAGGAAAGAACCATTGGCGGGCATAGATATCATAATAATATTATGTCAGTGATGGCAGCGCATTCGCTTACGACTCTTACGAGGTCATTTCAAATATGTTATTCTTCCGATCAAATAAGTATTAACTTAATTTTACATTAATAAAAAAATAATAATATAAAATTGAAAAATTAAAAAACGTTGTAATCTGTATAGATAATAATAGGTTGACCATCTAAAAATACTAAATGAGCAGCGGTGGGTCTACCGCGTAATTCTCATTTTCATCAACATCAACTTGAGATTGAAATTTGTCGTGCGTGCGACGACGCCCGCCTAACATGCCATCTCTTTTGCACGCGTTGAATTTCGCATGCATTTGCTTGAAGTTGATACAAATGAGAATTACGCGGTAGAGCCCCAGCTGAATTACTAAGTTGGCATCAACTAGGTTAGGTTAGGATTCAACATATTATTTTTGATGCCAATTTAGTAATTTTGATGCCGATTTTTGTATTTTCTGGCGGTCAGTTGGTTACAACCCACCTGTAATTAGAAATCAAATAATTATCCTTCGTTAAAAAAGGTCGTCAAAATATATCGTCACAACATGAATCTCAAAGGGGTGTCGGAAGTGTTCCAAGAGGTGTCAGAGGTGAAATGCAAGTCACAGTTTACACTCGGTACACCCGCGTTTCACCGACGATTATTACGTCCAAACGTGATTAGTGGTGAGCCCACAGAGCATATGGATGGGTGAACGCTATTCAAATTCAAATTCAAAAAGTTTATTTTGCAAAGTAGGTATATATAATACACGTTTCACAAGTCAAATTTTAATCTTATAAAAATATATGTAATAAAATAATAAATGTACATGAACTACTTAGATTAAATGTTTATTTAATTTATGTAGCAATATATATACAATTAAAATTATAGGTAAAATATTATTATACAAGGTGAAATCCAATCAACCGCCCGAACCCATACCGTAGACCCGGCCAGGGACCAGGAACAGGTTCAATGATCACCAACCGAGCCCCCAGCACGAATCCAGGCGGCCGACCAAATCCCATCCTATATACTACATAGTAATAGGTTACGTATATAGATACATGCCGTATTTCGGGTACAAATACACGCTTTTAAGGACATGCAGGTTTCCTTACGATGTTTTCCTTTCACCGTTCAGCAAGTGGCAAATAAGAACAAATATGCACACAAAAATGTGATAGAGCTGATGTCGGGCTCTACTGTGGAGGTACCACCATCTTACTTGGAGACCCCCTCGAAGTAATTCGGGGGAGAGTAAGAGGACAGCTCACAGGCAAAAAACCAGGAGCCCACCATGCCTGGGACCGCTGGATGGCGGTATATCCATCCCTAATAGCTGGAAATTATTTGGAACAGACTGGTGACGGGCAGCGGCGTCACTGCCTGCCCAGCGTGTGTGAGTATGGGCAATTCTTCCAGGATGACCGCCGGGAGTGGCAAAGCCCTGGAAAGGCTTGTGCACATAAATTCCGAAAAACTCGTTGGTGCATGCTCGACTGGGGATCGAACCTGGATCTCAGGATTGAGAGGCCTGCGTTTTACCCCTGAGCTACCGCTGCTTCAAAACATAATTTATTATAAAGCTTATTTTGATGTTTTTGTTTACATTTTAATTGTTATTTAAAATGCCGTACACGTAATGGCCGATCTAACCTAGAAAATCACCAGCAAATCTCCGTTTATTTTATACTAAATATGAAGTTATAATTTGTGTTTTGAAATGAGGAACTGACGATTTTACGCCTTTGTGCAGTTTCCTGCACCTTGGGGCTTAGGGTTCCTTTGAGAATGTAAACCCTTGGTCAGTTTGTTTTGCCTGAAATATGTTGTTTACTCCACCTGAATCGGCTAAGGATTCCGTACTGACAGGGCAAAATGGAACCCTATTAAGGTTAAGGCGATATGTAAAAGTTTTAACGTCCCTGTTACCCATATGCGAAAAAACTCTCAGTGCGAGAGGGACGAATCCGTGGAAAAGTAGCAAAAAGTCGGTTTTTTATTTATATAAAATGTACCAAAGTTGCTATCAAAATTTCGTTTAACCAGGTCCTAGATACCGTTAAAACCTATCTAATAAAATATAATTGCAGACCATATGTCATTCTAAATTGTCAAACCAGGAGAATTGGTGTCGAAAAAGACCTAATTTCAATAAATATTTCTATCGAGCCGAATTTCTCCAATTGCGTTTCTGTTCTAACAGATCCCTAGAAAAAGTATCCAAAAATAATATACTATTTTATCAAAATAATACATTATTTACTGAAGTAGGTATGCAAGTTCTAAAAGTGTAAATTTTTTTCCGTAGCGCCTTTGCGCGTATGCACTTTGCGCTAAGCTACTGATGTTTAACTTCTGATTTGTAAAAAAATATTAAGAAATAATTATAACGACCAAAATACAACTTTTAGCTAAGACAACTTTTGGCAATAGTTTGCTATATGCATAAACATATTTTTAATGATATTATGGTAGCTTCAAAATAATTTGGTTTTCCATAAGCGTGATATTACATTATTTTAGGAATTTACGGCTGGTATCACGACTATGGAAAATCCAATGCGCATAGATCAAGGTGTGTTAATTCGAAATCATTTCGAGATTTTAGTTTAATAAGCCGTTTTTTAGTACTACGAAAAAGCTGCAACTACTGTTTAGAAATGTGTCCTTTGCTAGCAAGATAAATTTATAACAATTTGCTTCCGACTGATTTGACAGATGGATGACAGATGAGTAGACAGACAGAGACAGATCACTTTTTTTACAAGCAACCACACATCACAATCAGTATAATGTCTAAAATTCACAAGTGACGTCATATCCGACAATTCTTTAAAATGTCATAAATAATAATGGTTAATTTATATACTAAAATAATGAAAACTTTGTCCAAAAACGGCGTATATTTTCTGAAAAAAAAAACAGAAGAGTTTTAGAAATAAAGCTATGGGAATTGTTTTATAGCCATTATAATATCATAAAAAATATGTTTTTATACAGAGTGTAATCGTTAAGTCTGACCAGGCGATTAAACCGTAACTATGACAGATATCGAAAGTACGTTACCTAATACTGATTAGTAATATTAGATATACTAAATGTATGGGAATGTTTAATGTCAAAATTTTGGATACATCTCGTTTGATTTTCAAAAAGTTATTGATGTCATTTTACTGATTAGGTTACGTACTTTCGATATCAGTTTAAAATTTTTTGATATCTATTATAGTTACGAAATAATCGCCTGGTCACACTTAACGATTACACCCTGTATATGTATAGCAAACAAGTCTGACGTGGTCCCCGTATGTATCGGTGTGATTTTAAAGACGTTTCACTTGAAAAACACCAATAAATCAATCAAATCTTACAAAATTAATTGCTGCCGACCACGAAAGCCTTTCATAACAACCAAACACAGCTAATCAAATACGGAACCCGAGAACCAATTTTACGTTGTAGTGCGTACTATTTATCATAATTACCTTTATGTTACGTTTATAGGTCGTCATGTGTAACGTGCGTTACGTAGATTACGTTATGTCTAGTGAATCTGATGGAGGAAGAGAAATTCAGTGCATCGAGCGATCGTTACGTTGTCGATTGTTTATGGCAGCCTAGTAGCTTTTTGCGAGTTTTCTGTTGATTACGTAGAATTCCGTAAAAAGAATAAGTTCAAGTCCTGGCTCAGTTCGAGTACTCGACTATTGCAAAGTATTAAAAAATATAGACATTTATTTCTATCATAGTTTCCATCAAATCTAGTTACTATAGTAGTTTATGCTACTAGAGCGAAAAGGAATAAAATACGAGGACGATTTAAAACACGTGCGTAGCGAGTGTTTTAAACGTAACCGAGTAATTTATTGCTCTTACGCCCGTGTACGTTTTTCAGTACATAGTGTGAGGAAATAAAACAAATATAACCTTATGAACTTTAAATTATGATTGGCTCAAAAGGACTCTATCCAGAGCCGTTAAACAGTGGAAAAAAAAAGTATAACATTTATGGTACACAGGAAAGGCTGCAGGTTAGCCAACCATCGTAAATAAATTAAAAATAATAATAAAGCCCTATGGCAAAATAATCGACTTTCTGTTCGGTTTTGATGCATAAAAAGTGGGCCTTTACGAGCACATTCATTGAAAAAATATATTTATAACAAATAGAAGACTTTGTTAAAGTCATTGCTATCACTGGGCGGGGTACCCAAGACACTGGATGTATTACCTCGATAGCTGGACTAATGCGTTGCCCGAAGTAAGCTCCAGCCCTTGGGTCTCCTGAGGCATTCACCAGTCTCGGTGCTATTTGTTTGTAGAGCTGTCGAGCATCGGGCCCCCAAGGCCTGAACGTCTCAACGCCAAACGGCACAAAATGTAGCCCTCACCGAGAGCTGCGTATTTGCCCTGCTTCGGCCGTTGCCGCCGCCACGCCAGCTGTGACTGCTGTCGACCGGCCGTAAGACGCGGCGAGCGTGTCAACACAAGGCGCGTCCCACACCAGGGTGTGACCATTCTACCACAGGATGAGCGTCAGTCCATCGAGCCTCTTGCCATCATCGCGATACCGTACGATTGTAAGGATCCTCCGTATGACGTCATTCAAGCTGCCGCGACGGGACCAGCCGCTGGCACTGCGTCGACATGAGAGGCCGTGATGGCCCAACTAATCGTCGCTGACGCCATACTGACAGAGATGACTCTCATTCGTCTTTGTTCCAAGTCGTAGACAGACGGCAATAGCAAAGTTGTTTTGTCTAGAAGTGTACCAAGATTGGCGGAAGGAATAGAATGCAGCCATAAACCTGACTCACGCTCACCGGTAGCGACAAGACGAGCACGGTCTGCGAGGTCGAAGGTGGTGTCCAAGAGGTGCTTAAAAAAAGACAATATAAAGGCTCGTCCCATAATTTTTGAGATTCCAAGACGGTGGGCAGATCCCGACTAGGACAGGCCAGCATCCAAGCATTCCTGGCCTCCGTCAAGTAAGACGCCTCTACATCACCAAGCGATGAGTTTATAATGTTGCCAAAGAGAGTGTACGTACCATAGACAGAGGACAGAAATCCTGGGAGACCGATGCTTGAAATCTTCCGCAGCTCCAATCCACCGAAACGAACCGGGACTGTAGTGTAGATATTTTATATTTTAATTTGAAGCAGTTAACTGGGCACTTGTGTCCTCGACAAGTTATTTGTTAACCAAATCATATCTGATTTAGAACAATCATCAGTCACGCCAAAACAGAATCAATTCATCAGCAGGTGTGTGTCTGATGTGATGAAGTGGTTAATCAGAATACGCCAAACTTCAAGCGTCATTCATCAGAAACTTGCTCGTAGGATGAATAACGACTCTAACGACCTCAAAATAGAGTCTATTTTAGAACAATAGGTCATATGCAACGCGCAATTCTATACCGTTACATAAAATTCATGCTCAAGTGTCTGCTATAAAGTTTCGAATTAGGGCTATAAATATTGTTCCACAGAATTCAAATACATCGAAGTGTAATTTATTGGTGCGGGAGTCCGTTGTTTGCTTTTCCCAATTGATTTCCTAACAAACACTATAATTTTGCCAATTGGGCTTCTGAATTACCTTAGCAAAATTTGGGAGAATATAGCGGTCGAAGGAACAGGTAGCCGTCAACGATCTTGAGTCGACCTGTGTCGGTACAAATATCGACTGAAACTATATTGAAATAACGTTTATATCAGCGCGCACCAAATTACTACGTCGCTGGGTCTCCGGATAGCGCTAAAGTATTAAAAAAGTATTAACATTTACTGTATAGGAGTTGAAAGATTTCCTCGTTCACACACATAGGATAAAATTCTAATAAGCCTTCTCATACAAAAACAAAAACCAATACAAAAGAAAGTGATGCGAAGTACCAGGAACGCATACAATAGTAGGACGTTCACACGGCTAATTGCAAGCCTAGAGTTTCCCTATCGCAAGTGAAACCACCGTGAAACTCGCCCGGATGTGAACTCAATGAATAGGTACGGGCCTTATCTGTTTTTGTAACGGCTTCGCGTTCCATTTCCAAAAACTGATATCGAATTTAGCGTTTCGTTTACCCCGCATCGGTGCGGGTTTTGCCGGTATGGTGGAAAAGTTTAAAATTTCTGAGAATAATGAAATATAGACGGTGTTTAGTGCTTATGAAATTATAGGTTGCAGTTTAACCAAAATATGATCCATAAATAAAACGCTGTCAGTTTTTAGGGTTCCGTACCCAAAGGGTAACCAACAGGACCCTATTACTAAGACTCCGCTGTCCGTCTGTCTGTCCGTCTGTCCGTCTGTCACCACCCAAGTAGCACACAAGCAGTATAAGAAGGCACCGTACCGCTTCTTTGTTGTATAACAGCAGTTGAAGAGAGTTTGTATATTCCTTAGACTATATATAAGAGATTGTAATATCTCTTTAAGAGAAGGGTGGTATTGAAGAAGTAGAGTAGCGACGATTACGGCTTTGGAGAAACAGAGGTGTGTTATAAAGTTCTTGTACAGGCTTTAGATACAATGCAGAGTTATATATATACTAAATAGCACTATGAGATCTAAAATAGCAATTAGTAAGGTAAAAGCGCTTCAAAAGAGTTACAAATATCACATATAACACTCAAGCAGTTACATGGTAGTTGTATCTAGTCTATAGCGTTAGAATCGATCTGTAAAGATCTTTTGTAGCACCTTTACCGTATTAGAGTATTGTAGCTCAACATTAGCACCTAAAACCGTTTGATTGAGAAATATAACTCAAATATATGACTACAAACAGGATTAGGATTAGGACGTTGACGATGACGTTGACGTTGACGACGACGATGACGATGACTATGACGATGACGATGACGATGAAGATGACGTGACGATGACGATGACAATGACAGTAACGATGACGCTGACGATGACGTTGACGATGACGTTGACAATGACGTTGACGATGACGTTGACGATGACGTTGACGATGACGTTGAAGATGACGATGACGATGACGTTGATGATGACATTGACGATGACGGTGACGATGACGGTGACGATGACCATGACGATGACGCTGACGATGACGTTGACGATGACGTTGACAATGACGTTGAAGATGATGATGACGATGACGTTGATGATGACGTTGACGGTGACGATGACGGTGACGATGACGGTGACGATGATGGTGACGATGACGATGACGCTGACGTTGAAGATGACGATGACAATGACGATGACTCTGACGATAACGATGACAATGACGATGACGGTGACGGTGAGAGTGACGGTGAGGGTGATCGTCATCGTCACCGTCATCGTCAACGTCATCGTCAACACCATCGTCATCGTCATCTTCAACGTCATCGTCATCGTCACCGTCATCGTCACCGTCATCTTCAACGTCATCATCAACGTCATCGTCATTGTCATCTTCAACGTCATCGTCAACGTCATCGTCAACGTCATCGTCAACGTCATCGTCAACGTCATTGTCAACGTTATCGTCATCGTCATCGTCATTGTCACGTCATCTTCATCGTCATCGTCATCGTCATCTTCAACGTCATCGTCATCGTCATCGTCACCGTCATCGTCACTGTCATCGTCAACCTCATCATCAACGTCATCGTCATCGTCATCTTCAACGTCATCGTCAACGTCATCGTCACCGTCATCGTCAACGTCATCATCAACGTCATCGTCATCGTCATCTTCAACGTCATCGTCATCGTCACCGTCATCTTCAACGTCATCGTCAACGTCATCGTCACCGTCATCGTCAACGCCATCATCAACGTCATCGTCATCGTCATCTTCAACGTCATCGTCATCGTCACCGTCATCATCAACGTCATCGTCATCGTCATCGTCACCGTCATCGTCACTGTCATCGTCAACGTCATCATCAACGTCATCATCAACGTCATCGTCATCGTCATCTTCAACTTCATCGTCATCGTCACCGTCATCGTCAACGTCATCATCAACGTCATCGTCATCGTCATCTTCAACGTCATCGTCATCGTCATCTTCAACGTCATCGTCAACGTCATCGTCAACGTCATCGTCAACGTCATCGTCAACATCATTGTCAACGTCATCGTCAACGTCATCGTCAGCGTCATCGTTACCGTCATTGTCATCGTCATCGTCACGTCATCTTCATCGTCATCATCATCGTCATCGTCATCTTCAACGTCATCGTCATCGTCATCGTCACCGTCATCGTCACCGTCATCGTCACCGTCATCGTCAACGTCATCATCAACGTCATCGTCATCGTCATCTTCAACGTCATCGTCAACGTCATCGTCAACGTCATCGTCATCGTCATCTTCAACGTCATCGTCATCGTCATCGTCACCGTCATCATCACCGTCATCGTCAACGTCATCATCAACGTCATCGTCATCGTCATCTTCAACGTCATCGTCAACGTCATCGTCAACGTCATCGTCAACGTCATTGTCAACGTCATCGTCAACGTCATCGTCAGCGTCATCGTTACCGTCATTGTCATCGTCATCGTCACGTCATCGTCACGTCATCTTCATCGTCATCGTCATCGTCATCGTCATCTTCAACGTCATCGTCATCGTCATCGTCACCGTCATCGTCACCGTCATCGTCAACGTCATCATCAACGTCATCGTCATCGTCATCTTCAACGTCATCGTCAACGTCATCGTCAACGTCATTGTCAACGTCATCGTCAACGTCATCGTCAGCGTCATCGTCATGGTCATCGTCATCGTTATCGTCATCGTCATCGTCATCGTCATCGTCATCGTCATCGTCATCGTCATCGTCATCGTCATCTTCAACGTCATCGTCATCGTCATCGTCACCGTCATCGTCACCGTCATCGTCACCGTCAACGTCATCATCAACGTCATCGTCATCGTCATCTTCAACGTCATTGTCAACGTCATCGTCAACGTCATCGTCAACGTCATTGTCAACGTCATCGTCAGCGTCATCGTCATGGTCATCGTCGTCATCATCATCATCATCATCATCAACGTTGTACAACGTTATATCTTGAACTGTTTAAGGGCTAAAAAGAAGAGTTCAAGCGCTTCTGTACCCCAAAAAGAGTAAAAATACTCCATAGTACGGTGATTGTTGATCCCAAAGCGTTGTAATAGTGGTCACTAGCGCCTTTCTACTTCTTAAACCGTTTAAATGGATATAGTAAACGTCTAAGCCAGTTGTAGCAAGCCGCCATTACAGTTTTTGATAAAGAGATTAATCATGTCGAAAAATCGATCACTTTTCTTACCTCAGGCCATAATTTAAAAAATAAACATACCCATTTTACATGTAATGCTGTAATAAAATCACAAAAAGTCCTAATGCCTCATTCGAGAAGAAATTACAAGTTAACCTAAAAAAATTATTGCACTTGAATAATATAAATGACTAAAAATTCCACGAGTTTCGCAAGCGCATGAAATATTTAGCTAAATGAATGCATATTTTGTCAGTAACCTGATGCTCGCACTAGTTTTTTACGTATATGAGTGAAAATTCATTCCAATTATTTACCTATATCTATTCGTCCATTATTGACATTTATCCGATCACTTTTTAATCATCTAAGAACATATATTCCTTTCACTCATGCTATTGAAAATGTAATAAAAAAACACTTGAGATTTATTTCAGTGTAACAGTCACGTCGCAATCATGTTTAAATTCTGTTAAGGTGGTACAAGAACTTATTGTATTTCTTTTACCTCCTACAATCGCTTTTCACGCACCTTTGTATATGTGCATATTCTATTAAGGTGGTACAAAAACTTATTGTATTTCTTTTACCTCCTACAATCGCTTTTCAGGCACCTTTGTATATGTACATATTCTATTAAGGTGCTACAAGAACTTATTATATATGTTTTACCTCCTACAATCACTTTTCACGCGTCTTTGTATGTGTGCAAATTCTATAAAGGTGGTAGAAGACCTTATTATATATCTTTTAGGTCCTACAATCACTTTTCACGCGCCTTTGTGTCGTTAAGGCCCGTATAAAGTGGGCCCTTTTCGGTGTTATAGAAGTGATTGAGAAGTTCTCTATTGCTACTGTAGCGTTTGCTTATGATGGTTAAGCCGTTATAAATCTCTCTTAAGCGGCATTTGTAACGCTCATTATACCGCTTAGGTGCTACTTGGGCAGGCTGTATCTCATGAACCGTGATAGTTAGAAAGTTAAAATTTTCATAGATGATGTATTTCTGTTGCCGCTATAACAACAAATACTAAAAAACAGAATAAAATAAATATTTAAGGGAGCTCCCATACAACAGACATGTTTTTTTGCTATTTTATAGATAATGGTACGGAACCCTTCGTGCACGAGTCCGACTCGCACTTGACCGGTATTTTAATCTTCTTTTTATCTTATAACATAAAACAATTTTATTTATCTTTATTTATTATGTACATTGAGATCATTCGTGATTATTAGATTTATTTTTTATTTTAGTACAAAAGAGTTACAAATTAATTTCTAATAGGTAATTATGTCCTCGTACGAAAAAACCCGGCCAAGTACGAGTTGGACTCGCGCACGAACGGTTCCGTACCATGTCCTACAAAAACGGCAAAAAAATCATGTCTGTTGTATGAGAGCCCCCTAAATATTTATTTTGTTCTGTTTTTAGCATTTTTTGTTATAGCAGCAACAGAAATAACATCATCTGTGAAATTTTCAACTGTCTAACTATCACGGTTCACGAGATACAGCCTTGTGACAGACGGACAGACAATCGGACAGCGGAGTCTTTGTAATAGGGTCCCGTTTGTTACCCTTTGGGAATGGAACCCTAAAAACCGAATTATGGCGTAAACACAGTACCAATAAATTATTATTATATACGGCTTGAACACTCACGTGTGATTGTTGTTGACTATATGCCAACCGTTTCACCGATAGAATTTCGGCATTATCAAGGCGAGTGTTCAAGCCGTATGTAATAATAATTTAGGATGTCAGCTCACGCGAGTTTTAATAATATAACAGTACCAATACGTGATAATACGTAATTATTAATTATTATTTATTAATTATTAATTATTATTCCGCTTTTCACGGAAAGGCAAATAAAATCTAGCGTTGTCGTAAAAATGAATGAAAAGAAGCGGGGTAAAATACAAGGGAGTACTTTTTCTAGGCTAAAACTATATTGAACGTTTTTTCAGTTGTTTATTTACGTGTGAACCTAACACGCACGTAGCACCTATTTTTGACTTTTTTTGAATGACTTTCGTGATGTTTAGTCATATCTCTAAACTAATTTTATCTTGATTTATACTTGCGATTGTCGGCACTTGATGAAACATAGAAAGCATCTTGATTTTGAACACAAACACTTGTACTAGTTGTTTCATAACATAATTATATTTGTTGCACACTTCCCAACCGGTTTCGGAAATCAATCCATCTTCAGGGGATACAGAATAGTTGAAAGTTAGAATAGTAGATAAGTGCTTTTACACTGTAAAAGAATTTATAGAAATAAAATATTGTGACATTGTAATTACTAATAATAGTTGAAAATTGATTGATTTTGTTTTTAATACTTACATTAAACATAAATATGTTATTGCTAGATATTTGCATGCCTTAATTGGTTAAATGTGCTGTACATAAATGATTACTTGATTATTTTTAAGTAATATTGTAATATTTATAAACCACATTAATTGCAAATATACTATTTCTATTTCTAACTATTCCGAATAGTTATTACTAACTATTCTGTATCCCCTGAAGATGGATTGATTTCCGAAACCGGTTGGGAAGTGTGCAACGGAAAGTGTGCAGCAAATATAATTATGTTATGAAACAAATAGTACAAGTGTTGTGTTCAAAATCAAGATAATTTTATCTGCTTTTCTTTTTCGTGGAAAAGCGAAATCATTTCGTACGATCGCGTAATGAGTGGGCTTCACGCCATAATTTGGTTTCTAACGAAAAAGCGGTTAACGCCAATAAACTTAATTTAATTGAAATATTTCATTTGAAATTAAAAATTTATTTTTCTATTAAAATGGTTAAAGTCCGATTGCAAAATTTAACTGGGTCCAAGAAAATAACAAGAAAGCCACCGCCGCCTTCCTTTTGTTTTTAAAATTGATGTATGATGTAAAGATGTGCAATATTGTTAAAAGTAAATACTTCTACATCCATGGAACCCTACCATTACATACAAAATACACTTGACGCGCTATAATTCATGCGCATTTCTTGATAGCAACACTGGAAACCCATAAATCTCCGATATCCCTCTGCTCTCCTAGTACACGGAAGAGCTTTGAAACGGAGATCATCTGTCTCTGTCATCTCCGCAGCTCAAAACGTGCAGAATTTCACACGGGACCATGACCACAATATCGCACCTAAAACTGGTTTCCTAATCTATCGAGGATTACTTCAATGTGTATTTTAGGGTTGCCATGTCGTTTAAGGTAAAGTGGACAATGGAAAAACGCGACTAATTCTAAATATCTTAACTTGAACGCAAGTGAGCAAGATTAAAGAAGGAAGAAGCAGTATTGGGCTTTATTAAATTCAATGCCAGCGACAATCTTCAAAAATATACTTCGTTGTATAGAATAAATCTTGTAGTTACAAGGTGGAAAGGAAACCTACGAAATATTCGTGCTAAGTTTAATAAAGATTCGACCTATATTGCGAACATAAAACGTAAAAAATAACATTTTTCTACTACCTTTATGAAAAAGTTCCATCGGGCCCCGTTGCGGAATGACTATCAGGTCAGTTTGAAATATCGTATTGAAATTTCATATTGCAAAATTAGGTTCTTCTTGACGTTTGTGTTCATTTCATGCAAAATTAGGTTCTTTTTGACGCCCTTAGTTTGTCTTTACAATCGAAATTCCCTGCGTTCCGATTCACGACATAATCGATTATATCGTGTCTGACGCTCTTTTTTCGCAAAATGATACTGGCCACAAATAAAAGCCGCCAGCCGAAGCCTCAAAAAAAAAAAAGGTAAAAACCGCGCCGCTCTTTGCAAAGTTATAAAATACATTAAATTTGAAAGGAAAAATTTAATATTTAAATACATAAATCTGGTAGTAGAAAAAGTATCGTTCGCAACGAGTAAAAATGGGTTTTCTTACCCTCGGAATGTAAGCTTTCGAACTAGCTTCATTCCTCGGGTAAGAAAATCCGCCGTTTTATACTCGTCACGAAATATACTATTTCACGTATCTTTTGTTTCTGTTACCTTTTTTCGAGTAAAATTTTTGAATCTTATTTTAATACGAGTATCAATATTTAGTTCCAAATTCAAAAATCACACTCAACCTCTGGTGATAACCCTCAAAATCCTATAAATCTTTCCGTTTCACTATCACAAAGTACAGGGCATCGCGCATCCGCCTCTATGTCTATCTAGCCTTTACACAGCTTAAAGCTAGATGCGCAGCCTTAAGCTGTGACACTGAGCGCATCTCAAAGTCGCCGTAAACAGAGCGAGACCGTCACGGGCCGGGTGGTGAAACCAGACCTTAAGTTGTTGACAGACTGGCGGTTGGAACGCTGAGGTTCCGACCGGACGCTGCGCGGTTAAAAGTCAAATAATTCGTTTGAATCAGTGGCGTACATAGAACGTTTAACTGAAAAAGCAATATGGAAATTATTAAGTTTAAAATTATTTAAGTTTATTTTGTGAAACCATAACCATAGTTATGGAAGAGTGGGGCATCCTGGTACAGGTATTTTTAATACTTAAAAGGATGTCCCAACACCTAATGTATTATGATAAGTTTTTTGCAAATAAACAATTTTTATTTCAATTTCTATTCATATTCACCCTAGGGTAAATGGTAGAGCTGATGCCAAGCTCGACTGTGGAGGTACCACCATCTTACTCGTAAACCCTCCCCCGAAGTTATTCAGGGGAGAGTAAGACGACAGCTCTCAGACACAACCAGGTGTCTATGGCGCTATATCCATCCCCAATTGCCGGCCTTTTTAAGACTGGTGGTGGGCAGCGGCGTCACTGGTGCGAGGGTTTCGGCACCGCGCTCACCAACCCACCTGTTCAGCGTGTGTGGATATGGGCATTTGTTCCAGGAGGATGCTGGACATCGAAATCATGGACAGGCCTATGTCCAGCAGTGGATGAAGACAGGCTGATGGGTGGATGGATGGACCCTAGGGTAGACAGTGCTTACCCTGGCGTGATACAAATAATTATTTTCATATTCAATTTTCATTTTCTTCACTTGACCTTCTTAACGATTTTCCAGCAAAAAGTTTTATGCACGCTACTGATGTGAATTAAGGTAGTTTGACAGGTGGTAGAGCTGATGACAGATGGTAGAGCTGATGCCGAGCTTAACTGTGAAGGTATCACCATCTTACTTGGAGACCCCCCGAAGTAATTCAGGGGTGAGTAAGAGGACAGCTCACAGGCAAAAAACCAGGAGGCCCACCATGCCTGGGACCAATGGGTGGCGGTATATCTATCCCTAATAGCCGGTCTTTATATGGAACAGACTTGTGACGGGCAGCGGCGTCACTGGTGCGAGGGTTCCGGCACCGCGCTCACCAACCCGCCTACCCAGCTGGTGTGAGTATGGGCAATTCTTCCAGGATGACCGCCGGGAGTGGCAAAGTCCTGGAAAGGCTTATGTCTAGCAGTGGACGAATTAAGCTGATGGATGTGTGGAAGATAGTTTGGTCTGTATTTTAATGTTAATAAAGATTACTTTCGTGGCGCAAGTTCTAGGACTATTCAGTTTAATTAGAATATTAAGGGTTAATGTTTCGTAAATGATGGATCCTTATATGCTACAATCTCAGGAGCAGCCAAAAGATATTTATAAAAACTTTGCTGGTGTAAGAGCAACTTAATAAACTCATTAATTAGTCAATATTTCCTCAGCTAGTTAACTTTATTTAAATTCTGCAATTTGTTAATGTTGCAATTTTTAGGGTTCTGTACCTGAAAATTAAAAAACGGAACGCTTATTGTTGACCGTCTATCCGTATGAGATATCAAGCTGAAACTGATACCTTGAAGCAAAAAAAAAGTATGCACTTTACATAATCAATTTCATACAAGTTTTTGACACCCGCAAGGGAATCAAAACCTATAGGGCACTTCTGGTTTACTTAGAAACTTGAAATTTCGTTTACAGGTAGGTTATATAGCATACATAAAGGAAAAAATCGAAAAATTACAAATATTTAATTATTTAAACCTACATAGAGCTTAATAGATCGTAAATGGCAAGTTAAGTTGCCCCTTCATAACTGCAAGTGGAATTTTTACCCAGTTTTTAGGGTTCCGTACCCATATTTTGTAGTGGTACAGAACCTTAATTTCCAGTAGATCGTATTTCAGACTGTGGCTCGGATTCACCTAACAAATTCAGCGAAAGCAAAACATTATTAATGTGATAATAAATCTTTGTTTCAGGTAAGCCACCAATAAAATAAAAACGAGGCTTAAGCCAAACAATCAGTAAGTACCATAATAAGTCCGCGCGTCTCGACCGCAGCGTTTCTCCCGCCATTCTGTGGCAAACTTCATACCAGTAGAGTCGATAATTTTGATAAACTGTTTGATAGCAATAACCATTATCTTGAAACGCCACAGTAATGAGTTCAAACTGGTGCACAGCTGCTTTGTGCTGATGCAAAAACGGACGAGACTGTTGTCGGTATTAGTGAAACTGGTCGAGTAGGGGATGGAAGTGAAGGTGATTGGTGATTAACAAAGTGATAATATGACGAGGCTCCGTAGCATAATGTTTAATCGTACGCAACGTGGCTTAGTTGAATCACAGGTGCGAGGAGCGTGACATACCGTTTAATCGCAAAAACATCGTGTCACGCTCCTCACACCTGTGATTCAACTAATTTGCATTGCGCGATATTAAACATTATGCTAAGGGGCCAGAGCTGCACCCGTAGGTAGCACAGTGTTTAATCGCGCGTGGCGCAACTTAGTTGAATAACAGGTGCGAGGAGCGTGACATACTGTTTAATCGCAAAAACATCGTGTCATGCACCTCGAACTTGTGATTCAACTAAGTCGTGTCGCGCGCGATTAACTTCTGTTCTACGGGTGCAGGAACTTTGATAAATAATATCAATAAATACTAATTTGTTGTTTAGAAAAGAAGCTGAAACTGTTTCGGAAATTAATTAAGGCGATACCAAGAAAACAATAGGGGTTTTTCGAATCCATTTACTCCACTATAACGTCATCTACGTATTTAATTTTTGGGTAAATATATATTCTCACTGAAGGAAAACGCGATTGGATGAAATTTTCTCGATAAAATTTAATTCCGAAAAGACCTCTAAATTGTTTTATTTTTCCCGTAATTCTGAAATCCTAACTAGTTTCATTGTAAAATTGCATTCAAAATGTGGATATTAAGTATTTGTAAAATATCCTTGAAAATCTTTTTGACATAATAGCTTAATACATTTTATATTAATAAAAAACAGACTTTTTGATACTTTTCCACGATTCTGTCCCACTCGCACTGAGGGTTTTTTCGCATATGGAGTAACAGGGACGCTGAAACTTTTACATGTCGCCTTAAAGAGTGACAATCATATTTTTCATCACTCTCGTCAGTACGGCTTCTCATGATGACGTCATGCCAAAATACAACGTGTCGCTTGGTGGCATGGTTCAATCCACGGTGGAAGCTGGTGGAAGTCTAATTTGTTGGTTTGAAAAGCTATGGAATGATAATCATATTAAGGATTATTTCAGTGGTTTGGGCATATAAAGAAGACGGATGAAAGAATACCCTCTTTCGAAAAAAAATATACAATGTCGTGGAAATGACTATTTCACTACATTTACATTTCTTATTTCACACGACTTAGTTGAATCACAAGTGCGAGGAGCGTGACACAATGTTTTTGCGATTAAGAGGAGGCTTTCCTTTTTCAACAGTTTTTGAACGATTGTACTGAATCTACCACAGACGCAATCAATATGAAACTTATATATATATATGTTTTTTCAAACCTTTATCTTTACGTTGTAAGTAGTGTTACCTAATTGGAAAACTTTCGCTCGATAGTTTTTGTTTTTGAAAATAGTCTCTTTTTGAGTGTTTTTTTTTGGATTTGTGTTTAATCCATTTGATTTTTATGTGTCATATTTTACTATCAATACGAAAATCTTGTTTATTAACCAATGTACGTTCGAAAATGACTTAAATGCAATATTGTAGTTTTTAATATAATTGCAAAGCCGCTGTGCGCCTAAAGAAGGCCTCGTCTTAAACCACTAAATGTAATAGGGAACTGGAATTCTTCGCGGCGCCATTTTTGGTGTCCCCCCGTGCAGGCTTTACCTGTGTGTGAGATAAAGTGAATCCGCATTTCTCGTGTTTTAATAATCCCGTAACTTAACGATATAAATTAAAAGTTTCTGAGAATAACTAAGAAAATTCTGTATAAGATGCTCAGGTTCGTACTTAACCAAATGAAGAGAATCACATTGTAATAGGACAGTTGGGTTAGCAAGCCTCGTCGAACAAAGTTACACACACACACAACTAGAGGTTGGCGCAGGAAAATTTCCATCGGGAAAATTCCCGGGTAATTCGCGTTTGGGAAAACACCTTTTACTGATAAAGTTTTTCTGAAATATGCATTACTTTCTGAGAAAAAAAATATTTAATTATTTTTTGTATAGAGAAAACAATGAAACTGTCAATTAAAGAGCTTTCTGTGATTTAGCTACAATACGGCAAATCTATTTATTTGCCATGGTGGATAGCTTTTATTTCAAAATATATTAAAACAAAATGTCAAAATGAAAACACCCGAATATTTTCCCAAACGGGTGTTTTCACGGAAACTTTCCAGGAATTTTGCCGCAATTGGGAATTTTCCCGGGTGGAAACCCATCTCTACACACAACGTACACGTAAAACGCAATACCTCTCTTTTTTGTCGAGGATTAAAAAGAACAGTTACTACCACTTGATCTTTTGATAGACATCAACCAATGAATCTTTGGTCGCTAATTATTGGAATTTAGTGCTTATTCCAACGTCATAAGAGCGGAAGACTGTTTTGTTTTCTGCTGGGCACTGGACCCTGGTGAGATAACACCACAAATGAACCTTAGATGATGGAGATACTTCGTACTTCTGGTGGAGTGGAAAATGAAAGCAAGAACGGGTTCCGTCAATATTTAGAGCCTCTGCTTTTAATTTTTTTTAATACTCTTATTTAAGGCGATTCCAAGTTTTAGCGTCCCTGTTACTCCATATGCGAAAAAACCCTCAGTACCACAGAAAATATTTTTGACAAAATTGCTTAGTACATTTTATATTAATAAAAAACCGACTTTTTGCTACTTTTCCTCGAATCCGTCCCTCTCGCACTGAGGATTTTTTCGCATATGGAGTAAAAGGGACGATAAATTAACCTCTTGAGACGTGATTCATCTTTTTCCTCGCTTCTTGCATTCGGAGTCCACTCATCAACGTCTTGAGCAGAGGCTTTCTGCTAGGGTCCTCAGGTGAATGTTGATTTCAACTATAATTGAGGTAAATGTTCTCATCCTTTCCTCCTGTGGTCCGATAAAGTTGCAAGGGCCAAATGACTATCAATATAAAAGTTAATTTAAGAAAAAAGATGAAAATTTACCCATAAGGCGATAATAAATTAACCCCTAAGGCGATAATAAATCATTTTCCGCTCGCTATAAGAATCCACTATCATTACCACAAAAACAATTTACAACCACAGGCTAGGTAGGCCGATGACATTAACAAGATAGCTGGAAAATTCTGGATAAAATCTGCCCAAGACAGGGGCGTATTTACCCAAGCCAGGTGGGCATATGCCCGGGGCGGCAAATCGAGAGGGGCAGCTCGGGCCATCTTTGGAACAGTCTGGGTATTGTGCATAAAAATGTTGACAATTATTTTAGGCCCTTGTTTTGCGTATCTTTTTAAGTGAAAACTACTTTAGGCGCGTTGAGCAAATTTTGGTAGAGGAAAATCTTATGTACCCACGTCACCGACATGCTAACCATGTGTCATTGTACCTCTTTAGGGGTAAATTCTCTATGATCATAACATAAGTCACCGTCAACGACAATATATTTTAGTTTTCACTTCTGTTGGCAGTCTGTATGACTGCCTATGTTTTTTAGGGTTCCGTACCCAAAGGGTAACCAACCCTATTACTAAGCTTCCGCTGTCCGTCTGTCCGTCTGTCACCAGGCTGTATCTCATGAACCGTGATAGTTAGACAGTTGAAATTTTCAAATATGATGTATTTCTGTTGCCGCTATAACAACAAATACTAAAAAACAGAATAAAACAAATATTTAAGGGGGCTCCCATAGAACAGACATGTTTTTTTTTTGCCGTTTTTATAGATAATGGTACGGAACCATTGGTGCGCGAGTCCGACTCGCACATGACCGTTTTTTTGTTAATTTATGTGGCAGCAAGTCTTTTACGCCCAGGGCGCCTAATCTTGAAATACGCCGCTGGCCCAAGACAAGGATTGGTGGTGCAGTAAAGAGGAGGCTCTTACCCAGCAGTGGGCGGAGACGAGCTGCTAATGATGATGATGTGAGGTGAAATACTTCGTCATTGACCATTAACTGGATTTTTCTGGTATTTCTGATCTAAATACGTAATCAATACTGTAGAAGCTGCACTTTTTATGTTTTTTATAGATATAGGCTCTTAAGGCCGTTAGGCGTAAATAGACAGGTATCTTTTAATAATTAAACTTTATGTCTGGAAATAATGTATTACTATTAATAAAACGGCGGTAGCTCAGTGGTAGAACGCTTGCCTCTCAACTTTGAGATCCAGGTTCGATCCCAGTCGGGCATGCACAAATGAGTTTTTCGGAATGTATGTGCATAGTATTTGTTCTTACTCACCACTTGCTAAAGGGTGAAGGAAAACATCGTAAGAAAACCTGCATGCCCTAAAAAGCGTGTATTTGTGCCCGAAGGTGATAGGGCTCACCACCCATCACTTGGGACGTAATAATCGTCGGAGAAACGCGGTTATATCGAGTGTGGACTGTGACTTGCATTTCACAGTTCACACTCGGAACACCTCCAACACCCCCTCGGGGATTCATAAATGACCATTTTCTCCAAAAAACATAAAAAACTGGAAGAGGTTCTCTTTCATACTGAATCCCAAAACCGAAGCAGGAACTGACCGGAATTGATTACAAAAATGCTATTGTATTCTTTAATCTCTGGTTATTTAGCGAACAAGAATGCATAGGTATCATTACCAAGATAACTGAGCACTACAATAGACTCTTATTCACCGACAATAACGGTGAATATCGATCGGTTGAATGATCAAGTGAGAGTGGTGTAATGAAAGAAACAATACTCTGAGAGGTAACGGTCAGAAATGATAGCATGATGCCTGATCTTTGTGGTGCCTGTGTTGTTTGTTTTTCTAATTCCCATTGCTTAATTTTTAAAAGATTTATTTTTCATGGTGTATATGCCATTTTAGGACATAGTTTTCATTATTTTCGTATATTAATTAACCATTATTTTTTTATGATTTTTAAAGAATTGTCCGATATGACGTCACTTGAGAATTTTAGACATTACACAAAAATAACTAAAGGTGTTATATCTATTTATTTCAAAGTTTATTTTTAAGATTAAATAATATTAGTTGGCGAAACTGAAAACATAGGTAGTACTAGTCTATAAACAATTGTTTGTATGGGAGCTAAGCGAAATTCGCAACTTTATTTTTCTTCCTCTCATACAAATTGCCCCGATCAGCTGACTGGTCCAGTATATATGGAAAGGTGAAAACAAATTTTAGGAATTTCGCTTAGCTCCCATACAAGCAATTGTTCATATAATATTATTTAACCTTAATATTATTTAACCTTATATACAGAATTTAATCACGGACGAATAAATACTATGCTTTGTTTATTTCGTCCATGATTTAATCCATAAGTAATAGGTAATTTTCCTTATAATCTTACACGTAAAAACTTTTTTTAGAGTCATCTCAAAGTTTTTTTTTTTATTTCTCAATATTGGAATGACTTGTTGATTGAATGACTGATGATTCTGTTCCGATAAGAGTGTGCATTATTTTCTTCCCAAAATTACTTTTGTTTTATTTATATTTGGATCTATAGTTGTGAGATGCTTACCTATTGCTACTATAATTTAATATAAGTACCGAACTGCGCAATCACTGATAAACCGTATGGGTTTTTGTTGATTGTGCATTATGTAACTAGGTTTCTTCTTCTTCTTGGGGTGCCATATCCTAGCGGATGCCGGCGACCACCACACGAAACTCTTCTCTATTCTGTGCCAGTCTGCAGAGACTGGCAGCGTCTTTTATGTTAGTCCAAGTTTTTACGTTATCACTCCATGTCATCCGCCTTCTCCCTCTTCCCCGTTTTCCGTCCATTTTCCCTTCTAAAATGTTCTTCAACATGTTATACTTTTCATGTCGATAAATGTGACCAAAATATGCTGTTTTTCGTCTCTTAATTGTTTAGATTTTGAAAATAAAAATACTTGAAAAAAAAACGCTAGATTACTTCAACCAAAGAAGAAATCCTTTAAGCGTCTTGAAAAATCTGTTTTTACATTCAGTACGTTAATTTAGCTGAGTGTTGTCTTTTGGGCGTTATATTATACAGGATGCTCGGAAATTCGACCTATTCCTTGAAAAGGGTTATACTAGAAATCATTTCCAACAAATAATGCCTATCAACTAGGGGTCGAAAATAATTCACATTTTTTTTTTCAAGTAAAACACGTCGCTATTTCGAAAATTACAAAATAAATAAGGTTTTCTTTCCACTTAAGACCTTTTATTTCTGAGATTATGGGAATTCAGGGCATGTATTTTGACAATCATTGTTGACATACGTTTGTCGTTTTATGGCTCGTATATTAAAATAATAAATATTCTGTATCCCCTGAAGATGGATTAATTTCCGAAACCGGTTGGGAAGTGTGCAACGGGAAGTGTGCAACAAATATAATTGTGTTATGAAACAACCAGTACAAGTGTTTATGTTCAAAATCAAGATGCATGTATTTTTTTTATAAATGATCACTATTTTTCATTACTGAGAAAAATAAAAAATAAGTGTCGAGAGAGTACCTATTTTTAAATTATTTGTTATGGTTACCAGTCTGAAAGTTTTAAATATAAGATGGATATGTTTCTTTATATCCCATAAGTATGTAAGTAATTGAATAAGAATAATTGTGTTACTACCTTTAAGTTACTTTGCTGGATGTACCCGACAGACAGGGTCCGTGATTAAGAATAAGAATAAGTTTATTTACCAAAAAGAAAATTACATTAGATCTTTAACTTAATTAAAGTTCAGTACATTAACAGTGGTCCCCAAAACTAGGTCGAGCCTGAACCGCGGGGGCCTAATAGAACTACATTTGTAATCGTATTGACTATAGATCAGTTTAACAGATTGTTATGATTACAGTGATTTTAGTTATTTAATGTGTATTTAGAAAATATGATAAGTGTAAGGGATTGATACTATACTAAATGTTATTTAAGACCTTTCGAACATTATCGTACAAATAAATTTGAATTTGAATTTGAAAATACGAGTACCTTAAAAACCGTAACTCGGAGACCATTTTGGAAATGATCGCTAGTCTCCATTCAAGGAACAGGTCGAATTTTAAGCATTCTATATACGTGAGTGTAAAAGCCATTTAGTATGTCAGCTCACGCGAGTTTTAATATTATTATAGTTTAATTGTTTTTCACCATTTCATTACAAGGCAGGAGATGAAAGCTTTAAGCTTCCGTTGATTAAGCCATTAAAGGATCGATTAAAGCCTTGATATCGATTAATTCTGTTGTAACGTGGATAGATATTCACCTTCTTAGATTATTCTATAACATATTCTAGTTCTACTCGTACATAAGTATCTAACGTAGAATAGAAAAGAATAGAAATAGAAATAGTTTATTTGCAAAAAACTTATCTTATTACATTAGGTGTTGGAACATCCTTTTAAGTATTAAAAATACCTGTGCCAGGATGCCCCGCTCTTTGATAACTATGGTTATAGTTTTACAAAATTAACTTAATAAATAATTTTAAACTTAGTTATTATATAGAAGTGTCAGTGTGTGTTGAGTGTTGAAGGTGTACGTGTTGGGTATATATATATATATATATATATATATATATATATATATATATAATAATATGAGTTTAGCTATGAATGTAGTTGTAATTATGAGTGTGTGTGTTTGTAATTATTATAAACTATATCGTAGGTATATTGTATATACTTATATATAATAAGTGTCTCAAAACCTACTTCAATTTTATGTTTTTAATCAAACACATATTGCTTTTGAATTTTAAATTATTTTCAATGTAAAATATCGGCACGGTGGTTACGTAACACAACATCAGACAAATCCCCATCTTGGTTTCTTTGGCAAGCGTTCACCCTTTTTACGAAATTTCATGAAATTGTGGATGAATTTTGTCAATACCTCGTTGATTTACGTTTTGAGCTCCAGAATTGTCTGTGGATTATTTGCATACACGTATCCACAGATATCTGTGTACTTATCCCATCAGAAACCCCCAAAGACAAAAGTCCAGAGGTGTCAGATCACACATCTTGGTAGTCAGTTAACTTCTCCCCGTCATCGCGTGAAAACTCATCCAGCACCCGTAGCACATTGTTTAAGAGCAATTTCGCAGCCGGATTGTAAAATACACGCCCTTTTCTAATTAATCAAAACAGAGTATTTAAATTGAAAATTCACTCAATAATTTTTTAATAATACCTTACTATCTATGTATTGTGTATACTGCATTCGCAAAGTTTCCATTGATTTCCGTTAATTGGAATTTAAAAAAATTTGAATTGATCAAATTTCAAAATTTTAGGTTACAGAAATCAATGGAAACTTTGCGGTAACAACATACACAATACATAGGTAATAAGCTTTGTTGAATAACTATTGAGTGAATTTTTAATTTTAAGTGTTTCTCTTTCGATTAATTTGAAAAAGGCGGGTATTTGACAATCCTTCAGCGATACAGCTCTTTACCGCGCGCGAAGCGACTTAGTTGAATTACAAGTGCAAGGAGAGTGACGCGATATTTTAGCGATTGCACAGTATGTCATGCTCCTTGCACTTGTGATTCAACGAAGACGCGTCGCGCGCGATTAAGGCGAAATGCGAAAAAAATACGGGTGTTTCTTTTCCTTGTATTTCATGAAATACACGGAAAATTATAATCAGTTTCTGGTATATGCATTTTGACTATATAATCTAGGGATTTGAAATTAGAAAACATGTTTGGATAAATTTTCCTCGATAGAAATAATTGTTGAAATGAGGTCTTCAAACACACTTTTTCTCCTCGTTTGACGAATAGGAACCATATACAGCACTCAAACATATTTTATTAGCTGTGTGTTCCAACAATATCTAGAGATTTAATATTTAAAATTTTGCTAGCTATTTGAGTTTTTTTATAAAAATTATAAAACTAACATTTTTCGCTTTCGCCCTGAATCCGCCCCTCTCGCAATGCGCGATTTTTCGCTTGGAGTGACAGTGACAAAAATAAAATTCGCATAGCCTCTTAAACACTGTGCTACGGGTGCTGTACTAACTACTTTTAGTAGTGAATTTTTACAATTTCTATGCGTTGCTCGACTAAAAAACGCTGCATGACTAAACCTCAAACTGCAAAATATCCGCGTTTCATGTATGAATTAACAAAAATTATTCGAAATTCAAAATTCATGTAGGTTTTGAGACACCCACTATATGTTATCAGATAAACCTGATCTTAGGACAATATAGTTTCGCCTGCAAACTTGGATAGCTCAGTTAGCAGAGCAATCTCCCGGTAAGGGTAAGGTCCCGGGTTCGAATCCCGGTTGAGATCTCCTCACATTCAGATTCCCTTTATTTTTGCGTTTCTGAACCGTAATAAATAACATAATATAATTTTTTTATCTTCTTGCAATGGATATGTGTTAATATTCTATAATAGTTTCTAAAAGGCACGCAAATTATTTTTTCCCATCAGTATTACTATCTAACAAATAAAATCAGACAGGCAATAAGCAGTGATCGGTATATCTTGGGCCGCATCGTTATCAAAAGTATGGATATGACTTATTACCGGAACTCAATTTCCGAAACTTAATTAAATTTTGGAACTTTACTATTTTAATTTACTTATATTGAACTTTTATTAACACAATTGTGGATATTGTATTTTTATTGCCAAATCATTTAATATAAACAACAATAAAAATAAATTTGGCATGAAATTTTGAGGTAAATAATATTTTAATTTAATTTAAAAACAAATAAATCGGTCAGAATGTCGATAAAGCGGCACAATCTTCTGCACTGAAAGATTTATGGGTCGTCATAAAAAAATTACCACAAAGGTTTTGAACGGGGGGCGCGGGCCCTTCTGAGCTAAAGGAGTTTTGAAATTTTCTTTTACCATGTGCCCCCATTTTATTTCAATACCTCCAAAGTAAATATATTAGAAGAAACTTCAGACGAAGAATAATTTTCAGCTGCAGCAATTTTTATGAAGAAGTTGAGCTATAGATTCTTCTAACGTCAATGTAAAGATAGTTCGGTTAAGAAAACACGTCCCTTTCCTAAATTTTTCATAAAAACTTCCCAAAGTTGCCTAAATTAAAACTCAAGGAATAGTTAAGCCATGTCCCAGTGAACTGAACTTTGTAAAAGCTGATTTATTTGTTTTTAAAATAAAATTAAGTATTATTTAGCACCAAATTTCATGCCACGTTGATTTTTATTGTTGTTAAAATTTAATAACATCGTATAGTTAAAATATTTTCTGTAGTTTTGATATTATATTTTGGGACATTTTAATTTACACCTCAAAAATACTATTTTGCACACTAACCTAACCTAAGCTTCATGGTTATTTTTTTATAACAACCCAGAAATCCTGTAAGAGCACAAATAGTATTTTAGTGTGCAAGTCAGTATTTTATTGTTGTGCAAATTTAGTGTGCAAAATAGTATTTTTGATTTGCAATTTATGTTTTACCTTTTTAATTTGCCAATAAAATTACAATTGGTTTTATTTATAAGTAAGATTATCCAATATATTAGATATTACAATAATAAAGTTACGATCCTTAATTAAGTTTCGGAAATTGAGATCCAGTAAAAAAAGTATGTCCATACTTTTGATAACGGTGCGGCCCAAGATATTCCGATTACTGGTAATAAGCATATGCATATGAATATTAATGTAAAGGTGCAACGTTGCAAAATGTGCGCCCACGCATCCTGAGATCTTAACCATTGTTGTTAGATAGCGGAGCGTTAAATATTGGTTGTACAGTCAACAAAAGAGATAGGTAACCAGGCCCAGCGCAAGCACTTCGATCCTACAACCCACTGAGGCTTGATAGATGAGATGAAGAAAACTTGGTCAATACATAATCACATGCAAAATTGATCAAGTATTCCTCATCTTATCGACCAATCAGTCTGTCTTAGAATCAAAATATTTGCGCTGTGTGTCGTGCGTGAAACAGGTAACGAAAATGTTTTTGCGGGTACAAGGAAAATACTTGTGTCGCTGCATCTCATCACTGTGCCTCGCCAATGTTGCCAGTCTCCTGCAGATCACGAGACATGCAACTGCCTCGAAAAGTCGGGTGCCCTTTTCGTAAAAAAAGGTAAAAAAAATTGATCGCGGTAGTCCCGTTTATATATATTATTTATAATGTATACATTGGATGTCCACCCACGTCTGCTCAAACAAAACCTATAAATTTTATTGATTTTATGTGTTTTTATTTGTGTTGTAACTTGTACCTATGGATTATACTTTGTAATTGTATGGTCTGAAATAAATAATTTTTCATTTTCACTTTCATTCATTCATTTGCGCTGAATCTATATCTTTTGCTGACCGTACTTTCGATTGGTTACATAGTACAAGCTCTATCTTGTATCTTATGAATAGGTTAAAGTTATTGGTGTTTAAACTGATTTCAAATGGGTATTTATTATCTGCTGTTTTGAATTTAGTATTTTTCTATCTGCCTGTTCAAATAAAATTATATATACTATATACTTATATATATCCATCCATCCATCCATCAGCCTAGTTCGTCCACTGCTGGACATAAGCCTTCCAGGACTTTGCCGCTCCCGGCGGTCATCCTGGAAGAATTGCCCATACTCACACACGCTGGGCAGGCGGGTTGGTGAGCGCGGTGCCGGAACCCTCGCGCCAATGACGTGGCTGCCCGTCACCAGTCTGTTCCATATAAGGCCCGGCTATTAGGGATGGATATACCGCCATCCATCGGTCCCAGACATGGTGGACCACCTCGTAACATAAAGTCAAAGTCAAAGTCAAAGCGTTTATTAAGTATGTCAAAGTTACAATATTGAAATAAATCTTACGTACTAAAACACAAAAAAATTAAAAAATTAAAATTTAAAAATAACATTCAATAGAAATGTCATAACAATAAAATAAAATTAACCATAAATTCGAAAAACAAAAATTGTCAAAATAGATAAAAAATTTATTCTTACAATTTTTGTTCAATTCTAGCCAACCATAAGTGGATCTTTGTCATCTACACTACACTATAGTAGGACTTTTTCGTTAAGAGTAATTTTATACTGTTTTTAAAATGTTTCTCATTTTTTTTCTTGAATGATGTTTCTACATAAACATAGATAGCATAATAATGTTATTATAAATAACTAAGAACAACCTCTTCAATCTTCTTCTTCTTCTTGTCATGTAGCTAGTGTCCACCTAGTGCGCCAGAGTTGTTCAGGCCGCCAGACAGGCCCTGCCATGGCTTGATGATCATTGTCTTTCGGTATCAGCCGGGATCAACAGCTTCACGTGCTTTCCAAAAAGCATTTTTAGGTGTAAATGCCACTAATGTTCACCCATCCAAAGACTGACCATGGAAAGCGTTGCTTAACACGGCTGATTACACGACCGCACGAGTAAAATAGAGTCAAGCAAGGCGCGCAAAAAAAAAGCAAACCGCTACATGTAACATTGTGTCTTCAACCATATTAAAAGTCAAATCGACGGTCAAAACGTGATCACAGTCAATCGTAAATAACTGTCAGTTAAACAACAGTTACTGTTAACTGATGGTTATCACATAAACTTACATCACTCTAGTAGCTATATTGTATGTAATCAAACATTCAAAATGGCATGTAATTATTCTAACTTGATACAGTGAGTGCGTGACTTTTTCGGTTATGGCGAAAAAAAAATAACAACTTTTGATTCAAAAGCATGATGGAAATTTATTTTATAGAATCTCTTTTTTGATTATTTTCTTTTGTAATGGCCCACGAGGACTTGCAGAAATGTGCTTACAGATTCACGAGTTCATAGTTCCTGTAATTCAATAGCTATTCCCATTATTTGTTTTTTGTTTGAAAGCTTATTTCAAAGTTTTACATCTACGTATTATTTTTTATTGTCAGTTTGATAACTAGAATTAAATCTTCAATTATAGTTCGTCCTAAATGACATCCATTTCCATGATAAGGTTCGTAATAATTTTCTACAGCTGACACTTTTCAAAATAAGAGTCGGAGTTCCGAGATTGGGCAAAACAGGGTTAGGGGTTATGGCTTTTTAAGATAGTAAAATATTAATTTCTGAACAAAATAAATACCACTTGTTACCTTACAAGATGAAGTACAGGTTCATTAAAAAAAATCTTGGCACTAATGTATAGTAACTTCAGAAAAAAAAACAGGATGTCAAGTTC
The DNA here is from genome assembly GCA_934047225.1 of Ypsolopha sequella. Taxonomy (NCBI): domain Eukaryota; kingdom Metazoa; phylum Arthropoda; class Insecta; order Lepidoptera; family Ypsolophidae; genus Ypsolopha; species Ypsolopha sequella. The sequence goes on along the minus strand of OW204005.1, from coordinate 22,331,662 downwards.
AGGTTACACCCATAGCGCTGCAATGCTATTCAAGAGATTTTCTTGAAATTCCTGTTTTTTTTCTGAAGTTACTATACATTATTGCCATGATTTTTTTTAATGAACCTGCACTTCATCTTGTAAGGTAACAAGTGGTATTTATTTTGTTCAGAAATTTGAATTTTTACCGTCTTAAAACGCCATAACCCCGAACCCCGAATCTCGTAACACCGACCCTTAAGGCTGTCTTTTGTCCCATTCATACACAAAAAAATAAATATAAAATTTGGATTTGTCATACCTATAAAAAATGCAATAATATCAGTAATGAAAAGGACACTTCATAGTTTTGCACCTAAATATATAACTTCAAACGTATACGAGTACATCGTTGAGATTTTATTCAAAATTCGAAACACAAGTAAAATTATTATTTTTTATTTAAAACATAACAAATCATATTTTTCTTAATATTTTGTTAGGTTGATCAAAGTGCCAATAGATCCATCCATCAGCCTAGTTCGTCCACTGCTGGACATAAGCTTTTCCAGGACTTTGCCACTCCCGGCGGTCATCCTGGAAGAATTGCCCATACTCACACACGCTGGGCAGGCGGGTTGGTGAGCGCGGTGCCGGAACCGTCGCACCAGTGACGCCACTGCCCGTCACCAGTCTGTTCCATATAAAGCCCGGCTATTAGGGATGGATATACCGCCATCCATCGGTCCCAGGCATGGTGGGCCTCCTGGTTTTTTGCCTGTGAGCTGTCCTCTTACTCTCCCCCGAATAACTTCGAGGGGGTCTCCAAGTAAGATGGTGGTACCTCCACAGTCGAGCCCGGCATCAGCTCTACCACCTGTAATAATGTCAATAGATACAAAAACAAATTAATAATGAATGGCCAAAAATTACTGGTTTTTCAGTATACACCTACACTTGTTTTAGTAGGATTATGATCAAATATACATAACAACTAGTTTGTAGTAATTTATTGCGCATGTGCAAATTGCCTAAGATAATTACTGGAGTATTTAGTCGGTAGCAGTTTTAATAGTTTTAATTATAAGCTATAGCAATTTATGTATGTATGTAGGTTTGTATGTGAATGACTTTATTTATGGTTTCGTATATTGCAATGTGAAGATTCTGTTATTGCACTAAATTGTTTTTAATACGGTGAAGGTCGCAATTAAAATTGAGTTCCTTCCAATGTATGACTCAATCAAGGGCAGATCCAGGTTTCATTTAGGGGGGAGGGGGAGCATTCTGATAAATTTCGAGGCTAGGGTCAAAAATCAAAATAACAAGTGAACAAAAAATAAAGTATTTTTATGAATTTATACCTGAAAAAGTTAAAGGCATAAAAGATATCCCAAAAAAACGCAAAATTAGATTCCCATACATTTAGTATGGAATAAAGTTTGAATTGTTATTAACTTAATACGCAAAAGTAATGTCCATACGAACAACTTTACTACGGACACAACATTCAAATCACGAAAAAAAAATCGGCCATTCTATAGCTACTCGACCAAAATGTATGAAACAACAGATAATTTTGTTCTCGGTTTCTCAAATTTTTTTCACAAAATTTTGTTTGTGTTGACGAGTTCTATCGCCAGTTTCTGGCTTCCGCAACTTCATCTTAACTCTCTGTATATTTAATATTTTTTATTCCAAAATAAGGAAAACAATTATAACTTGTACGTGTAGGAACGAGACGAAATATGAGGGCTGTTAAAAGACTTGCAAAGCCTACTTCCAGCGCTAACGCCAGGGCCACAGCTTCAGGCTTCTGGCGGCGCTTCTTGCTGCGCTTCCAGGCGGTTTTTGCGACGGGCTTTGCCCTGCCACGACACCCGTCGGCGCCTTCCACCGCATCGGATGTATAGCGCGCTCGCTAAAGCACTCGACACTAGGTTCGTCCTGTGCGCTCGATCACTGTTTCAACCGCCCGCCTCCCCGCAAACCACCGTCACGAAAGCGCAAGACACTCGAAGCCGGACAAGACGCGTGAGCGGCGACCCTTGGCTGGCTCTATACAACTTCATACATTTGTTCTCTCCTCCGGCGCAGTCGCAAGAAGAACCGCTTGGCGCGCCTCTCGAAGCCTGAAGCTGTAGCCGAGGGTTAAAGCATCTAGCCCGCGCTTATACGACCTTTGTGGCCCATTTCAACGAACAATAATAATAATCGTCGATATCCATTTTTAACTGATCCAATCCGAGCTCTATTTCTAGGTTATTTAGGTCGAAAATGCGTTATGAATTTCAGAGAAAGTTTTAGATGCACTAAGGCTGTGATAGTATGCTTCCAGGTTGGTATCATGTAAATTATTATCACTGTTTTGACCCGGGTTCACCCGTTCTGGTGGGCGGGGTCAGTTGCGTAATATTGTTTTATTAATGCACATAATCTGGTTACGTCCTTTCTTGTAAGTCCGTAGAGCTAAAGCTGAAGGTGGCTGTTCTAGACACCGTATTTGCACCGTTTTATGGCTTTGTTGAAAAAATTAACTTCAATGCAACAATTTCCACAAGCAATGGGGAAATTAAGGCGATTACCATCGCCAAATTAGCAGCTCGATATTTGTCAGTACGAATATCAACGGAAATGGCATTGAAATAACGTTCATATCAGCGCGCAATGCATAGTATTGATAGTAAAATATGACACATAAAAATAACAAAAAAGTAACTTAATTTAAAACCAAATAATCCTAAACAAATTACATAGGTGTCTTAACGCCGAAAATTTGGGAAAAAGTTGAAGTTAAGTATGTGGCGAGCCACGGCACAAAGCAAATGTAAGTCCATCGCTCTTAATATCTGTTTAACACGAATCCAACAAATCTAAAATACTTACGTAAGTACCGAACAACGGTCCTCATATATCAACACTTTTCCTTAGATTCCACCCATATCTTTCCGTCTAGTTTCTGCTATATTTCATGTATTTTCGCTATTTTCGGTATTCCCAGTCGTCATTCATCAACAATAATTAAATAACGCAAGTTTATCAGAGCATGATGTGGGAAAACTACTTTGGAATGTAGCAAACAAGAAAATCCTGAAAAATCTGCATCTTTGTGCAATCATTCATTACATTGGAGACAGCATTTTCTTTATTTTCACTTTTAGTTTGCGCCTTGGTCATGACCCCGTCTGATGAAAAGCGTCTATGAGACCTAGGATAAGGCGCGCTCACACAGAAACTGGGAGAGTGATGAGTCGTACCAGGGACTTCCGCAAAAATGTACGGAAGTTGGTAACAGACGAATAGCTGAGACTACGCAACTGCCTGTAACAGTAATGCGTTACGGCTACTCATGACGTCACGCCGGAACACAACGAGTCGCTTGGCGGCATTGTTTCGTCATGAGGGTGGTAACAAGTCACGGCCGAAGCCTAGCACCAGGAAAAAGGTGCCTATGTCGTCTCTGCAGACGGGGCCAAGATCTGATGACCTTATGAGTCTCATGACCTTATGACTCGCACCTGGGTCTACAATGTAGACATGCTCCCAAAGATATTAAACGAACTACCAAGGCAAATTATAGGTCAACTGAGTCGTAATCCTCACAAAATAAAAACTATTTTAAACTGTCACTATCTCGATAAAAACATAAATATAATTAAATAAGTAAAATTTAGTTGTGAGCGCTTGCAGCGACACATAAAACTATCTGAAGTTTCCGTTAGCTGTACAAGTTTTATAATATTGTATATTTTTCTTGTATTATTCAATAAACGAATAAACGAAAAAAACTACAGGGATTGTTGGATACCTCTTTATAATCTCCTAGCCACCTTTTCCGACATCTACGAAAAGACATGGAGTGACAATACTCTTTTTAGATGACTTTGCCATTGATACATGCCAATAATCGGATATCCGGACTTCGGCACCTCTGCCCCATCTCATGATTTAAAACGTTGCGTTCGAACCACAGAGATGGCCTGAAAACAAAACAATACAACACAAATGCTCTTTATTTTGCACCATATAGAGAAAACTTACAAAAAAACAATCACAATGAAGGTAACAATTGGCGGCCTTATCGCTTAGAGCGATTTTTCCTGAAAACTTTGATCATATAGGTACACAACTTTCATCATAGAGTACACCGGTACACCTGACAACTTTAATGGTGATTCTTTCGACACAACTTCGAAGAAATTGTCGGCTACGTGCTAAATCTATAAACCATCTGTTACGTAACTGAGAGCCTGTTTGTTTGTAAATATAACCGTTGACGATGTTGCTGTTTGTTTTATAATTCACGTGTTTTGTGTCAATAGACAATAGATAATACAGTGCATTAAAATATTACGTCGTGCTACGGCTAGGGTTACAATATGACAGGCATTTGCTGCATTTGGCGGGCATTTTAATTTTAAAGCTTAGACATGAGTGTGGCCGGCATTGATCTGAGGAAGACATGTTTAAAGCGATAACCATCGCCAAATTAGCAGCTCGATATTTGTCTGTACGAATATCGACGGAAATGACATTGAAATAACGTTTATATCAGCGCACAATGCGTGGTGGCTGTTACGACGCTCGCTGCGTCCTTGATAGGGCAAAATAGGAAAAAATAATACTTTTCACATGGACTTGATTGTTCGATTAAATAATCCTATGTTATGTTTATAGCTATTAAGTTTATCTATTTATCAAAGCATAAATGAATTCAATCAAAAAAGCCGCTTAGGAGCAGTAGGGAATTCAAGCCAAAAAACACCATTCAGTTAAAACAATTTTTCATGTAGAAATTTTGGTGGTACGAAAAAGAAAATGTTGCATATGTTGTCCTAGAGTTGATAATCCATAATACATCTTTTCAATATTTTTGGTTTGGCCATAAAAGAGGAGTAGGCTTTAGCAAGTATCCATTTGGCGATATTAAGCGCCTTAATTTTAGAAGCGGGTGCTTCTTTGTCGGCGTCTCGGGCTCGACTGTGGAGGCACCACCATCTTACTTGGAGACCCCCTCGAAGTAATTCGGGGGAGAGTAAGAGGACAGCTCACAGGCAAAAAACCAGGAGGCCCACCATGCCTGGGACCGATGGATGGCGGTATATCCATCCCTAATAGCCGGGCCTTATATGGAACAGACTGGTGACGGGCAGCGGCGTCACTGGTGCGTGGTTTCCGGCACTGCGCTCACCAACCCGCCTGCCCAGCGTGTGTGAGTATGGGCAATTCTTCCAGGATGACCGCCGGGAGTGGCAAAGTCCTGGAAAGGCTTATGTCCAGCAATGGACGAACTAGGCTGATGAATGATGCTACTGCTTTTTATTATATTGTTTATTATTGTCTTTCTATAGTTTTTGATTGTTAGGTTTTCCTGTGATTTTATTGAAATGGATAAGAAGAGAAAACTTTGCAAGTTTTCGGAGCTGATTAATTCAAGAGGCATCGAATATGTTGAAACGAAAGCTGATGCTGAAAACTCAAAAATCTTGTGTTTTAAGCGTCCCATTTTCACATAGATTTTTCTTAAATAACTTTTTTTTTTGAATATAAAAACTGGTAGTTCATGAATATTTTTTCACACCACCTGCTCCATAATGTCCAATTACATATCATGCAACCTCAACGTAAAGTAACGCATTATATCTCAAGGGATATAAAGTTATATGAAAATCCCTAGGGATTAAAGTTATTTAAATTTGGAACGTCAAATTCGTGTGGAAACTCGTGGAAAACAAATGCCTATATGGGATTGTAAAGAGGTTTGTTCGAAAATCGAACTGGCCACCATAAGCAGAATTCAACAAAAAGAAAAAAAAGCGTTTACAAAGAATGTGAAACAAAAGACGGTGTTTGGTGCTGTGATTGTCAGTGAATTTTATTGAATTATTAATGTTGATAAAAAATATCGAATTTTTTATTGTCTCGCAGAAGGTGTGAAAAGTAGAGTATGCTCCTCTGTAATAAATCCTGTCTTTGTTTTGGGCAGCTTGAACCCCTCGCTTTACTCAGGACTCAATATAACTCCCTCGCTACGCTCAGGAGTTAACTCTAGAGTCCCTCGTTACGCTCAGGGTTCAATATGCCGCCCGTGACGTAAGACACTGCTTTATTCCCTTAGTGCATAATCTACTATAAAAATGCAGTATTTCCGTATTGTAGGATACAAAAGGCGAAATTTATTTATATAGCCAAATTCGTACTGAAAACTCGGTAAGTGCTCAGTACCAAGGATATCAATTACCCTTTTTGTGAAATTCGTAAATTATTTTTTTTTCGTGTTCTCTGCAAACGCAAGCCCAACCCCGGGTCAATTACTATGGGAGGTCAACATTTATTTTGCGAAATTAGTGTTATCGATTCGTTGTACTGATCACTTACCAAGCCTCCAGTATGAATTTGGCTGCATAAATAAATTTCACCTTATATAGGATAGCAATAAAACGTAGCTAGGTTTCAAAATCGCGGTAAAAAGTTACTGTCTTAATAAACTAGTCTTAATACCACTGAAATTGAATCCACGGACTTGAAAATCAAAAATATACCAAGTAATGTCACCCAAGTGGGTTCCGTCCATAACTTTTGAACACCCATAAAATAAAATACCTGCCCGAATTTCGGCAACACAGTCCTTGCACGTAACTTCAGGTGACTAATTCTATGTAGGCGTCTATTGCCAACGGAACCCTAGAAAGTAAGCCTTATTTGTATGGGGATAAAGGCGAGGTTGCAGGTTGAAGCGTGGGGTTGAATGACCCGAATTCTGGCAGATTTACTTGGATACTGCGCACGCGCGCCTTATCTGACACATACCGGAGATATTGTGTAGAGGAGGTACGACAACTTATTACCATACGGTAGTCCACGAGCTCGGTGGCTACATCACCACGGCACGACGCCGACACCGTGAAACTTTTCTCATACTTTTCACTCTTTAACCTATTAAGAACAGACATCATGACGCGACCAACTCAGCTGTGGGTGTGGCCAAAGGTCATGCTGTTTCATTTTGCTATAAGGTGCATGCTCCATAGAATTTGCGAGGACAATACAATCGTGCCGATTTTGTCGCGTGACCAGGCGATTATTCCGTAACTATTACAGATATCAAAAAAATTTAAACTGATATCGAGAGTAAATGTATGGCAGTGGCCTGCACAGAACTTTTTGCTGGAAAAGCAAACAATTGGTCAAGAACAACAATAAAAAAAATATGAAAAAATTTAAATATCACTTTGAAAAAAAAAATAGATGAAAAAGTGAAAATTTCCTATACAAACTTTTTTTTTTCAAAGTGATATTTAAATTTTTTCATATTTCTTTTATTGTTGTTCTTGACCAATTGTTTGCTTTTCCAGCAAAAAGTTCTGTGCACGCCACTGATGTATGGGAATGTTGAATGTCAGAATTTTGCATACTTCTCGTTTGATTTTTAAAAATTTATTGATGTCAATTTACTGATTAGGTAACGTACTTTCGATATCAGTTTAATTTTTTTGATATCTGTAATAGTTACGGAATAATGGCCTGGTCACACTTAACGATTACACCTTGTATACCGAGTGTAAAAGGACAGGTATATTTTAATGAAGCCACATAATCTCAGATCCTATTTTTTCTTCTGAGGTTCAATTGACACGTCCGTGCTCTTATTAAAAAGAATATATAAAAAAAATATAAAAAAAAAATGATTTATGTTTATGTTTAGTCCGTGTACTGGGACAGGCCGAAAACCAGCGCTGTGTTTCTGCTCGATAGCTCACAGCAGATGCTGAGTCTGCCCCTTTTCGTCACATTTTGTAGTATATTATATAATTGTTTTCTTGTAAGTTTAGTTTTTTATGTTATTTTTATGTATTTCCGTATTTTATTGGTGACGAATAAATTTCATTTTCATTCTTTCTTTCTTTATTTATTTCAGGGATGGGCAAACTTTTTCCTACGTGGGCCCATATTTACAAACAGAAATGGAGGGACAGGTTTTTGAATTTTTGGCTATAATTAATTCTTTGTTGAATTGAAAGATTGTATTTTCCGAATTACATAGTTGATTTTTCTCATTGGTTTCAACAACATTAAAAGATCTCTTATATACTAAACAAAACTATAACTATGCAAAATTGTATGACATGAACTATACATTTTATATGCTGTAGCATTGCAAATTTTGTAGGTGCGGTTATCACAAAGTTTTCGCGTCGTTTTATTTGCTTGCCGGAAAGTTTCGGTTTTACCCTCTGTTCGCTGACATGAACTTCGTTCGTTTTGTCTGGTGGAGTAGCGAGACCATTTCCGGTCATTGCTCGATCAGTCTTTTGGGTTGTCAAGACGTGTCTTGTGTCTTATTTTTTTACAATAATGGCGGATTTTGCCAACACGACTTCGTGATAAGTTTTAAGGTTTGTTTTGAGTTTAAATTTGGGTTATTCATTTGTGTGGAATGGTTATATAAAATTGTTTTTGTATTTCAGATAAATTTGACATATGCGTGTGGATTGATTTTTTTGAAAAGGATTTTTTTTTTCTTCGTCGGGTGGAGGGAGGTCTGAAATCATCAGATCATGGTATGTATTGTTTTCTTTGTATTTTGAGTCACCGGAATTTTGTTCTCATTGTTCCGTGTGGTAAAGGTTTTAATTTTGTTTTTTCTCTTCTAATTCCAGGGTGTTTGTTTTCAAGATCTTCAGTATACAAGATCTTCTTGTTACCGAGTGTACCAGTTTTCGTGATTTACCAGCTGGCAGTGGAATGAACGCCGCGTGGTGTACGCCGTAAGCAGTTCCTTTTGTCTGCGGTGACGTGGATCGTTGACCTTGAAGGGGGCGGCGGACGGTGTGTCATTTCCGTGGAGTGTAATGCATAAATTCAAGTAGGTGTTGGAATTTTTACTTTTATCCACACACAGTTAGGATACCGGGGACGGTATGTTTTCAGGACACATAGTTATGTGTCCTTTTAGTATCAAAGGTTAAATTTTCTTCCTGTTTCGCCGAATAACCCAAACTGTAAAATTTAATGTTCTGTAATATTTTTTCTTTCCTGGTAGAACTGAATGGTGTACCAGACGATTTGGTTTAAGAGTATGTTCGACAAAAATTTATTGTTTGTAGGATCTACGGCTCCCCTGAGCTAGATTTTATTTAGAAAATTATTTCCCTTGTTTGTTTACAAGTTTTTGTTTCTTTTAAAGTTTTTTTTAATGTAATTTTCACAAGATTCCAAGTAATTTAGTTACCAGTGGATTAGGTGGTAACAATTCCACCTAGTTGTCACTTAAATGTTTATTTATGTCTTGGCATTACTAATACCGATGTAATATTATTGTCAGATGGCACGACCGGCAGGTACCCGGTCTTTCCACCGGTCGAGCCACTGGCAAGATAAAACTAAACAGGGACCTAATTGTAACCTAATCGATGGTAAAAGGTTCTGAAGAAAACTTCGAGGTACTATACAATTAGGTTTATTTAACTTTATCAAAACTACAATCTAACATTCACAAGATAAGGAAAGATGTTAACAGAAAAATTTATCTTTGTTACCAGTGTTTGGCCAAGACCTTCATTTGGCAATTCTCTGCCAAGACATTACTACGACCTTCCGTACCTTAAAATTGTTGTGTTAAGAGCCGCCTTAACATCCGGAGTAATATTACATCGGTATTAGTAATGCCAAGACATAAATAAACATTTAAGTGACAACTAGGTGGAATTGTTACCACCTAATCCACTGGTAACTAAATTACTTGGAATCTTGTGAAAATTACATTAAAAAAAACTTTAAAAGAAACAAAAACTTGTAAACAAACAAGGGAAATAATTTTCTAAATAAAATCTAGCTCAGGGGAGCCGTAGATCCTACAAACAATAAATTTTTGTCGAACATACTCTTAAACCAAATCGTCTGGTACACCATTCAGTTCTACCAGGAAAGAAAAAATATTACAGAACATTAAATTTTACAGTTTGGGTTATTCGGCGAAACAGGAAGAAAATTTAACCTTTGATACTAAAAGGACACATAACTATGTGTCCTGAAAACATACCGTCCCCGGTATCCTAACTGTGTGTGGATAAAAGTAAAAATTCCAACACCTACTTGAATTTATGCATTACACTCCACGGAAATGACACACCGTCCGCCGCCCCCTTCAAGGTCAACGATCCACGTCACCGCAGACAAAAGGAACTGCTTACGGCGTACACCACGCGGCGTTCATTCCACTGCCAGCTGGTAAATCACGAAAACTGGTACACTCGGTAACAAGAAGATCTTGTATACTGAAGATCTTGAAAACAAACACCCTGGAATTAGAAGAGAAAAAACAAAATTAAAACCTTTACCACACGGAACAATGAGAACAAAATTCCGGTGACTCAAAATACAAAGAAAACAATACATACCATGATCTGATGATTTCAGAACTCCCTCCACCCGACGAAGAAAAAAAAAATCCTTTTCAAAAAAATCAATCCACACGCATATGTCAAATTTATCTGAAATACAAAAACAATTTTATATAACCATTCCACACAAATGAATAACCCAAATTTAAACTCAAAACAAACCTTAAAACTTATCACGAAGTCGTGTTGGCAAAATCCGCCATTATTGTAAAAAAATAAGACACAAGACACGTCTTGACAACCCAAAAGACTGATCGAGCAATGACCGGAAATGGTCTCGCTACTCCACCAGACAAAACGAACGAAGTTCATGTCAGCGAACAGAGGGTAAAACCGAAACTTTCCGGCAAGCAAATAAAACGACGCGAAAACTTTGTGATAACCGCACCTACAAAATTTGCAATGCTACAATGCAAATCAGGTACACTATGTAATAAAGACTTAGATATTTGTTGTAGGTTTAAAAAAGGACCAAACATTTATTAATGCAGGCAAGTGTATTATTTAAGTTTGTTTTAAATGATGTTATTATTTACTTCTGAGTCCATGGTCATGGGCATGATTGCAACCGTTCGCGGGCCGGAGATGGCCCGCGGGCCCTAGATTGCCCATCCCTGTCTTAGTTCAATGGAGTTTCTTTAGCCGTATGAATGAGCTGGGAATTTTTGATGCACGTGTAGACGAAGAAACGTGAAAAAGAAAACAGCGATGGACGCTACTTGTAAGTTGTGTCGTACTGTACCTTCTTTATAGCAACCAAAGATGTAGGTCGCCAGAACTGTTAAGGGCTAGAATATTTGTGAGATCTTTATAATCGATAGCGGCGTAGGAACTGGGAGCGAAGTGCTTATTAATAACTTACATCGGGATCTTAAGTTGCTTGCTTAATGCGATACTTGTGTTGCAATTTGCAGGTGATTTGTTCTGATTAAACATCAACGGTGTTACTACAAAACGGTGTTTAACTTTAGACAATGTTTAAATCTGTCGTTGTCACCTTTTCTCTCATATTGTAAAAGAGTGACAGCAACAGATTTAAACACTGTCTAAAGTTAAATACCTTTTTGTAGTAACACAGCAAGTGCATAGCGTTGCATTGTGGCCAAAGTCTATAAAAACACATATATAAAATAACTTTTAATCTAAATTACATACTTAACTGATCATACCGAACAAATTACCTAAAAAAAAAACATACTTACCCTTGGAAATGTAACCATACTAAAACTATTTTCAAAAAGAAAAATAAAAATATTTTCACGTTTCCTTAATAATTTTGAAGCCTACAATGGACAGGACAGCAATCTTTGACTAAAGCATACCGTAGACACGGTACCGGGCCTCGATAAGTGGCAGAGCAAAACTAATACAAATCGTAGCAGTTCGCTCTAGTCGCTCGCGGAACGTCTTGGAGGATAGCTGTGCATTATACCCGAGTGATTATTGTTGTTTTACACTGAAAATGCCTGGATGCGCTTTTGATAAGTGCTAAACTTACTACTCGAAATGTAAAAAACATGATGGAGTCACATATCATGCGTAAGTATGTCAAAAAGTCTTTGCTTTTGAATATTTTTGTTTAAAAGCAGAATATTTTACGGATATCGACCCGAGAGCGGCCATTTCAAAACATAACCAGTTGAATGGTCCGAATTATTCTAGTACACTCCCCGCGGTGGCCTTATAGTTCAGCAGGAGAGGGGGGCGGGGTAGCGCTCTTTAGTCAAAAACAGCAATTCTAAGTGAGTTTACAGTATGATAAATGCCATGCGATGTAAAGTGAGTGACTATAAGCTTCATCAAGTAAAAAGCCGACCAAGTGCGAGTCGGACTCGCGCACGAAGGGTTCCGTACCATTATCTGTAAAAACGGCAAAAAAATCATGTCAGTTGTATAGGAGCCCCCTTAAATATTTATTTTATTCTGTTTTTTTAGTATTTGTTGTTATAGCGCCAACAGAAATATATCATCTGTGAAAATTTCAACTGTCTAACTATCACGGTTCATGAGATGCAGCGGTGACAGACAGACAGACGGACAGACAGACGGACAGTGGAATCTTAGTAATAGGGTCCTGTTGGTTACCCTTCGGGTACGGAACCTAAAAAAAGAAAGATATACAGAGGGCCTTTTCCGAAAAGCGATTGAAAAAAATTCGCTGCATCAAAGTGAAGGCTGTATTTCAGTCAATGGTGTCGATTCGATGTAGCACATCTTAACTTATTTGACAGAATTTAAATTTAAATTTATTATTTGAATTTAAGCGTTCTGTCCTGGTCTTTTCGATAAAAAACGACAAAGACAGGGCGCTTAAAATAAGGTTAGTCCTGTCAAATAAGTTTAAAATCACCCGAAATTTGCCTTGGCAATATTTCCGCACGTGCCAGAATAGCCGCCCCGGATTTTTTTTTTCATTTTCGCTATTATATTGTTTGAGTAAACCGTAAGGTGTGATGTGTTAACGAGTACAAATCGCGCCAAACTTTTAGTCCCCTCTAAACACGGGGCGATTCGCATCAGCAGGAACAAAATGTATGGGCCGTTCTTGGAAAGTGCAACTTCCGAGCGTACCAGAAGTTTGGCGCGATCTGTATTAGTTGACAAACTTATAAAATGTACTTGGAGAAGAAGTCCGCATATTGTGCAGGGCAACTACGGAACCCTACACTGCGCGTGGCCCGACACGCAATTGGCCGGTTTTTTTTAATAGGCCAGTCTAACGCTTACTCACTCAGAAAAAGTTAGCATCAATCTAATCTCTCAAACCAAGCAGATAGTGGCAAAAAGAATGCATAGTTGGATCAACGATTCTCATGATAAACCGCATCACCAGCCCTTTTAAATAAAACTGCAGTGCAAAACGGGGAACCGTCGCGTAATCCTGTTTGTCTTTGAAGAATCTGTACGATTACCTACAGTGAAACTAATAGGCGAAATTTGACTTGTATACTCATTTCATAGAGGATATCCACGCTTATTTTGTAATCTATTCACTGAAAACAGTTACGGAAAGCTATTCCCGTTAGAATTAAGGCGTTATTATCCCAAAATCAGTAATTTCAAAGTCAAATAGAACTCTCAAATATCGTCTAAAACTTCCAAAAAAAATACGCAATATAGTTTGAACCTTTATCTAGGTTTTCCACGCATGTGTTACACGATCAGATAAACTTTGCTCGATAGAAATAATTCACGAACATAGCATGTAATAAGACTTTTCAAATCATGCCATTTCCATAATTCCACTCTTTTATTAACAAAACATATCTGGTAATATTGCTCTTTAAATTTTCTAGGTCGACCACGTAAGTGGGTTTTAATAACCATATCCCTTATTTTTAAATAATTTAAAAACCGATAAAAACAACGAAAAAGTATAAAAGTGTGGTTATTTTCTTTACTCCTTACACGTAAAGAAAAAGACAGAGTCACTCTTCTGGGATAAGAGCGCCTTAAATATTGGCGAGAAAAAGAAGGTTCAATTTCAATTACTAGAATAAAAACAAAAGTTGTGTAAGTTAACTTTCAGGTCGCGTCGTGTAGTTAATACGTTTATAAATAAAGTTGTAAGAGAAACACTTTATGCTGTGAAGTTAGTACGGTTATAAAATTCGTTTTATGTTTAATAAACTGTGTTAGAGCCTCTCTCCTACAAAGTAATTTAACGTGTGGCGGAAGTTGACGTAATTTACAGTAAATGGATGGGACAAAGGCTCGGAGAAGTCTGTCTTTACGTCGTACTTTATGTAGTCTATGTCGTATAAACTTTACGTGGCTTGATTGAAGAATTTACTTTTTTTCCTGGGGTGTCATTGTATACGTCCCGTTAGATTATAAAATCCGATAGTTCCTTTTATTCTTTATTGTACACACACGGAAATATAAACATAAACAAAATTACAGTGAAAAAAGATGCACATTGGCGAGCTTATCTCTAAACAGAGATTTCTGACAGCAAAACAATCACAATAGAAAAAAGTAACATAAACGAAGTAATCATACACGTGTACACAGAGAAGAAGAATATACAAACAATTATACAAGTTTAATAACAAGATAAAACTTTATATCAATACTTACTATAAATACAATCTATAAAATATTATAAATATACATAGAGTGTAATAAACTACATAAACATAAATATATATAATATATATCTGTTCAGTTTGTGAGAGGTAGTGTTCTTTAAGCTTTTTCTTAAGGCGATATGCGAAAAAAACACGGAAAATTTTAATAAATTTCTGGTATATGCATTTTGACTATATAATCTAGGGTTTTGAAATTGGAAAACACGTTTGGATAAATTTTCTTCGATAGAAATAATTGTTGAAATGAGGTCTTCAAACACACTTTTTCTCCTCGTTTGACGAATAGGAACCATATACAGAACTCAAACATATTTTATTCGGTGTGTTTCAACAATATCTAGAGATTTGATATTTGAAATTTTGCTAGCTATTTTAGTTTTTTTAATAAAAACATAAAACCAACTTTTTTCCCTTGTGCCCTGAATCCGCCCCTCTCGCACTGCGCGATTTTTCGCTTGGAGTGACAGTGACAAAAATAAAATTCGCATAGCCTCTTAAAGGAACCGATAGTTAGACAGTCGCGAATGCTATGCGGAAAAGCATTCCGTAGTCGGACTGAATGGACACTGAATGAGTTTCCATAAGCACAGGTGTTATGTGTAGGGGTTTTAAGGAGATAGAAACTCCTGGAACGTAAGGGTCTATCCCTGGAGATTAAAATCTCACAACGTTCACGAAGGTAAGCCGGAGAAAGTGGATTCTTGATTATATTAAAGAGACGGGACAAAATTTGAACATTGCGGCGAAGACGGATTGGTAACTATTTTAATTCTTTACGAAAATGAGAGACGTGATTATATTTACGAAGACCAAAGATAAATCGGATTGCTAAGTTCTGAAGTCGTTCGAGTTGATCTAACAACTCCTCGTTAGCATCAATGAGACAGACATCACCATAGTCAATGATGGACATAAGAATTTCCAGGACTTTGCCACTCCCGGCGGTCATCCTGGAAGAATTGCCCATACTCACACACGCTGGGCAGGCGGGTTGGTGAGCGCGGTGCCGGAACCCTCTCACCGGTGACGCAGCTGCCCATCACCAGTCTGTTACATATAAGGCCCGGCTTGGATGGATATACCGCCATACATCGGTCCAAGGCATGGTGGGTCTCCTTGTTTTTTGCCTGTGAGCTGTCCTCTTACTCCCCCCCGAATTACTTCGAGGGGGCATTAAAAATGCATGTGAAGGAAATGAAAATGCTTAGAAGGGCAGCTGGCGTAACTAGATCCGATAAAGTACGAAAATAGCACATCACAGGAAGTTTTAAGGTTGCTCCTATTGTAGAAAAGCTCACAGAAGACCGTCTCTGATGGTACGGTCATGTCATGAGTTTAAAATAAACTCGTGTTATTTATTATTCATGTGACATATTATTTATTCAGACCATTGTCATTGCCAACTAGACTGAGAGGATAGACAAATCATGTCTATGGCGGCATAGATAACTAAACATTGGGACGAAACGAAGACCATGTAGTAAAACAAGCGTTGGCCTTCCCGGACACCAGGAGAAGAGTAGGACGCCCACCAGCTACGTGGTGGTCCACTATATCCAAGGACTTGGAACGTGTCCAGCTAAATGAACTAACAACCGAGGACAGACCGTCCTGGTACATACGAACAAGGAGAGCCGACCCCAAATGAAGGGAAGAGGCACAGACAAAGAAGAAGATATTTTATAAAATAAGTATCTTTTATGTTTTTATAAAACATTTTTTCTCAAAAATATATTCTAATGTTTTCAATTCATACCGTAAAAACAAGCCAGTAAGTACTTCATCCTGGAGAGAAATCTTAAAACATTGTTTATAGGTGGAATCCCTATATAAAAGATCAATAAATCAAATATATTTTCTTCAATATGAGGAGAGACCTAGTTTCTTCCATTGAACCCTTGAAAACCTGGTGTTGTTGATAGAAATAGAAATTAGAAATAGAAATAGTTTATTTGCAAAAAACTTATCTTATTACATTAGGTGTTGGAACATCCTTTTAAGTATTAAAAATACCTGTGCCAGGATGCCCCGCTCTTTCATAACTATGGTTATAGTTTTACAAAATTAACTTAATAAATAATTTTAAACTTAGTTATTATATAAAAGTGTGAGTGTGTGTTGAGTGTTGAAGGTGTACGTGTTGGGTATATATATATAATAATATGAGTTTAGTTATGAATGTAGTTGTAATTATGAGTGTGTGTGTTTGTAATTATTATAAACTATATCTCCCTAGCCCTGCGACCGGAGTCTTGGGATCAGTATATAATTGCTACTAGGTTGATGTTCTAGCGTCAGGTGTCCCGTTAAAAGATTTCTTTGAAAAATTTATCTTGTGGTGAGATAATTCATTTTATTTATGAACGCTTTATTCCGAACATAGACTAGACAGCTTCCTGCTTACTCATAGCTTTGCAGGATTAGGGAAATTAATAAATCGTAGATCCATAGTATAAAACAAAGTCGCTTCCCGCTGTCTGTCTGTCCCTATGTATGCTTAGATCTTTAAAACCACGCAACGGATTTTGATGAGGTTTTTTTAATAGATAGAGTGATTCAAGAGGAAGGTTTATATGTATAATACATGCATAATATCGTAGAGAAACACTGATAATTTTAGAGATTTCTAATGTAATGTCGTAAAGAAACACATTTTTTTGCGCTTACACTGCAAACCCTGGCTGAACCAATAGAATATTATTATTCTAAGGGTGAACCCTAGGAGATAGATCAAATGTACTACAGTATTGTACACCTTAAAAAGGTCTACAAAAAAATCCCCATTGGTATATGTTTATCTCTTAGAAATAACCCACAATAACCATTTTTTATCCTTTACTTTTTACGAGAAATAACGGGCTTATTTGCGAAGCGATTTTAAGCAATACATCATTAATCCTTATCCATTTAAGTACCTTAAATACATTGTGCATTTAATATAGATCAATATGGCCCTTTACAGCATGTACCTATAATTTAAATGAATATTTTCAGGGACATAGCGGTTGCGGCGGTTATATTTAGTATCAGCATTGCACCCGTGCGAAGCCGGGGCGGGTTGCTAGTATGTTATAGAAAAAAAGAGGCATTTCTAAATCGCAGCAGCTGGCGATCTGTAATCTCTGCTTCCTTCTGGGAATCTGGGAAACAAGCGCAAGTTTATGTATAAATTGAGATTGAAAAGGCAAAAAAGCAACAAAAATAGTTACCTTTATGTTGGCCTTTCGCGCTGCAAAAGTTTTATCGCAATCCATTGACTGGTTACGGAGTTATAAGGAAACAAACTTAAATAACAAAGTACTCACATGAGAGCTGTCATTTATTAAAAACAAACCACATACTATAATATTGGAAAGCGGTGTCAATGAGCGTTTTTCTCGTTGTTTTTTTTTCTTAGTTCTTAGTTTTCCTCCAGATGGCGCTGTCCATGTCACCATAGATAAAATGTGGTTTGTAGCAATCAATGTCAAAGTGATTTTTCGAATTTTGTCTTTGATTCTGTTGCTAAAGAATATGACAGTGCCATCTAGGAATCTTATTAAACACTAAATTTGACATCAGGAAAAACGCTTTTTTTACATGCCACATAAAAAAAAAGAAAAAAAAAAAACGGAATTTCTAAAAGTTATCGAAATCGTACTACAAAATAAAAATGCCTCTGGGTCTTTGCCGTCGTTGTAATGCGAATTTTGTAACAAAAACTGCTAATAAACACCCCGTCATCTGATCTACGATAAAAAGGTCACAACCGACCTATTGACATTATTACACCCCATTTTGAACTATAAATTATTCTAGATGACTGTCATATGTCCGTCTATTTGAGGTTCCGTCAGTGTACGTTCAACGAGTAGAATGCCATATTAAATTTATTTTTACTTCAATGATTTATAGATATAGAATTTATAGACTACACTGCTCACACTATATTTGTGTAGGTATGTCAATCCGATAGTTTATAATTTTACGAGTGAGTTTAATCTTTTCTTACCTCCGTGTAAGAAGACTATGTGGCAAAAATTGTAGTTTATGCTACTAGGGCGAATAAATTACGAGGACGATTTAAAACACGAGCGTAGCGAGTGTTTTAAACGTAACCGAGTAATTTATTGCTTTTACGCCCGTGTATCATACTACGTTTTTCAATGCATAGTGTGAGGAAATGAAAACAAATATAATCTTGTGAACTTTAAATTATGATTGGCTCAAAAGGATTATATCCAGAGCCGTTAAACAGTGGAAAAAAAAAAGTATAACATATATGGTACACAGGAAAGGCTGCAGGTTAGCCAACCATTGCAAATAAATAAAAAAAAATAATAATAATAAAGCCCTAGGGCAAAATAATCGACTTTCTGTTCGGTTTTGGTGCATAAAAAGTGGGCCTTTACGAGCACATGCATTGAAAAGAAATTAAAATTTTGACATTACTAAAGCTTCGCACATATTTTCCTAATTTTAAATCTTAAATCAACTATATTCATGCAACATTTTAGCACAAGGTGTCCAGTAGATCAGACAGACAGACAAAAAACCGGCCAAGTGCGAGTCGGTATCGCGCACAAAGTGATCCTATAATGGTTTCGTTTTTTTATTTTGAGGTACGGAACCCTAAAAAACACGGTTTTCATTTCAGACGGACCCTAAAAATTGCAGTTTTTAATTCTGACGGTACCCTAAAAAACTCGTTGACGCAATTAAAGGTCGACGTTCTTATCTAACCCTGCTATTGGAAGCGCGGGCCTCGCAGACCTGCAGGCAACGTTTTTTACCATCTTCCCAAGACAGATAGGTCCTGTAACCTTTAATTTCACAATTTTGAACTCTATTCCTTAACTAAAAGGGTCGAATATCGTAAAGAGGGAGGATAATAATGCGGTTGTTACTCCGAAGGATAAAAAAGTACAGGTTGTATCTACTCTCACTGTTGCCCAGTATTATAGACGAATAGAGTCAATAAAATTTTATTTTGTCACGACTAGTCACGAGCTCTCCCTCGTTGCCTGTCTTCAAAATTTTCTTTCTTTGTAAATGTTAGTTAAATCCCTACTTCTGCCACTAATAGTAGTTTATGCTACAAGGGCGAAAAGGAATAAATTACGAGGACGATTTAAAACACGAGCGTAGCGAGTGTTTTAAACGTAACTGAGTAATTTATTGCTCTTACGCCCGTGTATCATACTACGTTTTTCAATGCATAGTGTGAGGAAATAAAACAAATATAATTTTGTGAACTTTAAATTGTAATTGGCTCAAAAGGACTGTATCCAGAGCCGTTAAACAGTGGAAAAAAAGTATGACATTTATGGTACACAAGAAAGGCTGCAGGTTAGCCAACCATTGATAATAAATTAAAAAAAAAAATAATAATAAAGCCCTAGGGCAGAATACTCGACTTTCTGTTCGGTTTTGATGCATAAAAAGTGGGCCTTTACGAGCACATGCATTGAAATATGTATTTACTTTTGGTTTACGTATTTTAGTATTTATTTTAGTTATATATTAGTGTATATATTTATCGTATTATATGTATTTGTATGTACAATGTTATACTTGTGTATTTATTTTAGGTATTTGCTATCCATTTGATTATTATTATTTATTTTGTGCACCACCTTCGCGTTATTGTTTTATTAACTTTGGTGTACAATAAAGAGTATTTTTCTTGTCTTGTCTTGTCTCTAATGATTGCATTGTGAAATACTCGAAGATGGACCGTACCTTTGCCTTTTCGTATTTATTTTTTTAATATAGAACGATAGTTTCGCGATTCCAATCGATTACGAGTCTAATTATAGTGATGTTCACGGTGCTTTATTGTTTAATGATTTTGAAATCAATGCTATTGAAATAATTAATCTGTTGAAACGTAAGTAATTACTTAGTTGTTTTTAGACGTTTTTTATTACGTGCTTCTTGTAATTTTTTATCGGATCTCAAACTTCGTATTGTAATGATAAATATAAAATGACATGCTCAATAATTATGTTAAGGTGTGTTAATTCGAAAACCATTTTGAGATTTAGGTTTAATAAGCCGTATTTTATTTAGAACTTGTGGTCTAAAAAACTTCATTATGAATATTTTTACGAAAAAGCTGCAACTTCCATTTCCCTTCGTGTGACGTC
Organism: Ypsolopha sequella; assembly: GCA_934047225.1. NCBI lineage: Eukaryota > Metazoa > Arthropoda > Insecta > Lepidoptera > Ypsolophidae > Ypsolopha > Ypsolopha sequella. The sequence continues at coordinate 22,311,082 of OW204005.1, read as the reverse complement.
ACTTGAGAAATGGCTGTTTAGAAATGTGTCCTTTGCTATCAAGATAAATTTATAAAAATTTGCTTTCGACTGATTTGACAGATCGATGACAGATGAGTGGGCAGACAGAGACAGAACACTATTTTTTATAAGCGTCAAAATCAGTATAATATCTGAAATTCTCAAGTGACGTCATATCGGAAAATTCTTTAAAAAATCATTAGAAAATAATGGTTGATTTATCTTCCAAAATAATGAAAACTATATTCCTAAAATGGCGTATATTCCCTGAAATAAAAATAAAAAATAACCTTTCAGAAATTAAGCTATGGGACATATCACATGGTTCCATAGATACCTTATAATATTATTAAATTGTAAAGCTAGGCGTCTTATATAAGGTGACGTTGATTAGTGCAGCCAAATTCATACTAAAGACTCGGTGAATCGGTATCGAGGGCACGATGACCCTTTTTTGAAAATTCGAAGTTTTTTTTCCTGTTCCCTATTACAAACGCAAGCCCAGCCCCAAGTCAATACGATAGTTAGCCAAATTGATTTTTTTAAATTTTGCAGAAATTTTATTGATCCGTAATACTGATCACTACCAAGCTTCCAGTATGAATAAATGCCACTTTGTATTAATGAACAGCAGTGGCGTGCGCAGAACTTTTTGCTGGAAAAGCAAGCAATTGGTCAAGAATAACAATAAAAAAAATATGAAAAAAATTTAATATCATTTTGAAAAAATAAAGTTTGTATTGGAAATTTTCACTCTATGGTAGACATTGTCTACCCTGGCGTCATAATTTTTTTTTTCAAAGTGGTATTTAAATTTTTCATATTTTTTTTATAATTATTCTTGACCAATTGCTTGCTTTTCCAGCAAAAAGTTCTGTGCACGCCACTGATGAACAGTAATTCAGTTTAGTGGGATTTAATTGGTGGGATAGTACGGGATTGTCTGTTCATCATGTATTTCATGTGACAACAATCATCAGTGTCAACATTCTAAGCGTCTTAGTATATTTTTTACTACCTCTATAGTAACCGAAATTGTATTTTTGAAAAAGCATGTTGTGGTCTTGTTGTAGAGAACAAAATTATTCGTGCTTCTTAAAATTCTTGTTTTATAGATACTTTTTTGATAAAAAACGAAAGTAAAACCTCTATCCCATTCCATGGTCTTCAAAAAAGGGTATCTCTGGAACGTTTACGATTTTTATGGGTTACAAAAAAAAAACACGCCACGGCCGGCGCGACGACCTTGCCCAAGGACGATGACGCCTCTCCTCCGTCGCCCTTCTGCGGGCCTGGTGCTTAGCAACTATTAATTTTAGGGTTAATTTCTTTTTTTCCTTTTGTTTCATAAAAAGTAATTTTAAACGCTTTTTCTTTATCGACTGGAAGCATCTTTGTTGTTTACTAAACCAATTAGGAACGGTCTTTTTTTAGGGTTCCTTTGAGACAGATGGGCACAAAACAATTTAATTTTTCAACTGGGAAAGTGATTACATACAGTCAGCTGCGATTTTGTGGAAGTCCCTAGGCAGACTGATTAGCCCACGCCTGCTTTCACTCTCCAACTTTCAGTGTAAGCGCTCTTCATCCGCTTAATCGACGCTTTCCATCAAGCGCCGCCAGTGGCCAAGTACGCCGATTGTCCAAAAAATATATAACTTTAAACTAAACATAATAAATAATTGATCGCCACTGTGATCTAGTGGTTCGTCTCTCAACCATTAGGTCGCTGGTTCAAATTTGGTCTGCGTGCTTCGAAGGCTCGATGGATCCATATTTTTCTGGGAAATAGGGCAATACGGTGAGCCCTTACCACGTGATACGTGATAATCTTCGGCGAAACGTGAAAACTCGGGAAATATTCCACAATATGCCGAAACCTGTAATACGAGTATAAATAAATAAAAAAGAAACGAACGAGAGTGGCTTGGGACACCCGATTGGAACAAAGTTCCTTTCGCTACTGACGCGCATGCCACATTAATGTACTGCAGTACCTAATATACATTTATACACATACGCTTCTGAATACACTAACACCATACTATTATAGCAGAAGTGACGCGTGATGGTCAAAGTTTTACACTTTTTTCGGCCTAAGTGTCATTCGCCAAGTAAATGTTGTAACAGTTTGTTTTCCTCTACCTTCAGGTTGGTTCTCAGCATGCGGATGCCGCGGAGGAGCACTGGCGTCGCCCCGGGGCACCATAGCAGCGCTGGTGAGGGCAAGAGCATTCGCCCTCGTGTCTCCTCGCGCCATATCGGCGTACCGAGCGAGGCCGGCTACGGGTGAGCTCTTCTTTACTTATACATCCCTAGTATTCTGGCAGAATGGTTAATATGAGAAAAAGAATATTGTCATGTCGTTTTGTAGCGTAAAACCGACGACCTGAAGGACTTTGAGGGTATCGGCTGGATGAATATGATGGAGGACTGCCAAGAGTGGCGAAATATTGGCGAGGCCTATGTCCAGCAGAGGACGAACACAGGCTGATGGATGGATGTCTTTTCGTGGATGTCGAAAGAGGCGACTAAGAGATTATAACCAACAATCAATGTCTCTGTAGTATGTAGGGTCATAAGGTCATCGGATCTTGGCCCCGTCTGCAGAAATGACATAAGCACCTATTTACTGGTTGTTTTTCGTGGCTTGTAACTACCCCATGACGAAACCATGACGTCAAGTGACTCGTCGTGCTCCTGCATGACGTCATGAGAAGACGTACCGGGGAGTGTTTACAAGCAGTTACTTAGTATCAGTCATTCGTTCATTTGCGACTTTCGTAGATTTATCCCACTAATCCCACTATCCCTTCCCACTATTCCATCCCACTAATCCCAACCCATCCCACTCCCACTAATATTATAAATGCGAAAGTTTGAATGGATGGACGGATGGATGGATGTTTGCTACTCCTTCACGCCGAAACTGCTGAAACCGTTAGACTAAAACTTTGCACAAATGTAGTTCTAGACCCGGAATAGGACATAGGTTACCTTTTATCCCATAAATCAGTTCCCATTGGAAGGCAATGGGGTGTCAAGTTCCTATAAAAAAGTGATGTACTGTTACTCCTTCACGCCGTTGAATATTAGTGGGATGGGATAGTGAGGATGGGATGGGATTCGATACGACTATAAAAACTTAACCTACGAAGCCTCGGGCAAAAGCTAGTACGGAATAATTCTCTGGAAAGACCGATTGCTGTCACTTGCCCAGTTTCTGGCGCATGCTATCCTATGTGTTATCGATCCTTTTCATCCAGGAAAAAATTCTAGGCGCAGTAATCGGCAAACTTGTCGGTGACGTGAAACCATAAGACGTTCCCCTACCAAAAATCTCTCAACGAGCCTAAAGAAGTTTTCACTTTAAAAGAAAACGGTAATTTCCCAGCAATTTCATACTTCTCTCTCTCCCATTTAATTAATTTTCTTTTCTTCATTCCCCCCCTCCAGAGAGTGGTCGTGTCGGAGCCCAGTACGAGCGCTCAGCGTCGCGGCCCGGCACTCCGCTGCGGCTGGCTGGAGTCTTCGCGGACGGCAGCAAGGCGCGGGCGCCCAAGTACGCGCAGCTCATCGATCCTCAAGGGAACGTGAGTAGCTTTACTCACTCACTAATGTAAATCATTTATATAAAATAAATGATTTACAACCTCATTCGTATCAAAATGCGGCGTCAAATGGCATTAGTATAAGTAGACCAGACTCATCAATAAGCACTCAATACTGAGTACTGGTGCAATCTAAATTACTTCTAGATTATACCGTACCAAACTTAAATTATACACGTAAACATGAGCTATTATAAATTCGTAATTTACCCCATCACTAATGAGTTTTTAATTTAAGAGTCGTCTCTTCGGATTGGTAACAAAATCTTAAGAAATAATTAGAACGCCCAAAAATAACTTTAAAAATAACTAAACCCAAAAATATATGTTTAGCGGTTTAAAAATATAACAGTACATATGTAACTTCAAAATAATTGAATGTTACGTACTTGCGAATTAAGCTACAAATTCATTAAAAAAAACTAAAAAACAAATAATATTCTTAGTACTTTCAAAGTTATTTGATTTTCCCTATAAATTTAGGATTTTTCCGATAAAAGAACAAACAACTATTTTTAACCTAATGTAGTAAATAAAAATGTGTTTTTTCACATAGTAAACTATTTATTTGTACACGATATAACATTTATATGTTACCGGCCAAACCTGATTTTAGGACAAACTAGGCCTAGGCCAAAGTGGTTCTGGGTTGTCATAAAAAAAACACGAAAGCCAATACGTGGCGTGACTCGCCATATCTAACCTTCTCACCTAACCTACCGGCTCTCTTCTGCGCTAAAATATTTCCAAAAACCAATTCGACCTAGACCAAATTAGTTTGCCCTAAAATCGGGTTAAGCAGGTAACATACAAGGTGAATTTATGAACATCGTCCAAATTCATACTGGAGCCTTGGTAAGTGATCAGCATCATGAACCAATAACGATTTTAGTGAAATTCATAAAATGAAATTTCGAAATTTCACTCAGGACAGAGAGTGAATTACTATGGGAAGTCGAAATTTCATTATACGAATTTCACAAAAATTGTTATTGATTCATGATGCTGATCACTTACCAAGCCTACATTATGAATTTGGAAGATGATCAAAAAGTCACCTTGTATATACATACATTGTTTGTAGCTAAATGTGGGTTTTTGTGCATAATATTATAATATTCATAAATTATTTTTTTAAGATTTGGTGTCAAATCGACATCGACCCTTAAAACCTCTAGCAGTAATCATAAGGTACTTCAACGCGCCAACTCTGCCTGCACATGTTATCGATTAATCAATCCATCGGAGCAGGTCTACCAACAATGCAAAACGAAAAAGTGGTCTGGAAAAGAACCTAAGCTCGCTGGAGTACCACGAGGCACAGTTCTCGATTTAAAATCGTTTCGAGGTTTTTTGTGGTAAAGTGGAGTATTTAATGCAGTAGTTTTATTTTGGATTACGACAATTGTCATTATAAATAAAAGGTCGTGTTGTGATAACTTCTTTTGAACCATTTAGACACCTTTACACACCTGATGTTACCATTAACATTGTTAATGTTTTAGATGTTTTACAAAGTTCGCTTGAAGCCCCTTCAAATAACAATTTATACATATCAACTACTTATTTAAAATTAACATGGATCCGTAGGCGAAAGGCGAGGTAACTTATAAATATAATTTGTATAAATAAATATACTTTTTAGATCCATCCATTCATCAGCCTAGTTCGTCCACTGCTGGACATAAGCCTTTCCAGGACTTTGCCACTCCCGGCGGTCATCCTGGAAGAATTGCCAACATACTCACACACACTGGGCAGGCGGGTTGGTGAGCGCGGTGTTCATCAACCACACCCTCGCACCAGTGCCGCCCCTGTCCGTCACCAGTCTGTTTTATAAAAAGGTCGGCAATTGGGGATGGATTTACTACCATCAATAGTTGCGCCACCTGGTTGTGCCTGAGAGCGTTACTATCGAAGGTTTTTATCTGAATAGCATTTCAATACGGTTCTCATTCTAAAAACTACGGAACCCTAACAGTAGGACGATACCATTTCGCTGTAGCAAAAGTGAGATAAGCTGCAAACATTTTAGTCAAACAAGTCGGAGAACATGTTACCGCAAAGTCGCAGAGAAAACAGTTAAAAAAAACCAGCCAAGTGCGAGTCAGACTCGCGTACCAAGGGTTCCGTATCCGTATCCGTTCCATATTTTTCGGTCCACCAGTTTTGGAGATAAGGGGGGGGGGGGACATACATATTTTCGTGGTTTCTTAAAGTAACCAGTGCCAGTAAATATAATAAAATCATATGTTTTTACAATCAACTTCATCTTTAACGGTGCTAAAGTTATGAGGCTGTGACATACAGACGGACGGACAACGGAGTCTCACCATAAAGGTTCCTTTTGTACCTTTGTACTACGAAACCCTAAAAATAATAAAGGATATAACTAATCGGCCCGTCTTATTTTAGTATGATCTGACTGTATTTAATTTTTGTTGTCTGTACAGACCACAAAACAAAGCCTACAAAACCAAATAGCTTCGGTATTCATATATATTGATTTATCGACCAGAACTTTAGTTCTTCGAGAAACAATAGTGACGCAGTGTCTTGACAGTTCGAAGCAGTAAAGTCCTGCAAACGTATCTTAGACGACTAACAATGCATTTGCGGCTTTATCCCGCAGACAATAGACATGACGGTGGGTGAAAAGGCACGGATACCTCTTAAAGAGTTCTAAAGACGAAGGGGGCAGTGTCCTTTGGTGAACCTACTGAGGATCGGGCGTTCTTTTAGGGTTGTCACTTTGTTAGGATAAGAAATATTTTTATATTTTTATTTAACCCATAAAATGCTGCCGGCATTTTATTATTTTAATATTGTTTTAGCGATAAGATAGCTCTACAGATTAACTATAAATACGTTAGATTGCTATTCGGTAGTAGAGCTGATGCCGGGCTCGACTGTGGAGGTACCACCACCTTACTTGGAGACCCCCTCGAAGCAATTCGGGGGAGAGTAAGAGGACAGCTCACAGGCAAAAAACCAGGTGGCACACTATGCCTGGGACCGATTGATGGCGGTGTATCCATTTCTAATACCCGGATCTTATGTGAAACAGACTGGTAACGGGCAGCGGCGTCACTGGTGCGAGGGTTTCAGTACCGCGCTCACCAACCCGCCTGCTCAGCGTGTGGGAGTATAGGTACCCCCCCCCCCCTAAATGAGCCAAGAGTGGCGTAATATTAGGGAGGCCTATGTCCAGCAGTGGACGAATACGGGCGATGGATAGATGGATGACGTTAGATTTGTAACTATTCGTTCAAATTATATCAAAAATTGGCGATGCTGAGAGTCTGGTTTAAAAACACTAATCATAAGCATAAATAATTTATTACCATAAAATATAAAAAAACAAGACTAGGCCTTCCTTCAGCCCGCAGCCGCTTTGGTATTATAATCCGGAGATCAACTTTAATAAAGTTGAAAATCGCGTGCGCCGAAAGACGCGCGAAATGATTCAGAAAGAGTCTGATTTCAAAATTAAAATTGATTTAAATTACATTAAATTCATGTACTAAGATTATGTTAATGTTGCGAAATACATCGCTATGAATACTCTAAATATTATCAGAGTGTAATACAAACTAGAAAAGATAAATTTTTTCATATTCTTTTTTTTGGGTTTGTTTCTGATTGATCTATTCAAGTTCATTTACGTTTATTTTTTTCTATGCAGATTTTAGGAAACTATGTTTTCTTGTTGTTAGTATTTATTTTAGACATAAAACTCAAGCTACATTAGAAAAAAAAAAAAAACATTCCAAAATGCATAATTTTCTAAAATGTTATCTAACGAGTAACAATTATCCAATTAGGTAACTGGCTTTGCATTGTCAAGATAAAGATCTGAAAAATATAAATTTAAATTATATATTTAATCTTCTATAATTTTTTTTTAACTTTTGTACCCCAATTTTAAGACATTTTGTTACCTTGTGTTTGCCAATAAACTTTTTTTTTGTTTTAGTATTTTTACATAGATCAAGTATGTAGTTGACTTAGCATATTTTTATGCAAAATCTGTGCAATTTAGGTAGCGTGGCCTTAACTAAGAGATAAGTTGTGGGCCCTCAAATAAAACATTACATAATATACCACGTTTTGTTTCACAGCTATGTACTAGGTAAATGACTAATCTATAAATATTTAAACTTACTTAATAGAAACAATGTTTACTTTACTTTAACTTATATTTTGTTTGTAAGGCTATGTTTTTCTAGAATTATTCTGTTGTGGGTATATATGGATAAAACCACAATATTTAAAGCAAAATATACTCAAAAATACACATGAGCTTTTAAACTGCGTCAGCAGAAAATTTTTGATAATTTTGGTACCTATTATGGTTTTAATTTTGTGCACAAAAATTTGTTTTAGAATTCCAGCGCAGGCGCAATAATTTCGTGTTTGAAAGTTATCGATTTAAGGCGCCTCTTCACAGCGTTATCCGAAAATGACTCTATTGATAAAGTTATTTCAGTTGTTTATTTTATGATTGAAAATTATGAAAAAAATATCTATTGTTACTTAAACTATAAAAAACAACTTAATTTTAGGAAATTATACTCGCGTATAAAAATCAGCATGAAAATGTTGTTCGAAGTCAAGTTGTTTTAAAAACTAAAATTAAGTAAAATTGGTCATTTCTATGAAACCAGTAAGGGTATTTGTATTGTCCTTGCAATACATTATTATTTTCTCCTATTTTGCACTATCCGGAGACCTAGCGACGCGACCGTTGTAATGCAATGCGTGCAATGCAATTCACCACCGTTTCTGGCGATATTAGTACCAATCAAGGTCGACTCAAGGTCTTTGGCGGCTACCTGCCTCTTAAACATTTTATAATGGTTGTTTACAATAAAGAAAACGGTTAATTTGACCGTTAAAATTTCATTTCGTTTTGCCAATTAAACGCCATTGTTTACTTCTTTAGAGGTTGTTAGCTTTTCTATTTGTAGCTAGACAAGTCTGAAATTATTTCACTAATATTTTACAGTTACCTTTTTCATACTAATGAACGTCCAATTTGAGCTTGCAATCCGAATATCCGTATTATATTTATATCCACCACTTCTCTACATCCGAATTTAAGAGTATGTTTTTTTTTTATAACCCTTCTAGCACAATAAGTCCAATTGCAAAGACTTTATTAGCTTTTGTTATAGAGTAGATTATATAGATATGTTGGCTCATTGGCCTCTTTTTCTTGGACGGGTAATACGGGTAAGATCACACAGCCGTTCCGCGAAACAACAAATTGGAATGTTTTAGCTCATATTTAAATATTTTGTAGGCAAAAAAATATTGAATTTCAATAGAGACAGTTCATATTTACTATTGCATATTTTATGAAAAAAAAATCTTGTTCAGGGATTAACCGCGTTCTTCTGAGGAACGTTTTAAAACTAATAAAAATTGGTTGGAAATATGTTTTTTTTAAGGCATAAGTATGTATCTTAATACATTTTTTATAGTACATTCAGTTAAGAGGCTATGCGAATTTTATTTTTGTCACTGTCACTCCAAGCGAAAAATCGCGCAGTGCGAGAGGGGCGGATTCAGGGCAAAATGGAAAAAAGTTGGTTTTATATTTTTATTAAAAAAACTAAAATAGCTAGCAAAATGTCAAATATGAAATCTCTAGACATTGTTGAAACACACCTAATAAAATATGTTTGAGTTCTATATATGGTTCTTATTCGTCAAACGAGGAGAAAAAGTGTGTTTGAAGACCTCATTTCAACAATTATTTCTATCGAGGAAAATTTATCCAAACATGTTTTCCAATTTCAAAACCCTAGATTATATAGTCAAAATGCATATACCAGAAATGTATTAAAATTTTCTGTGTATTTCATGAAATACACAGAAAAGAAACACCCGTATTTTTTTCGCATATCGCCTTAATAAAAGACCAACAAACCAAATGTATACAACATTTATGTCCGAAGTACGGCTTACCACCCGTCACGTTGGGACGAAATAATCGTCGGTGAAACGTGACTTGCGTTTCACAGTCCATACTCGGTAACAATTCAAACACCTATGCCGTGACAATGTTTTTTTATAGTTCTAGTTTTTGACAGCCCTACGCATGGCGCGACGCGACGCACGCGAAAAATGACGTCCTCGTCTTTTGTTTATGGCATAATGGGCCCCTTAATTATGTGAGAGATAGCCTAGCCTGAGGCTTAAACTATTCTGGACCTTACCAGCCTTAACTTTATATAATGGTTGCTATAATACATCTTAATAGCGAGGCAGAAGGGCTAATTTTAGGTGTGACGTACTGACGCTTTATGGTGGCAACAGATTGGACAGTAATGGATGGGGTTACCAGATCTAATAAAGTGAATTCCTAAGAAAATACCTGACATTTTTGGTAAAGGTTTTATGTAAAAGTGGAGGCAGTACGATTTTAAACAGTTTTCGTTACAAACGTAATGTTACTCCATCCAGAGTAGGGTTGCCAGATGGAAAAATGAAAATGGAGGACAAATCAGTGCTACTAAGCAAAAAAGGAGGACTTCAGAAAAAAAGGAGGACATACTTAAATAAAACGATACAATTTTTTTTGTTTTATTTGATAGACATTTATCAGAACTACATTTTCTAGCTGATATTTGAATGTCTTGCCAGTGTCACATGCGTGGTTAATGCGTGCAGGATAGGAGAATAAACCGTGCCGTAAGGGCTAACCAAACGGTGTCGGTATGTGGTACAGTAAGTGCAAAATTTGAAAACGGAGGACAATCGATAGGTGAGGGAGGACGGGAGGACAAATTTTGAAAAAGGAGGACATGTCCTCCTTTAGGATACCATCTGGCAACCCTAATCCAGAGGCGTATTTTAAGATTCGGTGCGCTGGGCCCGTAAGGTATGTATGTATGTAAATTCTTTATTGCACAAAATAAGTTTGCAATGCACAAAGGCTAAATTAATGCTAATTAGCAATCTCTACCAGTTAACCTTTGGTGATGTGAAGATTACAAGGGTAGTGCCAAATAAGTAATTAATTAATTAATATTATCTTTTAATAATACCTGCATAATAGTATCTACATAAACATATATAAATACAAAAATACACATACATATATTAAACATATTAGTGTATATGCTATACATAAATAAATATACAACAATATACAACGTGTAACAGAAAGGTGTAACCATATTTGAAGAGCTTATTCAGTCAATGGTATAGAACAACTTTTACTATGGAACAAACACTGCGTCTCGAAAAAAAAATATGCAAAGAAAAATGCAATGCCGCTCGGTCGAAATGTATGGAATGGCAGATTTCTTTTTCGAGATTTCAGGGTTGGCTCCATAGTAAAACTTGTTCTATACCATTCACTGAATAAGCTCTTCAAATATGGTTACATCTTTCTGTTACACGTTGTATAAGGTATGCCGCCCCATAAATAAACGAGAAAAAAGTAAAAATATTTAAATAATTTAATTAAATTAAACCCAGCATTGTGTTGATTTGGGCTGAGAATGATGATAATAAAAAACTTAAAAGGCCAAACAAAGATATAAGCACCTTTTATTCAATTTATTTTTCTGATGGACTTCTTTTTAATACAACTATAAAGTCAAAAAGCAATATAAATTAAAAGATAGGTAACGATTGATTATGAAAGGTGCCCAAAGCTGAGCGCATGGTGCAGCTTGCGCCGCCCCTCGCAGCGTGCCGCCCCGGGCCATGGCCCTTTTGGCCCTAGGGTAAATACGCCACTGACGGAATCAGCTTGTTTAGTCCACTGCTGGACATAGGCTTTTCCAAGATTTCGCTACGCGCTGGGCGGGTGGGTTGGTGAACGCGGTGCGCTGTAACCCTCGCACCAGTGACGCTGCTGCCCGTCACCAGTCTGTTTCAATCGGTCCCAGGTATGATGGACCACCTGGTTGTGCCTGTTTGAGAACTGTCCTCTTACTCTCCCCCGAATAATTTCGGGGGGTTTACGAGTAAGATGGCGGAACCTCCACAGTCGAGCCCGGCACCAGCCCTATCACGTTAAGTGTCACTCAATAAATATAATTTTAAGCTTAATTCTCTTAAAAATCATGACAAATCTCCTAAATTTCCTATCCTGACAGAGGGCCAAATATCCTGAAATGTCAGAAAAATTCCCGTCGTGTGGTAACCCTAGAATTAGTACCGTAGAGAAAATAGAGAGACAATAATTGTGTTTTTTTGCATTTTTTGCGTCCTGTCGTAATGTTAGTACTTACCGTAATTTTTTTATATTAAATATTTTGTGTAAACTGTTCACTGAAAACCAAGTGTTGAAATGGAATTCGGTAAAAAAAAATCAAGGGGTCATACATGAAAAAGGAACCGACAAAAATCCGCGGCTTTCAGATTCGAAACTCAAGCTCGCACCTAACACTGGCAGCACGCAGTACCGCATTCTGTGCTACCGTCAAATATTTCGAAGCAATCATATAATTAGTTGTAACACCTAACCACAAAATGGATACTACCAGAAGGCCGACTCGACGACGGAGCGAAAACAGACGCACACATGCATAAACGCATAATAAATTATACTTATGGCGAATGGATACGCCAACTGCAATTTGGACTTGTCTTTGAAGGCCTACTCCTCCCACACGGGTGGTCCAAAAACTTTCATAAAAATATATGATAGGCATTATAGAGTCAAAAATAAATTTTAAGTTTCATAATCTGTTTTTCTATTGTAAGTTTTGACAAAAAAAATCGAAAGTCATTGAAAGTTTCACATGATTAACACAAGAATTCTCTTACTCCTTCCAAACGCCTAAAGCGATTTTAATTATTATTTCACCAAATTATAGGAAATTTTTAGATCTAAAAAATTTAAGTTCAAAATTTTTTTTCCGTTCATGACGTCCATGTGAAAAGTATTATTTTCTCCTATTTTGCGCTAGCTAGCAGTTGTCGTAACAGCCACTTTTCAAGGCACGCTGAAATGAACATTATTTCAATGTCGATTCCGTTGATATTTGTACCGACACACATCGAGTTGCTTATTTAGCGTGGTAATACGCCTTATGATGATCTCGGCAGAATTTCGTATTGGCATTCACCCGAGTATCTCCGAGATCGTCGTGCGTACGCGTCTATGTGTGCGTGCGCCTGTTTTCGCTAGTTGTGAGGAGTAAACATTCTGTAAGTGGTTATTTTGTGACCTAACGGTGAATCGAGCGATCACTTTCTCAGGTAATTTAGTCTGTAAATTGTTGTGTAAATAAACAGTTGTTCAATTTAGTAATTATTCGGCAAATGATAGGGTTTCGGCGCTGATTGCGTTTGTTATAAGTTATTTTAACGGAACTTGTGTACAGGTTTCCGTTTTTAGGGTCCGTCAATAAACTCACTCGGACTTAGGTTACTTAAATAATAAAGCCGATTCTGAAGGTTTTAATTTTAGTTTTAGTGCTGTCAAAACTTCATTTTTTCCAAAGCAATTTAGCTTCTAGTCCTCACACTAAAGGACTATTTTGCAATGAAGAAAATTTAGTTTTGACAGCACTAAAACTAAAATTAAAGCCTTCAGAATTGGTTTTGTGGGTATATATGTTTATTGTTTCTACTTTATTAGTTTAGTTACAACTGTTATTGGTATCGATTCGGCGTAACACGACTTAACTTATTTGACAGGACTAATCTTATTTTAAGCGTCCTGTCTTTGTCGTTCTTTATCGAAAAGACCAGGACAGAACGCTTAAATTCAAATAATAAATTAAAATTAAAATTCTGTCAAATAAGTTAAGATGTGCTACATCGAATCGACACCATTGACTGAAATACAGCCTTCACTTTGTATTTTTTTTGATGCAGCGAATTTTTTTCAATCGCTTTTGGAAAAGGCTCTCTGTATATCTTTCTTTTTTAGGGTTCCGTACCCAAAGGGTAACCAACGGGACCCTATTACTAAGACTCTGCTGTCCGTCTGTCTGTCCGTCTATCCGTCTGTTTGTCCGTCTGTCACCAGGCTGTATCTCATGAACCGTGATAGTTAGACAATTGAAATTTTCACAGATGATATATTTCTGTTGCCGCTATAACAACAAATACTAAAAGACAGAATAAGATATATATTTAAGGGGGCTTCCATACAATAGATTTGATTTTTTTGCCGTTTTTTTTTAGATAATGATACGGAACCCTTCGTGCGCGAGTCGGACTCGCACTTGGCCGGTTATTTTTTAATATACCCACTATACCCACCTACGTCATCTACAGCCGTAACTGCAAGTCGTGACATCTCCAAAGTCTACCCTTATGCAGCAGAGTTTTTGTCGTAAAAACCAAAATTCAAAAAAAAAAACAATGTTTATTCGTTATAACAAGTTACAAAATTACACACTTATATTAGTACAAATTATATTATTTACATTATTAGGGAGTAACGTTGGAAACCATGATAGGTGGTAAGCCTGAATAATGGCCTCCAGCGCCTTTCCGCGAGCCATTGAAATGTACCGTAAAAACACAAATAAAACAATAACAATGTAAATACATTAAGGTTCCAGCAATAAAATGACTTCTCGTCGACTTGTTGCACTGTGCTGTGAATTCTATCACTAAATCTGTGCACGTGAAGTTACCGTAAACTCGTGTCATAAACATGTGAATCTTGTTTTGACTTGAATTTACGGCTATATATACTAAAGTACCCATCGAAATCAGCTCAAGATATCATTATCAACGTCATCAGACCAAAAAGGACTGTTAAACGTGATAGGCATGCCAAAATACAGACCTACAAATAAACAAACAGCCTTACAAGCCACAATAAACTTTATTGTTCAGAAACAGAAGTTGGTTTTGCTGTAAATATTAGTCTGTGAAGCTATCAAAAGTTCAAGACAGCGGGAATTGGGACAGGCCATGTGTAGGTGGCATGGACGATGGACGTGATCCTCAGATAAAGAACCAGGACGTGATCATAAGGCACAGGTTTGGCATACAAATCAGATTTGTTGGGATAAAAAATAGAACAACCAGTCTTTCAAAGAAACGCACCCTGTCTATATGTACATATATGTATTGATGTGGCAGGCAAATAGTAAAATTCCGCCCTTTTCAAACGGCATCGTCAGTTTTTAAACGTTCGCTGTTTTGCAATTTGTGGTTCGGCAAATTGAAAAATGCCCGCCGTTTGTAATTTGACTTTGTCATTTTCTAAAAAGCCAAAATTGGAAGTCTTTCACCAAAAAGTGAAAAACACGTGTAGGTGCGACGACTAGCGGAGCGAGGAGGAGCGTGTTAGGTTCACATGTAAGGACATATTGGGAGCCGAGCGAAGCGGAGCGAGGCGACACTCAATACTTCTAACCGAATTACAATATGCCTAGGCAAATGCCGAATTCTATTTCTATTTGACGCAAAATAGCGAGCGTTTTGAAACTGACGACGCCGTTGGTAAACGGTGGAATTTAACTGTTTGCCTGCGAAATCTATACTGGACTTGAATGAAGTCAAATCATAAAATTTACTGAACAAATTTTGTTATTAATTAACATTATATCATTGCAGTATAGAAACGCAGAAATAAAAGTAAATCTGGATGTGAGGAGCTCTGAACCGGGAATCGAACCCGGGACCTCTCGCTTGCCGGGCGATTGCTTGAAATTTTGTTATTATATTTTGGTATAATATTTTGGTTCCGAAACGTGGGATGATCGTCCACAAAGTCTACCTAAATAAACAAGGCTCATTGAAACAATAACCTCCATTGTTATTCTTGAACGTTCTTATGGTTATCCAGCTATTTCCTATAATGTCTCCAATTGTGATAATTTCCTGTCAGACTGTACTTCCACACGTCCCCGTACATTTTTGCGTCTTCCTTCGGATCTCTTTGTTTTTCACCTGCACTGGAATTTGAGATCCAGGTCAATATGGCATTACCCTTGTGCTCCTCCAAATCTAGGATTCCTTGAGCAGAAATTAGGCTACCATCAATTTTGAGCACGATTATTTGAGGAATACATGATATCGAATACATGTACTTCAACATAACTACCAGGGGATCACCGAACTTAAGAGTAAACCAATTGGCTTGTTCATCAAAACATGTTTTCATGTCTTCTCTGGTCTCATCCATAGGGACGTAAATTACTTCGACTGGGAGATTCACTTGTTTCATAGTCTCGTATGTTTGGTAGAGCTGTTTTAGAATACCATTCTTGTCCACGTTTCTGGCCGTGAAAAGAAGTACCAGGACATCAGCGTTGGCAGCAATCCATTGTGAAGGTACTTGCCTGTTCTTTTGGTTGAAGATCTTCGCTTGAAGGAGCCAGCTGTATGGTTTGAAGTCTAGTGTTGGGATAGCATTATTTGAGCAGTTCAGCTTACTGAATTGTTCTAGAAATGATTCCATTTGGTTCTATATTGTTTAGGACTGAATTTTTAAATGGTTTTAATAGTTTTAAGCTATTTACTGTCATTTTGACACTGTTTTACTTTTTTTTCAGTTACGCAAAATGTTTTTAAATTTTGTTGTATCATACTACATTTTTCAATGTATAGTGTGAGGAAATAAAACAAATATAATCTTGTGAACTTTAAATTATGATTGGCTCAAAAGGACTGTATCCAGAGCCGTTAAACAGTGGAAAAAAAAGTATAACATTTATGGTACACAGGAAATGTTGCAGGTTAGCCAACAATTGTAAATAAATGAAAATAATAATAATAATAAAGCCCTAGGGCAAAATAATCGATTTTCTGTTCGGTTTTGATGCATAAAAAGTGGGCCCTTACGAGCACTTGCATTAAAAATTAATTAAAAGATGGTAGGTTAGTTTGTACGAGTTTCAGTCTCAAGACTCGGCTTTGAATTCTGCTGTTCGAGCATGCACCAATGAGTTTTTCGGAATTAATGCGCGTAGTATATTTTTAGTTACAGGTGTCTCTTTAGTTACAGGTATTTGTGTAGTTACAGGTATCTGTTTAGTTACAGGTATTTGTTTAGTTACAGGTATTCTATCTCACATCCATTTACTAAACGGTTAAGGGCGCACCGAGCGTTTGCCTTTGTCCCTATCTTTTTCTTTGTGTGTAAAGAGTAAAGAAATTAACGAAACTTTTGCACTTTTTCCATGATTTTCATTGTTATTTTCATCATATTGTTCTTAAATAAAAAAAAACTATCGTGTATGAACGCTTCAGTTATCTATGAATTTTGTTTTAGTAAATGAATCATCATAACAAATTACTTATTTATATAAAAAAAGTAGGGAAAAAGTATAAAAAATACTCGAAAAGAGGTAACTTTGTGAATTTATTCTATCGAGCCAACTTTATCAAATCGTGTTTCCATCTTGTGTTAGGTACAGTCTAGTACATATCCCCAATAATACCAATATATTTCCTCAGGTATTAATTTAATTGTTTACTACTTCAAACAAGTGTTATAAAAACGTGTTTGTGTGTGTAAAAAGCTCGGTGTGCTCTTCAGAGGAGGCTTTCGTTTTTTCAAGAGTTTTTGAACGATTGTACTGAATCTACCACTTACCCAATCTATATGAAACTTATATAAATGTTTTTTCACACCTTTATCTTTACGTTGTATGTAGCGTTACCTAATTGGAAAACTTTCGCTCGATAGATTTTATTTTTGAAAATGGTTGCTTTTTGAGTGTTTTTTTTGGTTTTGTGTTTAATCCATTTGATTTTCATGTGTCATGTTTTACTATCAATACGAAAATCTTGTTTATTAACCAATTTTCATAAATGACTTAAATGTAATATTGTAATTTTAGTCGATTTTAATCTTAAAATTAGACTCGTTCTGAATCGTTTCGCGCGCATTTTTCAACTCTATGAAAGTTAGTCTACGGGTTATAATTGCAAAGCCGCTGTGCGCCTACGGAAGGCCTCGTCTTAAGGAATACACTGTGATCTAAACCTGCACTGCATGCCATAAAATTGTTTTTTTGCCAGAAAGACCCTGATATTAGGTCCTATCACGCAACTGACGCAAGTGTAAAAATCGTCGACATTCCAATATACTGGGTGTAATGATGACCTGCTCAGAAAATGAAACCACATGTAGGGAATACCTCTACAAAGCCATAAAAAAAACAATTTCGAGAAAATATTTCTGTTTACAGAAATTTGTTTTCTCGAACAAAATAAATCGTGTTCCAAGTGTGCACCTTCCCTTCCAGTATTACTACATGTCAGTAACCTGCACGAAGCGGCAACATCGCATTTTTTAAGCCTGTTAAAAAAACGTGGTTAGTACGTTGCACTTGTGAGCGAAACTAAATTAATTATTAATTTGTAGATGTATTAATAGGAATGTCGAAATGAAATTTAGTACAAAGAACCCTCATAACATCCCCTATACGTGGTTTCATTTTCTGAGCAGTTCATCATTACACGGTGTATGTATGTTTTGTAACAAAAACACAGTGTGAACTCATCTATCTGCTTTATTTTGTTATTGTTATACAATTTTAAGTTCAAAGACCTAATTCACTTGACATTTTACTTCTAATCTAGGTTACGGTTGCATTTGTGCATACGAAATTTATTCGCGTATAAAAAGGTGATTTGATTTTAAATTATACTTAGATGACTTTATTATCTTTAAAATAAATTCCTTACGTTTTATTGCGTCAACTAAACACGTGATAAAGATTAGCAAACGTCCGATTTTATTATTTGTATATTTGATTGCTTTTTAAGTGGATACTTCTTTATTTGCATCTCGTATAGATAGGGGGGCATGTTAGGAATTGTTTTTGGCTTCTGATAATGTGTATAACACATTTTAATTCCGCCAATGTCACGTCATAAACCAAAGCACTGTATTAATGAAAAATTCTTTCGAGGAATTTGGTATTCTGTAAATCCTTGTGGTGATTGCTATGATCTACAACAAAATACAGAAGGTGATCAAAATATATATACAATTTAACTAATTAATAATAATGCTTATTTGATCGTATTATAAAAAAAATTGAATTCAGCGCTGCCTTCACTGACATATTGTTATGAATTCAGCGCTGCCTTCACTGACATATTGTTATGAATTCAGCGCTGCCTTCACTGACATATTGTTATGAATTTCTGAGGTCTATGGCCAACATAGATGTGACAAAGATCCTGATTGAGTTAAACCACTAAAACAATTTATGGTTGTATCTGACATAACCCGCTGCTTTTTTTGTATGGATACAAATTTTTAGATTTTCTTCATAGTTTGGTCTCTATTTTGTCTGATTGTCTGTATGATTGATTGTTTACTGAGACCGGGGTTGGGAGGGGCAACTCATCATTCTTTCAAGGTGCCAAGATATTTCCGAGGGGCCATAGGTACCTACTTTAAGGATAAACTTCAGTCCCTTAGCGCAAAGTGCATAACTTAACTTTGTTTTTCTTATTTAGAAGTTAAATAAAAACCTTTTGGTTTATAAAGCATGAGTTTGAAATTCGATGCACAATAAGTCATGATTTTGTCCAAACAAAGTTGAAATAGCACTTTAAGCATTTTTTATTTCAATATCAAAAAGTTTTAAAAAGACTGCTAACCTGTGCTTTGCTGGTAAATAAATTGTGAAATGCTCAATAAGTTGTGAAATTTTAGAAGGACTGCCGATCAAAGCGGTTTAAGTTAAAAAGTCATTACAATTTTTTTAATCCTTGGACCTGCATAAATCAAAATCTTTTAATTGGAAAATCAGATATAAAATGTTATGTTGAGATTCGAACTTCATTGGCGAAGTTCCTTTTACTACAAAAAAAGTTCCAGAAATCAGACATAATAGAAAAAAAAACAGGCAGTCATGTCCGGAAAACTTAACTGTAAAAATAGCAGACGGTGACTTATGATCATAGAGTAACTACCCCTAAAGATGTGCAATACTTCTTGGGTGCAATGACACTTGGTTGACATGTCGGTGACGGTGACGCCAACCCATAAGATTTGCCCCTAAAATCGTTCAAGGAAGTTGAAAAACCACAAGCCAATGACCCTAACCTCTGAAATCCGATGGAACTCCATCAACTCGTATCTCAATACAAAACGAGCGTGCGCGCGCATACATTAGACGATACGACCCGTAAAAGTGACGTAAAATTGTGACTTTGTGATGTATGCGACCAGTGACGTATTTTAAGATTTGGCGCCCTGGGCCTGTAAAGATTGCCGCCCCATAAATGAACGAGAAGAAACCGGCCAAGTGCGAGTCTTATCTATAAAAACGCCAAAAAAAGTGTCTGTTGTATGGGAGCCCCCTTAAATATTGATTTTATTCTGTTTTTAGTATTTGTTGTTATAGGTAGCAACAGAAATACATCATCTGTGAAAATTTCAACTGTCTAACTATCACGGTTCATGAGATACAACCCGGTGACAGACGGACAGACAGACGGACAGCGGAGTCTTAGTAATAGGGTCCCGTTGGTTACCCTTTGGGTACGGTACCCTAAAAAGCAACAATATTTCAATAATAAAATAAAATAAAATCCAGCAGTGTTGTTTTGGGCTAAGAATGATGATAATGAATAAAAAAAACTCTAAAGAGCATTCAAAGAAATAAACACCATTTATTCAATATTTAATTATGTCTTACAGCGGCCATTTTTTTTTAAATTAATGTTCAAGTCACAAAGCAATATTAATTAAAAGATAGGTAACGATTGATTGGGTGCCCAAAGCTGAGCGCATGGTGCAGCTTGCGCCGCCCTGGGCCATGAACCTTCTTGCCCTAGGTTAAATACGCCACTGTATGCGACAACAGAAAATAATAAACAATGCGAAATATCTGCACGGGGTCCCAAGAATGACAGACATAATCGATTTTAAGGACGAGGTTTTATGTGTTGAGCATAGAGTGACTTTGAATATGTTACTATAATTTGTAAGTTGAGTATTGACAGGGCAAGTTGTGAGACGCTATTTTTGCCTTTAAGGGGAACGAAAATACAAACAGAAATAAAATGTCAGCTTTCGGATGATTTTGTTGCAATAATTAGGTTACGTATAGCCATAAAAAAAATACATGTTTTTGGTTGAATCGCTATCGCGATTTTGTTGGTTTTTTTTTAATAAAATTAGTGTGAATGATATCTATTCATTTTCCAAATACCACGTTATTCGGGTCAAAAAAAGCACCCCCTTTTTCCAAAAATACGTAAATCCACTGATGCAGTCAGCGGCAGCAAGATATTGTCAGTCTACGCCTAGCGTTGGCGCCCGTAAGACGTGGAACCTGTGCCCTTTTTTGCAAGCTATAAATATCTCCCAAAACTACTTCAAAACACATTGAAATTAATTTTATAAAGTAATATTTCGAGGAGCATCATATTCCTGCCGTTAAAAACTCAACAAAATATGCGTATGAGTGATTTAGCTACATCGTGCCATAGTCATAACAACAAAACTGAATGAATTTGGAATGAATTCATACTTTTATGCGGGAAAATAATATATGTTACTCTAAAAGAATAATTTTGTGATCGTTATTCTATTGAAACCCAAATTAATTTACTTATACTTACTGAGATCTGTAACAAAGGTCAATGACCTTTTCGTGAAATTAACCTCTAGTATTGGCTCACCATTTCAGGTCCAATAAGTGAAGTTTTTTGCAAATTATATAGGTACACTTACTTGGGATAAATCGCCAAGCATTTAAAATATAGAAATTTATTTTGAAATATTTACAGTGCATGGCAAAATTATTAGATCGTAGATAATCCTGTCGGTAGATGTTCAGGTTCTGTTACGCAAAATGAAAACAATGAAACTCTTTTAGGATTAATTTGTTATCCCTATGTTTGTCTGTCTGTCCGTTTGTCTAGACAATTTTTTCTGGGTAAAATTAATAAATACCAATATAAACGGCCCTCTATAGAGCTGTAAAAACATACTTTTGACCTTTTTATTTATATTACGTTTTAGGTTTTTACGTTTTTTTTTTTTACGTTTTTCATACAAATTTTCTCACTATGATAATGTAGGGATGAACACTTGAGATAATATTTTGCATTTAAAAGTCAACACAGAAAGGAATTGTTGAACAAATAATGTAAAAAATATGAAAACCATGTTGTTCTATTCTAAAGGGATTAATTATCTACTGTTCAATGTGGCGATAGCTTTGTTTATTTTTTTCCTTGAATTATTTTTTACTAAGATAACAAATAGTTTAATAAAAGGTTTTCTTTAAGAGGTCCCTTTACCCCTATATTTTTCTTAAAATTCATACAATAGGTATAAACCGAATGTGAAGTCTACAGCTTATTTTCTTCATATATTTTTTCATGAGTATATTCTAGTGACATCTAACTACGTCTCTATACAGCCCAAAAAGCAAAATTTGATAAAACACCATCATAATAGCTGTCAGGATATCGTCAATATTGCCTCGTTTTTACACAAAGTTTAACAAGTTTGTATATTTTTATCTATACTGCAAATAAAAAAGAGAGAAATACAGGCGTCGTTAATGTTAAGATGACTAAGTTTACACACTTTGTTAAGTATAAACAATTACCGTTTCATGGAAAACTGTTTTGACCTGAAACCATTTCACAAATTCAATTAACTTATTTTGAATATCTTGTCATCTTGCACTTCTTGATAAGAAATACAATTTCAATAAGTAAAAATACAACTTTTAGTTAAGAAAACTTATAGTTAAAAGTCTGCTGTATGCATTAACATATTTTTAATTATATTACAATAGTAATAAAACAATTGGCTTATCCGTCGTCGTGATACCAGCCGTAAATTTCTTAAATAATCTGATATCACGCTTATGGAAAACCCAATTATTTTGAAGATACCATAATATCATTAAAATATGTTTATGCATATAGCAAACTTTTAACAATAAATTGTCTTAGCTAAAAGTTGTACTTTACCGTTATAATTATTTTTTAATATTTTGTTACAAATTCGGAGAAATAGCCCTTTACCTTAACCTTGTATGAAAATATTTGTTATCTGTGTAACAAAGAAAAAAAAAAATAAACAAAGCTATCGCCACATTGAACAAACAGTAAATTTTTAATCCCTTTAAAGAAAAGAAAGATATGGTTTTATATTTTTTACATTATTTGTTCTACAGTTCCTTTCTGTGCTTTCTTTCAAATGCAAAATATTATGTGAAGTGTTGATCTCTATATTTTCATAAGGAGAAAATTTGTATGAAAAAGTTAAACAAAAGGCCATAAAAACGTTATAATATGTATATTTTACAGGGCTGTAAATATTAGCATTTATTGATTTTACCCAGAAAAATTGCCTAGACAAACGGACAAACAGACAAACATAGCAAACATAATATTTTTTATAGCAACAAATTAATCCTAAAAGAGTTTTGTTTTTTCATTTTGCGTAAAGGGACCTGAACATTTCAAACTATGATACAAATAAATTTCTATATTTTAAACACTTGGCGATTTATCCCAAGGGTAAACAGGTGTCCCAAAAGTCAACGCTTTCCCTTGGAAGGCTGGTAGGCCAGCTCATGACTGACCAGAATATCAAATTATGACCTCAGCAAAAAGTAGATAGTCTTCGAGTTGATGGTACTTTTATAAATTCGAATAGATTTTTGGGAGTCAAAGCTAACCAGTTCTAAATTCTAAGAATAACATTTTTGTTGCGCAACTTTGAATAGTCATGCTATTGATAAAGTCAAAAATAAACCTTGAAATGCTGTTACATCAGGAAGAAAAATAAAAACCCAATTTATGAGCAATTTTTTGTAATTAGGTTAGTTCGATACCACACCCTGAAAAAATATGTCCTATGTTAGTTTAGCAAATTGTCTTAAATAACGGCTCATCAAATATTGTTTTTCAAATGATCTGGCAATTTCTGTGTATTACTTTTGAAAAAAAAGTTATTGCTATTTTACTACCAAAGGAGCTGCGTATTTTTTAAAATAATTAGAATTTAGAATGAAAGAGTGGCGGGCAGTAAAAATATTTGACGTTCATTAGAAATGCCATTTAACACGCGTTAGAGTGAGATAAATAGTGACGCTATTTAAAATGAGTTGGAATGAGATAGTAACGCAGTTAAACGTGGTTGAATGAGAGAGGCATAATTGATATAGGCTACAGTGAGATATATAGTGACGTGGTGCATTCCTTCTGAGAATATTTGTTAGTTTCCACTTTTTGTAATAACAACTTTAGTAAAAATTTTTTGTAAAGAAATTTTTGGTCCAATTTATTTTCCCGCAAGTGTAAAACCAGCTCAACGGGCGAAAAATATTTAAGGAATGGGTAATGGTGACAATTAATCGTCACAATATTATTATGTATCTCTAAAGGAGTGTCTGAAATGTTCCGAGGGTCAACTGATAAATCAAACACTCAAAAAACCACTTTTAGCCGACCATAATAAATTTACGTCCCGACGTGATAGCAAGTAGGATCAATGCCGTGTGACGATGATCGAAATACACTAATAAATTAGATAAAATAAAATACGTATTACTTTTGACCCTGCCTCGTCCACTCTATTCGTATTTTTGCTATGGTGACGCGAGCTTAGAGACCGGGACGAATTTCCCCCTGCGCGCTATCGTAAAATAGAATAAGCCACGCCCGGAACTGGTTTTTGTTTTGGCTATGTCATACTCTTAAGGGTATGGCATAGACTAGGAAAAATGGTACTACCCGTCCAACACAATAAGGACAACGGCAACGGAATTATTAACTTTGTTCTAGTAAAGAATTGAATAATAAGAATTGCAAACATGTAAATCTTTAAATAAAAAAAATTAAGACTTTTGATATAGGCAATTATTAGTTAGATCATTGGCCTATTTGTCTTGGACGTATTATACTAATAATGACGCAGCAAAATAACAGATTGTTATTTAAAGTTTTAAATATTAAAATTCTAATTCACAGAAACTAATGGAAACTGCCATGATAGTATAGGAAAATAATAAAGCAAATATTCCATTTAAGTTTTCAGTTTTGATTAGTTACAAAAGGCCGGTTTTTTACAATCCACCCGCTTGTTAAACGGCTCTTAATATTTATTTATTACACTTCTTCTACATTAACATACATAATTAACAACACAAAAGAACAGATATTGTGCACTTATTGCTAATAGCAATATCTCCCAGACAACCTTTGGGTGGAATGAAAAAGATGTTAATGTTAATGTTAACAAAATAATCAGAGGCTAGTTTTAACTAAAACTTACTAATAATTAAAATAATAATACATATTTTATATTGTTTAACATAAACTTATTTAAAACTACATAAACATGCAAAAATTAAAATAAACTTAAATATACATACTTAGATATGTATATTTACATATCTAATATATATATATATACATACTATTAATACATATACATATATGTATATACAAGGTGAATTTATCAACATCGTTAAAATTCATACTGAAGCCTTGGCAAGTGATCAGCATCATGAAACAATTACGATTTTTGCAAAAAACATAAAATGAAATTCCGACTCCCCATAGTGATTCGCTCAGAACTGGGAGTAAATTACTATGGGAAGTCGAAATTTCATTATACGAGTTTTACAAAAAAAAATATCGATTCATGATGCTGATCACTTACCAAGCCTCCAGTATGAATTTGGACGATGGTCAAAAAGTCACCCTGTATATACAGGGACGGGATATTTAGTTGAGTTAGAGTTATATTTTGACGTGTATTCAGTATGAAAAAAGTGCTATGCTTTGATCTTAAATGAGTTTACATTAAAGTACTATAGTTTAGATAAATAATAATACATATTGTTGTGAAATTGTGTATATTCACAAAAAAATAGAAATTAAATGCCAATCACCAAAATTGTTTACTATAAATAGGTCATATCAAACATACTTAGAAAATATATGAGATATTAACAAAATGGAAAGATAGGTCCTTAATTTGATAATTTTATTTTTTTTATATTTATTCATAAACAATCAACATAATTAATTAAAAATTTAAAACTTGAAAAATAACTGAAACTAAAACTACTATCAGATTAAAATGCCTAAAAAATAAACCTAATTAAGAAAATTGTACAATAAAATAGTGCCCCTGGCTGCCACGCTCGAGCCATCCACAAAAGTCACCTCGGGTCCCATCTCGCAGCCTCCTAATCCCCAGAACCTCCCGAATTCGTCTCTTAATATGCACTTGGCCTAGGCCCGTCTATATGAGTAAACCGGTGAAAGCCGAGAAAAAAAAAGGAAAAAGAAATAATAATAATACCAAACTTACCTGACAATTTATTCATAAACTGAAAATTTGGTCTAAATCGCTGCCCTGCGGCAGGGTCCCCAAGATACTGGCGACATTACCTCGTTGTATTGGTAATAAAGTTAATTTTAATAAATTTCGTCCAAATTGGCTGTATTTTCAAAATAACCTGAGACAAACAAAGGGAGGGAAAATACGTTGATGACTATTGTACTGTGATTTCGCCAGTACTTCTCATTGTATCGTGTGAATATTGTAGGAGTTACCTCTAATATAATGTTACATGACATGACCTACAAGATATGTCTATGTACCTGCATACACAACTTACTGTAGATAATGCATTATTATTTAACAAATCACCTGTCTGGATGTAATAACTAAACTTTGACTATCTCAAAAATATTTATTTTAATTAAATCTAGCTTTCCGCTTTAACACTCTTAATTCCCATTATCGCTAATATAATAGATTTTATTTATTGATTTATTTTATTTAACAACTAACACTATTATTACACGTTAAAAAAGGTGCAGGCATAAAAGATAGACACAATAAAAAACACGAAAAATCTAATAACACAAAAAATATAACATAATAATTAAAGAAAACATGAAATTTTAAAATGTACACAATAGTAGTTTATGCTACAAGGGCTAAAAGGAATAAATTACAAGGACGATTTAAAACACGAGCGTAGCGAGTGTTTTAAACGTAACCGAGTAATTTATTGCTCTTACGCCCGTGTATCATACTACGTTTTTCAATGCTTAGTGTGAGGAAATAAAACAAATATAATCTTGTGAACTTTAAATTATGATTGGCTCAAAAGGACTGTATCCAGAGCCGTTAAACAGTGGAAAAAAAAGTATAAAATTTATGGTACACAGGAAAAGTTGCAGGTTAGCCAAACATTGGAACTAAATTTAAAAAAAATATAATAATAAAGCCCTAGGGCAAAATAATCTACTTTCTGGTCGGTTTTGATGCATAAAAAGTGGGCCTTTACGAGCACTTGCATTGAAAACAATATAATGTTGCTCTTGTGACCTCACTAAGCGAGCACGAAAAGATATCAATGTTATTATTTCTACATAATTTTATTTTAATTTATTTAATATTATATAGTTAATTTAATTTGTCAATATTTATTTATTTATTTATTCACAAACATCTATCCTTACAGGCTAGCCTAATTCGATAGTTTATGTTTTAAATATGTTTTAAAGTGTGTAATTTATTCTGTGCACCGCCTTTATACAAGTTCTTCCATCCAAAGGTTGGCTGGAAGAGATCGCTTTTAGTGATAAGACCGCCAAATGTACCCTACTACTAACATTATAAAACTGTTTCCTTGTTTCTGTTTTTTGGTGTGCAATAAATAATATTGTATTGTATTTCCAACCTCATTAACAATTCGGGTAGCGCGTTGAAGTGGTGTCTCCCCATGGAGCTTTGTCCTTGTTTTCGGCAGCCTGGACAGCCTCCCGTGACGTTGGCGAAAGACGCTATTAGGCACTACAAGCCTCATATTTCCCAAGATACTGGGGCTACTTATCCTACCAGTGACCACTTTGATCGCACTCCAGACTGTCTCGGATCCATCGTAAAGATTGAGAGGTCTTTGAATCCAAACACATTACCTAACCAAATCCTTTGCAAATTCCAGGAACTCTTCGTGCCGCTGAACACGAAAGGAGAACTCTACGAGGTGTGCCCCGAAGAGCTGGCCCCTGCAGAGTGGGGCCCCGCGGAGGGCCCCGCGCCCCCCGCGGCGGAGACCAAGGCTCATCGTCTCCCGCACCTGCTGAGCCTGTGGCGGCTGCCGCAGAGGGTGCGGCTGCTGGCTGGGACTGTGCCGATTGAGATGGCGCATGATGTTGGAGGTGACCACTTTCTTATCAAAAAAATCAAAATCATTCAAATTCAAATTCAAATAGTTTATTTTGCAAAGTAGGTATGTAAAATACACGTTTCACAAGTCAAAATTTAATCTTATAAAAAAATATATATATGTAATAAAATAATAAATTTACATGAACTTGATTAAACGTTTATTTAATTTATGTAGCAATATATATACGATTAAAATTTTAGGTAAAATATATATTATACAAGGTGAAATCCAATCAACCGCCCGAACCCACACCGGAGACCCGGCCAGGGACCAGGAACAAGGTTCAATGATTACCAACCAAGCCCCCAGCACGAATCCAGGCGGCCGACCAAATCCCATCCTATATTATATTACTATTCGTAACGGGCTCGTAAGTACCAAAATAATTTGCAAAAGAGAAACATTTCAATCAAATAATTTTAGGCATTCATTTAGACGGACAATATGAAGTGGTGTATGTCCTTGGTTTTTCCAAAAACATCGCGATAAAGGCCAGAAAAATGTTGAACAAAATGCTTTGCATCAAAACTGTCGTCGTCGCGGACCGAGTTTTTAAGCGCCTTAAGTCTTGAGGCTTTTTTAATAATATGAAGGGGCCTTTTGTTGAGCCCAAATGCAGAGTACACACTTAGAATTAATGAGAACTAGCTTTGGGATACAATGAAGTATATTTTACAAATTTATGTAAACAATGGACACAATATATTTCTTCACAAGACAATCGATATGTTTTCCTTAACAAACATGTCATTATATCTGGGGGCACGGCAGTGCCCCCGCCGAGTCTCGCGGAACGGCCGTACCATCCTTTTCTCGAAGCAACTCACGGCATTTTCAACCCCCCTGTATCTTCGTTGTGGGTGAAGCTAGAAGTCTGAAATTTCAGTTACCAAGAGTACTTACTGATCCTACTTCTGACCCCAAATTACAAGTTTGTACCTATATTTGATTACGAAATATCTCAAGTCAAAGTTCCCTTATTTTGTCACTGACTGACTGACACATCGTCAAAAGTCTAAAGGTGTTCTAGCAGGCCTACAAACTTGAAATTTTGCATGCGGTTAGTGTTAAGTGTACATTACAACAAAAAAATATAAAAATGTTATTTGCGGTTGGTAATTTAATATTTCCATACAAAGTCTATACAAAATGTTTGTTTCCAGCTGCATCTATAAATTTGTATGACACTAGATGACGTTGGTGGTATGCTGCTTTGCATTAAAGACATCTACCACGAAAAATTCTACCTCGTGACGCTAGATGGTAAAAAGTGTAAAAAAATGTATACCTTTATTTCCGAAAATAGAGCAAGCAGTAAAAATAAAAAATTAAACCGTTAAAGTGCGAAAAAAATACCGGTAAAGTGCGAATCGAACTCGCGCATAAAGGGTTCCGTACCCCTACACAATACGGGTACGGAACCCTAAAAGTAAATAACAACCATATAGATGCCATAGCAACATTAAGGCGACAAAAACAAAGCGATAAAACGGTAGCGCCTGACAAACAATTTGGTACCTTTTTAGTACGGAACCCTAATTTTCATTAGTTTACTTTAAAGTATTTACTACAGACTGCCCAAAGTTTAAACTTGTACTTGTATGTATTACCGTTCTAAAGATAGAGCCTTTGTTATAATAATCTGTTCCTTGGGTAAGGAACCCTAAAAAGGGTGGTTTATAATGTTTGATACATTCACAATTAGTCAATTTAAGAAGTGAATATCAACATTTCGTAATTAAGTCACTAAAAAAACGGTAAAGTGCGAATCCGACTCGCACATAAAGGGTTCCGTACCCCCACACAGTACGGGTATGGAACCCTAAAAGTAAATTGCAACAACATAGATCTATGCCATAGCACCATCAAGGCGACAAAAAACAAAGCGATAAAACGGGATAAAACGGTAGCGCCTGACAAAAAATTCGGTACCTTTTTAGGAAGGAACCCTCATTTTTTATTATTTGTTATTTTACTTTAAAGTAGTCTGCCTAAATTTTCAACTTGTAGGTACTTGTATGTATAACCGTTCTAACGATAGAGGCTTTGTTATAATAATCTGTGCTTTGGGTAAGGAACCCTAAAACACATTTAGTCTATTTAAGAAGAGAAATATCAACATTTGGTAAATAAGTCGCTATTAAACCGGATAAGTGCAAGTCGGACTCGCTCACGAAGGGTTCCGTACTACCATCACACAATATGGGTACGAAACCTCAAACCATTATGGTAAATACCAACAATAACGATGACATAGCAACATAAAGGCGACAAAAAACAAGGCGACAAAAAACAAGGCGCCAAAATGGTAGCGCCTGACAAACAAATCAGCACCTTTTGAATAAGGAACATTTATCTGCCCAAAATTGTTATATTATAAAGATAGAGCTGAAACAAATAACGTCGAATAATTGGACCCCCCTTGGATTTCCATTTCATATTATTATTTGCCGTGATAGAGGACAAAGTAACATATATTATGTGAAAATATTTACGCGCTATATTCACCTATTTAACGGCTGAAGCTGTAGACCCCTGTGATAGATGGATAGACAGCGGAGGCTTAGTAATAGGGTCACGGAATCTTAGGATACGGAACCCTAAAAATCAAGGTAAAAGGTTATTTATCCAGTAAAGCTTACAGGAAAAATAAAGCTGCTAATGTTGTATTATTTGTATATGCATCCTCTATGATGTAGGTATAATGAAATGTCTTTGTACTCGTTAGTCATTGAATAAAGACCAGGTTTAGACATAATAATGTACTCTGTGATTTAGACTGACAAGCCTGCTTTTCACTTCATGGTCAAAAGAAATATTAACCTGCCTGTTGCATCTAATTGTGGATAATAATAATAATAATAATAACTTACCGTAAAAATGAATATTGCAATGTAGCCTGAAATATTGTCCACACCTAGTTGTCCCTATACCTGGAGATGGTTTATGTTGGTTCCATTCTTTGTCATTCTCTATGTACGAGAACATTGAGTCGTCGTATGACATTAGGTTTGCGGTAGTCGAGTATGTGGAAGCGCATTGGGATGAAATGCAACTTTATACGTGTGACGAGCGTGGAGACACATTAACGCTGACCTGTACTCGACAGCAATGATGAAAACTACCACCTACGGTTCCGTATCCGAACTTATGGGAGCCACTTCTTTGTATCCATTTACTTTCGAGGTTTACAAAAATGACCGTTTGAGAGGATCATTTAGTGGCGATCCTGGGACGCCAGTGAAACGTTTACAATTCTCTGGTAGTTTCTTAGGTGGTCATTATGAAGTGCTCCTTCCCGATACTAGTTTCTCTGGAGTATGTCCAAATGATCAGTAAAAGGGAGTGAGCTTTAAGAAAATCCGTAGCTGACGTGCAAGAAATATTACCCGAGAAGAAAAAAAGGAGGACTACCTACAAAAAGAAATGAGATCCCATCAAAAACATAAAATGTACAAAAATGTCGAGTCTCGCAATGCAATCCTTCCACCGTAAAAAGTTGTGAGATCTTATGTAAAGCCAAGTCTGTTATTTTAGTTTGTATGGAAGCACCTTTTCATTTTAGTTAGTATGGGAGCACCTATTGAACAAATGTATCATTAATTGTTTCCTAATTAGTTACCTACCAACATTAAGTGACTGTATTAATATTAGTCATCTTTATTTCTCTAATAAAATATAGTGACTTGGCAATCGCAGAGCACAAATAAAGCGCTGATGCCTAGAAATATCTTCTCAAATCGCTAACAAATTGGTATTAGGTAGATATGTTGTATATGTTGCTGTGCGATTGCGAAGTCACTATATTTTATTATAGAAATAAAGATGACTAATATTAATACAGTCACTTAATGTTGGTAGGTAACTAATTAGGAAACAATTAATGATACATTTGTTCAATAGGTGCTCCCATACTAACTAAAATGAAAAGGTGCTTCCATACAAACTAAAATAACAGACTTGGCTTTACATAAGATCTCACAACTTTTTACGGTGGAAGGATTGCATTGCGAGACTCGACATTTTTTACATTTTATGTTTTTGATGGGATTCTTTTTACAAATAATGCCGCAGGCTGCCAGTGGTGTGATTGCCAATACAAAACATTCAACAAATAAACGGACTACCCAATGCTATATTGAAAATTTTAGTCATTACAGTAGTTTATGCTACAAGGACGAAAAGGAATAAATTACGAGGACGATTTACTCGACCATTGCAAAGTATTAAAAAAATATCATATAATTATATCACAGTTTCCATCAAATCTAGTTACAATATGCTACTAGGGCGAAAAGGAATAAACTACGAGGATAAACGTAACCGAGTAATTTATTGCTCTTACGCTCGTGTATCATACTACGTTTTTCAATGCATAGTGTGAGGAAATAAAACAAATATAATCTTCTGAACTTTAAATTATGATTGGCTCAAAAGGACTGTATCCAAAGCCGTTAAAAAGTGGAAAAAAAAAGTATAACATTTATGGTACACAGGAAAGGCTGCAGCGGGGCTACCGCGTAATTCTCATTTTCATCAACATCAACTTGAGATTGAAATTTGACGTGCGTGCGACGACGCCCGCCTAACATGCCATCTCTTTTGCACGCGTTGAATTTCGCATGCATTTGCTTGAAGGTGATACAAATGAGAATTACGCGGTAGAGCCCTGGGTTAGCCAATCATTGTAAAAAAAAAAAAATAAAGCCCTAGGGCAAAATAATCGACTTTCTGTTCGGTTTTAATGCATAAAAGTGGGCCTTTACGAGCACTTGCATTGAAAAACAATTAAAATGTCCTCTAGTCCCTGACTAATGCAATAATATCAAATATTTCTGACTGATAGTTAGGAACTACTGTACCAGTGATAGGGGTATGTATGTATGTAAATTCTTTATTGCAGAAAATAAGTTTACCATGCACAAAGGCAAACTTAATGCTAATTAGCATTCTCTACCAGTTAACCTTTGGTGATGTGGAGATTACAAGGGTAGTGCCAAATAAGTTAATTAATTAATTTATTTATAAATATTAACTTATAATAATATCAAATTCAAATTCAAATAGTTTATTTTGCAAAGTAGGTATATAAAATACACGTTTCACAAGTCAAAATTTAATCTTATAAAAAAATATATGTAATAAAATAATAAATGTACATGAACTAGATTAAACGTTTATTTAATTTATGTAGCAATATATATACGATTAAAATTTTAGGTAAAATATATATTATACAAGGTGAAATCCAATCAACTGCCCTAACCCACACCGGAGACCCGGCCAGGGACCAGGAACAAGGTTCAATGATCACCAACCGAGCCCCCAGCACGAATCCAGGCGGCCGACCAAATCCCATCCTATATACTACATACTAATAGGTTACATATATAAATACATGCCTACCTCCGCCCATTCGATTAGACTTGCTAAGAAGAACGGGCAAGAAACTTAGCTGCATAATAACATAACATATAATATCTATATAAACATATATACATACATATTAGTGTATATACTGTACATAAATAAATAAACAACAATACAATGGTAGTTACGAGAAGGATGACTCAGGGGACAAAGTGAAAATTACAGGTGTGGTGACTGATTCACCTGTGACCGGTGTGGGGGTGAGTCGTATCATTGAACTTCGGGCACATATACATGCTTTTTAGGGCATACAAGTCAACGGCAGATCCAGGAGGGAGATTCATGGGGTTATGATCCCCCCCTGGGCCTAGTTCAACATTTTTTTCTATACAGACTAAATTTACCTAAAATTGCACAAAATTGTATTATATATTTGGACTAATTCGGAGCCTGTGACCCCCCTCTGGCTCGCAGGCTGGATCCGCCCTTGATACAAGTTCACCTAGGCTCAGTGTTCTCCTTCACCGTCAAGTATACATGAATTCCGAAAAACTCATGCCTGCTCAAACTGGCATGATTCGAACTCGTGCCTGCTCAAACTGGCATGATTCGAATTCATGCCTGCTCGAACTGGCATGATTCGAACTCATGTTTGCTCAAACTGGCATGATTCGAACTCATGCCTGTTTAAACTGGCATGATTCGAACTCATGCCTGTTCAAACTGGCATGATTCGAACTAATGCCTGCTCAAACTGGCATGATTAGAACTCAAGTGTACAAATACTGTACAAATAATGTTGATAAACTAATTATATATAATGAGTATAGAGCATGCTTCCCTGGCAGGATTAGAACCCAATTATCAAAATTGAGAGCTTATTGACTGAGTTACCGCTACCATCATCTGTATAATATGAGTATCAGCTATTGTTGTTAATGAAGTTTCTGTACAACAGAAATACCTTTGTCAGGGTTTTTATCGCATTATTATCTATACAGCACAATACCCTTTGTAAGGTATTTTGCATTACAATACGAAGTATAAATGCTGTTTAAACTATATAAAGTTTTCTTTACGGAATCACGAATGTTACGGAACACATCAGTTTGTAGTTTCTGCAAATTACCAGTCGAAACTTTAAAACGTAATTTTTCCTTATTTCAGACGACCTCCTACTGCGAGCGGCGGTGACAGAACCAGTCCTCGTCATGTGCACTTTATCAGAGTACGGATCCACTCCCTCGAGCCCCACCAAGGTCTCCGACCCTCGACACCCTAGGGAAGCCCTGCAACTGCTGCCTCTCAACAGCGGCATCAAGATCCGTCGCACGCAGCTTGGCTTCGACAGTGAGAAGCGAATGTTTCTCTCCGCGCGCCTCCAGAAAGCTCTCACCTTCTGTCAACTCAACGTTGACAACTGGATCAGGCAGATCTCCTATGCCAACACCACCATCATCGGCAAGTCCAAAAATGCTGAAGACCTCATCCGAGAAGAACACGAACCTGTCAAGTTCGAAAAGGAACGCAAATTCACACTCCAAGGCCTCAAAATTGACACGTCCCGCCTATTCGGTAAAAGCGAGAAAGTTTTAAAAGACATCCCTGATGAAACTGAAGGCTCTATCATATTTCTAAGCAAAAACGAACTCGAACATATGAATTACGACGTCTACAGTGACGATGAAGTGAAGGACGATAAACATGAAGACAAAGCGGAAGATCACGAGCAGTTCTCTAATGATAAGATGCACGTATTTAGAGAAGATTCTGGTCATCCGAAACGGAGTAAGTGGTTTAAGAATTTAAAGCTACTGAAAAGCACTGAGAAATTGACTGATGACAAGCTCACTGTTATTGAAAATAGTGAAAAACACAGAGACGTCAAGGATCCATTTGACCCGCTCGGTGAGAAGCATAGCTCCATAGAAAGATATCAAGATATGGCAAAATTAATTGAAGATAGATTCGGTGCTACAAGAAAAAGTGACGCTAATACAGCTGAGAAGAGTCACTCATACAAAAGCTTGACAACATCATCTTCAGAAATGGGAACAAGTCAATGCAGTTCTAATCCTAAAAAGCCAGTTTTGACTAAATCTGTGTCAGTACAGACAGGGATAACCGATAGTCCTTCAGTGGACAGTGGTATTAATATGAAACATGGACGAAAGAATCTCAGTGTCGATCAGATAAACTATTGTGGATCTATGGAAAGTGACTCGAGTTCGGGCAGAAAATTAAAATCCCTTGATGAAAACATGTTGAAGAAATCGTCAGCTACCAAATCATCAATCCACCTAGAGAGAAGACAGAGGATACAACCAGATTTAATTCCTGAAAAGGGAATGGTGAAATGTGAATCTTACAATCAAATTCAAAGTTGTGAAGAAATAAATATGTTTGGAGTTGGCTCTTTGTATAATGATAGCGACTTCGAAATTAATTACAAACAACATTCATATATAACTGAAAAACTTTGTTCTGAGTTCCACGTTAAAACAAAAAAAGTTCTTAGTAAATCTACATCAAACTTACTCCATCCTAAAAAACCTACAGATAAAAAAGAAGGCAGCAACAGTAACAGCATGCCAACAAAAACAGAGCGTGGAAACGATATTGACAAATTGATGAATTTCAGAAAGAAAATAGATAAACCTAGAGCCCCTACTCCTAAATCAGAATTCGAAGAAGACTTTACTGCAGTGGAAATATCAGAGGAAGAACCTCAAACCCAAGTAAAACTGCGGAGATCTATATCCTCAATACAGAAAAGAAAACTACCAGTTATCGAAGATTTGCCATACGGACAGGTGGCTGATGCCGTTCATGTAGAGGAAGAAAAGGAAGAAGACTCTGACACTAGCTCCGATAACATCTATGCTGAAATATGCTCTCCAACTGGAAACAAAACCAGTGACGAAGAAAACTATGATAGTACAGCAGATGTTCTAGCTAACGACCCTGTGATTTCAAATGTAAAAAAAGAAGTTATTATAAGAAACGACGAAAGAGCCAAGCAAATGATTGAAAACCAAGAAAACCCTTTCAGACACATAGAAGTTGTAGTTATAGAGAAGACTACAGATTTTAATTTAGACAATTCAAGTGTAACTTCTAGCGAGTTTGATGATTTGGGAGGAAGCAAAAATGATGTTTCTATTGAAATAGATTCTTGGGAGAGAGACAAGAAAGTCATCAACCAATCTGACTCTAAAATCCATGCAATTAGACTAGAAATAACTAGTAGCATGGATGACTATCCTAGTGTAAACGAAAGTAAGAGTCAAAGCTTGGAAAGCAGAGAGGTTAGATTAGCAAAAGATAATTCATTGAGTTTTAGCAATAGCATACATTTGAATGGTACATATCCCAACGAGGCCATCTATGATACTTTAAAGTAGATTTTTGTAGTTTTTAAGAATAATCTGAAACAATGACACATGAAATTCCGAGAAAACCGAATTTATATCCAAAATTTGGTAATAGTCGGAACAGTCGTGATTTATTTTTATTACAGTGGTAAAAAGTAAGGTTTTCACATCGCACTCAGTGTCACAATTTTTATAGTCATAAACTTATTTTTGTTACTGATGTTTTACTGTTTATTTTGGCTGTGTTGCTACTTCGCGAAGGCAAACATGAGCTATAGTATTTTCTGATCAATATTTAGACATAGCTTCGTACTGTTAAGAAATCACAGACATTTGCAATTCGGTATCTCTAGATTTAATTCAAATAACGCACAATTTTGTACCACTTTTATTAAATTTAGTGGCATCAAGTGATAAAAATATTGAAAAAAGAAATGATATAATGTCAAAAGAATGAAGTTTTTTTTTTTAGTTAGCACTTTCCTAAACGATTTTGTTAACCGTCGAATATTTTTTTACGATTTTATTTTGAAAATCACAAGTGTTGGTGCTGTAATTAGGGTGCTCAATAATTAGATTATTTTAAATTTAGGAATCACATATCACATGACAATTTGTAAATGTTTTGTACCATATAGATGTAACGTTGTACCATAAAACTACTTTGTAAGTGAAAAAGCTCTCATGATTATTATTTGATTAACATTTTCGTGTATTACACGAATCAGTATCTACATAAAGTAAGCGAAAATTTAATACACTGGTGTAATAAAAACGACGAAATTAGATGTTTTTTTTTATTTAAATTACCCCAAGTAAACCGAATCAAGATAAAATTTTATCAGCCAAACTTTTAGAGAAGCTGTAATTGCAGTTACAAAAACATATCCTACTTACCTATAGTTTGGGAAATATAATTCGAACTAAGTAATTCAGATTAACTTTGAATACTAATTGAACAATAGAGGCACGTACCTGTAAGTCACGACTCACGCTCACGGCTATCTATAAACTGTGATCAACAAATGTTAAAACTTGATTTTTTTTTAAAATAACTAAGAAAAAGGCCCTCATTTTTACCGACACAGGTTATGGATGTGATAGTAAAAGAATATAAACTTTTGAAAACATTCACTAAATGGTTCGGTTTGATGAACACCGTACTCATATACTAGTATCATATAATTATATAATATCGTATATATTGTCATATAATTTATCATACTAAAATACTAATATATAAAACCTTTTTACTCCGTTTAGATTTTTATTGTAAACACGTGTTCTATTTTATCACATTAGATAAAATATATTTCATGAACTCTCCTGAACTACACCCTTAATCTCAATTTGCGTGCTTTTGCACTAAATTCCCAGGCAAATAATCTAATATTAGAAATAATCAAACCCTTTGGTTTGTAAGTGTACTAGGAATGGTCATGAGAAGGTTCTGAATTAGTAGTGGTTATGCTACTCCTCACTAGATGGCGCTAAGATTGAAATTATAATTTTTCAAGGACAAATTTGTATGAATCATAGAATTGGGCATATCATATTTGTTTTTTTTTGCCCTGCCTTCCCCCTTTTTTTGACATTTGGTGAAAGTTTTTCGATTTCATATTTTACGATCTGCCCACGCCATGTAAACTGTGGTCTCTGCCTTCCTTCCTCTCTGGGAAACAGGTTCATAACAAATTAACGTGTAGGTAGTGGGATCCAACCATAAGCCTGGTTCGTCCACGCCCTTTCCAAGATTTATGATTAGGGTTGTCAATAAAACTTGTATACGCAAAATTGATATTCAAAAATAACGATTACTTATTTCACCGATTTTGCATAAAATTCAATTTAAATTTATTTTTATACAATGAAACAATTAGAAGTTACTCATTCTCGGCTCACAAAAAAAAATTACAGCACCTAAAAATATGCTGGTTAGACCAAAACAAAGCTAAAAGACCTTAGATTCAAAAATTCCAAAAAATAAAAAAAAACGTTTCCAATCCCTCCAGTAGCTTAAGCATGAAAACATCTCCGTATAGTTACGTTTGAAACTAAACTTAGGTTGCCATACGTAGCTGTTAGTTCCGCTACTGTCCGCTTGGAGCGGTATCCCAGATTCCATACGGTTTTGATGTAGTTTGAAACGCAACTATACGTAGATGTTTTCATGCTTAGGCTACGGGTCCCTTTTTGGTCAACCACTCACAAATATTCAATAATATAAATTAATTTTTATGCAAATAATTTTTTTGCGTAAAAATTGAAGCAACATACTTTTTTAACTAGGTACAGTAGAGACCACATCAAGCTATACACTTACACTACTAACTTAGCCCCTATAGTGAAGGATATAAGATAGGCATTAGTGTCAATTCGGTGTAACACAATTTTACTTATTTGACAGGACTAACCTTATTTTAAGCGTCCCGTTTCTGTCCTTTCGATACAGAAAGAAAAAGACAGAACGCTTTAATTAAGTTTAGTCCTGTCAAATAAGTTAAATCGTGTTACACCGAATCGATACAACTGACTCCAATGCCACTGTACCACAAAAACAGGCAAGGGGAATAGCACAAAACTAAGTAGATTTTCGTGAAAGTATAAAATTCTATAAATAAAACAAATAGTTAAATTAAATGATAAATATACTGTATTTAAACCAAATAAAGTACATTTACATTAAATATAGATCATCGACAAATAATTTCCTATCAGCAAATGGCGCGGATAAATTAATTTCATTTTTTATTTTTAAAAATCAGTTAAAAATCCATATAAAACACGTAGAGAATGCGACAACTAAACAGTTTTGTGCGTCATTTTAAAACATACATTAATAATAAAAATGAAGGAATGAATTTCACAATAATCTAAATGCTTCCGCATATTACGATCTCCTTAAATTTAAATTTTCATTTAATTTACAATATACAAGAATATAAATATGCGTCTCGAGATTATGTTACGATGAAAACTGGTTGAAATGTTAAATATAATTTAAAATTACATCTTGGAATCCAACATGCGTCTTCTATTAGATTGACAACAAAATTTTACCTACTGATTGCAAGACAGTATACAACCAGGTTTTGAACCTGGCAATACCAACTAAAAGCCACTTTTAAAAGTGAACATGTCTACTTTTAAAAGTGAACATGTCTACTTTTAAAAGTGAACATGTCCACTTTTAAAAGTATCAAAACAAAAGTCTCAATCTGAGTCGTGAAGTTTTTAAAGTTATTTTTTTTCTATGGTCAGTCGGGCAGGGTTACAATCATCACAGAGGATAGTTACATATTATATTCTAGTTTAGGCCAGTCTTATTGACTGGATGATTTGGAACACAGCAGATCCACAGACTACGAAGATGAAGAGAGCCAGCAGCCAGGGTGCGACGGGGTATTGGTCGTCCTTTTCCTGAAAAATATACAATGCAGTTTCAATCAAACTGTTAAATTGCATAAAGAAAGAGATAAAAATATCTGAAAAAAAAACCGGTCAAGTGCGAGTCGGACTCGCGCACGAAGGGTTCCGTACCATTACCTATAATAATGGATCGCGCCAAATTTCTAGTCCGCTCGGAAGTTGCTCTTCCCAAGAATGGCCCATACATTTTGTTCCTGCTGATGCGAATCGCCCCGTGTTTAGAGGGGACTAAAAGTTTGGCGCGATCTGTACTCGTTAACTTGTAAAGCCTACTTATCTGTGATAGTTTTCTTTTTAATTTCGTTACGTATACTACTGCCGTGATTTTTTTTACGTCTGCAAATACAACCGTTTCGCCGGCAGGGGGGGGGGGGGGACACTTGACGGTAACAAAAATTAACACTTTTAAGTTTAATATTTCGCAAACGGAACCCTGGTTCGAAAAATGATCTCCTCACACCCCTAATATTTTTAAATTACCTATCCAACGACACCCCACACTAGGGGATAGATGAGAAAGAAAATAATCATCCTCACTTTACGTGTAGGGGAGGTACCCTAAAAAAAAATCTTTTTCAAAATTTTACTGTACCACTTTATCGGCGTGATAAATTGGTATACCCATGCCAAATTACAGCTTCCTGGTACTAATAGTCTCTAAGCTAAGCCGCGGACAGACAGACAGACGGATTGCCTGTGCCAGGTGTCCCCACTCCTTCATAGCATCACTTCAGACACTGTTAAATTTTATATAACGCTACATAATGATTCACAGATTTGAGTATTTGAATACGTAAGCATGTTGAGCCGTAGCTAGGATGTTTCCGTAAGACATTTTAAATAATAAGCGCTCGGAAATCAACCTCGCGTTCAACGCATAGAGTATTGTTTACGGAACTAAACTTTACAATAGCGTTTTGTAAAACATCCTGCTGTTCAACAAGGGAGTTGTACTGAATAGTAGTATGGTTTAAGGTGGCTCCATAGGAAAAATTAGCAACTCGATTCGTTATGGTTGAAATTTCGAACAAAACCATATTAAAATATATTCTTATCAGCTCACACTGCAACATGGCTGTTACGCCGGTCGCTGCGACTGACAAGTGCGAAAATAGTGTTTTTAATTTATTTTATCTAAAATAAAATGAATTTCCAAGAACTGAGAAAACCATATATCACTTTATATTATTTTGTCTAGAAGTTTATAAATTTTATATTGTTTCAATAAAAACTGTAGCCGTTATATTGTTAAAAGTGGACAAAAAATCTAGAAATAAGGGTGAACTTAGAATGTTCTTGCTTCACTTCTGTATATTAAAATAAAATTCAGAAAAAGCCACATGCATCACATTTTGTATCATGTAGATTACTATGTATTTTTTTCCTATTAAAAAATGCTATAGTTATCGCAGCGGCGTGCACAGAACTTTTTTCCGGAAAAGCAATCAGAAGGTCAAGTACGACAGTAAAAAAATACGAAAAAATTTAAATAACACTTTGAAAAAAAAAAGTTTGTATGAAAATGTTCACTCTAGGGTAGGCAGTGCCTACCCTGGCGTCATACAAACTTTTTTTTTCAAAGTGTTATTTAAATTTTTTCATATCTTTTGTATTGTCAATCTTGACCTTTTCATTGCTTTTCCAGAAAAAAGTTCTGTGCACGCCACTGAGTTACCATATAAAATAGTTATAAAGTTACTCAGTTCAAGGTCGTTGACACTGGGAGAAACCTTAAATCTTTAGCTGCTAACTGTACCTTGGTGGATTTAGGTACGTTTCCGCGCTGGGTGATGTTCTTGCTTGCGATCTCGTTGGCGATGCGCATCCTTTGCTTTGGCGCCATTTTTGATTAGGGTATTTGTCCTGGAAAGGGAAATTTTCGTTTTAGTTTTAAGGCGTATGACCACGCTAAATAAGCAACTCGATGTGTGTCGGTACAAATATCAACGGAAACGACATTGAAATAATGTTCATTTCAGCGTGCCTTGAAAAGTGGCTGTTACGACAACCACTGCGTGTCCGGCTAGCGCAAAATAGGAGAAAATAATA
This sequence comes from Ypsolopha sequella, assembly GCA_934047225.1. Classification (NCBI taxonomy): domain Eukaryota; kingdom Metazoa; phylum Arthropoda; class Insecta; order Lepidoptera; family Ypsolophidae; genus Ypsolopha; species Ypsolopha sequella. The sequence goes on along the minus strand of OW204005.1, from coordinate 22,269,121 downwards.
CTTTTCACATGGACGCCATGAACGAAAAAAAAATTTTGAACTTAAATTTTTTAGATCTAAAAATTTCCTATAATTTGGTGAAATAATAATTAAAATCGCTTTAGGCGTTTGGAAGGAGTAAGAGAATTCTTGTGTTAATCATGTGAAACTTTCTAACTTAAAATTTTTTTTTTCAAAACTGACAGTAGAAAAACAGTTTTTGAAACTTGAAATTTTTTTTTGGCTCTATAATGCCTATCATATATTTTTATGAAAGATTTTGGACCACCCGTGTGGGAGGAGTAGGCCTTCAAAGACAGGTCCAAATTGCAGTTGGCGTATCTATTCGCCTTAAACTCGGTCAAGGAAAGGTCCTACAGTCACAGAAAAAAAAAATATTGTATGTTATTCTAAGGATCCCTATAGGTATCTAAACATAAAAAATATTAAGGTGGATGGTCCAAGGCAGTTTTTATAAAAAAAACTTGTGAGAACCAATAACGACGACAGAAGTATTATTATTTAAATCTGTTACCTTTTTCCACACGTTCCATCAACTTTACACCCGCGAATATTCAGTTTTTCTTAAAAACAAAATGTTTTAACAGTCTAATTTTGCAATTTAAAACTTTCATACATTGGACTACAAAAGTTTTAAATAACAAAATTAGATTCTAAAAAGGTTTGTTTGTAAAAAAACTGATTATTCGCGGGTGTAAAGTTGATGGAACGTGTGGAAAAAGGTAACAGAATTAAATAATAATACTTCTGTCGTCGTTAATGGTTCCCACAAGTTTGTATGAAGATTGCCTTGGACCATCCACCTTAATATAACAATTTTTATATAACATACAATAACGTTATTCTTTAAACAATACTAAATCGGATAAATGTTGACATCTATGGTAGTAAGATGCACAGTTAAAGAAAGGAATTGAAAAATTTATACAATAGCCTTTTTTTGCATGCAGTACATGCAAAAAAAGTTGTCTGGATTTGCCGCTCAAGCTCACTCCATATAAAATAATACTAAAGCAACCAATTTTTATGCTGACTCTATCACAGTTCAATGCAAACAGGTACATGACGCCATTTTTAATTCGTTTCTTTCACTGCCAGATACCAGTGTCTTCCAACATAAATTTATTTCAAAATGTATATTATTTATTAGCATAGTAATATTATTATCCTGGTCCCACATGCCAAGCATAAGGTTTCGAGTTATGTTCAAGAATCAAAGAAATTGTTAAATGAATTAAATATTAATTTTTATTTTCAGCAGCAAAAAACAACACGTAAATAATTTTGTAAAGTCAATAAGTAAACTTAGCACTGTTTAAGACATATTGTACATCACTATACACGTGCAGCCTGTGGGTTAAAATAGCACTCGAGCAGTGTTGAGGCTGTCTCGCTACTGTAGTGCCAGGCATGTTCGCGTGGGCGATCATGCGCAGGCGTTGCACCTCCTTAGTTCAAAGGGTGCGGGCCAGCAACAACACTGCCCTAAAGGATTATCTGTCCGTACACGAGCCACTCCTGTGACAGGCATACAATGTCGTGCAGTTGACTTTTATATAATCATTTTATTGGGTCATGTGAATGTCTTTGTGAAATTTCTTATTTTTGTGTTTTACTGTTTGTGCGTATGATTCTAATGTTACTTGAAAATAGAGATATTAAAGCCGATTCTGAAGGCTTTAATTTTAGTTTTAGTGCTGTCAAAACTAAATTTTCTTCATTGCGAAATAGTTCTTGAAGTTTAGGAACAGAAGCTAAATTACTTTGGCAAAATATAAGTTTTGACAGCACTAAAACTAAAATTAAAGCCTTCAGAATCGGCTTTATTTTATTACTATTTTTATTTATTTATTAATAAAGTCAAGAAATTAGTATTAGTATTTTTACACCGAAACTTTATAACAGAAATAATAATAATAATAATAATAGACGTTTATTTCCATATTATATGAAAATATTTAGCACATACAAATATTTCTGCCAAACTGTAATGCAGTTTATAAGCAGAAAAAACTCTCTGTTTAAATAAAAATAAAAAATGAAAAAATTCAATTTAACAGTTTCAATTTAACCTAAAAAGCTTACTTAAAAATAAAAGATAATCGTTTTATCTACACTTAGATATCATATTTCTGCAATATTAATGATTTTAACTTATTTTTGAATACAGCACGGGTTACATTACATTCTGAGAAGACAACAGGCAAGGCGCTAAATATTTTGGTATTAAATATTTATCTGTTCTTTGACCATAATAGTTTTTGAATTTATAAATTTGGAAGGCATTTCTGGCGGCTTTTCTAGTGTAATATTTGTGATTCACAGGATTCTTGTACTGATTATCAGGACCAACATTTTCATTTGCTATCAAAAATCTTACTTTTTCATGTACAGGGATTATTTTACAGATATTAAATAGTTTATTATAGTTACTTTTACATTTATTCTTTGTATTTTTGACTACCAATAACTTAAGAAATTCTTGAAAGTTCGACCGTAGCTAGACAAGCCATATGATATCAATGACTCAACCAGGGTATGATAGGTTAAAGGCAATGTCGCTTCATGAACTATATGCTATAACTAGCTTATATAAATGAGAAGACACTCACTTTCTACTTTATCAAAGAAGTGAAATGGTAAAACGGTTCTTACTTTCACTTTCTAAAATGCTTACTTTGTAATTCTGTTAGTCTGACCACACTGATTTTCAAACAGAAACAAAACTAAAGAGATTATGCAGAAAACTAAATAATGTATATACTTATTGGTATCCCCATTTGTAAACTATGCAGGTGACGTAGTTAGTTAATGAGTTTTATCAATTTAGATAAAAGAATTGATTAATTAATCTTGTTATTTAGCAAATGCAAGTATTTCCTAGTTCATAATTATGTATTTTTCAGTGTTATGTGGCACACGTGTTGATTTTTTTAGCAGCTGTATCAACATAACCAGGCCTGTTCCACGCCGCCAAGGCTAAAACCATCAGCGACCCGCCCTGGCACGGAATATTCAGTGCATAAAAAAAGGATAGAGTTACGCGATGGAAAGAGAAGAACAACGAGGCGCCTTGAACGGTAGCCACGCTGTGCTGTGCGAGCTGAATTACTTCTATGACATTACTAACAAAACATTTTAAAATTAGAATTTTGTATATTTCATTAGAATGACCACGGAATATTGCTTTCATAAATTGTCAATTTTTAAAGTATAACTTTGAAGGCACTGAATAATTTTTGATACTGTTTCCTCAACTCACGCCTGTCTCCCAGAGGGGTAGGCAGAGACTACAAGATTTCCATCTGCTACGATCCTGACACACCTCTTTCGCCTTTTCCACATCCATCAATCTAGTCATACAGTCTTTTATTCCTGTTACTTTTGACATTGATTAATTGTCACAAATCTTATAGTTATATATAGTCTATAAGAATCTTGAAAATCCAGATTTCAAAATTTAAATTGCACCAGCAGTTCCATTACAAATGTTTTATTTAATTATCAGAACCAAAAAAATATTGGAATATACCTATGTCAATTGACCACGCATTTTTGCTGATAAGAGAAAAATGTTTTGGTAAAGAATTTTGCAAGTAAACTGATAAGTGCTGCGAAAAACACTTTTCTATAAAACATTACGTAGTTATTCTGATTCAACAATCTAATCATTCAAAAAATCTTTAGAGGTTAAAGCTAATAATATGGTGTCTACATATCTATGGGTCAAATAAAGATAGCATGCAATTCTAAATGAAAATCAATATTTATATAGAAAGCGAAGATTATGTATTTTATTTGTTTATTTCTTAGTACAGTTTTGTTAAGTTTAATTAAAATATCAAATGTAAAATGAGTTGAAGTAGAGGCAAAACTGGATTCCGAAACACAACAGAGATTGCTATGCAGTCAGACTGACATGTATACGACAGGATATTGTCCCAGCCGTGGGACTAAAAGTAGAATGTCAATACAAAACACTGAGAAATAGAATGAGAAAGTTTTTGATTGAGATGTGTTGTACAAATCATAAACCATTTTAAGGCACAGGAACAATTTATTTTAACATATCCACATTCCCTGTTGCATATATTGACCGTTCTAGTATCAAATGTCGAAAAAGCCATTGAAAGTGTTAGCTTTTACTACATTTGATACTTGAAGGATCCATATGTGTTCTGCGGGCCTATTATGTATCTCTAGTTGCCAACTGGACTAGGTGCATACCATAAAAAACATAGATATACTATTGAATTCCGATTATCTAAGGATATGTTCGCACTTGAAGTGAGGACACAATTCGTAAATAGTTCAATACCCACTAAAGGCAATTTTGAAAATTCAGTTTTTATGTATGTTTTTGATGATAAGCACCCAGTCCATTTGGCAACTAAAGATACAGAATTCTGACTTCAAGATAGCAGGCATGGGGGTCATAACACCTGCTACACCAAGGTAAGAAATGGATGGGACATTACTATAATAATAGCAAAGTTTGTGATACAATAAACTCTTAAAAGTATTCCAATTTACATCTGACGCAAGTGTGTGAGAAAAAAATTACAATGAATCAATTGTCTCTAACGTCCAGATCTTTTCTTACACATGAGAAAGGTTTATATTTAAATTGCTCAAAGACATAATTATGACGGTCAGATAAGGGGGCAACATCTCTACACTAAAGGATTTCTGGGTTGAAAATAACCACGAAGATTATGTATGGCGAGTCGCGGAAAGAGTTCTTCTAATCTAACCTACCGGCAAGCTTCAGCGTGGAAGGTTTTCCGATTTAGAAGTCTTTTATCGCACGGTGTCCCCTTATCGACACCCCAACCAAGCTTGAGGTAGGTTGATTTACAATATTGTACAAAAATAAAGTACTTTATACATTTCGTTAATACATTTCTACATAAATGAGAGCAAGAAATGTGTACACAGCTGCTTCTTGACGCAAAAACAAAGTTAAATTGCGCATAAAGTACAATATTATAACAATCCAACTAGATTTCTTCATGCTGATAATGATAATTTCACGTGAAATCAAGCATATTTATCCACGTATGGTTCAGATAATCTATCGAAAACAAAATTGTTAAACCAAAGAGGCGATATCCCGTATTTACATTTCAAACGTTGCACTGTAAAAGTTAAGCATAATAAGTAAAATTTATGGTGTGTACTTACAATTTGTTCCTAAAATTAAAGGCTGTGGAGCCGAGAACGTTCAAGCAGACCTGACACGTATGATAAAATGAAAATTGTTCAATTTTGATAGAAAAGTGACAACACAACACGCACGTCGTCGATCGGTTTCTAGTGATGTGAATTGTTTTGCGATTTAAAGAAAAACGTAGAATTTTCTATTTTTAATCGATAATGAAATCGATTATGTATGGTTTGTAGCTATTATTAAATTTTTTATGTGTCATAACCAGACCCTGTTATCTACGTAGCAGATTGGTGGCAAACGGTCGTTATTGTGGCAATTTTTTCCCCATAAGAGAAAGAAATGAAACAAGTTAGAGCTTAATAAAATATGTATTTAGTATATGACATCCGAGGTAGATTACTACTTTTTTTTTTTATTAATGGAAGTAAGATTACGGCTTCTATTTGAATAACAAGACAAGAAAACGATCTTTCAAGTTCTACAAACGCGTCACGACCTTACATACCTACTGGTAAAAAAATTCAGTTTTTTTCATTTTAAGCAAATTATTTTTGTTCATTGCTTGTTTAATTTCAATTTCTATATGTTTTGAACACTTAAATATTTTGTACTGTGGTATATCCTGGATTTTTCGATAAAACATTTAAATTGAATAATAAGGGGAAAACATTGTCACATCACTAACGATCGTTTGTCACCAAACTGCTACGTAGATAGACTGGTCATAACGTCATACAAAACGGAATGCCAAATTGCAGTTCGTTCCGACTCACAACATAATCGATTATTCAAATTCAAATTCGAATAGTTTATTTTGTAAAGTAGGTATACATAATACACTTTCTACAAGTCAAATTCAATCTTGTAACAATATATTATGTAATAAAAATAATGAATATACATGAACTAAATTATAGGTTTATTTATTTTATGTAGCAATATATCCCCAGATTATATCGCGTCTATCGTCATTCTAAGTCACTGTGAGCCCGATAACGATAGCCCTACAATAGTCGCTTTATCGTCATAGATGACACCATTAACCACACCATGTTGTGCTATCATCACCCATTCTTCAGAGCGTTTGCACTGTGAGTGATTTATGAAAAGTGACAGCCAGCCGGTAGCAATTTCAAAAATAGGTTATTCGGAGCATAAGATTTCATTATTACAACATGATTCAAAGATTGTAGTTAGAAGAAATCACGTCTTGCGCCTAGTAAATTAGTATGGTACTCTATTTATTTACGTGACGTAAACAAATTTCTATAACTTCTGTCACTTTCAAGTGTCAACGTCCAACGATCATAAGTTTAAACAGTTATAGACTCCATTTTTCATTAGGAACGGCTTGATGGGCGTGAGAAGTTTGACGGTAGTTTTAGCACTATTAGAGCCATGCGGAACGCGCTGTTGGTTGAACAAACGATAAACGATAAATTACTTTTCGAGTTATTCATAGAACGTTTTTTGTCACCTATATTTCGTGTACCTATAATATATTATGTCTACCATCTAAATAATAGTTTGGAAAATAGAGTAAATGTAGTGTGTGGTAACCGTAACAGGATACATAGATTTTTGAAACAGAATAAACAAAATTAAAACTCCTCATAATAAAATAAAATTACAAATATCAATTAACCTCATGGGGCATTTTGTTAACCTGAAACCAACCATGTTGGAAAACGTCGTTTTAAGTCCTATTGGGCCTGCTTCACTGCCTGTTTCTTCAAAAAATTATTGATTCTATCTAATACCTTCGTTTTTAAGTACAAGTTTGGTAATTTCTAAGATTCTGACAACATTTATAGATCAAAAACCACAAAGGATCCCGAATACTGGGTGTAAATGGACAGGCATCTTCAAATGAAAATATGTAGTCTACTGATCATACTGAATCATTTTATCATAGAAACAGTGCAAATGAAAATTAAATTAGACATTCCCTAAAAAATTCACACAAGCTTCGGTTTTCAAAATCAGTACTGAAACGTGATATATTTTTATCATTACCACAGGTATTTTTTTTCAAGAAAGTGGTTCATTATGCTCAGAAGATTATGTGGTTTTACTTGAAGATACCTTTCCATTTATACCCAGTATTTTATAAAATAGTAATATAATTAACAATAACACATTTTAAATTCCTCTTTATTTCCAATAGAATGCCTTGACAATAATATCAGGGTAGCGTTCCTAAATGCCAGGGCAAAGATAAAAAACCGGCCAAGTTGGAGTCGGACTCGCGTACGAAATTATCGTTTTTATCAATAAAAACGTCAAGAAAATCAATTCTAAAAATATATCTTAAATATTATTTTTTTTCTATTTTTTTAGTATTTGTTGTTACAGTGGCAACAGAAATACATCATCTGTGAAAATTTCAACTGTCTAATTATCACGGTTCTGCCTGGTGACAGACGGACTGACGGACAGACAGACGGAAAGCGGAGTCTTAGTAATAGGGTCCCGTTAGTTATCCTTTGAGTACGGAACCCTAAAAATTAACTGTCACCTGTTTCACAGCCACCCGACTGAAAACGAACAGGTCGAAGTCGTTCATAAACTTCGCCAGAAATGTAAAATTCACTTTGACAATTTTTTACATTAACAATGACACCTATTCTGGGAAGCACACACTTAAATTTAGAGCGTCCTAAAAAATCACAATTTTAGGGAATCGCAATATATTTTGCTATTCTGAGAAGCACCAAACTTAAATTTAAGTCGCTTTTTAGGGCGCTCTAAGCTGCTCTAAGTTGAATTCACAGATCAGATAATTGATGTAAATCTATGATTTGTATCTGTGATCAGCTAGAGTGGAACTATTATCGATTATTACCGATTCATGAATAAAAGTTCTAATATTAAGTTTTAATGATTTTTACTAGGAAAACAACAACAGTTTATGATTTTTTGTCACTAATTATCAATAAAATGATATTTTGGAGCTTTCTTTTACAGTTTTCATAAAAAGCGACAGATAGGAACCAAAAAAAAAAAAAAAAACTCGGAATTTTTCTACATTAGAACTATTTCGAACTTTGTCTGTTATTAATATGAGAGTTTGTGTAAATTTCAACTGGAAATCCTCCAGTGAAGTCTTTTTACACGGAGACACATTAGAAAGCCAGATAAATCGGCTTTGATTGATTCTTCCTCACCAATTTTACCATGGAAAACACTGATGATGAAATAAAAAAGAACAAGAAGTGGGAGCGGCTTCAGTTACAACCTATGCTGTTGGCAAGCGATACGTAAAACTACGACAGTAAATATGTGAGAGGAGCTTGCTCGGGACCCCAACGTCCTTGGATGTGCAAGAACTGGAAGACACAGCAGAAGGTATGAATTATATACTTTACACATCTAAACAGTAATAAGAACTTACAGTGAAGTCTACACAGTTCACAGTTACAGTGAAATGAAGTTGTTTTAACATTGAATGTGTTTGATTTTTACTAACAATCTATAATTTATTAGGTATTACTTATGAGATGGGATCGAAAATACTTTTTCTATTACATAAATTCATAATAGGTCTACAACAAATACCAATAACTTACTAATCATTCAAATTGGGAGCCAAGGGTCATATGTAATGGAAATGACTGGTCGGGCAGTAATCGACAGGTTCTGTAGTCTGAGACTTCACTGGCAAAGTTACGAGTTACAATTTATTGCAGTGGCTATCGATTATCTTTCAACGTTATTGTCTGAATGAAGTATGGTTCAGTTGTCTCATCTACAATATGAGCTCTGAACCAAAGGAAACTACTGATGTGATCATGTGACTAGACGGAACAAAAACATGATGACACTTTGAATTCCAGTCCTTCAAAAATCCCATTTGTTCATATTGTAGTGAAATTATTCGTTTTCCTTTTTGTAATACATGCGTTAAATGATTTTTTATTTTTTTCAGGGATGCCAAAGGGTGGTGGAGTCTTTATGCCTGACCAGCCCACTCTTATTCTACCTACTCTACCTGAGGACCCATGGACGCCTATTCCTAACCCAGATCTAGACAAAGCACCCTTCACAGAGCCCGTGGAAATTGCCCTGTCCCCGCCTGCGCTTGCATAAGGGACATAAACCAAGTCAACGGGCGGAAGGCTACAGTTTAATATATAATTTTTGTAAGAATAAATAATTTCTATATATGTAGAATTTTATTGTTATAAGTATTTTAGTGCTATATTTACGTATACTCGTTTGGGAATTTTTGATTTTTAGTAATTTTAATTAAGATTACTTATTCATTCTAAACAATCTTAGAGAGATAAGCTCGCCGCTGTATGCACCTTTAAATTGCAATGCTTGCTTGTTTTTTTACCTTTTTCTGTGTATGTACAATAAAGAACAAGAATATGAAATAAAATGTATTATTTTTCAACATGAAATTTTAATAATAAATATAAAAACTTTCCCTTTTATATTATTTACTGCTGCGGCTCGATTATACCACTACCTTATTGGCAAACCCACCCGAGTTAAGTTATTCGGGGAGAATAAGAGGACAGCTCTCAAACACGCACAACCAGGTAGCCCACAATGTTTAAGACCGTTATAGCTGGGCGTTAAACAAAACAGACTGGTGACGGGCAGTGGTGTCACTAATGCGAGAGTTTTGGCACCGTGCTCACCAACCCGCCTGCCCAGCGTGTGAGTATGATGGGCATCACTTCCTCTTGGACCACCAAGAGAGGCGAAATCTTGGAAAGACCTATGTCCAGCAATGTACGAAGACAGACTGATGCATAGATTGACTTCTGCTGATTGATTAACACATGGAATATGACAAAATCATCAAATTTATTTGATGAATTGCCCTGGTACAAACAAAATTCACATGAAATCATAGTCGTTTTTTCACACAAATTTTAGCTAAACTGCTGGATTATATAATTAGATAAAGTGCTTGCACACACCTTTGATTGTTCTTATCGACCTAGAAACCAAATAAAAGTTACCAATACTGGTGAAAATGCTGAAAAAACCTGCATAAAGCTTAGTAAATTTTTAGGGCACACCTAAAAAGGTGCAACCTAAATTTTCCTAATATTAGAGCTGTCAACCCAATTTAACGCTCTAATTTGTTGCTTCAGAATACCAAAAACGCTAAAAACCCTTAAGTTGAATTGTTTTAGAGCTGTCATCGTAAATTTAGTTACAATTTCAATTTGACGTTTCTAAACGCCAGCTTCAGAATACCAAAAAATTTTAAGTCATGGAAACTTAATTTTAGAGCACTTTTTATAAACGTCAGATTAGGGCACTTGCTTCAGAATAGGGGTCATTATATCATTGCAGTATAGAAACGCAGAAAGAATAGTAAATCTGGATATGAGAAGCTCTGAACCTTCGAATCTCGGTTCAGAGCTCCTCACATCCATATTTACTATTCTTTCTGCGTTTCTATACTGCAATGATATTATGTTAATTTATATCTCCTCGCGATGGATAAATCGCCAAGTGTTCAAAAATAGAAATTCATTTCTATCATAGTGACAATTTTTTACATTTACCCAGGCGTTTAGGACCGCTACCAAGGCATATAAAATACATATGTATATCAATTTTCTCATTTCGTGTCTTGTTAACGTAATCGATTAAAATATTTAAAACGTTTTGATCCCATCCCTTGAACTGTAGACAAGAGCCAATTGTTGCCATCAGAGAAAATAAAATTCCAATAAAATATTTCAAAATAAAAAAAAAAACATTATTTTGATAGAACAATTTTATTCTTTAGTTGTAATAAAATAATCAAGAATAATTTAGTCACAGCAGTAGGTATGTATAAATTTTCTAGACAGTCTAATTACAACAAACATTGACTTCAAATAGTTCCACTACTCGACGGTAGGTAGTGCTAGTACTTAAACATGAATTTTATTCCTTGGCTACCAGAGGGCGCTAGCTATAATAAATCATATACTTAAAAATACGCTACGCGGCGTTTTAAAATATAACAGTTACGGCCTATGGCGTAGCAAATGTGATATTAGTGTCGTATAGTCTCAAAAAAGGCCAAATCCAAATATGACAGGATTCAAACAACAAAAATACACTGTAAAGTTTAAAAAAGTTCTTTGAAGTCAATCTTCAAATTTAGTTTAACCCACCGCTAACCCATACGACATAAAGCTTAAAGTTGTCGTTCATTTTCAAAAACAGGCAAATCCATGTGTCCGTACAGAAAAAAAAACATATGAACCATCAGCAACGTTAATTTTTAAAAGTAGCCAACTCCATACCCATTACAGTCAAAAATAGCTAAATCCGCACTAATCTGTATAGTGAGTAACATCAATATCGGCCAGCTCCAAATTTAAATATACTTTTATTCGAAAACAAAGCGATTAAATTCAATAAATTAGATGATTATGTAATATAAGAACATAATATATAATGACGTATAAACTTGAACAACACAATTCTTTTATTTAGAAAACAGACAACAGAAAAACTGGGTTATTTCAAAATTCATAAAAATGGAGATAGCCACTTTTGATAACAAACCTTCACTTCCCTACTTACTTTGTTGTATGTTACACTCACAGACACTGCAACCATGGGCGTAGCCAGGGGGGGGGGGGGTTCAACCCCCCCTGAAAAGTTCAAAATATTACAACCCTTCCTCTGCTTTGACGTTTTCCGGGTCAAGTGCCACTTCTACTAGCAGCTGCTAGAATTATAGAGAATCAAATCAACCTTCTGATTTTTTCAGAAAAATAAATGCCATTTTTTGTCGGTTTTATTTTTTTCAATCCCCACCCCCCCCCAATACTAAAACCTGGCTATGCCCATGCCTGCAACTAAACTCCGGCCGTTCATTCGAGAGAATGGTGACGTTTGCAAATGTCAGGGGTTAAAACCTTTTTTTTACTGTTTTGCATTTCAATATTTTATATTTATCATGATGATTTTAGGGTAGATTGTATATCGTTAAAAGGTCCCATTTGTTAATAAAAAGTATTTTTGTCGTATATATTTTCCACTTCCTAGTACAAAACTTAATGAATCAGCTGACTCAATTTCTACGTAAAAGTTCAAAAAAAGCGCAAAAAATATTATTTTTGGCGAAAAGTTGCCTATTAGCGATACTGTGTTCACTTGAATTTAAGAACCTTATATAGAGGTTGTCATTTTATTTATGTAGCGGAAATCATATTGAATTAAGACTCTGTATCTAAGTGATCAATGTTCTATTACCCTTTTTGTGAAACTCGTTAATTTGTTTTTATCGTTTTCCCGAGTCCAGCTCCGAGTCAGTTACTATAGGAAATCAACATTTTATTTGGCAAAATTAGCAAAAAGTATTACGATCCGTGTTGCTGATTTATAATCATCACTTGCCAATATGGTAGTTTGGCTGTATAAATAAATGTCACCTTTCAAAGAGCTCGTGCTATAACTAAAATTTCCTTCTGCTCATTATTTCTGTCAAATCAGCAATCATAATGCCTGCAGTATGAATCCTCGACTTTTTGAATCTACATTTCAGAAAAAGGTTTATAATATCTGCGGTGTAAGGCAGTGTTGTCGTATTATAAAACTGATATACCTTGCCAAATAATAAGATCGTATATTATATTCTATTCCAGGGTTTTTATTTATAAAAAAAATTTAAATAATCATGATTTGGATTTATTTCGTCCCATTTGTTGTACCGTTGATATTTTTTTAACATGCCTTTATTTATTTTTGTCGTGAAGAAGCTCTTGTAGACTTGTAGTATTTTTTCGAGATATCGCCACACTCCATCTGTCATCATTCTCTCGAATTAACGGCAGCAAACGGCAGCAGTTTATGTAAATGTAAGTGAAGATCACATAAAGTGCAGTTAGGGTATAAGATAATTACTTACAATGTGTATAGCTTGACGTGATCTCCAGTGTACTATCATGTACATTTTAAATTTTAGCTGTATCAGCTTTTGTATTGACAATGTAGCCGATTCTGAAGGCTTTAATTTTAGTTTTAGTGCTGTCAAAACTAAATTTTCATCATTGCAAAATAGTTCATAAGTGTTAAGAACAGAAGCTAAATTACTTTAGAAAAATTTAAGTCTTGACAGCACTAAAACTAAAATTAAACCCTTCAGAATCGGCTTTAATAACTGGTTATCATTATTTACCTATCTCGTACTTGAAATAAATACTGTGAGTACTATCTTAGAAAAGAAAATTATAATTTTCGCGATAATTTCGATTATTACGTTATTCCAAGATTGGTAGTGAATTATGGAGAGCCTTAACGCCGTACTACGAAACTTACAGCTTAAGGCGATGTGTGAAAAAAATACAGGTGTTTCTTTTCTGTTTATTTCATGAAATACAAGGAAAATTTTAATAAATTTCTGGTATATGCATTTTGACTATATAATCTAGGGTTTTGAAATTGGAAAACATGTTTGGATAAATTTTCCTCGATAGAAGTTGTTGAAATGACGTCTTCAAACACACTTTTTCTCCTCGTTTGACGACTAAGAACCATATACAGAACTCAAACATATTGTATTAGGTGTGTTTCAACAATATCTAGAGATTTGATATTTGAAATTTTGCTAGCTATTTTAGTTTTTTTAAGGCGCTCTTATCCCAGAAGAGTGACTCTCTGTCTTTTTATTTACGTGTAAGAAGTAAAGAAAATAACCACACTTTTGTACTTTTTCGTTGTTTTTATCGGTTTTTAAATTGTTTAAAAATAAGGGATATGTTTATTAAAACCCACTTACGTGGTCGACCTAGAAAATTTAAAGAGCAATATTACCAGATATGTTTCGTTAATAAAAGAGTGGAATTATGGAAATGGCATGATTTGAAAGGTCTTATTACATGCTGTGTTCGTGAATTATTTCTATCGAGCAAAGTTTATCTGATCGTGTAACACATGCGTGGAAGACCTAGATAATGGTTCGAACTATATTGCATATTTTTTTTTTGAAGTTTTAGACGGTATTTGAAAGTTCTTTTTGACTTTGAAATCACTGATTTTGGGATAAGAGCGCCTTAATAAAAATATAAAACTAACTTTTTTCCCTTTTGCCCTAAATCCGCCCCTCTCGCACTGCGAGTGACAGGGACAAAAATAAAATTCGCATAGCCTCTTAAGGGGCTTAGTATCGCCGATTGGGTACTTTCTAAAGCTTCCTTCTCGTTTATGACCTAACCAAAAATATTGAAAAAAATACTATTATCACAGCGGTAGCTCAGGGGCAGAACGCTGACCTCTCAATCTTGAGAGCCAGGTTCGATCCCCGGTCGGGCATGTACCAATGATATTTTTTCTTACTTACCACTTGCTGAACGGTGAAGAAAAACATCGTAAGGAAACCTGCATGCCCTAAAAAGCGTGTAATTGTGCCCGACGTACGGCGATCGGCTGTTACAGAAGTCTACGGCCCCATGGTGCTGTACAAAAATCAGGCTTCTAACTTGTAGCGAAAAAAGTTGCAGACAAATTTGCAGACAGCAAATTTGCTGTCGAGCGGTCGGGCGGACTACACATCCCGAGGATGCCTCGTTTAGAGGCGAAACACGCGTCGATAAGTTTTCTTGCTTGTTATTTAAGATTGCTTTATTTTGTGCTCGTACTGCTTGCTTTGCTTGTGCATGTTTTATGCGGGAGGGCGGGCGGTGCTTGAGTCTGCATTTTGAATAGCATGGTAAGAGTGTTTAGCGGAATATTGCAAATTATTAATACATCTACAAATAAATGCACTTTACATAATCAATTTTATACAAATTTGCTTACCATGAAAAGCTATAGGACAAGGCTGGCCAAACAAAGGCACGCGGGCCACTTAATGGCCCGCCAAGGCCGCCAAGGCATTTGAATTTTCCCGCCAGCACTTCGATCGGCTGGCTAGCCGAAAAATTACTATCAGGAAAACCACCTCACAGCTCACATTAAATAAAAAGAAATATGTTATTTAATTTCATTTACAAATAAAGTAACTTCAAGCATATTCTGCCTTTTTTGTGTATAAATTACCTTATGAATATGGTAGTAGTGGTGGCCCGGCGCTGCCACAGTCTAAGAAATTTTGCTCACCTGGAAAATATATTGGCCAGCCTTGCTATAGGGCATTTCCAGTTGACATAAAAATTTGAAATTTAGTTTACAGGTAGGTACATAGGCACACACAGAAAAAAACCTGAATATGATAAATTTTCGACGTAAAAAAATTATTGCACTTTACATAATCAATTACGTACAAATTTTTTACATTCGCAAGGGAATCAAACCCTTTGAGTTGACTTAGAAACTTGAGATTTCGTTCACAGGTACTGGGTCCCATCCATAGGAAAAATCTGAAAATTACAAATGTTTAATTTGTCATTGACCAACTTAATAAGGACCTTTAGATACATAGAGTTTAATTGATCATACAAATCGGACGGTGTTCCGCAGGGTAGTATCTTGTCTCCATTACACTTTTATATTTATAAACATCCTTGCCAAACAGTTATTTTCTCGCTACCACTTTTATGCTGATGACCTGCAGCTCTATGTTGATGCACCTGTAGAGAGCATCAATGAAGCAATTTGTGCTTTGAATAAGGATTTACAGTATCCGGCAGAAAATAATGCACTTCGGCTATCTTCGGCTTCGTAGAGCGTTGTCTCTATCACCGGACTGTTTAGTGCTTCGTGCGACAGTGATGACACTACGACACGATGTGAATTATTTACAGCCGCGACCTGTAAGTACATTATCGGTATGGGCCAAGGCTTTCGGCTTGCTGGTGAACCCCAGTAAGTCGAAGGCTATACCTAGTTATAGATAGTTCGTGTATGCTGTCTAAGATTGAGATTGAGTAAATTCCAAGGCTTATAATAGGTCTTTACCTATGACATTGCCGTTTTCTTTAGAGAATTTGAAGGAAACTCAATTTTCAGTAGTAATATTTACTTCTGTAATTTCCTACACAACTAAATCACCTCCTAAATTACTTTCTATTTAAATTGAAAGACCTTATATATTTTAAAGGTATTCATTTATTTTAAGTAAGTTTGTTCATGTATTTTATATCTAAGTTTATTAAATATTGAATATAACTTATTTGTTTTTTTATTCAGTTAACATTATATATTTACATATTTATATAAAAACACTTATTAAAATAATTATTTCCAGATATATTTCGACATGTTACAATCTAAGTTTATGTATATTTAGGTAATTATATATATTTATCTTAATCTCCTTATTACCTATTACCCTTTCTGTTTGCTTCCAAAGGTTGCCTGGAAGATATTGCTATGAGCAATTAATGCCTCGTTCATATAGAATGTTTAATTGTTTCTTTTGTATGTCTTTATTATTTGTGTTCATGTGCAAAAAGCGTTATAAATAAAACAAAACAAAATCCCATTTCTTTATTTAATTTATAAACTAAAACTTTAAAACACGGTTCCATGAAAACTTACAGCAAAATAAAACCTTTTGTTTTCCAATGCAAAACAAAGGACATAGAGACAACAATAAAAATCATTATTATCCTACACGTCAGAAAGAGACAAACATACGCATCAAGGATCCCTAGGACATCATTATCTCGTCAGAAGAGCGGCAACCAATCAGAATTCAGCATTATCCTTAAAGCAATATCCTTGATTTGTGATTGGTGGAAAGAGATAACGCCTCGACACGCCCACTGAAACACATTCGATTTTTGAAATTCAGAGGGAGCGCGTCGTCGAGTAGGTTTTGCTAAAATAGGATGAATTTGTTTTGTCGCCGGGAATAACATTATTGTATGTAAGTTAAAGATGGTTTGGTTTGTTTGTACTGTAAATAGGTAGGCATTAAAAGATTGTACGATTTATTATAGTGAAATCCATCGCTTGGGAACCTCTTAATATTAGATAGATAGATAGATATATCATTTATGTATTACTACAAAATGTACACAATTCACATTCGACACAATTGAACATTAAACAATAAAAGACACGGAAAATGGTTTAGTTAGATGAACAAGTAGACACAAAATGTGTCCATAAACAGTAAAAGGGCTCCGATTCAGTATTTGCTGCAAAGATTCACAATGCAGCACTGATCATTCATAAAGATATGGGATTAGTGTCTGAGATTTATTTGTTTACAGGTAATTGATTTTTTGATCGTGGAGCGATGACATATTATGTGGGAACATTTGTATGGAATCACGGAAATTACTATTGAACATTTCACAAGTCATTTCAGGCAACTATTCTAACTTATGCGTATAGGTGCTACTAGGTTACAAAGCTACATTTTGGTGTTGCCCACTCTAACAAAAAAAATACATATATATCCTATTCCTACAATATTTTGGCGACGATATTTTATTAATTTAAAAACCCCGCGATTCTCGCGAATTCAATTTCCAATTAAAAACAAACTTCTTTTTTTATAATCCTTTAGGCAAAGGACTTATTGCCTATACACCCTTAAACGCGAGTATAAATTGCAAGAAAGTTACTTCGCGTGGCGCCAACTTGAGCAAAAAGATGTACTAACTTAGTTAAAATTTCTTTAGGGAGGGCAGGTATGGGCAGCTGAATTTATTGTCAACTAATAGTATAGATTCACTGACATACATAAGCATATGCAGGAAAATGTAGCTAAAAGTGTAGGACCAAGAGTTTGAAAAAAAATCGAAGTTATTCTGAAACAATATTTAAAATAAACCGTAATCCTGAGTTTTTTTTACTTTTTTCATTTTGAGTACGGTATAATGTAAACAAGAAAATAGAAACTAAAACAAGATATATATAAGTAATTGGAAACTATTGATCGAAACATTTTAATAAATTCTTTCTATAAATGGTTCTTAATGCAATAAACTGAAACAATGGAAAATTGATTATTTTTAAAAATCAGTAGAAAAAAAAGTACCAAGCCCAAAAAATTTTTTTTTGGTAAATTAGGAAGCAACGTTTAATTGATCATTCACAAAAAATTTAATTTTCTTTGTAAAAGATACACAGTGCGCCGCGCCGATGAGCGATGACATAGTAGATGCAGCAGGAAATACGTGGACCAGACGAGTAAAGAACAGAGTCGAGTGGAAAATGTTGGAGGATTCCTTCCTACGTCCTAAATTGGATACCCCATGACTAGCTGAAAGGGCTACGAATTGAGACAATTGAGACAAAGTAAAATATTTTAGGTTTAAATTTTCAGTAGCATTTCTTATTTCGTATTTATGATTTTGAAAATTTTTGTGGTCTTTTTTTAATTATTAGGTTATTTAGTAATTAGGAAACGATTTTTTATGGTTATATATATATTTTTCTTATTTATACGTATAGATAACACAGTGGCGTGCACAGAACTTTTTGCTGGAAAAGCACGCAATTGGTCAAGAATAACAATTAAAAAAATATGAAAAAATTTAAATATCACTTTGAAAAAAAATTGTTTGTATAGGAAATTTTCACTCTAGGGTAGACATTGTCTACCCTGGCGTCATACAAATATTTTTTTTTCAAAGTGATACTTAAATTTTTTCATATTTTTTTTTATTGTTGTTCTTGACCAATTGTTTGCTTTTCCAGCAAAAAGTTCTGTGCACGCCACTAACAGAAAATAACAAAATGGAAAACGTGTATCTTTTTTTTGTATATTTTTATTCACTGGATAGTCCCCGCAAAATTATAATTTATTCATCCTCGTTTGGAGAATCTAGCAATACTAAATATTAAGAAAAATACGAGGTGCAACCATGACATAATATGTCATATACCTATATTATACTATTTATACATTTTATATAATAGTGTACTATTTCTGTCCGATTATCATAGGTATACTTTTATTTTTGAGGCTTTAGTTAAAAATAAATCTGTATTCAAGAGTTTCGCATAGATTAAATTATGTTAAGGTTTGTTAATTCAAAAACCATTTCGAGATTTTGGTTTCATAAGCCGTATTTTAGAGCCTGAAGTCTACAAAACTCATGATGATGAATATTTTTACGAAAAAGCTGCAATTTCCATTTGCCTTCGTGTGACGTCATTAGAGAAATAATAGAAATGTGCCTATCAAGATAAATTTATAATAATTTGCTTCCGACTGAATTGACAGATGGATGACAGATGAGTAGACAGATCACATATTTATAAGCAATCACACATCACAATCAGTATAATATCTAAAATTCTCAAGTGACGTCATATCCGACAGTTACAACATGATGAATAAATGCACTTGCACTCGTTTCACAATTTAAAAACCAATTTAATCCGACCGGTTTCGGTTTTACACCATCATAAAGGGTTTAGTTAAACTACTTGGAAGTAATTCCGTGCATTAAATGGTAGTAAACAGTGAAGTATGTCGTTAATCAATGAATGAATGAATAACTTAATTAATAGTATTATATATGTATGTATACTATTAATAATTGGTAGTAAACAGTGCATCATTCATTAATTAACGACATACTTCACAGTTTACTACATCTTTACTGCACGGAATAACTTCCAAGTAGTTTAACTAAACCCTTGATGATGGTGTAAAACCGAAACCGGTCGGATTAAATTAGTTTTTAAACTGTGAAACGAGTGCAAGTGCATTTATTCTCATATTGTTATCCAAGTTTCACCAAGTGCCGACAATCGCAAGTATTTGATTAATACTGGTTTACTAATAACTTAATACTGGTAATATTTGATTAATAACTTCCAAGTACTAGTTTAACTAAACCCTTGATGATGGTGTGAAACCGAAACAGGTCGGGATAAATTAGTTTTTAAACTGTGAAATAAGTGCAAGTGCATTTATTCATCATGTTGTTATCAAAGTTTCACCAAGTGCCATATTAATCATATATCCGACAATTTCTTTAAAAAATCATAAAAAAGTAATGGTTAATTTTTATACCAAAATATTGAAAACTATGTTGTAAAATGGCGTATATCCTATGAAAAAAAATTTCGAAAAAATCTTTTAGAAATTAAGCTATGGGAATTATTTATTTCTACAAGTGCATGCATCTAACTCTATACTGTCGTAGTCACTTTGACGGAAACACAAATAGGTAGGTAGCAAAAAGAAAGTAAAAGGTCCGAACCATAGACAAACATGGTCTATTTGTCTCTGGATCCTCTTTGCCGCTCGGCTTGTTATCTTAGGATTAAATGAAAAGAGAAAAAAAAACTCTGCTCGGTAAAATGTTTGCGAATCATGGCGCCGAAGGTATTTGTACCCTCATTTAAGAAAAAAAAATATTTGGATGAGATGAGTAATATATCTTTAAAAGTTCATACCTATATTTATGTTATTTTAGTATAAATAATTTAAATAATATTTATTCGGAAACCAAAAAGTCAATTAAAATAAGATTATTTAAAATAAAACATCGTCATTTTTTATCATCGTTTAATAATATTAGTTGGCGAAACTCGAAACATAGGTAGTACTAGTCTACCTATATATGAACAATTAATTGTTTGTATGGGAGCTAAGCGAAATTTTTAAAATTTGTTTTCACCTTTCCATATATACTGGACCAGTCAGCTGATCGGGGCAATTTGTATGGGAGGAAGAGAAAAAAAGTTGCGAATTTCACTTAGTTCCGATACAAACAGTTGTTCATATAGACTTGTACTACCTATGTTTTGAGTTTCGCTAACTAATATTATTTAACCTTATATAAGTTATAAGTATACAAATTAAGACCAATTATAGGGTTTCACAAAAGTTTTTAACTGTAAAACAGTATTTAAAAGTAGTGTAAACAAAAAAAAAAATGTTTTTTTTTTCATTTACATGTAAAAACATGGTTCGGTTGCATTATGTTTTAAATATATACTCTTATAATCTTGTTTTTAGGGTTCTTTTTTAAGTAAAAGGTAAAAAAGAAAGCATGATGGTGAGACTCCGTTGCTGTCCGTGTATCGTAAGATCATTGACGTACTACCCAAAAGTACTTACGTCAATGATCCTTAGAATAGAATAGAATATAATAGAATCATGTTTATTTGGTACATAATAAGAACACTTTACATTAAACTATAGTTAAAACTTAAAATTAGCACAGAATGTACCGCAAAGGACTCCGCTCAGCGCCATGACAGGACCACGGCGCTGATTTTCAGCGGATGCCTACACAATATTACATACAAAAATAATTGAATTTGCAAACATTCAATAATTTTTTCTCGGTATCCTGTTATTTTTACCTACCATTTAAATTGGGAATCTTTGCCACTCTTCGCTTTCCTTACGTTTTACTTACAATCCATGACAGATAGTTCACGTCCGGTCGGTCGGTATTTGAGGTAGATCACACATTCTATATTTCAGTTTCTTTGAGAATGAGAATGACGTTGAATAATTTTATTTATACAATAGAGGTCAGGTCAGGCGCGGGCGCGCTGTTTACTAATATCATTTATTGCACGGAATAATATCCAATCAGTCTAACTAAACCCTTGATGATTGTGTAAAACCGAAACCGGTCGGGTTAAATAAGATTATAAACTGTGAAACGAGTGCAAGTGTATTTATTCATCATGTTGTTAACAAGATTATGACTCTATACTTCCTTTTAGCATATTAATTATATAAGGTTAAATAACATTAGAGTTGGCGAAACTTAAAACATAGGTAGTACTAGTCTATATGAAAAACTGTTTGTATGGGAGCTAAGCGAAATTCACAACTTTTTTTCTCTTCCTCCCATACAAATTGCCCCGATCAGCTGACTGGTCCAGTATATATGGAAAGGTGAAAACAAAATTTAAGAATTTTGCTTAACTCCCATACAAACAATTGTTCATATAGACTAGTACTACCTATGTTTTGAGTTTCGCCAATTAATATTATTTAACCTTATAGAGTTTTAACAAAATTTGTTTTAGTAACCATAACCATATAGAACGGCAGATGAACAGATGGACAAATAACAAAAGTTTCGACCTGCAGAAGTTGTGCTCTATGTTGTTAAAAGTGCAAATGATTGTACTACCATTGTTATTCTCATAGATTTTATCGATTTGTTATCTGTGCGACAACAAATAAAAGGAAGATCAGCCAAAGGATGTGGAAAATGTATTTAAAAGCACCTTTAAACAGCTTAAAAAGGAGGTGGTGTGTTTTGTAAGCTTTATTTTGAGATCATAGAGAACAGTGGTTTTTACGCAAGAATTTTAGTTTTTCAAACGATTTTTGGGTAAGTTTTGACTTACATTCCATCGAGTTGAAACTCTGGATATGAAAAAGGCCCCCAAACCCTCCGTTCATTCGAGTTCAGCCACTTTATCGCCTTATTTTCATGACGAAAAAATTCAGTAGCTGCATGCACTGTGTAGTACTGGCTGCAGTCGACACTCAAAGCATTTTTGTTAAAAAAAATGTTGTACTGTTTTTAATCAACAGGATTATTGTTACTTAAGTAATTCCTTTCGCGCGCAATACGCTGGTTTTACTGTGTGTGGGTGGCTGTAAATAGCTGTCTGAATTAAATGTGGGACAGTGGGAACAAATTTGATGTTTGTGGGACAATATAGGATATTCCACTTCCCACTTTCCACTAGTCTCACTTCCCATCCCATCCCACTAATATAATAAATGCGAAAGTTTAGATGGATGTATGGATGGATGTTTGTTACTCCTACACACCGTAACTATTGAACCGATTGGGCTGAAACTTTGCACAAATGTAGTTCTAGACCTGGAATAAGACATAGGCTACTTTTTATCCCATAAATCAGTTCCCATGAGAACAAGAAATTGTGTCGTTCAGAGACGTGGCTTGACCTTTATCCTCGCCAAACATACTAGGGGATTAAATCAATTATCAAAGACCGCTAAAGAGACATTAGCAAAGGATTAAATCAGAGAACAAAAAATAGTGTCGATCAGAAAAGCGGCTCGGTCAAAGACACTTTACATGGGGATCAAATTAGAGATGATGAGGCTCCAAAACACTCCATATCTCCAAACCAGGGTCAGGTCAACTACTTACTAAAAAATTAATGAGCTGAAAAATATTTACAGATTCGATACGAATATAGAAAACTTAATCAACGCGGGCAAAAGCTAGTTTTCAATAAGGGAAACAAAAAAAAAACAATGAAGTGACGATTCAGCCATGGTGTTTCAAAGCATACATAATGGAACCATGCCATCAAGGGTGTTCGTGTCAGGGATGTAACGGAGGTCAGTTAACGGAGGCGGAGGTGGAGGTCTAGAACTCAACCTCCGCGGAGGCGGAGGTGAAAAAAAAATACGAAAATTTACTATTCAATTTTTAGTTTATAATTATTTAATACCTATGTACACTCCTCTTTCCCCTGCCTTCCCTGCGCGAGTTCAAGTTCAAACCTGCTAATGCATCGTGCGTGCGCGCGTTATTTTCACATCACAGACAAAACTACGCTAAACCTCCGTTTTGAAAGTTGCGGAGGCGGATGTGGAGGTGGAGTTACGAATTTATGCGGAAGTTCCGCATTTGCGGATGCGGAGGCGGAGCTCCGTTACATCCCTGGTTCGTGTTCCTAGGTACATGTTCTTAGGTACATTTTGGGCGAGCGCCCTTCATCCTAAGTTCCATCGACGTTTGCCATCAGCCACAGTAACCTAGCAAAATGCCATTGTGAAAAAAAAGAACCCCACAAAAATACTGACAAAACAAAACATCACCTTTACCACAGCCGAATCCAAATAAAATCCGATTCTCCACACGGCTGGTCCACAATATGTATGTTGGATATGTACCAAGTGGAGGTTATTTTGGGGCGCACGCGCAGGGTGTGTGGTCGGCTCCCATGTACCCAGCTACCCACCTTCCGTCAAAACTACTCGGTGCTAAATCAACCGAGAAAAGTTGGGGGCGAAATTAAACATATTTTTTGGCGTTTTTATAGGTTATTGATGTTTATTTTTG
The DNA here is from genome assembly GCA_934047225.1 of Ypsolopha sequella. NCBI lineage: Eukaryota > Metazoa > Arthropoda > Insecta > Lepidoptera > Ypsolophidae > Ypsolopha > Ypsolopha sequella. The sequence goes on along the minus strand of OW204005.1, from coordinate 22,245,055 downwards.
GATATTTTAGAGGCATCCAAATTCTTTTCTGGTTATGGTTTGTTAAATCAGTTATTTTTTTTTATTCACCTTGATGTTGTAGATGTTGTCGATGTGAAGATCTCGCTATGAAATTAAATTTTCAAAAAAACTGTGATATTACCTACATTTTCATCTAAAATACGGAGGTGTGGGTACAGTCGTTATGTAGTTTATGTTATTCGTTCGATACCAAGTTCAATAGATTTAATAATTATCATTTATAATTATCCCTGGACAGACACTGCTTTCAGTCCCCCACTTTTTGGACAAGCATCCTTTCACTCCCCCACTTTTTGGACAAGCATCCTTTCACTCCCCCACTTTTTGGACAAGCATCCTTTCACTCCCCCACTTTTTGGACAAGCATCCTTTCACTCCCCCACTTTTTGGACAAGCATCCTTTCACTCCCCCACTTTTTGGACAAGCATCCTTTCACTCCCCCACTTTTTGGACAAGAATCCTTTCACTCCCCCACTTTCTGGACAAGAACCCTTTATCCTACGTCTGATCGACACTGTCTAACAGATTGTGGCAGCGTAAGCCCATTGTATGATAAAAAACTTACCGCTATATATTTATATAAAATTAGATTTTATTCTTAACAAAAGCTTAAAGTATACACAGTACCTACATATTCCATAAATCTCATGTCTTTATTTTATTTTTTTGTTCTTTATTGCACAAATACGGAAACAGATTATATTAACAATATAATTATATGTACGTAGGCGCGCTTATCTCTAAAAACAGATTTCTTACAGCAAAACCAGGAGGAAACAACGACAAAAAATGAAACATTTAAGCCAGAGTAATCATACACGTGCAAAAAAAGAAAAGATTTAAGCCAAAATATTAATAAAATACTAAAAATAGACACTATAAAATATTAAACATATACTATATACATATGTATAAACAATGGAAAACATAAATTTGAATATATATAATATTATATGTATATTTACCTATTTAGACAGTGACAGGTAATGTTCTTTCAGCTTTTTTAAAGGAACTGGTAGCATGTAAGTCGCGAATGCTGTGCGGTAGGGCATTCCACAGTCTGATAGATTCGACATTAAACGAGTTGACATAAGCACAACTATTATGAGCAGGAAGTCCTAGAACGCAAGGGTCTATCCCTAGAGATCAAGAACTCAAAACGTTCTCGAAGATAGGGCAGAGAAAGTGGATTCCTAATTATATTCAATAAATGGTACAAAATACGCACATTACGGCGGTAACGAATCGGTAACCACTTTTAACTCCTTACGAAAATGACAAATGCGATCAAACTTGCGAAGACCATACGATACGATAGTAGGTAGACAAACTGCTTTTACTCAGTTGAGGAATATGTAAATAGGTAGCATTGACTTCAGAATATGTGACATGTTTATTGATTTTTATTTGCTAATATCCTTTGTTTGTCTTATTAACGTTTAATTTTTGTTTTTAGGTTTTAAGTATAACATTTTAAAATTTGTAATACTGTAATTTCAAATACAATGTAAAAATTCTTAAATGTTTTTATTTATTTAACAATATAAAACTTAAATAACATTAAAAAACTAGACTACCTATAAATTAATATAAATATAAAAGATAAAATTATACCTAACTAAATTAAAAAATAAATTAAGAAAAACTTACCTATAAATTAAACAATATAAAATATTATTTCCAAATCACCGCCGTCGATCGGTAGGGTCCCCAAAAGGCTGGAAGCATTTTCTCGTTGGATAGCTAAGCTAAACGCTGTCCGAGGTATGTCCCAGCCCTCCGGTCCCCTGAAACGTCGACCAGTCGCGAAGATATTTCCTTGAACATCTAAAATAAAAAAATTTAAGAATAAAAAAAAAAAAATTAAAAATGTAAAAATTGTTTATGAATAAATAAATGAAATGAAATGATAAATCGGGTAGCTAAATTCTGAAGATGTTTAAGTTTATTTAATATTAATAACACCTCGTCGACAAACATCACCATTTCATTACCTGAGTTTCTTAACAATTTTAAAGTTTTAGATATTGCGGCCTAGCCAATACAATATGTACACTCTATTCAGATGAATTCCTAAAAAAGTATCCGAGATGCTACTTTTCATCATTATTATTTAGTCTTTCTGATTTTAAAATCAAGATATCAAATACAAAGATTTGTCCCCAAAAGCCGTTTGCAAAGAATGCGCAACACTGCCCAGTGGTCCGAGACGCAACATTGTCGCGGCCAAAAAAACAACCATTTTATTTTTGTACTTCCCAAATCGTGCGTGCGCTCCCAAATAAAGGAATAAGTAAGAAAGTGAAATTCAAGTACACTCGAAAGAAGTGCACTTAGAGAATCAAGTTTCACTTAAATTCACTTTGTGGGCTAGTGAGCCGTGTGTTAAATTGATAATTGTCCAAAAATACTAAATGGTGGAGCTTGTTTTGTTATATGGCGCCTTGGAAGCGTCGCGTTTTATTTCGCCTGTCTAAGGGATAGCATAAAATATAAATTTACAATTTACGTATTGCATCAATATTGATGTAGTCTATTTGCAAATACGCATACATAACATAGGCTGAAACTGGAGATGAATTTGCAAAATGTTACATTTTCCCCTGTTTGCCTTGTTTTCCGAGACTCGTATCTAGTGTAAAAATAAAATTATTTAACACTTCAAGACAATGGGCCGAGCAGTTTCCAAGTACAGGCAGACGGATGGACGGATGGTAAATTAAAAGTTATGACGGAACTCTAAACTAAAATGATTATTGGGTATTACATAACAATAAATACTACCTCACCTACAAATTATGACTTTCCTAGAAAATACTTGATACTAAATATTATTATTCAGATCACGAGGGGATGGTGAAGAGCTATCTCTGAAACTTGATATCGACACCCTCCATCCCTACCTCACTCTCCCTTCGTCTAAATCTACCACGTTACTTAAAACATATAATAGTTCTTAGGCTCTCAAGATAGAGGTGAATTTTGATTGATATTAGAATCATGGTTTACACGTAATTCAGAGCGTATGGCCGCTCTCGCTCAATACTCGAGAGATAGCTGGATGGATGGTGCTATGAAATAAGTAGCTAGACAAAAGGATCTTTATTAAAGAAGCTTTGAAAATTTTCACTTCCCAATATTAATAACTTTTAGTAAATTTGATGCAGAGAGGCAAAATATAATATAAACATATAATGACAAGAAAAACTTTCAATGAATTTTTCTCTTTACGCCGCGAAAGCTTTTCTTAGTCACAGGATATTATACTTAGAGAATCTAGTTTTTCCTCTATTCTGTAAGATGGATTTGAGCTACGGTCTAGACTGCGTTCTTTTGTTTTAGCAATGATGAGAATTAAGAGGGTACAAACTTAGTGACCACTTATTTCAAGATTAGGAAAGGTACTATCAGTTTATGTAACATAATTTTTCATTTTATCGGAATTTTTGAAATGAAAGACAAATAAGTCTTAAAAATATACATTATTTGAATTGAAGAGTGTTATAAAGATTTGCTATGGTGCGGTGTTGAACGTATTCATACTACTCTTATGCCTGTTTTCTAGCTTAGGCGACGACGTCTAAATCGGATAAATCCGGATAAATCGGATATCCGATTTAGATTGAAAACGGGCGAAATACATTAAGAATATTTATGCCTGGTTCCCTTCCCCTCACCACCGACCCTAGCAAGGTGCAGAGCCCATCGGGGCCTAACAATCACTTACGCAATTGTTTAAACAATAGGGAGTAATAAAATATCGAGTTACCTCCGAATTAAATGAGCATCCATTCTATAACACCGGCAATATGCGCCTTTTTGTCCAACAAACTTTACTTCTCCACAATATATTTTGAATAACAGCTTCCATTTCGTTTGGAATAAGAGTGAAATTTATACTATTTAATTGTGGCTTTAAATTTGTGGATTTTGCCCCAGTGTGAAGCGGCGCCATCTTTGTTTAGGCCTGCATTAGGGGTTGACAATGAATATATATGAAGTTGTTTTTTACCGTTTCGTTATATTGTGCTTTTGGTATTGTAATATTCAATAGATTTGCTCAGTTTCTCTAACAACGGTCTTTTTGATAACGTCAAATAGCTATTTCATGACACTGCTAAAGTGGCCTATCTTTTTCACATATTTCAGATACCTACGTGTCTGAAAAAGATATGCCACGTTAGCGATGACCGCCATAGACTAACGGTTTTGCCCTTACCTGCAACATTTCTTTTACTTCTTTCAGATAAGCTTTTCTATCGATGATAACTAATCAAATGGGTAGAATTAGGCATATATTTATTATATGTATGTGTATTGCATATATTTATAATATTATTTATCCCTTATTGCTATTTTTTTTTATTTTATTCAAATGTATTTTTTTATTAAATTTAAGTAAACCTAACCTTTATTATTTTCTTGTGTATTTCCCTATATTATTATTTATTATTTAAAACTGTTACCTACAGACATAGATTATTTAATTTTATTACATTAAAACCGACCTGTAGTAAGTTTATCTTATATAAGCTACATTACATAAATAAATATATTTCAATTTCAATTTCAATATTTGATTATGGAATAAAATTCATATTTTTTCTGGGTGGTATTACTCGTATTTATAAGTTCTTAATATTCCCGTTTCGATTCCACAGTATGAAAATAGCCATTGTACATATTGTCCCGGGCTATAATAAAATAAACAAACCAACTTTCAGAGTTCATGTGTTTTAATTATTTCGCTAAACGTACTTTAACGTATTAGTTAGAACCGATATTAAGGATTCTTATCTCAAAACAGAAACCCACAAATTTCTGCTTCAACTAAGAATCTTCCGACGCTCTATCAGACCAAAACAAAGCGCAAATCTCATCCACATGTTAATCTGCAAACCTGTCAGTGCAAACAACCAGAAAATAAATAATTTTAACAAAATACTTGAAAAGGGATAATCTATATAGACCACGCGCCATAATAATCCCTTAGAATCAGACATTTTCACCTTTATTACAACCAGGTAAAGACTTTGATGAGAGCTATAGAAAGTTACTCTAGCGCACCGTATTTTAGGCAGCATGACGCGACTTGGCGCCAAAATGCGTCGCGCCATTTGCAATGAGGATAAGTCACATAACGGGAGAATCCAATTTTGACTATTACATTGCATGTGTTATGATTTTCTGAGTACACTACTTTTTGATTTTTTGAAATCCGTCCATAAATGGCAAAGTTATTTAATATTTTATCGGGCTTGATTTTAAAACGCGCGCCTCCCGCCCGTGGATACCGATGTCGTCATCACACACAGACCCCGCGCGATCGCAGTCGTCCAGTACGCACATTCGTGATTAGTAGCGAACACTCGGTTTTTTTTCGAGTTTTATGCATTATCGGTTTATTGTTTCGGTGTTCTGTAATAATGAGCAACAAATTGGAAGATGGATTCGAAAAAGGACAGTCAGATAATCTACCTAAAGTGGATTCTTTCATGGTTTTTGAATACTTAAACAATCATGTGAAGTATACCAGCGCTGAAATCCGAGGTTGGAAGCTTCAACGGTAAGTACCTACCAAATTTAATGTGTTAGTTAGTGAGTTTAGGCCTAGGTACTTTTTCCCATGGCTGTTGCGGTAGGTAATGTGAAAATAATAAAATAACCTGGGTAAAAAGGTACATGGACAGCATAACACACTCCATCATAAAAACGTTAGTCAAGTCAAGTACCTACATTATTTCTTCCTACGGAGTTCGAGTTGATGTTTTTGTAAGCAGGCAACTGCAGGCATGATTCATTGCGATTTAGTAAGTGCCGGTTTCAAGTTCACCTAAACATTATAGACCGGGAGCGCGCCGTAGATTAACTAACATTAGCGGATACCTACCATGTTTTTTGTTTCGATGCACTTAAATGGTGCAACCGCATCAGGTAATGTGATGTAGGTATTTAATGCTGTATGATTATTACAGGTCTGTACGAGAGTCATATGGCGACGATGCCGTAGGGTATGTCCAAGTCCAAAGAAATGGAAATGTGTGCACAGTAAAGGCAAGAATAACACCGGAGCATAAAGTAAAAACTAAAGGTTATAGCTGCACTCTCAAATGTGAAGAAAATGATAAAACTATTATTGATGTTACTTGTCATGATTGTGCTGCACAAAAAGGAGGTTGCAAACATAGTGTAGCATTTCTTATGTGGATACACAGACGCAGTGAAGAGCCTTCTCCAACTGAAAAAAAATGTTATTGGGCCAAACCAAAACTGGCCACAGTGGGCACAACCTTGAAATTTATAAAAGCCAAAGATATCGGTTCCAGCGCTGGAGATATTGACGATAACGCTAATGTAAGAAGTGAACAATTTTTTAACAAACTGGTGCACAATATACAGTTAAATTCTATTAGGATTCAGTTAACAAGTTACGTTACACAGAATGAACTTACGAAATTATCATTGCATAACTTGATAAATGATTATAAAAAAGAAGGTAACGACACGAACAGTGCACAAGGCTTCATCGATTATTGTACAACAAAACAAACACCAGAAAAGTGTTCAAAAATAGAACAAGAAACTCTATCTCAAGCTCAGTCTCCTTTATGGCATGAGATGTGATATTGCAGAATAACCGCGTCAAAAATACACGACGCCGCCCATTGCAAAACCCCTGATGGTTCATTAGTTGAGCAAATATTCGGTGCAACCATACCAGAAACTCCTGCAATGCGAAGAGGCAAAGTACTGGAACCTGATGTTAGGGCAAAAGTAGCAAAATTGAGAAAATTTGTAATCGAAAATGGTGGGCTGTTTTTGAAAAGTGATTGGCCTATTTTAGGTGCATCTCCTGATGGCTTAACACAAGAATATGTCATAGAAATAAAATGTCCCATGACCACACAAGGCAAAGAAAGCTTTATTAAAAATAATCGTCTCACAAACAAATCAAAAGGTCAAATCCAGCTGCAAATGTTTTTTTGCAACAAAACTAAAGGGCTTTTTTGTGTTGCTGATAAGAATTTTGAAGCTAACAAAGAAGTAGAAATCTTTGAAGAAGATTTTGATGAAATTTACTGCAAAGATCTTTTGGAAAACTCAACAAGTTTTTGGAAACACTCAGTCTTTCCTAAATTGGTCAAAACTTAGGTTAAGGTATAAAAATAAACAGATGGCTTAAGATATAAATATTGTTTTATTTTAAACTTGGTTTCTAAATAAGCATTCTTGAAGATTAACTACTCCACAAGCAGATGTCACAACATAGTCTAATATTCTAACATAATCAATGTCAACACATGCATGAGGTGCAATCATTTCAAACTCCCTTAAACGCCCTATACTTCTCTCGACGTGTACTCGAAGGGCCGCTATTCTTTTAGTTTCTAAAACTTCTTCTTTACTTAGTTTTGATCCCGAATCAACGCTAGGAGGCCTTAAAAGTTTGCAACCTTGACGTTCAAGTAAATGAGCTATATTCTTAAATCCCCTATCAGCCATCACTACGTCACCGGGGGATAACATCTGAAGAAAACCGCAGTCTTCAAAGATAAGGGCGTCCGATGTCCTTCCTCCATAACCTTCGGATATGAAGTTTATAAGTCCATTAGGTGTTATCGATATTAGATATTTTATAGTATTCGCATTTTTATATTGTGACCACGTCAGCGCCTGATGTACTGCTGAGCTAGGTTTCTCGATTTGAATTTCTAAACAATCTATGATGCTGACGACTGTTGAATAACGCCTCCTAAAAGGTATCGGAAGATTTGAGCGAATATCGTCGCGAGGAGGAATAAAAATCAGTTTCTACATGCATTGAGCAACCTTAGGTATTGTTTCTTTGAAATGTCTGGCGACTGTAGATTCCGAAACTCCAAATTGAACAGCAAGCACGGAATTCGGTTCACGCCATCTCAGTTTTTTCAAGCTCAATAATACATCCATCAGAGGTCTCTCAGTAGATTCACTCAAATATTCTAAACAGAAATACACTTGCGATGGTAATCCGAGAAAAAGCTTAGGTTCTCTAGATATAGACATTAAAGTTCCTTTTTGCATGTGTTCCTTAAATAACTCAGTATCTACTTGTCGTTTCATTTCACAGGCGTCAGTATTTACACTGAATCCACTTAGGCTCGCAGAAACTGATGAGGTATTAGAGTAAGATGTGAAGCTATCATGCATTGGTTCCCGATGATGATCCCGACGATGTTCTTTTGGTTTCACCGTTTTTATTTTAAGAGCAAACTCTTCAACCCGGTCAAAACCGGCGTCAGTATTAATGCCCTTGCTTCGAACTTTTGGCTTTATATTAACTTGCACTGCGAGTGATTTATATTTAGGATCATTGTGTAGATTTGCCGCATTATCTTCTTCAAGCGGGTTTATAGCCTCTGTATCATTTGAATTAAAATCAATCGTTTCACACGCCACGAACTCTTCTTGTGTTATTAGGTTTTCATGACCAACTTCCGGATTAAGCACTCTTTCAAAGTACTCAATCTGCTGTCTTTTTTTATATCCAGTCCGTTCTACAACGGCGTTATCCTTTCTTTGGCAGTCAAATTTATGCGGCAGAACTCCTTTTTTTAGTCTTAGTTGACCACCCATCAATCGGTACCTTATATAATTTTCCATGTCATTTTCGACCTGTAAAAAGTAAAAACAGATTAAAGATTCTTTATTTTATTTTTAAATAATACTTTACTTACTGAGAAAAGCAGATCCAAAAAATAGGTCCTACAGCAAAGAAATTAAAATTCGAATCATTACCTATTGTTGATAGGTATTCATTATCGTAGATAAAAATGCGGTAGTCTCCCGGACTACAAATATCATACCTACGTTGATTATTGTTTATTGTTATTACCTCATACGATTGTGTTAAGGTTGAGACAATATGACATAAAAGGATTAAGTTTTAAGGTTTTTGATTCCATTGATCGATAAAATAGGTGACATTTACTCAATAATACGAGGAAATAGGTATACGTCAAGTATAAGGTATAACGTAGGAAAGGTACTTACGTCGAAATGATCTTCGCAACAGTAATGAGTACTTTTGCTTGATAAAGGATCTCTCTTCATAACACTACACCACTTTTTTCTAGCTTTTTTGTCTGTTGGAACATGAAAAAATAGTTTGTCGGGCGTACTACTACTTGTACTCTTGCACTTTGGCACGACACAATATTTGTAAGACATTTTTAAGGATATTGATACACAACAATAAATCTATAACAAAGCGACCGTGACAAGCACAGCTCAAGAACTGCGCGGGAAACAGAGTACACCTACAGAACTGAAGAGCGCGTGCGGGGTCGCGCCCCGGGTATGTGTGGGATGACGTCACGCGCTCGCGGCTGGTACTGGCGGGCGTTATTTGAACTGCTACAGTAAAATTGCTGTACTTTCGACATTTCTTGTCCGATTTGGATATTTTTTTTCACCATAAGTCATGTTTTTTTTACTGTCATCGATCTACATACTTAACAAAAATCGTGACTCTTCCTCATTAGAGAGTTCAATAACCGTGTGTTTAAGTTTTGGAATTTACTTTCATTTGGAAAAATCATTTCGTGTATCTGCAAGGAAAAACAGGTAATGTTTAGTTTTATGTTGTCACAGATCGCTTATTAAAGATTTTAGAAGTTCGACCTTTTTGCTAACTTTTGTAACAAACTTCAACAATTAATAAAAATTTGATTGAAATAAAACAAACTTTTAATTTAATTAAAATAAATGGTTGCATTTTGCAATAATAATTTTTAGCATTTGTTTGGTGCGGCGTATTAGCAACATAATTGTATCTGCCAAAAAAATTTAAGTTTCTAAGGCTCCATAGTTCCGGTTCCAGAGATTTCGGAATAAGTGATTGAGTGAAATACCACGAATTTTGCTTTTATTTATTTAAAGCAAACTTTTTCAAACATAGAACGGTGTTGTCCTTCCCATTAGACTCATTTAAAATGACGCAAGCAAAACAAGCTTCTCCATTTTCCTACCAAGTTTAAAAATAAAACACCCGCACAATACTTACCAAACTCCTTTTTTTAACAAAAAGAAAAAGTTTTAAGCTTTTTACTTACGCTACAGAAAGCAGAGGGGAGGTGCTTCCTAAAAGGTTTCAATGACAGTGGGTGTATTTTTCCCTGGAACATAAGTTTATTTTTATTTTTTTGTCCGTCTAAGTTTCCGGAGGGCGCACTGTGTGAAGGGTTAAAGAAGCCGCAAAAATTTGTTGACTTCTTTTGTTTTGAAAATAACTTGACTTTGAGTTGTTTTTGTTTGAAAACAAAAAGCGTTTTTTTTTACTTCCGCTTATTAAATAAGAGTTTGGGGTAATTCTTCTCTTCGTTGTTTCACTATTATTTATTCCTGTACCAACTAATAAAAATATGGTTTCTTATCAATTCATTATTCGAGTCTAGCCAAGCCACGACACCGAGATCTGTGATTCATTCATTTACCTTCAAAAACGTCTAAAAGAGGTAGACAAATGTATCTGCTGATCCCCCATCATCTAGCCCTCAAAATTATCTCCTACATGTAATTTGACATAATGAGGCGCGCGCGCCGCACGCCCTATGCCACCCTGGTACTTTAGCTTATAACTCGGTCACGTGACGACCCATTATATTAGTGAAATTAAAGTAATTATTGTAATTTTCAATGTTTTTTTTATACATAATACTCTTAAGTTTGGCCTCTACCACGCCTGATGCGTCGATGAGAAAGTATCTAAAAAAGTAATGTAATCCACGCCTTACCGACCTTATGACGTCATATCGGAACACAACGAGTCGCTTGGCGCCATGGTTTCGTCGTGAGACCGTTGATAAGCCGCAGCCGAAGCCTTCCACAGGAAGTGAAAAGATTTAAAACATTATCTATCTTTTGCAGGCATCATGGACGCAAAGCACAAAGCAAGCATGGAAAGAGTCTCCCCGAGTGATGTAAACTAAGTTACAACCACCGATTACCGCAAATACGGCCAGATCCCATAGATCAAGATTCTAGACTGGTAGCACAAAATAGATACTACCAGAAGGCCGACTCGACGAGGACGGAGCGAGAACAGATGCATACATGCATAGACGCGTACGTATGATGATCTCGGCAGAATTTCGTATTGGTACGTAGTAATACTGGGTTGGTATTTATATCGTGCGTCCTTTATTTAATTGTAATGAGGTGTGCAATCAATAGCTGGCTATCACTTTTCATAACAAAGTGCTTTTCTTTTTCCGCGGAAATTCGTAGTTTTTGTGAAAATCAATAATCAAAATTAGAGAATATTTGTGTACGAAACGTAATTTTAGACTAAAAATTAAAGTGAATTGGCGTAATGAAACGTCAAATAACCCGTACACATGCAATTTTACCAGATATTGTCAATATTATTGACATTATGGTACGTTTGCGGGCGAAAAATGTCCAAAATGGCCGTGAAATGCTACGACGCCATTCCGTTTCTCTTGTAGCTACGTGAATGTGCTCTGTTTGTATGTGTAGGTTAAAACTGTTAAAAATTGACTCAGCGCCCGCCGATTCCTATACTGGTAGGTTCAAACTGTTCAAAAACTGACTTAGTGCACCTCGACTCTTCAAAGTGTTGTGGCTACTACCCCTAGAGTGTATATAAAAAGCCGGAGGCGCGGAGGGAGGGCAACCCTCGCCTGCCGTAACAAAGTGCAGGCAACCCTGCGAACTGGAGCGGCTGAGGCTGGTCGCCGAAGGCGACCAACAAGTCGAAGCTGCGGAGGTGAGCATGGGTGCCTGCACTTTGTTACGCAAGGGCGAAGGGGTTGCACTTCCCGCAGTGCCGGAGCCGATGCAGAAGTGATTTTTTGTCAAAAATGTGACTTCTGTACTGATAGGTTGAATTGGTCCTAAAATCGGCTTCTGCACTGGTAGGTTCAGATGGGGAATGGGCCCTCCTCCCCTCCTCCAACCATCCCCCAACCAGTTTTGTTTTACAAAATAATGTAAATATAACCTCAAAATTTTATAAAATAAATAATTAATTTCTCAAAAATTAAACATTTCCGCACAAAGTAAAATATACTAGGGGAATAGGGGAGCCGCCCCCTTCCCCCCTTCCACCTCCCATCCCCCAATTAAGGACGCACGATTATGCGGAGTGAACCTTCTGTAAGTGGTTATTTTGTGCCCGAGTGATGTAAACTAAGATGCAACCACTGATTACCGCAAATACGCCCGGCGCACCCGGTGGACATTAGATCAAGATTCCAGACTGGTTGTAGCTTCAGCCGCGGTTTGTCACCACCCTCATGACGAAAATATGCAAACGATGAAAATACTTAATATTTCAGCGCCATCTATTATCGAAGTGGGAATTATTTTTATGTTACGTGACGTCGCTGTGCCACTAGCGTCACCAATCGGTCTTTTTTAGCAGCGTGTTTGTTAGAGAATTCAGCAACGCCATCTAGATTTCGTTAGAACTTCACATCTTTTTTGTGGCTACAAACGGATGTATGGGAACTGCTAGTCTATACGTAGTAATACTTAGTCTATAGTATCACACATGGACTAGGAGCATAAGTCAAACTAAATATGGTTGGCTAGGCTGGGCGCAATCTCGAGCATTTTGTTTTTGCCGACTGTACAAAATGCTCCAGGTTGCGTCAGCCAACTCTATTTATTTTGATGTAGTTTTTTTTTCTACACAACTACGAATTGGTCACATCTTGCTGAAAAAGATGCTGAATCGATCTTTTCAAATAAATCGATCTTTGATAAAATCAGGCTGACTCACGTTAGTACTAACATAGGACGCGCAAACCTTGTTTTATTGAGGTTAAACGTCAGTCACTTAGCAAAACGAGCATAACTTAACTTTGTTTTTCTTGTTAAGAAGTTAAATTTGAAAAATATTTTGGTATGTGGCAGTTAACACCAATAATTCCGTATTAGTGAGGTTTAGAAAGCATAGGTTTGAAATTTAATAATAATAAAGGCGTAGGGATGTGACGACCCCATCGCCCTCTGGTATGTCCAGTACGTACAGTGCAATCAGTCACCGCAGGGCGGCTTGTGGCGAGCCGATGGTGAGTGGCGACACCACGGACCCTACCTCCAGGGGACACTATCAAACATGCGCTTACACACACACATACACACAGCAACACACCCCCTGCCTCTGCGCTTGCTTTAACCAGCCGGCCAGAGTGGAGATGAAAGAGCGGAACCTATGCTCCAGGTTGGAAGTGTAAAATGTCATAACGCCGGGGGCACTTGACTGTATAAGGATCTTGCGCCCCGCAGACTCACCTCTCGACAACCTTAGCTGCTTATATAGTGTTGCCCCCTGGCTGCCCTATGGTGGCTAGATAGGGGGCCTACAACGGCTATCCTGTTCAATAGTTATCAAGCAGCAAGTCACCATCTGCCATTTGTGAGAGATTTTCGAGGCAGATGTCCGTTATCTCACTCCATAACCCTGTTATCCGGCCCATTTAGCATCCCATCCTCATAGCCCACTCCAAGTCGCTTCCTTCCTGGCAATAGTTTGGCAACTGTGGGGGACTGTCCGTTAGTGTATCACAATGATACATTGAGGGAGAGGCCCCCATGGATGCAGCCATCTCACATTTAGATTAAATGGTACCAAAGGCCTCTTCAATGTTGGCTTCGGCCCCATGAATGCCTTTCAAATGACCGGGTCCCTATGAGCCTGTGACTGAAAAGTGTACCTATATAATAATAATAATTCTTTATTTTCAATGCAAAAATATCCTTAAAATTAGAAACAAAACTTACATATTCTATTCTATGTCTTTCTTTAGTAATTATCTTAAGTACCCAGGGAGTTATCCTGTTCCCTAGTTTAGGTAATCCTGAATCTTAGGGTCACAGTGTCATATCCCCTCGACGAGATACAGACTTCGATAGGTGATGTTTATTTTGTTTTATAAAATATGCTGTAAAATATAATGTTTACATCTATATATACATTTAACAAGCATGCAATAGAGATAAAATTAAAACTAGGTAACTTAACCTTCTGAGACCCAAGATTTTAAAGCTTCTTCTGAAGATAGTCCCTGTGTCCCAATAAAAGGAATAAGTAGTTTTGCTGCATAGTCCCAGCCCAATAAATTTATATATCTCCTTAACTACGTTAGGGATAGCTTTAATATTTTGGTGGTACTATAATATCAATATGGTGATATAGGAATGTAAAAAAAAAATCAACAATTATTTGTTCTTTTTTTGGAACATCGGGTCGCAATACGATCAATCAAGATTTTACTAAAAGGCCGTTTATTTTTTAAACTCTTTAATCAGCTTACAAACAACTAAATTTAGTTTCAAAAGTTATACATTTAAAACAACTTTTTTTTGCTAGACAAAAACGAAATATTTTTGCAACAAATAAAGCATACATAACTATTTTCCTAGTCACTATTCAAATCACAGAAAAATTGTAATTAAATTCTACCATAGCACAAAATCAGTCTCAAAAAGTACAGCAAAAAAAGGTTCTTTTTTATCACAATATAAAAATAAAATTAAATGGTTTCTTACGAAACAAAAGCAATATTTAACAACTTCCTGTTAAAATAAAACAAAATGCATGTGTGACTGTTTCGTATGGATCTTCATTTGATGTCGTCGTCTTCATAATCTGACTCCAACAGAATGTCCAAGACAGCATCATCTTTTAAAGCTGAAAATTGATTGTATTATCTAAGGCCCAATGGTCTAATATAAGGAATAAATAATCAGACTGAGAAGTACGACCGAGTGTGCTACTATTAGAACAATAAAACATAACCTAACAGAAAATGTACATTTCTGCAGAACTTTCTTCAAATATGGATTTTGTCACATAAAAAATATTATGATCTATGAATTTAAATAATAGGAATATACGCAAACAATAAGATAACATGGATAAATATGGATTTAACTAACCTCTCCTGGGACGGTGCGCCATCGCCATCACGTTCGGTAATTTTTGACACAATGAAAGAGAGAGCGCTGTCATCTCCTTCAAAGCAGTGTTACCACACAAATAAACTTATTCATAAACACGACAGACCATATCTGCCTATATGACGCGAAATTTAAAACTCCTAGGTTAGTTCAAAATTTTTGTTCTAGTTCTAGGACTATGGGTCATAGTTGGGAAACCTTGATCTGAATATTGGGACTACATGAGTTCTGCATTTTGTTCTAGAAAAATGACGTGGGGTCTCAGGAGGTTAAAAGGGCTAATTTAAAATGTTGGTTGTGTGTATGAGAGTAAGTATGGATGTGTAGTGGAATAGTGTAAGTGTGAGTGAAGAAATATGTGTAGTTTGTTGTCCTTTTATTGAAATTGAATTTGAATTTTATTACGAATTTTCAACAATTCTTCAGTTTTTCCATAGTTTAGAATCATGGACTTTTTGTGAGCACTCTCTTCTAGGTAGATTTATTTATGTCAGGTTCTTACTGAGATTATTGTGAATAAAAGGAGCTAATGCACAATAGTCATAATCTGGTCCATCCAAACCAACTTAAAATGCTGTTTTAACTTTATTTCAACCAGATCATGACTAATTGTGTATTAAATTTCCAAGTCATGCTTTATAAACCTTACTAAGACTGCCACAAACCAAAATATTTTTAACTTCTAAACAAGAAATACAAAGTTAAATTATGCACCTTTTGCTAAGCGAATGACTTTTAACCTTAAGCAAATTTTGATACGCTCTATCGAATGTAGAAGGGCCCTACTTGTTACCTATAGACGTGATATTTCTAACAGCAAAATAAAAAATTCTGACTCTACAAAACGCTCTAGGTTGCACCCAACCAACCCTATTTATTTTGATGTAGTTATTTTTTCAACACATCTTCGAATTGGTCTCATCTTGTTACTGGATACATAGGCACAAGGGTTACCCACGGTGCGCTGGTCATAGCATGCGGTTATTCGGGTCACCTGACGCTAGAATATCAACAACACCAGGTTTTCAAGGGTTCATTTGAAGAAACTAGGTCTCTCCTCATATTGAAGAAAATATATTTGATTTATCGATCTTTTATCTAGGGATTCCACATATAAACAATGTTTTAAGATTTATACTTTTGTCAAAAAAAAAAAACCTTTTCCACCCTCTTTTTTTTTGTTTTCAAACGTTCGTTTCAAAGACGCGGTTAAAAGATCAACTTGTTTTTTTTTATAAAATAGGCAATAGAAATATGAAGGGATGTTACCTAAATCCAATAATTTTTTCCCTACAAAATATTTCAGTATTAGCTAAAAACACACCAATTTGTTGTTTCGCTGCATGATCACTAGTATTACGCGTCCAAGAACAAGAGGCCAAAGAGCCAACATATAATCAAATAAGGTCTTGGCCATTCGACTTATTGTGCTGGACGGGTAATAAAAAAGTTGCTAGGGTATGCCATCCTCTTAAGTTTAATCTCTGTAATTTAGAAGATTATTTATTATATTATGGTCGTGTCAGATATCTGACACTAAATCGACACCATAATCTAGTTTAGTAAGTAAACATAGAGTCTTGCGTATTTTTCTTAGTATTGTTTTTTATGAATTGATTATCATGTCAGTTCCTAGTGTAAAATTATATACACAGGGTGTAAAAGCAAAGGCAAGAATCCTTCTAGGGTATGTAAGTATGAATCATACAGTGTTTAAAAAAAAATTAGCAGCAATTTTTTTTTATGTAGCTGTACCACATAATAACACGATTTGTTAAACTTGAAATACTCTAATCCGGTGGACACTCTCGCTGGTCGTTGACCTCTGATAGCGTCAATAGCACAGAACATAATTACTCAATGTGATTGGTCGTTACCGCACTACGGGGTGAATGAACTGCATTGATAAGAGTGCGTAGCTGGATCTTAGGAAAACAATATAAGTTTTGGTAAAAATTAAGGGTATATTTTTTTTTATCGTAATCGTATCGCAGTATCGTGTATACTTTCATACCCTAATGGGATTCTTGGTTTTGCATTTACACCCTGTATTTATTGTTAGCATAGTAAAATCCGTTATTTGTAATATTTAGTTAATGTTTACTGTATTTGCTGTGGATTTTTATTCATGAATAAAAAAAAAAAAAAAAAAACTTTTATACTACACCTGCTCGGAAAGTACCTTCTTACGTTCTTGAAAACGATGCAGAAAATACGTCATTACTGTCATACAAATATGCGGGCGGAAAAAGTGTATGAAAATCCATTGTTAACGTGCCTGAGCGGGCAGAAAAAGTATATGCAAATCCATTGTTAACGTGCTGTTTTTTTTTTAAATGACATAAAGAATGAGCAAGTGGCCAAGTGGCCAGTATTATTTTGCGAACTCGTACATAAAACTCGAAAAATGATACTGGCCACTTGCTTTTCCTGTACATAATAAAAAATAATAAGGAAATAAAAAGCGACAATCGCACGCGAGTCAGTCGGTTTCTTTTATTGTATCTTGATTAAAAGTAAAATGATACTATTTCCTCGCAGGTGTAGTATAAAGCACTATGTATCACTCGGGAGAAAGTGCGATTCCCCTTTCTTCCCTCGGTGAACAATGTACTATTGTCCCTTACTGTTATCAGGTGAACGTGGTAATTTCTTACCTTAAGAAAATCTGCAGTTTATTTTCTGTCAACTGTTTACTTTGCAAGCGCATCCGACTTTATTTTTTAAAAGAAACTCAATCCTTTTTCCTACTTTTTTATGCAAATATTTTGAGAGTAATGGCTCGAGTAAACGGCTGCCGGTGAGCCAGCAAGTTGGCAAATGTTTAATTAGCTAACTAAAAATCCTTTTTTAGGGTTCCGTTGTACCTAAAAGGTACAAAAGGAACCATTATTGTGAGACTCCGATGTACGTCCGTCCGTATGTCACAGCCTCATAACTTTAGCACCGTTAAAGATAAAGACATGAAATTTGGCACAAAAATAGCATTAATTGGCCCACATATTATCATGGAGTAAAAAAATGTGAAAAATTTGAAATTGTTCAAAATATTTCCGAAACAAAAGTGAGAAAAGTAAAATATATTATCCTAAAAATACAAAATAGGTATTAAATTGTAGATAATAGAAACCTGTGGGTCTACCGCGTAATTCTCATTTTCATCAACATCAACTTGAGATTGAAATTTGAAGTGCGTGCGACGACGCCCGCCTAACATGCCATCTCTTTTGCACGCGTTGAATTTCGCATGCATTTGCTTGAAGCTGATACAAATGAGAATTACGCGGTAGAGCCCCTGATTGCAAAAATATATACTCTTACTATATTTACTGGCACTGGTTTTGAGACATCTTTGAAAAATATAAAAAAAGAAGTAAAATAAATAAAAAATATATTTTATAAAAATAAAATATGGGTATTATATTGTAGGTATTAAAAAGCTGATTGTAAAAGTATATAGTTTGGCTATATTTAACTGTATCTATTTCGAGAAATCCTTGAAAAACCATAAAAAATTGTATATCCCCCCCCTTATCTCTAAAACTGGTGTACCCAAAAATATGAAAAAAAATCATAGTAATATGTGTTTACGTAAAAATTACAAGAAAAATAAAGCGGTTGAGAAATTCACGAAAACAAAATTACAAAATTAAATTTATCATCCACAATACGGCACCTTGGTACGCGAGTCTGACTCGCACTTGGCCGGTTTTTTTTTACCTATCTACACACTTTCATCCATCAGCCTGGTTCGTCCACTGCTGGACACAAGCCTTTCCAGGACTTTGCCACTCCCGGCGATCATCCTGGAAGAATTGCCCATACTCACACACGCTGGGCAGGCGGGTTGGTGAGCGCGGTGCCGGAATCCTCGCACCAGTGACGCCACTGCCCGTCACCAGTCTGTTCCATCCATCGGTCTCAGGCATGGTGGGCCTCCTAGTTTTTTGCCTGTGAGCTGTCCTCTTACTCTCCCCCGAATTACTTCGAGGAGATCTCGCATGTTGTGAATCTACACACTTTAGTTATCCTTTAACCCTGTTAAACTTCATCATAGGTAGAACAATAGTAACAATCAATCGCAGTCAGATCATGTACGGATCCAACTTTCAGAAAAAAGATTCAAATTTCAAAAAGTAAAATTAACTAAATTTGATAAGTATTTTTGTTTTTAACAAAACAGATAAAAACTCCTTCACCCACTTTTTACCGATGATTATTTATTTTGACCCCAAAAAGCAGTGCAGATGGGGAAAAAAAAACTTCCAAGAAATTAGTTCATTTAATAGTGTACGGAACCCCGTACACGCAGTGTACAGATTCTGTTATCTATAAAAAAAGCGCGTCTTTAGACATCCTAATTATCTTGCTTCATGCATGATACATTTCACGGTATCTTCATCTCACTTTTTATTTTAATCAACTAAAATTTCTTGCTGCAATCTGTGGAGTTTTCATTTTGTGTTTGGTAAGCTAATAAAAATCCATTGTGATTTATTTATATAAACACGTTTCAATATACAAGGTGACTTTTTGATCATCGTCCAAATTCATACTGGTGGCTTGGTAAGTGATCAGTATCATGCATTAGTAACAATTTTGGTGAAATTCGTAAAATGAAATTTCGACTCCCCATAGTGATTCACTCGGGACTGGAACTGAATTTATACGGGAAGCCAAAATTTCATTATACGAATTTCACAAAAATTGTTACTGATCTAAGATACTGATCACTTATCAAGCCTCCAGTATGAATTTGGACGATGATCAAAAAGTCACCTTGTATATTTTTATTCATTAGTTTAAGAAAAAAATGAAAAAATGAAGAGTACAAGGAAGCTGAAGAGCTAATGAATACCTTTGCCTAGCAATATATAAAAAACTATCTGTCAATGTCAAGTCTGACATTTTATACATGATCTATAGTGGTCACGCCCTAAGAATTAATTCCTTATTCTAAGGTTTGTTTTTGTTTTTTTCTTTAATAAAAACAAAAAATGTTTCCGGCAAAGGTATCAGAGCCATTATCAAACAAGGATATTGTTTCGAAATCCAAGATAAAAAAAAATATTTATATATATAAAAATAAAATTTTTGGGAAAGCGTAAAATACAATTCCCTTAGCTTTTTACCAACTTTAATTTTAACTATTATTTTTATTAAAGTAAGCAGGTACATAGTTTGAAAGGTTGTGGATTACGAAGTAGCATTACTAAAGGTTCTCATTTAACCGCGGATCCCTAACAAGACAAAGCCCGTAATGTGTCGGCTCGGCACTACCTTATTGTTCAGTACGTTAATCTGTTTGTCCGTCTGCTTGAGGTCCGAGGGTCAATATTTTCATCATAAACTTGGGATTTCGTCTTCAATTACCAGGCGACGCTTTTGGGGCACTAAGACGGTTATTAGTAAATATCATGAAAGGCGAACTGCTTTTTTTTTTTGAGTAATCTTTTGTGTATTGATTAAAGGTAATTTTGATTTAAAAAAAATATAAATAACTAGTCAATTGTCCACTACATTTTTCAGTTATAATCTATCATATTGCAACATTTTCATCGGAAACCATTTTGGTTCCAGAATTCGTACGAAGTACTTCAAGAATTTGATATCAGTCAGGATTATGATATGGTACAACTAACTTACGTCATAAATATTTATTTAAAATATATACAAATTTAAATATAATTTCCTAAAATACACGAAAAAGAAAAGCACAAAGTGAAACGCATATATTTTTTGTAATATCTCAAAAATTGTGAGAGTTGAATCCTTTTCATTTCGTCATATCGTGTATAGTGTACTTTGTGCTGTGGTAATTAATAAATTGTTATCTTATCTTATCTTATCTAAATTAGATTTTTACGCAAAAGCCGAAAAGTATGGGGCGTCAGAGGTGTTCCGAGTGTGAACTGTGAAATGCAAGTCACTACCCAAACGTCCCAACGTGTTGTGTGGTGAGCCCAAAAGTCGTACTATAGGCATAAATACACGTTTTATAGGGCATGCAGGTTTCCTTACGATGTTTTCCTTCTCCGTTTAGCAAGTTGCAAGTAAAAACAAATACTATGCATACTTATAAATTCCGAAAAACTCATTGGTGTATGGGGATCGAACCTGGATCTCAAGATTGAGAGGCCAGCGTTCTACCCCTGACTGAGCTGCAGCCACGCATCTAAATTAGATTTTTAGCCAAAAGCCGAAAAGAAAGGTTTTGTAAATACAGAAAGTATCGACAGATGACCATCTTAGCGTCCCAATTCTCTACTAATATTACTGTGGAGTGCATGTCAGTTTGTTTTGTTTGTCGGCTCGTCCGTTTGTTTGTTCGACGTACAACTGATAATGTTTTCTCAAGTGGGCCGAGTTTTGGACGGATTTTAACGGTAGAATACTGCTTACCGGGAAGAAAAACTAGTTTTTGGAAAAGAAATGCTTGGCGATCGTGTTTTTTTTTTGACGTGTCATCCGTTGATTGGTTGATTGATTTCTTTGATTACTTTGATTTCTGTTTATCTCTGTATAAAATATATTAATAATTAATAAATAACAACAAAAATAACAGTTTTGAGTATTTTCGAAATATACTTTGGGGCTTTCTGTCAAATGGTGAAAGATTTGAATACAGAATGACATGAAATGAAAATATAAATATACAACCTTATTACTAATTATATTAAATATATTAGGTTTTTGAATCGTACATGTTAATAATTTATTATTTATGATAATAATAAGTTGATGTTTATTTGAACAAAATAATAACAATCGTAAGCGAATGCACCGCCATCGATTCTTATGATTGGGTAAAGAGGCGGCATAAGAAGAATCCACTTAATTTACGGTTGCA
The DNA here is from genome assembly GCA_934047225.1 of Ypsolopha sequella. Classification (NCBI taxonomy): domain Eukaryota; kingdom Metazoa; phylum Arthropoda; class Insecta; order Lepidoptera; family Ypsolophidae; genus Ypsolopha; species Ypsolopha sequella. The sequence continues at coordinate 22,223,213 of OW204005.1, read as the reverse complement.
TCTTATATATCGTTGGTGATGGATTCTTCCTGTGTTTGTTTTGTTAATAATATTATTAAATACTATCACCATTTTAAACTCTTTAAGTGTCGATTCTTTGTTTGGATATGTATACAATCTTAAAAAGTAATTAATCCGATCAAATAATGAAATTGAAATTGAAATATATTTATTTATGTAATGTAGGTATATCAGATACACTTATTACAGGTCGGTTTTAATGTTATATAATTAAATTAAATAATCTATTTGTATAGGTAATAGTTTTGTATAATAAATAATAATATGGGGAAATACACAAGGAAATAATAAAGTTTAGGTTTACTTAAATTTAATAACAAAATACATTTGAATAAAATAAAAAATCTCAAATCTAGGAATAAAAAATAATATAAATATAAGTAATACGAGTACATAAAAATAAATATATGCCTAACTCCGCCCATTCGATTAGCCTTGCTAAGATTAGGGCAAGAAACTTAGCAAGATCATGTCTTTTTTTTCATAATATTAGTTACTTACAAACAACTAAATGTAAAAAGTAAGCTTATATTTTAATTAAATATAGAGATAAAAAATACAATGAGTAATTTTTAATATTTTTGGTTTTGCCTACAATAGGGAGCATCTCAGTAGGTGGTTCAAAAAGAGAAGAGGTTTCTTTCTTGGACCCCGTAATTTACATTATACTGGCGGTTAATTTGATAACATTTTTCCTTAATACAGGGTGTTCTAATGTAAAAGTTTTAGCGTCCCTTTTAATCCATATGCGAAAAAATCCTCAGTGCGAGAGCGACGGATTCAAGGAAAAGTAGCAAAAAGTTGTTTTTTTATTAATATAAAATATACTAAAGTTGCTATCAAAATTTCGTTTAACCAGGTCCTAGATACTGTTACAATCCATCTAATAAAATATAATTGCAGTCCATATGTCATTCCAAATTGTCAAACCAGGAGAATTGATGTCGAAAAAGACCTCATTTCAATAAATATTTCTATCGAGCCGAATTTCTCCAATCACGTTTCTGTTCTAACAGATCCCTAGAAAAAGAATCTAAAAATAATATACTATTTTATCAAAATAATACATTATTTGCTGAAGTAGATATGCACGTTCTAAAAGTGTAGATTTTTTTTCCGTAGCGCCTTAACAACTGTTACTATGGTAACAACTCTGAAATTGCAAAAAAGAATCAGCTGTTCCATAGAACAGTTAAATACCTACTCGATCGAAATGTATGAAACTGCTGATTTATTTTTGCGATTTCAGGGTTGGCCTCATAGTAAAAGTTGTTCATATGAATGGGTAGAACAACCCATTTAAGAGGATGGCATACCCTAGCAACTTTTTTTATTACCTGCCCAGCACAATAAGTCTAATGGCAAAGACCTTATTTGCTTTTCATAGAGGCGATTATATGTTTGCTCTTTGGACTCTTGTTCTTGAACGCGTAATACTAGTGATCACGCAGCGAAACAACAAATTGGTGTGTTTTTAGCTAATACTGAAATATTTTGTAGGGAAAAAATATTGGATTTAGGTAACATCCCTTCATATTTCCATAGCCTATTTAAAAAAAAAAAATCAAGTTGATCTCTTAACCGCGTTTTTGAAACGAACGTTTGAAAACCAAAAAAAAGAGGTGTCAGGTGTCCCGTTAAAGGAAAAAGGTTATCAAATTAACACTCTGTATACAAGTCAGTTTTCGATAAAATTTCGTTGCGCAAACATTTAACTAACAATGTAAAGGTAAGTTTAAACGATTCAATAGCGTGGGTGCTTCTCCATAAAACTTGATGTCTTGGAGATAATAATGTAAAATACATTGTTTCGACACTCCATTCCTTTTGTTTTATTGTTATTTTGCCGGTTGTTTACATACTGGAGGTTAAGTTCGTTCCGAGACTGTGTGGGCCTAGGTTATAGTGTTAGATGTTATTTTACAATACTAAGTTGGTTGTTATTTTGAAGTGGATACTTGTTTGTTCGCATCTCGTATAGGGTGTAGGGTTGCCAGATGGGAAAACCAAAATATCTGGGCAAAATTTCAAAAAGTCGGGATTTTGATACTATGGTCGGGACAAATAAATATTACGAATCGAAAAATTATTTTTTGTTATTAAAATTAAAGCAATTATAACAAAATGCTTTTTTGCCCGTCGACCGTTGTTATTTGTAATTTGTCGGGACAATTTGTATTTTGTCGGGATTTTGGACATCATATGAAATGTCAGGACAATCCCGACCATCTGGCAACCCTAATAGGGTGGCAGAAGTTATATATGTTCAGAAGTTATAAGTCATTTCCGAACGTCTTTGTTTAACAAATGTTAATTTGATTTCTTATAACTAGCAGGTCGAACTGCTAGTTATAACTAGCAGGTCGAACTGCTAGTCATAAGTGTGACATGAAATGAAAAAAAAAAAACTGGTAGGCGAGACCGTTGGACTGACGATCTGAAGGACGTTGCGGGTGGCGGCTGGATGAGGATGACTGAGGACCGCCAATAGTGGTGTAATATTGGGGAGGCCTATGTCCAGCAGTGGACGAATACGGACTGGATTGGAGGAGAGACCAACGGTGTAACTAAAAAACGGTGTTTAACTTTAGACAGTGTTTAAATCTGTTGCTGTCACTTTTTTACAATATGAAAGAAAAGGCGACAACAACAGATTTAAACACTGTCTAAAGTTAAACACCGTTTTGTATTAACACTGCAACGGTGTTACTACAAAACGGTGTTTAACTTTAGACAGTGTTTAAATCTGTTGCTGTCACTCTTTTACAATATGAAAGAAAAGGCGACAACAACAGATTTAAACACTGTCTAAAGTTAAACACCGTTTTGTAGCAACACGGCAAGTGTTTACTACAATTTTACTGACAAGTTTAAAACATTAAAGAGAGCAATTTAATTATATACGAAGTCCTCTTGTTTTTTTTTTAATCCCAAAAAGCCGCACTTTCTAAAGATCTTCAGAAACGGAAGGAGCCTTCACTCAAAGCAAAAAATAAAAATAAGAGCACGCTGTATATCAAGTTTCCAAGCATCTGCCCGCCACAAGAAAAACCTTATTTTAAATGTAGACAAGATTTCAGGTTGCTGTGTGGGATATTAAGAAAGATTTTAGTTGGAAATATAAAATAAGTATAAAATTGTATTATATGTTTTATAGCGACATCCAGCGCTTTGGATACTGTATGTAAATATAATTAAAGTGCATTACTAACTAGTAAAGATCAACTAGAAACAAATTTAACCCTTAATAAGGCAGAGAAAATGAGCTTATGCTTATGCTTAATGGCGCGGCGCGTTCACAAAAAAAAAACTTATAGCTAACACAGTAGTAAAGGTTTACTTAATAAGTAGGGAGTAATCTATAGATGAAAATAACAACACGACAAAAGGATGTAACTCGAGCTATGTGCCATCCAAAACATGCTTTGGTTGGCGCTGGTTTATTAATTTTTAATGATTTTTATTATTAAATTTGTTTTCATTATAATTCTGTTTTTAGTGTTTTTTTTTGTTTATTACCGCTTTTTTCTAGAAATTTTGAACTAAAAATACATATTAGATAAAAAAAAAATTGCAGTCTCTCATAAAAATTATGGTGGCATGTATATTGCCACTACCTTATTAAAGTAAATAGATATTTTATTTCGGCAAAGAATCGAACCTACGACCTTTCATTCACGACAAGTGTGCTACCGCCACCGAAGTAGTCATCCTAGCTAGACGGTAGCATTTTTTCACCATACCTGGGGTGGAATGGACGAGTCTCCTGAAGTAAAATAGCAGTATAATTTTTCTACCATACCTGGGGTGGAGTGGACGCATCTCCTGAAGTTAAATTGCAGTATAATTTTTCTACCATACCTGGGGTGGAATGGACGCATCTCCTGAAGTTAAATTGCAGTATAATTTTTATACCACACCTGGGGTGGAATGGACGCATATCCTGAAGTAAAATAGCAGTATAATTTTTCTACCATACCTGGAGTGGAATGGACGCATCTCCTGAAGTAAAATAGCAGTATAATTTTTCTACCATACCTGGGGTGGAGTGGACGCATCTCCTGAAGTTAAATTGCAGTATAATTTTTCTACCATACCTGGGGTGGAATGGACGCATCTCCTGAAGTTAAATTGCAGTATAATTTTTATACCACACCTGGGGTGGAATGGACGCATATCCTGAAGTAAAATAGCAGTATAATTTTTCTACCATACCTGGAGTGGAATGGACGCATCTCCTGAAGTAAAATAGCAGTATAATTTTTCTACCATACCTGGAGTGGAATGGACGCATCTCCTGAAGTAAAATAGCAGTATAATTTTTCTACCATACCTGGAGTGGAATGGACGCATCTCCTGAAGTAAAATAGCAGTATAATTTTTCTACCATACCTGGAGTGGAATGGACGCATCTCCTGAAGTAAAATAGCAGTATAATTTTTCTACCATACCTGGGGTGGAATGGACGCATCTCCTGAAGTTAAATTGCAGTATAATTTTTATACCACACCTGGGGTGGAATGGACGCATATCCTGAAGTAAAATAGCAGTATAATTTTTCTACCATACCTGGAGTGGAATGGACGCATCTCCTGAAGTAAAATAGCAGTATAATTTTTCTACCATACCTGGGGTGGAGTGGACGCATCTCCTGAAGTAAAATAGCAGTATAATTTTTCTACCACACCTGGGGTGGAATGGACGCATCTCCTGAAGTTAAATTGCAGTATAATTTTTATACCACACCTGGGGTGGAATGGACGCATATCCTGAAGTAAAATAGCAGTATAATTTTTCTACCATACCTGGAGTGGAATGGACGCATCTCCTGAAGTAAAATAGCAGTATAATTTTTCTACCATACCTGGAGTGGAATGGACGCATCTCCTGAAGTAAAATAGCAGTATAATTTTTCTACCATACCTGGAGTGGAATGGACGCATCTCCTGAAGTAAAATAGCAGTATAATTTTTCTACCATACCTGGAGTGGAATGGACGCATCTCCTGAAGTAAAATAGCAGTATAATTTTTCTACCATACCTGGAGTGGAATGGACGCATCTCCTGAAGTAAAATAGCAGTATAATTTTTCTACCATACCTGGAGTGGAATGGACGCATCTCCTGAAGTAAAATAGCAGTATAATTTTTCTACCATACCTGGAGTGGAATGGACGCATCTCCTGAAGTAAAATAGCAGTATAATTTTTCTACCATACCTGGAGTGGAATGGACGCATCTCCTGAAGTAAAATAGCAGTATAATTTTTCTACCACACCTGGAGTGGAATGGACGCATCTCCTGAAGTAAAATAGCAGTATAATTTTTCTACCATACCTGGAGTGGAATGGACGCATCTCCTGAAGTAAAATAGCAGTATAATTTTTCTACCATACCTGGAGTGGAATGGACGCATCTCCTGAAGTAAAATAGCAGTATAATTTTTCTACCACACCTGGAGTGGAATGGACGCATCTCCTGAAGTAAAATAGCAGTATAATTTTTCTACCACACCTGGAGTGGAATGGACGCATCTCCTGAAGTAAAATAGCAGTATAATTTTTCTACCATACCTGAGGTGGAATGGACGCATCTCCTGAAGTAAAATAGCAGTATAATTTTTCTACCCTACCTGGGGTGGAATGGACGCATCTCCTGAAGTAAAATAGCAGTATAATTTTTCTACCCTACCTGGGGTGGAATGGACGCATCTCCTGAAGTAAAATAGCAGTATAATTTTTCTACCCTACCTGGGGTGGAATGGACGCATCTCCTGAAGTAAAATAGCAGTATAATTTTTCTACCCTACCTGGGGTGGAATGGACGCATCTCCTGAAGTAAAATAGCAGTATAATTTTTCTACCCTACCTGGGGTGGAATGGACGCATCTCCTGAAGTAAAATAGCAGTATAATTTTTCTACCCTACCTGGGGTGGAATGGACGCATCTCCTGAAGTAAAATAGCAGTATAATTTTTCTACCATACCTGGGGTGGAATGGACGCATCTCCTGAAGTAAAATAGCAGTATAATTTTTCTACCATACCTGGGGTGGAATGGACGCATCTCCTGAAGTAAAATAGCAGTATAATTTTTCTACCACACCTGGGGTGGAATGGACGCATCTCCTGAAGTAAAATAGCAGTATAATTTTTCTACCATACCTGGGGTGGAATGGACGCATCTCCTGAAGTAAAATAGCAGTATAATTTTTCTACCACACCTGGGGTGGAATGGACGCATCTCCTGAAGTAAAATAGCAGTATAATTTTTCTACCACACCTGGGGTGGAATGGACGCATCTCCTGAAGTAAAATAGCAGTATAATTTTTCTACCATACCTGGGGTGGAATGGACGCATCTCCTGAAGTAAAATAGCAGTATAATTTTTCTACCATACCTGGGGTGGAATGGACGCATCTCCTGAAGTTAAATAGCAGTTTAATTTTTCTACCATACCTGGGGTGGAATGGACGCATTTCCTGAAGTAAAATAGCAGTATAATTTTTCTACCACACCTGGGGTGGAATGGACGCATCTCCTGAAGTAAAATAGCAGTATAATTTTTCTACCATACCTGGGGTGGAATGGACGCATCTCCTGAAGTAAAATAGCAGTATAATTTTTCTACCATACCTGGGGTGGAATGGACGCATCTCCTGAAGTAAAATAGCAGTATAATTTTTCTACCATACCTGGGGTGGAATGGACGCATCTCCTGAAGTAAAATAGCAGTATAATTTTTCTACCACACCTGGGGTGGAATGGACGCATCTCCTGAAGTAAAATAGCAGTATAATTTTTCTACCATACCTGGGGTGGAATGGACGCATCTCCTGAAGTAAAATAGCAGTATAATTTTTCTACCACACCTGGGGTGGAATGGACGCATCTCCTGAAGTAAAATAGCAGTATAATTTTTCTACCATGCCTGGGGTGGAATGGACGCATCTCCTGAAGTAAAATAGCAGTATAATTTTTCTACCACACCTGGGGTGGAATGGACGCATCTCCTGAAGTAAAATAGCAGTATAATTTTTCTACCACACCTGGGGTGGAATGGACGCATCTCCTGAAGTAAAATAGCAGTATAATTTTTCTACCATACCTGGGGTGGAATGGACGCATCTCCTGAAGTAAAATAGCAGTATAATTTTTCTACCATACCTGGGGTGGAATGGACGCATCTCCTGAAGTTAAATAGCAGTTTAATTTTTCTACCATACCTGGGGTGGAATGGACGCATTTCCTGAAGTAAAATAGCAGTATAATTTTTCTACCACACCTGGGGTGGAATGGACGCATCTCCTGAAGTAAAATAGCAGTATAATTTTTCTACCATACCTGGGGTGGAATGGACGCATCTCCTGAAGTAAAATAGCAGTATAATTTTTCTACCATACCTGGGGTGGAATGGACGCATCTCCTGAAGTAAAATAGCAGTATAATTTTTCTACCCTACCTGGGGTGGAATGGACGCATCTCCTGAAGTAAAATAGCAGTATAATTTTTCTACCATACCTGAGGTGGAATGGACGCATCTCCTGAAGTAAAATAGCAGTATAATTTTTCTACCACACCTGGGGTGGAATGGACGCATCTCCTGAAGTAAAATAGCAGTATAATTTTTCTACCATACCTGGGGTGGAATGGACGCATCTCCTGAAGTAAAATAGCAGTATAATTTTTCTACCCTACCTGGGGTGGAATGGACGCATCTCCTGAAGTAAAATAGCAGTATAATTTTTCTACCCTACCTGGGGTGGAATGGACGCATCTCCTGAAGTAAAATAGCAGTATAATTTTTCTACCCTACCTGGGGTGGAATGGACGCATCTCCTGAAGTAAAATAGCAGTATAATTTTTCTACCATACCTGGGGTGGAATGGACGCATCTCCTGAAGTAAAATAGCAGTATAATTTTTCTACCATACCTGGGGTGGAATGGACGCATCTCCTGAAGTAAAATAGCAGTATAATTTTTCTACCACACCTGGGGTGGAATGGACGCATCTCCTGAAGTAAAATAGCAGTATAATTTTTCTACCATACCTGGGGTGGAATGGACGCATCTCCTGAAGTAAAATAGCAGTATAATTTTTCTACCACACCTGGGGTGGAATGGACGCATCTCCTGAAGTAAAATAGCAGTATAATTTTTCTACCATACCTGGGGTGGGATGGACGCATCTCCTGAAGTAAAATAGCAGTATAATTTTTCTACCATACCTGGGGTGGAATGGACGCATCTCCTGAAGTTAAATAGCAGTTTAATTTTTCTACCATACCTGGGGTGGAATGGACGCATTTCTTGAAGTAAAATAGCAGTATAATTTTTCTACCACACCTGGGGTGGAATGGACGCATCTCCTGAAGTAAAATAGCAGTATAATTTTTCTACCATACCTGGGGTGGAATGGACGCATCTCCTGAAGTAAAATAGCAGTATAATTTTTCTACCATACCTGGGGTGGAATGGACGCATCTCCTGAAGTTAAATAGCAGTTTAATTTTTCTACCATACCTGGGGTGGAATGGACGCATTTCCTGAAGTAAAATAGCAGTATAATTTTTCTACCATACCTGGGGTGGAATGGACGCATTTCCTGAAGTTAAATAGCAGCATAATTTTTACAGTAACTGATTATTAGTTATAGCAAAGCACAAAACGTTTTGAATTTTTGAAAAATTTCTTTTATTACCGACGTTAGCGTTAGCGAAATTTATCACTTTTAGTATAAATCGTGTCAGATGACGTCACGTGACATGCCGTTAAGCTCACTTTGATTGCCAATAACTTCGTAATTTTATGAGATATCGAAAAAATAATGTTACTACTGTGTATAGCTTTTTAATCGCAATTAATTTTCATAAAATCTTCTTGTAGGAGATGGGCTCATTGTCTTAGAAAATCGTATTGATTTTCAATTAATTGTCATACTGCTATTCGCCTAAACAAATTGGTGTGTTTTTAGCCAATACTGAAATATTTTGTGGGGAAAAATATATTGGATTTAGGTAACATCCCTTCATATTCCTATTGCCTATTTTATAAAAAAAAATCAAGTTGGTCTCTTAACCGCGTCTTTGAAACGAATGTTTGAAAACCAAAAAAAAGAGGGTGGAAAACATTTTCTTTTTTGACAAAAGTATAAATCTTAATACATTGTTTACAGGTGCAATCCCTAGATAAAAGATCGATAAATCAAATTTATTTTCTTCAATATGAGGAGAGACCTAGTTTCTTCCAATGATACCTTGAAAACCTGGTGTTGGTGATGTTCTAGCGTCAGGTGTCCCGTTAGGCACTGAAATAAAAACATTTGCAGTATGAGAATATGAACCTTGTTTTTGATCTGTATAACACCGACACCACAGTTTTTTTTACTAAAATCCTTTTCTCCTCTTCCCATTCTAAACCTGAATTGGACGCAGACGCACTGTGGTGTGAACAACGGACCAGTTACGCTGACTGCACATTTAACAAGATTTCTACCTTTTTACTGCGCACTGTGGTTACGGATTATGTTTAATTAGGCCTCGATGAAGTTTGGGTTATAATAAGGTGTATTTATTAATTTTCCTGTCATTGAGTTTTTTTACCCGTGTTCTCAATACTGGGTGTTAAATTTATAAATTTTTTTCTTCAAACAGGTTGTTCTACCCATGAATATGAACAACTTTTACTAGGAGGCCAACCCTGAAATCGCGAAAAAATCAGCTGTTCCATAGAAAAGTTAACCTACTCGACCAAAAAGTATGAAACAGCTGATTTATTTTTTGTGATTTTAGGGTTGGTCCCATGATAATAGTTGTTCATATTAATGGATGATAACACCCCGTTTTAAGGAAAAAGGTTATCATCTTAACACCCTGTATAAATACGTAATAACATACAAAATTTCAGTAAAATCAGTCGAAGTGGCTTTTTACTAAGCTGCGTATAGACGGACACCAAATCTTTGTTCATTAATTAAATCTCAAAATTGATGAACGATCGAGAAACCAAATCCATAACAACGAGAAGAAAGGATAAAATGGATAAATAACAATGCTGATGAAATCTGCCTATGCGGATTACCATAAAAAAACGTAAAATCTAAAGCGTAAAGACATGAGTGAGAGACATGAAACAAATGAAAAACATTGCATTTAAATCTTATTTAGGTCAAGTCAAGCGAAATACTAAAGAAAATGGCTTAATTGTGTGGTTTACATTTTTCTAATGAACTTTTAACCTCTTTAAGGCTTTTAGCCTTTAGCTTTGGAAACTTTTTCTTTGTCCTCACAATCCCATTTCCTCCGAACACTGTGCGGCCCAGTACGAGTATCCTTGCGGTTTCCTGCAACTCGGTCGTTGTGGCCTGCGGTCTACAATGTAAGTATCACTGTGTGCTATAGCTTATATATAGTAAGATTGTATATATATCGTCACGACATAAATCCCTGGGGGGGTACCAGAGGTGTTTCCGAGTAAGGACTGTGAAACACAGTCCACATTCACACACCCACGTTTCAGCGATCTTTATTACGTCGCTGGTGGGTGGTGAAGCCTATCGCCGTACTTCGGGCACAAATTGACCAACAGCTTGACGTGCGTTCTGAAGCACGCAGACCGGACACAAATTAATGTACACCGCGGGGATTGAACCCACGACCTCTGGTTAAGGCGATATGTGAAAAAAATACAGTTGTTTCTTTTCGGTGTATTTCGTGAAATACACGGAAAAATTTAAATCAGTTTCTGGTATATGCATTTTGACTATATAATCTAGGGATTTGAAATTGGAAAACATGTTTGGATACATTTTCCTCGATAGAAATAATTGTTGAAATGAGGTCTTCAAACACACTTTTTCTCCTCGTTTGACGAATAGGAACCATATACAGAACTCAAACATATTTTATTAGATGGGTTTCAACAATATCTAGAATTTTGATTTTGGAAATTTTGCTAGCTAGTTTAGTTTTTTTAATAAACTTTTTTTTAAATAAAATAGACTTTTTTCCCTTTTGCCCTGACTCCGCCCCTCTCGCACTGCGCGAAGTTTCGCTTGGATTGACAGTGACAAAAATAAAATTCGCATAGCCTCTTAAGCTCGATACATATTTCGGGCTCGGATATATTTGTGTTTACCAAGTTGTAGCAATAATTTTTGACAGTTCTCCAATCTTACTAGCGCCGCAAACGGCATATATAATCACTTATTTGAGGATTTACACAAGAAAAATAGATTTTTCAATGCAAGTGCTCGTAAAGACCCACTTTTGATGCACCAAAACCGAATAGAAAGTCGATTATTTTGCCCTAGGGCTTTATTATTATTATTATTTTTAATTTATTTACAATGGTTGGCTAACTTGCAACCTTTCCTGTGTACCTTAAATGTAATACTTTTTTTTCCACTGTTTAACGGCTCTGGATACAGTCCTTTTGAGCCAATCATAATTTAAAGTTCACAAGATTATATTTGTTTTATTTCCTCACACTATGCATTGAAAAACGTAGTCCGATACACGGGCGTAAGAGCAATAAATTACTCGGTTACGTTTAAAACACGCTCGTGTTTTAAATCGTCCTCGTAATTTATTCCTTTTCGCCCTTGTAGCATAAACTACTATTATTTTAGTAACTTTCAATCCAGTTGTCATTTCAATTAACTTATGTTTTTTGGTTAAATTCATTTAGTTTGGTTGTTTTAGCTTTTCTTTCGCATTAGGTACAATCTTTACCTGTAAAAGCAGATTTATTTTTTGTTGTTCAATAAATAAATAAATATATAAACAAAAATAAATGTCGTTTCTCAAATAAGTGATTTAAGGTGGCTCCGTCGGAATAATTAGCAACTCGATTCGTGGTGGTTGAAATTTCGAACAAAACCATATTAAAATAAAGTCCTTATCAGCTCGCACTGCAACATGGCTGTTACGCCGGTCGCTGCGGCTGACTAGTGCGAAAATAGTGTGTTTTTAATTTATTTTATCCGAAATAAAATTAATTTACAAAAACTGAGAAAACCAAATCATTTAATATTATTTTGTCTAGAAGATTATAAATTTTCATACTGTTTCGATAAAAACTGCAGTAGTTATGTTGTTACAAGTGAACAAAAAATCGAGAAATAAGGGTAAACTTACAATTTTTTAGCTTCACTTCTACATGTTATAATGAAATTCAGGAAAAACCACATCACTATTTGTATCATGCAGATTACTATGTATTTTTTTTTCTATTAAAAACTGCAATAGTTACCGTATAAAATGGTTACAAAGTTACTTAGTTCAAGGTCGTTGGCGTTGGTAGAAACCTTAAATGGAAAGCAGCCCCCCTCATTAAGCGATATTCCTGGCTGGCGTGTGTCGTGTCAGTTCACAACAAAAGGTAACGTAACATCTGACGACAGCGCCCCATTACCGCCACGCGGTGGAAAATGGAATTAATTATTCGAAATTTGAAATCTCCGGAGTTCTTTTGTTCTGTTTTGTTTGTCTGGAATCGGATTAGTTTTGGATTGTAATGATTTTAAATAAATTCCCAACGCCTTTTACATTCTTCCAAAATATCTTCCACCCAAAGGTTGTCTAGAAGAAATCGATAAGCGATAATAAGCCTATTGTTGCGTAAATCCCTTCAGTTCAGGCCCAAAGTGTAGAATTTCTAATAAACTTTGTATTGTTATGTTTTTATTGTTATTCTTTTGGTGCATAACAATAGTTATTTGTTATGCAAGGCTGGAAAGTTAATTTTTGGCGCGAGTACCTCGTATTGAAACCTGGATCTAAAAAGGCCGACTTAGGTGAATCATAAAATTATTTGAAAGTAGGATGGAGTCAGAGCTTTTCCACGCGTGCAAAAGAGACGGCATTAGAACAGAATCATAATATGATTCATGCAAAGCGGCCTTTTTAGAGGACCTGAGCGTAGCGAGGGTTTCAAAGGTACGAGATGCTAAATAACTTTGCTGCCGAGCGAAACACACAACGTTTCACCTCATTAAAGCGAGGAAAATGTTAGGTGCAAGAAAATATATATCAAACGCTTTTATGTATTTTTCGCGTAATTTTTCCGGAAGAAAACTCAACTCGGCATTATGTACCGCTTGCACTAATTCTGCAGATGTTAAATTTATATCTTCGTCGCTGCTAGCCTCGCTTTTTTTTTGATTTCTTTCGATTTTATCAAAAGCAAACCAAAAATAATGGAAGGAAAGTGAATTGAATAAAGAGAAGGAAAGGAAGTTTTTGTTTTTAATAAAATTTTCTTGCTGGCCAGTGCGTTTATTCTTTAAATGAGGCTGGCGCATGACATGAAATAAGTATTTGCATTTCAGTGGACTGGCTGCAGAGAATATAAACTATTACGGAACCAATGAGGTTCTATAGATATGTAATATTATTGCACGAAAACTTTATTGAATAAAAATATTCGAATTTTAAAAACACTTTCCACGCTAGCGGATAAAGTGCGCTTTTCCACCCAGATTTCTAATGATAAACAGAGCCTTTCCGAGCTTGTGAGGTGAAAAGAGTATTTTTATTAGGTTATTTTAAACAGATTATAAATATAAATAAAAAAGTATACCCACACCTTTTTGTTACACGTTGTATAAAATCCCACTGTCATTAAAAATATATGTTTTGATTAAAGGGCGCGATGAAAACCATGAAGAGGACCACTGTGAGGAAATAAAGAAAATAAAGTTTCTGAAAATAAAGCGTAGTCATGGAAATTTCCATTTCCCTAATTTCCTTTCTTTTCGAAACACATTAGCCCCCTGTTTACCCTCAAACCTACCAGGGTAGCAGCGGCGGCGGGAGTGGTCCGCAAACATAGCGGCGCGGCGCCGCGGAGGCGCGACAAACACCTGCCAAAAATAAGGCCAAATATTACACTGGAACAGCCACTTACGAAAGTTTTTCATTGAAAGGGATGAATGAGCATTAGAGCATATTTAGAAACTTAAGGCAATATGCGTAAAAAATACGGGTGTTTCTTTTATGTGTATTTCATGAAATACAGGGAAAATTTTAATAAATTTCTGGTATATGCATTTTGACTATATAATCTAGGGTTTTGAAATTGGAAAACATGTTTGGATAAATTTTCCTCGATAGAAATAGTTGTTGAAATGAGGTCTTCAAACACACTTTTTCTTCTCGTTTGACGAATAAGAACCATATACAGAACTCAAACATATTTTATTAGGTGTGTTTCAACAATATCTAGAGATTTGATGTTTGAAATTTTGCTAGCTATTTTAGTTTTCTTAATAAAAATATAAAACCAACATTTTTTCCCTTTTGCCCTGAATCCGCCCCTCTCGCACTGCGCGATTTTTCGCTTGGAGTGACAGTGACAAAAATAAAATTCACAGTCTTGCTGTTCCTTACACAGTATTATTTGCTATCTTCTAGAAATGGCAGAGACGTATGTATGTATGTTCGATGAGAAATGGAAATATTTTAGGGGTGCATAAAAGGAGACACCTCGGCCCCGAGTGGTGCAAATTGAGATACAATCACTGATTACCCTAAATTGAGATACAATCACTGATTACCCTAAATTGAGATTCAATCACTGATTACCCTAAATTGAGATACAATCACTGATTACCCTAAATTGAGATACAATCACTGATTACCCTAAATTGAGATACAATCACTGATTACCCTAAATTGAGATACAATCACTGATTTCCCTAAATTGAGATACAATCACTGATTACCCTAAATTGAGATACAATCACTGATTACCCTAAATTGAGATACAATCACTGATTACCCTAAATTGAGATTCAATCACTGATTACCCTAAATTGAGATACAATCACTGATTACCCTAAATTGAGATACAATCACTGATTACCCTAAATTGAGATACAATCACTGATTACCCTAAATCTAAGACGCCTGGCTTACCTGGATTGTTCGACCAAGACCCAATTTAAGCCGATATGTAAAAGTATTAGCGTCTCTGTTACTCCATATGCGAAAAAACGCTCTGTGCGAGAGAGACGGATTCGTGGAAAAGTAGCAAAATGTACTAAAATTGCTATCAAAAATTTCGTTTATCCAGCCCCCCTATTCTGTATCTTTAGTTGCCAACTGCACGAGGTGCCTATCATCAAAAACATAGCTAAAAACTGAAATTTCAAAATTGCCTTTAGTGGGTATTGAACTATTAACAATCTGTGTCGTCACTTCAAGTGCGAAAATATCCTTAGGACATCGGAATTCGATAGTATATCTATGTTTTTGATGATAGACACCCAGTCCAGAAGGCAACTAGAGATACACAATAGGCCCGCAGGTCCTAGATACGGTTAAAACCCATCTAATAAAATATAATTGCAGTCTATATGCCATTCAAAATTGTCAAACCAGGAGAATTGGTGTCGAAAAAGGCCTCGTTTCAATAAATATTTCTATCGAGCCGAATTTCTCCAATCGCGTTTCTGTTTAACAGATTCCAAAAAAAAAAACCAAAAATAAAATACAATTTTGTTATAATAATACATTATTTACTAAAGTAGATATGCAAGTTCTTATTGTCGATTTTTACCCTAAGCCTTAGGGTTCTGAGTGATCTGGATGTGTGACAGCTATGAGTTATAGATATATATCAATCCACAATTTATTATAACGAGAAAAATATAACTTTTTTAATATATTTCTTTCATTTATTAGTTTAGTTTTACAATCATGTGAGAATAAAATACCTGTTGTCCACTAAAATAGTTGTTTTTCATCGTGGGTAGCTATAAAATAAAAATAATTTCATACATTTACTTACATATTTGAATTTTAGAAGTAACCACTAATAGGTATAATCTATTTTATAGAATCGAAAAGCTAGAAAGGAACAAAATTCTTGATAAAGAGTGAAATAGGGCCCTACACAAGCTCTAAGAAAAAAAATATGCAATTCGATTCCTTGGATTGTGAAAATGATGAACGATATAAAAAATATGGGTTTGGATAAGTGATCGCTTAATTAAAGATCATAGAAAAATATTCTAACTTTATTATTATTTTTATTGCGAAAACAATCGCTTTTGAAAACTCTAATTACTATCAGGGTGCATTACCAGCTACAAATCAATCAGAAACAAATTTAAAAGCACAAATATTTTTGAAAAATAAAAATTCCTGGCCGGAGGAAATTTTTTCAAAAATATTTGTGCTTTTAAATTTGTTTCTGATTGATTTGTAGCTGGTAATGCACTCTAATAATGATTAGAATATGCTTAGTCTTGGATTTTGACGTATTGTGGGTACACTGTACCTGTTGTCCCATAAAAATCGATGGATTTGTACGTGGTAAATAATTTCCTGCTGCGCTATTAAGGCGATTACCATCGCCAAATTAGCAGCTCGATATTTGTCACTACAAATATCAACGGAAACGACATTGAAATAATGTTCATATCAGCGCGCAATGCATAGTGGCTGTTACGACGCTCGCTGCGTCCTTGATAGGGCGAAATAGGAGAAAATTATACTTTTCACTTGGACGTGAGTACTCGATTGAATAATCTTATTTTATGTTTATAGGTATAAAGTTTATCTATTTATCAAAGCATAGATGAATTCAATCGGCCAAGCCACTCAGGAGCAGTAGGGAATTTGAGGTCAAAGAACACCATTCAGTAAAAAAAATAATTGATGTAGAAGTTTTGGTGGTATGAAAAAGAAAAATGTTGCATATGTTGTCTATGAGTTGATTATTCATAATACATTTTTTCATTATTTTTAGTTTGGCCATAAACGAGGAGTAGGTTTTAGAAAGTACCCATTTGGCGATAGTATGGCCCTTAAGGGCTAACTAATAAACTTTAGATTCCAGCCGTGGCTCGTCACCACCCTCATAACAAAATGCTGCCAAGCTAGTCCTCGTGTTCCGGCATGACGTCATTTAGGAGATTTACGTAGCGGCAACGTGGTTAGTGGCAGTTGCGTAGTATCAGTGTCCATTACCGACTTCCAGGGACTTAACTGCTTTGACTCTCTAAAATAGACTCTTTAATAAAATAGATAGAAATGACTGTTTGACTCAATAAATTGTTCTGTGGTCTCATCGACGCTGTCCATCAGGTGCAAAAAGAAGCCTATTGTGTATTAAAAAAGAAAGACAATTGAATGCGTGCCTCGTATAAGGGTCTATGTGAAAATTATCTTTGTGGTGATAATCGAACTTTAAGCTCTATTTAGGTCAAATGTCAAATGTGAAATGTCAAAGTTTTTGTTTTCTAGGTATTCTGTGTTGCCAGCAGAATTATATTTTCCAATCAACATTGGTTTCAAATGCGATATAGACCGCGAGTGATTCTAACTTGGAATCCTGAGCGTGGTGAGGGATTCAAAGGCACAAGAAACAGAATAAATTTGCTCTCGTGTGACACATACAACTTTTCACCTCACTAGCGAGAAAACACAGATGTAAAGAAACCAAGAATTCAATGTTTTTTTTTTTTCTTTAAACAATACACCGTACAAAAATATTGCACATAAAATAAAGTGTAAGGAATGTTAATTGAATCCCAAAAGCCACGAAAAATCGGAAAATCTTTGATAAACCTATCGAAAACGCAAAACATAACCATTACGTGGGCGTTTTACTCTATCTTTTCGTTTTCGGTAGATGTTTTATACCACTGATGAAGTCTGCGCATTATCATTTTGGGAGCACTGCACATGGACAGGTTTTATAATAAAAAATTACAGTTCTTTTTTGTGCCGATTAAAAGCGAACGTACCGGGAACTAAAATTGACACTTGTTATAGTAGTTAACGTCATTTTTTATCATTATCATTATTTCCGAGTACGCTCACTTGACAGCGATCAGCGTTAAAATTTCAATAATAAAAGTTCATCATTATCTGGTCGTCAATAGCCAGCCTAGCTACTTGTTTACTATAGAGGTCAGTTGTTTATTCGGAGTCCATAGTCTATGGTACCGATTCCATACACATTGGGAGCCCATACATAGGATTTCGAAAAGTTCACCTTGCCTATGGTATCCGAGAAGCTGTGGGGCTGTGTATAGTGTGTGTGTATGTGTCAAAGTGTATGGAATCCATATAGAGTGAAAGAGATAGCCGCCATGCTGATGTTTGCTGCTCAGAATATTCCTTATTCTGAGGTTTGCTGCCTCTCTTTTGAGCAAAAGATATGGAGTTTTTGAACAATTCGCAGTGTTCTTAATTTGAAACACTTTTCTTCACTGCTTAAAACCAATGAGCAAAAGACGATTTTGCTCACTAGTTTTAAGCAACAAAGGCGCGCTTTTCGAGCTAGTGAGGTGAAAATAAAATGATTGATGAAACACGACAGCGACGGACCGTTTCTCCATCTCAAAATCGAGGAAAATTCTCGCCATGATTCAAACTACCAGGACTCCATAAATACAGTGATGCTTCCTGCGTCCAATGTTTACTAACACTCCACTGCGTTTGTTCAGTACCCCAGCCGTCCGTCGCGGAGGGGTCCACCGGACCACTTGACTGCTCCGAGGATAATGCATCTGGGCAAACAGAGAAGAAGTGCCGTTATTACAGACTGCTAATATTTGCTAAAATAGGTGATGATCATACTGAACAACTTGCAGAAAACAAGCGCAATTTTTTGGAACGAAATTTCTTATCACACACTACACTCAGACACTTGGCGAATGAGAGCTAGGCCGAAAAAAGTGAAAGACTTCGACTGTCACGACATTTTTGCTGTAGTACGTGTGTTTACAAGCGTGTCTATGCACAAGTTTTTTTCTTTTTTTTTTATTTATCTTATTTGTCAATATTTTGTGCCATTCGACTGATGACGGCCCCATACAGTGGGCCGAAATATATCGAGTAAAAACGCATTTTTATTGTTTTAATAATAACAAGGAAACAAAAAAAAATGTTATTATGCTGTACTTAAGTTGTAAAATTTAAGTAAACCCAACTTTTATTTTTTTTTTGTGTATTTTCCCATTATTATTATTATTATTTATTAAATAAAACTATTAGACATAGATTATTTCAATATATTAATAAGTGCACGTATCTGATATACCTACATTACATAAATAAATATATTTTCATTTGATTTCATAAGTATACGTGCGGCGTGCGGGTCAGTAGCGAAAGAAACTTCGTTCCAACCGGGTGTCCAATGACACCTTTACTACTAATACAGAGGTCGCGGATTCAATTCTGTCGAAGGGCCACAATTCGTTTTCGGAAGGCACGTTGACCCTTGGGCCCACATTTGAGCCCGAAGTACGGCGATAGGGTTCATTACCACGTTGGGACATAATAAGCATCGCTGAAATGTGGGTGTACGATTATGGATTGTGACTGGCACTTCACGATCAAGTCAGTAAGTAAGTAAATCGTTTATTTGTGAGAATTCGGGTTTACAATGGATGTTACATTATTATAATTACAGTCCCAACAAATTCAACCATGTCATGGCGTACAAATATTTGGTTGTATATTTAAATCATGCACTAACAAAAAAACAAATTGAGAATAATTATAATTATAATTATAAAATATGTATGTCAATTAAATAAAAACAAATGTCACTACATAATATGTAACAAAAAAAAAACTTGAAGATGGAACAAAACAACCTTAGAAATATCAAACTAGTTACAATGAAAAAATGTCTGTAGTGTTCTTTATATTATAAATGTCATAATCAAATTATATTTATATTTATTCGTATCCTAGGTATTCCTTGACCGTGTAAAAATATTTATCTAATAAAAAATCTCTAAGCTTTCTATGGAACAAGAGATATGGCAACATTTTAAAATCTTTTGGCAATTTTTTGTAGATTTTTACACACATATATTTATAATATTATTACTAAAAATAGTTTATTTAGATTTAGGTAGGTATAAGTTGTCAATACTCTAAAACAATCTGTGTCATCCTCATACGAGACTATATCTATCTGTATTCTGTAATAGTTAATTGTCTGTAGTAAAATTTACACAAAAACTCCCTTTAAATGTATGTTACATTATAAATAGTAGAAAGAAAGAAAGAAAACAGCTTTATTTCAAACACCACAGAAAACATGACAAAAAAAGAAAACAAATTACAAACGAAATAGCCATATTCTGTGGTTATGAAAAAGGAGTCCAGCTCAGCTTAATGCCACAGCCGAAGCCACAGCGCTGGTATTCTGCTGGATCCTACTAAATTAAAAACTAATAAATAACTATAACATAATAATCTAAACATAACATCATTTAAAGTGTAAAATACATACAAATGATAAGAAAAATAAATAATATTTGTATATAATACTTAAAAAAAATGCATATTTATAAAAATACCACATAGATTATTATAGTACCTATTTAAGTATTATTTATCACATTTTTTGAAAATTGCGTTCCTTTTTTCACTTGAGAATTCGAACAGTTTCTTGGATTCCACAACTCAATAGCAACCTAACGAAGACGTGAAAAAGTAACTGCAATAAAGGGTTAAACTATTGTTGAACAATATTTCGCATGACCCTTTCTTCTAATTTTGACCTTTTTGCGTTTTTGGAAAAAAATAATACTTAGCCAGGTCACACGAGAATGAAGTAAGGGTTAACAATATTTTATAAGATTCTTTTGTGGGGTTGTTATTTTTAACCCCTTAACAATGAAATGAGGTCAAAGTTTCTTGACTTACAAAAAAAAAAAAAACGTTATGCGGATAAATAAATGTATCTTTATTCATTTCCCTTTATTCACTTTATATTTGAAGTTAAAATATATTTCTTCTGTTTTCTGCTACCTTTATGAAAAAGTTCCATTTTATACTCTAAATTAGTTTTGAAAATCGAACCTTCCGGGCCCCGTTGCGGAATGACTATCAGGTCAGTTTGAAATATCGTTTTGAAATTCAATTTATTGCAAAATTAGGTTCTTTTTGACGTTTGTCTTCATTTCATGCTAAATTAGGTTATTTTTGACGTCCTTAGTTTGTCTTTACAATCGAAATTCCCTGCGTTCCGATTCACCACATAATCGATTACATCGCGTCTAACACTCTTTTTTCGCAAAATGATACTGGCGACAAAGAAAAGTCGCCAGCCGAAGCCTGAAAAAAAAAAGGTAAAAACCGCGCCGCGCTTAGCAAAGTCATAAAATACATTAAATTTGAAAGGAAAAATTAAATATTTAAATACATAAATCAGGTAGTAGAAAAAGTATCGTTCGCAACGAGTAAAAATGGGTTTTCTTACCCTCGGAATGTAAGCTTTCTTCATACTAGCTTCATTCCTCAGGTAAGAAAATCCGCCATTTTATACTCGTCACGAAATATACTATTTCTTATTTCAAAATCTCCTGATGACAAAAATCTTTCAGCCTGGTTTGTCCCCTGCTAAAAATAGGCCTTTCCAAGATTTTGCCACTTTCGGCTGTCCTCCTGAAAGAATTGCCCAGGCAATTCTTTCACACACGCTGGGCAGGTGGGTTGGTGAGCGCGGTGCGCGAAACCCTCGCACCAGTGACGCCGCTGCCCTTCACCAGTTGACAGATCCGGATCAAAAATACACTTTAGACACTGAGGCTCAATTCAAGGGTTTCCGTATCCCAACGGAACCCAATACTGCAAGTATCAATACGAAGCTCAGTTTCCCACAAAGTCGCGGTCAGCCGCGCTCGGACACTCCCACGAATATTGCTTTTAGATCACTTTCTCACACTTCGGGCTAACCGACCAAGAAGACGAGGGTGAAGTTAGTCACAGATGACGTCGCAGCAGTGTCGACGAGGATTGTTGCGCGGGGGGATAGCTGACGTCAAGCGCGCCTTCTTTGCTGGCCCGAAATGGATGTGTGAAAAGTTCAGGCTTTTAAGATTTGTCGTAAAGATTCATTCTTTATTATACACTGTAGCGTTCGCTACAGGTATTCAACCTTTTTCATCTATTTTGGTCTTACGTTGTCGTTGATTGCTTTACTGAATTTTATTTTTTTTTAATTTAGAAGGTGTTGTCAAATTGTTTTGTTATTTTTCTGATATCGAAGAAGATAGTCGTAAAAAGAATACAAAATTTGCCACGGAAAATTAATATATGAAATTTGAAATCCCATTGGATTCACGAAACAGAGCACATTTGCCCTAGAGCTAGTGGAAGCCTGTTTTTTCTTCATTTCCTGGCATTGAAATAATTATAAAGGGAAGTATAATCTCAGTAGGAAACGCCATTAAAACGTGACGCCACATTTTGAAGGTTGTATGCTTTGTGGTGTACGACATACGCTTATCTCATTGGTCAGCAAAAATCACGTGATGTTATCTCCCCACCTCTGTATGCCTAGCAAAAAAGTTTTTTTAAAGTAAACGTACATGTTAATACTTCGCAACTTTATACTTTTTTCATGGTTGTACACCTTCAGCACAGTGATTCCAAACCAATTGACAATCAGCAAGTAAGCGACAGTATCGTGGTCCTCTACCAATACGCTGTGTGTGAACGAAACAAGACAACAAAGTCGAATCACGCTCTAAGCAAAGCAACTCGAATAGGCAGGATTATCCGTCATAAAAATGGATATGTTTATGCAACATTCGACAGGAATCTAGATTATTAATAAATAACACTGATAACTTGTTTTTTGTTAATACTTGAAATAATTTTAGATATGCTTGTAGAAATTTGTGTGCTGAATCTGGGATTTTCTCTTGACAAACAATTTTGCTGGTCTAATTGTATGAAAATATTATATGCGGTTCCGTCCATAAATATATTGGATACCCTTATCGAAAAACTTTTGATATTTGTTTGCCAGGTTGTGCCACAATAAACTTAGAAATAAGGATAATAAATAAAATACCAGAATTAAAATAATAAAAAAAATTATAATACAATAACTACAGAATTATTCTTTACTTATACACATAACTAAAAAAATTTTTTTAGATGCTGGAATCAAAATACAGAAATGTTAAACAAGAAAAAAATATTTATTTAAAACGTTAGATACGCGGCTATAAAAAGGGTTAAGTGCGTGCTGTATTAAAAACATTTTCGTATAACTATTTGAACTAATATTCATGTATGTATTTTATTATCAGAATTTGGGAAAATTGCAATTTTACGTGATCACAACAGCATAATAATAAAATAAACTTTTAATAAAACCTCAAAATATACTCAGTAATGTTTTGATATATCTACGTCTAAGTACCTACTGCATGCATACTCTTTCGTGCATAACACCATCCAATTCTCATGTACCACGTCTACGGCGGAAGCCCCACACAATTTAGACTCTTTTGTTATCTTTATTGTAACCTGATAGGGACGAAAATGCTACAACCGACTATAAACTTATGTGGTTCATTTAAATTATTCTTAGGTTATTTATTTTCGACTAATGTTTGAAAAAATATGTCAATTTTCATATTTATGCATAGAAACTTATACCATCACGCTTGGAATGTTTCGTGGAGTTGCTTAGACACCATTTCACAATGCAACTTGGCATATTGTGGCTTTTTTTAAACGTTACGTGTATAAACTCGACGACTTAGTTCTAGCACAGCTGTCACGAGACTGCTTGACGTGCGGCACTTATAACTAAGCACATGCCCACCGTGGCAATTATTTAGTGGCGTCAATTTTCAAGCGCGGTTATACTTCCCTCCCTTATTATTTCGATGTTTCCTGGTAAGTCTTGTGTACTTTTGGTTTCATTCTCTGAAAATCCCTTTTGTCCCGTTTCAAATACGTTAATTTCCTTGCCCAGATTTCATAGGCATGTCTTGACGCTGTTGTTTTATTTCTTTACAGCGACCCTTCAGGTTTTTTAAAGGTTTTTTCCATATCCCCCATTTTCCGCGCGCCACCTTTTCATCCTGTTTGGTTGTGCATCTGAAGTAAGGCTGAAGGAATGGACCACGTGCGCTGGTAAAGTCCGTTTCCCAAGTTATTCCTGAAGTTGGTGTATGACAATCACGGTTTGACTGACTACTCCGTGAGAAGACTTCCAACATCTACGTCACGGAGACACCCCTATCAGGTTTTTATATCTGTAGCCTGGCATTTAATAGACCCTGAATCAATCATTTTCTTCCAGATAACGATTGCTTTTAATACCTTAAAGTTATATTTTCTCTCGACTAGAAGTTACTAATAATTCTGCGAAATTCTAGTTTCTGGGATCCTATAAACTAGTTTTAATATTCAATTTCGAACCCATAATATCGTAAACCAATAGCGTCGTTAAAGCTCCTAAAACAAAATCCTAAAACAAGATAGACTAGGCATTTTTTTGTGTTAATTTTCGAAGTTCCGACATACCTAATACTCTTCTGATATTCTTGTGTTTTATACCATTTTTTACTTCAGTTTTGTTATTTTTAGCATATCCGAAAAAATTATATAGTGTCTTTATCTTGATTTTTTTTTTTGGCTGTCACCAGGCTTGCCTGGTGGCAGTCCAAATTTAGGCCAGATCGACCAAGTTAATAAAATTACATTCGTGATTCTAAAGTAGCTTACGAATTTTTAAAATGTAATGCTATAACACACACAGAAATATAAACATAAACAAAGTTAGCGTGAAAAAAGATGCAAATTGGCGAGATTTCTGACAGCAAAACAATCACAATAGGAAAAAGTAACATAAACCAAAGATTATTTCAAAAGTAAAGATAAGCCCTTACCGTACTATGACAGCACCAAAATGTCTCCACCTTTAAATGGGTGACGCTCACACGTTTGGAATCAGTGCTCATCTGAACACAATGATAGTTGGACGCCTTAATTGCACTTAAAATTTTGAATTTTTACTACTAGTAGTCTGATCAGTTTGCTGACCGTAGGTAGACGATTGCGTACTCATAAGTGCGCGTGCGTTGGCATTATGTTAACGCACACATTCAAAAACAATGCAATAGATTTTAGGTGCCAGGGCTCATCTAAACTTATGAGATCTTAGACATAAACGAAGTAATCATACACGTGTACACAGAGAAGAAGAACATACAAACAATTATATAAGTTTAATAACAAAATAAAAATTTATATCAATACTTACTATAAATACAATCTATAAAATATTAAAGATTCTGCAATAAACGGTGTTGTTTTTAAAGTGGATACTTTTTTCGAAACTATGACAGAAATACATTTCTATGTTTGAACACTTGGTCATTTATCCATCGCAAGGAGATATAAATTAACATTATATCATTGCATTATAGAAACGCAGAAAGAAAAGTAAATCTGGATGTGAGAAGCTCTGAACCGGTCTCTAGAGACCTGAATAGCTCAGTGGTAAGAGCAATCGCCCGGTAAGCGTGAGGGACCTCGAGGGTTGTTGAGGGTTCGAATCTCGGTTCAGAGCTCCTCACATCCAGATTTACTTTTCTTTCTACGTTTCTATACTGCAATGATATAATGTTAATGGATACTTTTTTGTTCGTATCTCTTATGTCATGTTCAGATTTAGACCTTGTACGCCATTTCTTTTATTTTCAGTGTACGAGATTGGCATAATACTCGTACCTATAAGAGACCAAAATAACAAAATTTTCCATTATCCTAATTATTCGATATTTTTTTGTGATGCATATTTTCCAAAATTATTCAGCTTGGAATTATGTACAACATAAAAAGAATAATTTAGGCAAGTGCAAGCCGAACAAAAGGTTCCATACCACCACACAATATGGGTACGGAACCCTAAAACGTGGTGAATTACAACACTAGATGTCATAGCAAAATTAAAGCGACACAAATAAAATAATTCGCGGCTGCCGCTGATTACGGAACCCTAATACATTAACCGCTATATTTTTCCTGTAAAAAATCATGGTAATAGGTGTTACCTATTACCATAGTAAAACCAGAAAAGTAGTTTATCTTCAACCAAAGGTACATCGCGCGGCTAATATGTGTGCGTGCTAGTACGCACGAACTACAGTACGCACACAACAGCAATATCTCGGTATGCAAGGCCGGTGCTAGTCGGGGTTACGCCGCGGTCGCGCTCAGTCAAGTCTTTCGAACAAGCGCGCCAGCGCGGCACCGATCACTTCAAATAAGTCGACAGCACGCTGTCGTACATATTGTTCTGTCTTCGGATGCCTCAATAATAATTCCTCAAATCCAGAATTATCGTTCTTCTCAATACCAACTCAACAAGAAAGGTGAGTACACAATTTATGGTACATATAAATAATAATGAGAGATGTAAACCGTACTTTTTTTGTTCACATTTAACATAGGTACCTATGATCATAACTGTGCTATGATTGTCAGTTAGTCAAAGTGTTTTTAAATGTAGAGCTGATATGGTTGAAATCGCAAAGATTTTTTAATTATAGACTAGGAGCCAATGTTCGATTAGATACTTAAATTTTATTATGTACTTAAATGAATTGAACTGATTAATTTAGTCAACAATCACAAAGATTTTTAAGCAAAAGCGTTGCCAGGGGGGCAAGATGACATGAATTGTAGGTAAAATAAACAAATGTAAAGTTTTTAATTGTTCATTACAAGAAACAAAATAATTGTCTTATAAACATAATGTTCTTGGGTTTCTCGCGAATTTTTCGGTTACTTTATTATAAAAATCTCAAAGTTTTTCAAATCTCTAGGGGGGGACAGCTGCCCTCTTCCCCCTTTTGACGATGCCCATGTTTTTAAGGTAAATTCAGGAGCTTATCTTTAATTTTATAATTGATTATTTTCAAGTTTTCTTACTTTATTTAATATAAGCAAGTAAGATTTCTTTATGAGTTATAAGGTCTATACGTTTATTATGTATGATATGAATATGTATGTATGTTTGAATGTTTCACTACGTCGTCGATTGATAGCTCATTTGTCATAATCGGCTTCAAAATGTCAGTTGATTTGTCATAATTTTTATTTTGTTGTTTTCAGGCGCTTACAATGGCTACAATTAACATCACGTGAGGATTTGACAGATAATGTTTCAAAATATCGTGCTTCATATTATAAATTGTAAGCATTTTAAATTAAAGAAGTCTTATTTAAATAAATGTGCTTTTTATTAATGTCTACCTCATATAAAGTTAAAATACGGTACTGAGCTCCCGGTCTACATAAAGGTCAATTCGGGTCTCCACGGCGCGGCGCAGCGGCGCGGCGGCGTCTTTGTAGATCAAACGTGCCACCAAAGGGGGCCGCCTTGAGAACAGTTCCGCACCACAAACTTATCTATTTCGGCGACTCGCGGCAACGAAGACTGTTACTAATGAATATAGAAGTCATTTTAGTTTGGCCTACGGCAACAGATAAGTTGGTAACACGTTCATTTAACGTATCGCTATTCGTACCGGCTGTCGCTGCTGCTGCCATGGAGTTGAAGGCCCAATGTAAATTAATTTAATATTTACAAACATAATACATACCTTCGTAGTATATGTATAATATATGTATTTAAATATTGATTTGTATTAGCTAGGTACGAAAATAAAAGAAGGAACAACCCTGACACAGTAGGTATTGAAGTCTCGTACGGGGCGTGAGTTAATCTACTGTTCTGGTTTTACTATGCTATTACCATGATTTTTTTCATATTTTTCGGTCCTCTTGTTTCAGAGATAAAGGGGAGAAATAATAACGTTAATAAATGCTATTTTTTGAGGTTTTTTCTAAGGGAGTAAATTTCTATGTTTATTTTGCGAAATCCATCGCTATGAATACTCTAAATATTATTAGAGTGCATTACAAACTAGATAAAAGATCAATCAGAAACAAATCCAAAGTCAAGAATTTGAAAAAATTCCCCGGGCCAGGATTCAAACCTGCGACCTCTTGTTATCAAGACAAGCGCGCTACCAATTGCGCCACCGAGGTTCCTACCCAGACCGGTGAATTCTTCCATCATACTTGTCCACTGTTATTTTTGCATCTGCTTGATATACTAGCTTGTACTACAATTCTTGTCTTTGGATTTGTTTCTGATTGATCTTTTCTAGTTTGTAATGCACTCTAATAATATTTAGAGTAAATTTTTCTTTAAATATTATTATTTACCGTGATAGATGCCTTAGTAAAACGTATGCTGTGAAAATTTCAACTGGCTACCTAAAGCGGCTGAAGCTGTAGACACCTGTGACAGACGGACAGACAGACAGACAGCGGAGGCTAAGTCATAGGGTCCCATTTGGCACCCTTCGTGTACGGAACCCTAAAAACTAGCTGTAAGTTATGTTATAAATGACAACTTGGTTTATTTTAGCATTTTTCTAATTATGAAACTTTAAAAAAGATACCCCGAACGAAAGCTCAAAAGGTGTCGAATGGCGAAACTAAATTTGACATGTCTGGTAAAGGGTTAAACCGACTTATTCGTGCATTTTTCACATCCAAAATTAAACTTTATTTCGCGTGAATAAGAACACCTTCCGGTTGTAAATTTTCGAAGATAACCCTTTGTGATGTCTGGTTTAACTCAAACGTCAAAGTGACAGCCCGTTTGTCACTAGTTTAACGGACTGTTTACAGATTAAAGTTGTCTAAACATTGTTTAAATTGTGTTTTGTTTTGACATTTTCATTTACAGGTGATGTGTAGGAATTATATTTTAATGTGAATAAAACTTAATAATTAAGATTTATATATTTTTAACTATGTTGCGGTTATCAAAAAAACATATTTAACATGTTCTTACAGTTTCTTACCACGGTTTTATTGATTTCGTATGAGTTGCATTTGCCATGAATGCCTGCGAATCAATTCACAAAAATAAATAAAACAATAAAAAGAACCTTTTAACAATAACAAAATAACATAATATGCTAAAATTATGATTAATTAGGTTTTGGCATAAATATACCATTTTGCTATTATGAATTATCTATCTCTAAGAGTTATTAACCAAAACATTTGAAATTAAATTAATTAAAAACTTCTAAATGTATTTATTATTTTAGAATCTAAACTAAAGCAGAATCTGACCGGACACAGCTGTTCAGTTTCTAATAGTTTCTATTTATTTTATTTCAGGCCCTGTTAGTGATTCATTAGTAACAGTATACCACCTCTATGCTGCAACCTCAAAGAGTATGGCGCATTCGAAAACTTTTCTTAAAGTAAAGGCCACATGGCGGGCAAAGATGAGAATTTTAAATTTGGAACGCAAATAGAATGTTGTGGAGGAAACATGGCGGCTGCAGTAGAGTGAGATGTCAGTCAAACTGTCACTGGAGTTCGGTTGTTTTATTATACTCCGGTCACGGAAAATGGTCCTGTGACAAAATTATGGAAGTTGTTTCACTATTTGTGATCATTATCCTTTTTAATTTGTGATTTTAGCTAGACATTGCTTGCTGGCTTAAATACATAATATTAATTGTTGAAAAAAAAATATCCATTCGTATTCGTACTTGCGCAAGAAAATGTAACTCACAAAGACGTGCTAAGCCGTAGTATGTCAGTCAATACATTGAGAACAAATATATATTTTTGAATTATTTGCTATCATATTCCGTAATCTCGAAAAAAAACGAGCACGACCAACGAAATATCGTTGAGTACGACCAAATTTACAGTAAGTACATACTGCTCTCTTTTTTAAAGAAAGTATTTCCTTTTCCAACAACTCTCATGAGTTGACAGCGCTTTTACTATAATAATTTTTCATTGGAGGAATACACATTTTTAAACTGAAAGGAAGTTGTTATTGTCTGGACAACGTAGTGGCGATATTGTTTTTATCCTGACAGGTTAGGAATGGCTAAAGGTACAAGCTAAAAGTATCAATGTTATCCGTTGAAGAATGGAGCGGTTTATGATGCCTGTATGCGTTAGCATGTCAGTTGTCACACAATGGTGTCGACTCGGTGTAATACGACTTATTGACCGGGCTAACCTTATTTTAAGTGTCCTGTCTTTGTCTTTTCGATGCAGAAAGAAAAAGACAGAATGCTTGAATTAAGTCCTGTCAAATAAGTTAAATCGTGTTACACAGAATCGACACTAACCCGTGCTAAAAAGGAAGATTAAAAAAAAAATGGCGGCCAAAGTTTGCATTTCTGTTAGAATTTTGACAGAAATGCAATCTAGAGATGTGATTTTCTAATAACAAAACGAAACCGTTTATCGGCAATGAACAACGTTGTCAAAACTGTCTATTTTCATAACGGTCTATTTGACAAACGAATACGTTTTTAAGCATTGAAATACAAACAATGGACCTCGGGTCTAGTACAAGATTTACGAAAAAAGTGTCCTTAGTGATGTGTCAAAATATTAAGAAACAAAATATTTTAATTTGAATCGTATGTCATTGCTGCGTGGCTCAATTTTATTTTGATTGACGTGCGATTGATACGCTTTTTTTGTTTTCAATAGTTTTAAGGCGCTACGGAAAGAAAATCGACACTTTGAGAACTTGCATATCTACTTCAGTAAATAATGTATTATTTTGATAAAACAGTATATTATTTTTGGAATCTTTTTCTAGGGAACTGTTTAAACAGAAACGCGATAGGAGAAATTCGGTTCGATAGAAATATTTATTGAAATGCGGTATTTTTTGACACAAATTCTCCTGGTTTGACTATTTAGAATGACATATGGACAGCAATTATATTTTATTAGATGGATTTTAACAATATCTAGGACGAAATTGGTTAAACGAAATTTTGATAGCAACTTAAGTACATTTTATATGAATAAAAAACAGACTTTTTGCTACTTTTCCACGAATCCTTCCCTCTCGCACTGAGAGTTTTTTCGCATATGGAGTAACAGCTAAAACTTTTACATATCGCCTTAACACTCTTTTGGTTCGGACACTTTTGAGTGCAGATCCGATGTCTACTTGTTAGTACGTCAATGTTTTTAAGCCGTTTAGCGAAACGTTGCTTGACTAAACCATTTAACCATTAATTTTTAAACCAATAATTTATTAGTCTGTTAAAATGAACTTTCCTTCGTACTTTTCCAGGCTCAGTACTGGCTGTATAATTAAGTATTACTATATACGGTTTATTAAAATACTGGAAACGTCTACTCGTTGTAGGAAGAATAGACGGTTATTGTAACAAATTATGTTATATAACGTGTAACAGAAATGTGTAACCATATTTGAAGAGCTTATTCATTCAATGGTATAGAACAGCGTTTCTCAACCTGTGGTCCGCGGACCCCTGGGGGTCCCCGAGCATATGTATGGGGTCCGCAGCCTAATCTATGGATCATTTAACAATCATAAATATGTTATAAACAATCATAATTTAGTTGCAAAAAAGCAGCATCAACCTTCTCTTAAACGTATTCTATATGAAAATGTATATTTTTTTATAATTTGTAGATCTAAAATAAATGGTTCAAAATTTACTGCTGCTTTTTTAATAAGGGGTTCCTTAAAATTGTGCTTGATTTCCTTAGGGGTCCGTGGACAAAAAAGGTTAAGAAACGCTGGTATAGAACAACTTTTACTAAGGAACTTTTTATCTCGAAAAAAAAAATTTTACTGTTTCATAGAAAATTGCAATGCCGCTCGGCCGAAATGTATGGAAGGGCAGATTTTTTTTCGAGATTTCAGGGTTGGCTCCATAGTAAAAGTTGTTCTATACCATTGACTGAATAAGCTCTTCAAATATGGTTACACCTTTCTGTTACACGTTGTATAATCTTCAAATATGGTTACACCTTTCTGTTACACGTTGTATAATGCCCATCTCTAGTCCATACGTGACGGTCGCCGGCGATATGCGAAAAAAATACGGGTGTTTCTTTTCTGTGTATTTCATGAAATACACGGAAAATTTTAATAAGTTTCTGGTATATGCATTTTGACTATATAATCTAGCGTTTTGAAATTAAAAAACATGTTTGGATAAATTTTCCTCGATAGAAATAATTGTTGAAATGAGGCCTTCAAACGCACTTTTTCTGCTCGTTTGACGAATAGGAACCATATACAGAACTCAAACATATTTTATTAGGTGTGTTTCAACAATATCTAGAGATCTGATATTTGAAAATTTGCTAGCTATTTTAGTTTTTTATTTTATTTTAGTTTTTTTATAAAAATTATAAAAGTATCATTTTTCGCTTTCTCCCTGAATCCGCCCCGTCTCGCACTGAGCGTGTTTGCGCTTGGAGTGACAGTGACAAAAATAAAATTCGCATAGCCTCTTTAAAACTCTCCTTTATTGGCACGTGTCATATAAACCGCTCCAGTCCAAAAAGTCCTACTCTAATTATAGCATCTTGAACGGATATAGCTACATTTATTCCGGGTGTAAAAAGACTCATGTGTACTGATCATGCTGATCAATTAGCTCGGAGAACATATTCATATTAATATATATTTATTGCATGTCACATTGCGGTCTTTGGTGGTATCTTATAAAGAAAACTAGCTTTTGCCCGCGGCTTCGCCCGCGTTGATTAAGTTTTTGTATAGTCGCATCGAATCTGTGAATATTTTTCAGCTCATTATTTTTTTAGTAAGTAGTTGACCTGACTCTGGTTTTGAGATTGTGTTTTGGATTCTCATCATCTCTAATTTGATCCCTATGTAAAGTGTCTTTGGCCGCGCCGCTTTTCTGATCGACACAATTTTTTGTTCTCTGAATTAATCCTCTGCTAATGTGTCTTTGGCGGTCTTTGATAACTGATTTAATCCCCTAGTAGAGTAGTATGTTTGGCAAGGCTGAAGACCAAGGCGTGTTTCTGAACGACACTATTTCTTGTTCCCATGGGAACTGATTTATGGGATAAAAACTAGCCGATGTCCTATTCCAGGTCTAGAACTACATTTGTGCAAAGTTTCAGCCCAATCGATTCAGTAGTTACGGCGTGAAGGAGTAACAAACATCCATCCATACATCCAAACTTTCGCATTTAAATATTAGTTTGATTTGATGTAAAAAAGACGCAGCAACTTACTATAATTATTTTATAACTAAACTAGCGACCCGCTCCGGCTTTGCACGGGCATGTATTATACATATAAACCTTGTTCTTGAATCACTCTATCTATAAAATAAAACCGCATCGAAATCCGTTGCGTAGTTTTAAAGATCTAAGCATACATAGGGACAGACAGACAGCGGGAAGCGCCTTGTTTTATACTATGTAGTGATGATGATATGCTATTTGATTTTGATAATATAATATTATGTACATACTGAATTATTATTACATACGGCTTGAACACTCACGTGTGATTGTTGTTGACTATATGCCAACCGTTTCACCGATACAATTTCGGCATTATCAAGGCGAGTGTCGTTCTTAGGACGATGACGCACTGGCACTGGCCCGTTTGACAACGACGGTGAACGCCGCGTCGTCGTCCTAAGAACGACACTCGCCTTGATAATGCCGAAATTGTATCGGTGAAACGGTTGGCATATAGTCAACAACAATCACACGTGAGTGTTCAAGCCGTATGTAATAATAATTTAGTATGTCAGCTCACGCGAGTTTTAATAATATTATTATGTACATATTTTTATTTTTTTAACTAGGTAGTTTCATATTTCACACATTCACATTATTAATGATTAATTGCTACACTTATACAGTATTTATTATCTTTGCCGAAATGAAAAACTATTTTTACAATTTCTTAAAACCTTTTATGTACCTATATGCGGGTTATATATTTTTTTAAACTTTATTTTTAAATAATATTGTAAAAATCTCACCAAGAGAGGTGTAATATTGGAGAGGATAAGTCCAGCAGTGGACAAACACAGGCTGATGGATGGATTATTTTTTATATAAAGAAACAAGTACCTATCCATTTACGTCGGACATATTTTAGGTATATAATAAGTAGGTATTTGGGCGTTTTTGGCTTTTTGATAATGGACATCATTAAAATAACCCTTGGAGTTTCAGAACAGCATTAATGAATGGAGATTATTTAAAAAAATTAATTGGAATTTAAATAAAGTGTATTTATTTTCACTTAATCGACAAATACATGAAATGTTTTGTAAAAAGTTGTAAATTTAATTGAACTATGTGTGTTCCATTATTAGACCAAATCCTTAAAATCACAAGGGCTGC
The DNA here is from genome assembly GCA_934047225.1 of Ypsolopha sequella. Taxonomy (NCBI): domain Eukaryota; kingdom Metazoa; phylum Arthropoda; class Insecta; order Lepidoptera; family Ypsolophidae; genus Ypsolopha; species Ypsolopha sequella. The sequence continues at coordinate 22,189,174 of OW204005.1, read as the reverse complement.
ATAAACAATAAACCATAAACCAGATAAACCTATATCAAAAACACGTGTTCAAAATTGGAACCACGCATCCGAAAAATTCTTATTAACCGTCAAAAACCATCGGAGAAATTCGATATTTTCACCCAAAATTAAGGGCATTGAATAAAAAATGTATTTCTTGCAATTTTGCGCATGTGCATTGCGGTTTTAAATTTCACCCTAAAGTGGCCATTTTTGGTAGAAAAGGTCAACCATTGTTGTTTTATTTATTTCTAAAGTTAAAATTGATTGCTTTTTGTTAACCCTTTTTGAAGAAAAGTGACCCCACGGGAACTATCAAAGGGCTATTGATCTCATAATTTTTGACCTTTGTTGCAGAAAAAGTGCCCTTTCCTTAAAATAAAAAAGCTTTATGGGTTTAAAATCATTGTTACTTACAAAAAAGCTCTTACAAGTAAGTACAATAGATTTATTAATGCTATTTTTTTCAATGCCGATAGAAAAATATTGTAAAATATTATAATATCTATAATCAATTTATCTAAGTTATACTCAGCAAACGATTTCTTAGAAATAAGTAACTTTATTTTTTCGAGCATTTTCTTGAAATTTCCAAACGATGCATGTTGATGTTGATGTTTTTTGTCAAATAATCAGCCTTCGTCTTCGGCCTTAAATAAAAAAAAAACAAAGCTCAATTTGTCTCTCATTATCACAAAACTCGTCACCATCATAGAGTTGACAAGCGAACACACCCTGTCAAATTTCAAATTCCGAACACGGACGCAACCAAAACAATCCACTCATCAAACGCGGGATCACACACGATATAAATAGAAAAAAAAAATACAAGGCTGAAAGATAAAAGTCCTTTAACTTTTTTATAAAAAAAAAAGAAGAAAACCCGCGCCATACAGTCTGCTATCCGGTTTCCGAAGTATTAAGTTACTGATCACTCCGAATGGCGGTTTTTTGTTTATTTTCGGAAAAAAAGTGAATTTTTCTTTATTGAGTTAAGATGTAAATGGACGGTGAAGGCATCTTTACGGTTTGCGTCTTTTACGTGCTCGTATTGAGTAAAATAAAGTGCTGGTAAAGTGGACGACGTACAGAGTTAAGTGGTTCCGCCAAAAATACCATTGTAAGTTTATACTGTAAGTTGGGTTGGTTTCAGGAGATTAAAAAGCAGATTTGGCTTCGGCCTGTCAAAAGATTGAGAAAACAGACTTGGCTCTGGCCTAACAGTTTCAATAAAACTGAAGACGGAAGATACTGATGACTAACTAGGCTGCATGGTTGAAAAACCTTTGCCGTTTCCATTGCGGAAAAATAGAAGAAAAATAAAAATTCTTGTGTGCAATAAAGGATTTTGAATTAAATTGAATCGAAGAAAAATAAAATTGTATGCGCAAATTACACTATTTACAGACATAAAATTAAAGAAGCCTTTATTAAAGTTTTTGTAATTTATGAAGGTTCAGAAAATCGATTGCAAACTTTTACAGAGAAAACATTGTATAAACGTTACTGATTGAAATTTGTCAGCTCTTAACTTGGTGATTTTAAAATTATTTAATATTTGAAAAAAAAAATACCGAGAAAGATTTCAAAACATAAATAATCACCCTAAGTTAAGAGGGGACTGAGCAGAAGCCAAATAAATGGCGGCGGGTAAAAATTATGGTGTATAAACATTAAACAACGAACTACAACGTAAAATTTTTTTTTTTATGTAATAATTTAAATTTAAACTTGTTTTCAAAGAAATTTAAGAAATACCTATCAATACATATAATAAAAAAATAGAATTCGGTTTGTCTGTTCTGTACATTGAAGAAAAGTAATAAAAATAAAAAGGGGTGACTAAAAAAGAGTAATAAAACAAATCAGTGATTTTTAGAATTATTTTTGTCTGTCTGTCTGTTTAGTCACGCACATCTCTAAAACTGCTGAACGGATTTTCATGTAGTTTTCACAAGTAGACAGATATTAACTTGGATTATAATATAGGTTTTATTTCATTAAAATCGGGTGTCGGAAAAAAAAGTTATCGAAATTTAAAGATTTTTGGGGTCTATTTTTCTACTGTTAGAAGTTAGAAGTTAGAAATAACCAACGACATTGAAATAACAAATAATAATTTCTGGTGACGAAGGCCTATAGTATAGACGTCACCAACGATGGAAATATGTAGCATATACAATAACGTCATTTATTTTGGTAAATGAAAAGTTTTAATGCGAAATTAATTGCAGCAATTGTATAACAGATGGTGATAAAACGGGCTGGGTACCTACTGAAAATTGTAAAGTTGTGAAATAAAAGAGCTATATACTTTTGTCTGTACATTGATTATATAAAAAAAATAGCGATGAAGGACAATGACACAAAAAAAAAACGAAATTTTTGTCGGTATTTCATGCATCACGTAAAATCTACTGAACTGGTTTTGATGCGGTTACCACTATACCATCCTCAGCAGTGAGACATGGACCACAAAGAAAGAAGGAAGGGAGATCATTGTTCGATAACTTATTTATTAACCTTCTGTTATTATCCAACTTCAAAACTGGGATACATTTTATTTTGTCGCGACGTGAATTTTCCTACAGAACTATAGCTAGCTCATAATCGACAGCTGGTTGATTCCACCGGCTAAAGGGTTTCGTTTTATCTGGCGGTACCCCAAAAAGATACGAGATCAACTCTGACGTGCGTTTTACTCTTCATTTGAATGCGTAGTAATTTTATTTCACGTGTCTTTTTTCTCTCTTTACGATTAATATAATTTTTCGATGCAATTTAATAGCATAATATTTTAATTGCACTTTAATGTTTAAAATACGTGGCAGTTGATGAGTGACTGGACGCCATTTCTTTTTGTGTAGGTACATGGTGAAATTTAATCAACCGTCCAATTTCATACTGGAGACTCGGTTAGTGATCAGGAAAAAGGTTCAATGATCGAATCGGACTAGTTCAAATACAATAGACATAGATCTAAAAACCATTTCGAGATTTAGGTTTAATAAGCCGTATTTTCAAAGTTTTGGTCTAAAAAACCTCATGATGATAAATATTTTTACAAAAAGGCTGCAACTTTCATTTGCCCCCGTGTGACGTCACTTGAGTAATGGCTGTTTAGAAATGTGTCCTTTGCTATCAACATAAATTTATAATAATTTGCTAGATGACAGATGAGTAGACAGACAGAGACAGACCAGTTTTTTTAAAAGCAATCACACATCACAATCAGTATAATGTCTAAAATTCTCAAATGACAAGGTCTTCGGACAATTCTTTAAAAAATCATAAAAAAATAATGGTTAATTTATATACCAAAATAATGAAAACTATGTCCTAAAATGGCGTATATACCTTGAAAAAAAAAAAAAGTCATTTAAAAATTAAGCTAAGGGAATTCCTAATACAAAAGTTGTTTTTTTTTTGGGTTTTCTACTGAATGGTCATTAAACATTGTTCGATCACTAACCGAGTCTCCAGTATGAATTCGGGCGGTTGATTAAATTTCACCTTATATAATCTGCGGTGACAGAACCTTATAAATTACTTGCTATTAAATATTAATTATTTTTGACCGTTACTTCGCTCGCGCAAAAGTGTGTTCGACAACTTTTGGCTTGGTGGTTATTTTAACAACAACTCTTATAAGCCTATTTTTTGACCAGTGTCACTACGGTGATAATAATAAAAAACACATCCAAATTCGTTGAGTGGTTCTCGAGTTAAACCGGAACAGACAGACAGACTGACAAACATTGTAAAAAATTTTGTTTTTGCTTCAGTACAGCAAACTGTAACCCATTTCACACATACATAGACTCACGCCTGTCTCTCAGAGGGGTAGGCAAAGACTACAGATTTCCATCTACTACGATCCAGACACACATCTTTCGTCTCTTCCACATCCATCAATCTAGTCATACAAGCTCTTCTGTTCCGAGTACTTTTGACATGTCCCTTCTTCAGTATTTCGTCAATTTGGTCAGCATACGTCCTTGTAGGACAGCCTGGTCGAGCTGTACCTTCCGCTTACGCACCATAAATATTCATTCTCTCTACATGTCCAAACCACTGAAGCATTCCTTTTTCTTTATTGAAAAAGGCGTTACTTTGCGGAAGTCCATCATAAATTTGTGGATATATTAATAATTTGCAATATTCCGCTAAACACTCTTACCATGCTATTCAAAATGCAGACTCAAGCACCGCCCGCCCTCCCGCATAAAACATGCACAAGCAAAGCAAGCAGTACGAGCACAAAATAAAGCAATCTTAAATAACAAGCAAGAAAACTTATCGATAAGTAATAAGTATCGATAAGTTTTCTTGCTTGTTATTTAAGATTGCTTTATTTTGTGCTCGTACTGCTTGCTTTGCTTGTGCATGTTTTATGCGGGAGGGCGGGCGGTGCTTGAGTCTGCATTTTGAATAGCATGGTAAGAGTGTTTAGCGGAATATTGCAAATTATTAATATATCCACAAATTCATTCCTTTTTCTATTCTAGTCACTACATCTTCTAACCCATTTCATCCAAAGATTTCAAAAATAAAGATAAGCCCTTACCGTAGTATGACAGCACCTAAATGTTTCCACCTTTAAATGGGTGACGCTCACACGTTTGGAATCAGTGCTCATCTGAACACAGTGATAGTTGGATGCCTTAAGTGCACTTGAAGTTTTAATTTTTATGACTTTAGTAGCCTGATCAGTTTGCTGACCGTAGGTAGACAGAGCACTCATTATTGTGCGCGCGTCGGCATTATCTTAACGCACACATTCAAAAACAATGCAATAGATTTTAGGTGCCAGGGCTCATCTAAACTTTTGAAATCTTTGATTTCATCTAAAGTTTCGCAAAAATATTCAATGTATTAAAGAACAGACACAACTTTTTTACTACGTCATTATTATGGACCCCGAAGATATCCCGACCAAATTAGCGGTGTACCAGAGAAGAGCAAAGTCAAAAATACGCAGACTAGAAGAGCTTGTATGAATTAGATTGATGGCAAGATGTGGAAGAGGCAAAGAGGTATGTCAAGATCGTAGGAGATAGAAATCTGTAGTCTCTGCCTACCTCTCGTGGAGACAGGCGAGAATATTATGTACGTATGTAATAAATTGTATTCAATAACACTTGACAGACATTTGAACGTGATCTAATCAAATTCTTACATTTCACGAGTGATACAACTGGTAAACTTTGACCGTAGTAGGCGCCACCCGTGTCGGCATTGACGCTGACTTGGTTTTCTTGGAAACTTTGGATGCGCCTTCTGTTTATGGGCGCCTGGTATTTCGTTTGTGTGAGCTAAAATGTAATGGTAAGTAGAGAGTATTATTTTAAAGAGTGTAATCTACTGATTATACTGAACCACTTTCCTTACTAGTAGCATAGTAGTAATACTTACCCCCGGTTTCTGAAAGGCCAATCAAAGTTAACAGTAGATTAAAAAAACTTTAACCGCAAATAACGGTGAAAATAAAGCATATATGAAGTCTGAATAGTGATGAATCAATAATTAACTTAGTTAATTTTTGATTTCAATGTAAAATTCCCACTTTTTCTGGTTTAATCCGCAGATAATTATTTTTTAATCTACTGTTAACATTGATTGGCCTTTCAGAAACCGGGGGTTAGTCTATCCTAGTAGTTAGCCCCGAACTGTAAACTCGTGCACCTCGTCTTACAACCCCATATATCGGCAACCCTTTGACAGATTCAGGTCATGTTCGAACTTAGAAGTTTTTTTGTCTCTGTTACTCGCCTACCAAATTTAATGACGTTCCGATCAACAATACTCGAGTTATCGTTGAACAAACATTTATAGTTACATACATCAAACGCCGGATTGTTCAAGTAAGAGCTTCGCTCGCTTGTTCAAAAGGTACCAGTTCAATGAAAAAGATCTGCCCATACAAAATTCACAGTAGGTTTTCAAAATAGAGATGTTTCTTTGGGAAAAGCTCAGTACGATTATGTGGTATATCTTGACAATGATTGATGATGATATTGAAATTGATTTTCATCAGTTTACTTCGGCGAAGATTCGTTTTGTCATCGTTCTGACAGTTCCAAATAGAAAATTTATTAACTGATAGGCTATTGGATTGGGAATGGAGCGAAAACGTCAACTTTACGCACGCGTATGAAATGACCATAGATATCTGTGGAAGTGACAGTTACCGACAGTAGGGCGTGCAAAAAATCCTAAAAACTATTCCAGTAACGCGATTATTTTAACTAGTTTTTTTTTTTCGAAAATCCTAAATATTTCATAACGTTACATATTAAAGGCCTGTTAGTGACAGAATTGTCATATAAAAATGAAAGATTTACGTTTTATAAAACTAATAGATTTAGGAAATAGTTCTGATAGATTAACGATCAGTTCATATTCTGGAGAAGCTACATTATTAATCAGAAAAATATTAAAGTATCTACGCATTATTTTTCTCGTTACGTATTAATTCCAAGGTCGGCCGTTTATAAAGAATAAAAAAGGTTTATTGCCAAAAATACTTAAAAATAATTTACACATTAAAATTGTACGCAGGTTAAAATAGAAGAAAAAAAAAGTTTTAGACATTTCTGGCAAATAGTAGCATGCTGAACAAAGCTACCGATCTCATAGAAATCGAGCAGCGCTGATTTTCAGCATACCCCAGACAGAGGGCATAATTTAGAAAAAAATCAAATAAAGGCGCAGAAGGACGTGTAAAATTCAACACAAAAAAAGTGAAAAAGGAATAATAATATTTACACATTAGGTACATTTTAAATTTATTATTACAGAGGTATTTAAGTAGTGCGTTTAGTATCTGTAATAAATAATATATTTAATAGTAGTTTATGCTACAAGGGCCAAAAGGAATAAATTACGAGGACGATTTAAAACACGAGCGTAGCGAGTGTTTTAAACGTAACCGAGTAATTTATTGCTTTTACGCCCGTGTATCATACTGCGTTTTTCAATGCATAGTGTGAGGAAATGAAAACAAATATAATCTTGTGAACTTTAAATTATGATTGGCTCAAAAGGATTGTATCCAGAGCCGTTAAACAGTGGAAAAAGAAGTATAATATCTATGGTACACAGGAAAGGCTGCAGGTTAGCCAACCATTGCGAACAAATTAAAAAAAATAATAATAATAAAGCCCTAGGGCAAAATAATCGATTTTCTGTTCGGTTTTGATCATCGAAATAATAAGGGAGGGAAGTATAAACGCGCTTGAAAATTGACGCCTTTAAATAATTGCCACGGTGGGCATGTGCTTAGTTATAAGTGCCGCACGTCAAGCAGTCTCGTGACAGCTGTGCTAGAACGAAGTCGTCGAGTTTATACATGTAACGTTTAAAAAAAGCCACAATATGCCTAGTTGCATTGTGAAATGGTGTCTAAGCAACTCTACGAAACATTCCAAGCGTGATGGTATAAGTTTCTATGCATAAATATGAAAATTGACATATTTTTTCAAACATTAGTCGAAAATAAATAACCTAAGAATAATTTAAAACGAACCACATAAGTTTATAGTCGGTTGTAGCATTTTCGTCCCTATCAGGTTACAATAAAGATAACAAAAGAGTCTAAATTGTGTGGGGCTGCCGCCGTAGACGTGGTACATGAGAATTCGATGGTGTTATGCACGAAAGAGTATGCATGCAGTAGGTACTTAGTCGTAGATATATCAAAACATTACTGAGTATATTTAGAGGTTTTATTAAAAGTTTCTTTTATTATTTTATTATTATGCTGTTGTGATCACGTAAAATTGCAATTTTCCCAAATTCTGATAATAAAATATATACATGAATATTAGTTCAAATAGTTATACGAAATTTTTTTAATACAGCACTCACTTAACCCTTTTTATAGCCGCGTATCTAACGTTTTAAATAAATATTTTTTTCTTGTTTAACATTTCTGTATTTTGATTCCAGCATCTAAAAAAAATATTTTTAGTTATGTGTATAAGTAAAGAATAAATCTGTAGTTATTGCATTATAAATTTTTTTATTACTTTAATTCTGGTATTTTATTGTGGCACAACCTGGCAAACAAATATCAAAAGTTTTTCGATAAGGGTATCCAATATAATATTTTCATACAATTAGACCAGCAAAATTGTTTGTCAAGAGAAAATCCCAGATTCAGTACACAAATTTCTACAAGCATATCTAAAATTATTTCAAGTATTAACAAAAAACAAGTTATCAGTGTTATTTATTAATAATCTTGATCCCTGTCGAATGTTGCATAAACATATCCATTTTTATGACGGATAATCCTGCCTATTCGAGTTGCTTTGCTTAGAGCGTGATTCGACTTTGTTGTCTTGTTTCGTTCACACACAGCGTATTGATAGAGGACCACGATACTGTCGCTTACTTGCTGATTGTCAATTGGTTTGGAATCACTGTGTTGGAGGTGTACAACCATGAAAAAAGTATAAAGTTGCGAAGTATTAACATGTACGTTTACTTTAAGAAACTTTTTTGCTAGGCATACAGAGGTGGGGAGATAACATCACGTGATTTTTGCTGACCAATGAGCTAAGCGTCTGTCGTACACCAGAAAGCACACAACCTTCAAAATGTGGCGTCACGTTTTAATGGCGTTTCCTACTGAGATTATACTTCCCTTTATAATTATTTCGATGGTTTTGATGCATAAAAAGTGAGCCTTTACGAGCATATGCATTGAAAAAATATATAAGTATCTGTATAATAATGATGGTAATACAATTTATATAAAAGAATCTAGTGATTCCCCGACAGACCGAATCACAATAGAGCTTTCGATAAAAATTACTCGCATAATTTTTGCCTATAATTGAACTTATAATAAAATTTGTAATAAAATTCTTATCTACCTAGAAGGGAAACCGGATACTTTCCAAGCGTTCTTAGAAAAACCTTGTTTATCAGAATAACTACTTTATAAAAACCGCCACTGCTGATGATTTAAAATTCATTAATTTTGCAATAGTTCTTTACATTAAAATAATGTTTAATTCGAAAAATGCGTAACCTTGGCACTGTGGAAATCAACCATAGAGATAAGATATGGAAAAGATGGGACAATATTTTATGTTTCGTGCCTATTTTTTTCTGTGCTCTGTGAGGATTACTTTGTAGCTGCTTGTGACCATTGGTTACGGTATACTTTTTTTTACGACGCATATATATATACATTTTACAGGTCACGGCACGATTTTTAACCACTCGGCGAAAGTGGTGGGGACTAGTGCATGTGTTCATTTGCACACAAAGTTACTAAATTAGCATCGTCAAGGTCAGACCTCATAAACCGTATGCTGCCATGTTTGTGACGTCATGATGGCTTTGATCTCAATGAAACTTGTACACGTCTCTAAATAATATGTTTCCCTTTCTCCCCACACCGCACTCCTACCTCATAGAATAATTAAAGACTTTTATTAATACTTTTATTATTCTAAGTCCTACCTATATCTCATCTCATCATCTCAAAAAAGCGCCGAATTTGTGAAATAAAACATGAAACGGTAACTGTTTATTTACAGAAAAGTGTATAAACTTAGTCTATTTTACATAAACGACGACTGTATTCCTGTATTTTTTAATTTCCAGTATACAAAAAAATTATCCAACTTGCTAAACTTTGCGTTAAAACGAGGCAATATTCACGATATCCTGACAGTTATTATGATGGTGTTTCATAAAATTTTGCATTTTGGGCTGTAGAGGTATGTAGTTAGATGTTGCTAGATAATAAATAGGCGTAAAGGGCCTCTTAAATCTAAAAACTTTATCAATGTGTTACATCCAAAAGAGGTGTGTCAGTAGCGTAACAGATATCTAGTCTCCTTTGACCCCTCTAAGAGACAAGTGTGAAACAAGCGTAGTTGCTTGATTTTTAAATTTATTCAGATAATGGAAACAAATATGTCTCATTTTGAAGCCAATTTTTTTATATAACGATACATTTATCTACTTACTGTATGAATACTTAGTAACAAATCGTAAGTAAACAAACATGGAACAGTGTACCAAAAAGGTCTCAGCTAATGCTAAAATGTTCTATAAAGAATTTATTTATCAACATTATCAATAAATCTACCTACTACATTGTTGTCTGATCTTTGTTTAAAACGGCTTGCATCGAGAATAAAGACTCGTACAAATCAAATTAAAGCCGTACCGTCAGCAGAAAAAGCGTGGGAATGTTTAGTGTCGACATGCTCTTATCGGACAACTTTGTTTGCTGTCTCTACATGTGTAGGTATGACGTCTGTTCTGTTTTGTTCAGTGTGTGACCTACTTTTGAAACATTTTTGTAGAGTATAGGTAGTTACCAATTTTAACATTATTGGAAGTAAATTGGCATAGATGAAATTATTATAAGGTGTGTTAATTCTAAAACCATTTCGAGATTTAGGTTTTAATAAGCCGTATTTTCGAAGTTTTGGTCTAAAAACCTCATGATGATGAATATTTTTAAGAAAAGACTGCTACTTCCATTTGCCCTCGTGTGACGTCACTTGAGTAATGGCTGTTTAGAAATGTGTTCTTTGCTATCAAGATAAATTTATAATAATTTGCTTCAGACTAATTTGACAGCTAGATGACAGATGAGTAGACAGACAGAGACAGACCACTTTTTTATGTCTTTTGAAAACTAAAAAAAAGAGGGTGCAAAACATTGTTTTTTGACAAAAGTATAAATCATAGAACATTGTTTATACGTAAGATCCCTAGAGAAAAGATTAATAAACCAAATATATTTTTTTCAATACAAGGAGAGTCTGAATTTCTTCAAACGAATCCTAGATAGCGTGGAGTTGGTCATGGTCTAGGCTCAGGTACAGTCTTAAGCTACGGGAATTACGCCTTAGTTTTAAAATGCCCCATCCATACACATTATACCGTACAAGAAGCACATTTTATCACGAAAGACATATAACACCTAAGAGTATTCTTCAAGTTCGGCCGATTTAGTAAAACGAACTGGATGCCGATTCTGGCAAGTGCGAAAACATTTGCTACGGCAGACTTCGGGTGATTTTACAAGGTATTTTCTACGGAAATATAAGATTTTTCTGCTTCCGCATTTTTTTGCGCACACGCCGGAATCACCGTCCAGGACGGCGATTCTGGCGCGTGCGCAAAAATTGCGAAAGCAGAAAAATCAGTAATTTCGGTAGAAAATCCCTTGTAAAATCACTCACAATCTGCCATAGCAAAATTTTTTGCACTTGCCAGAATCGCCGTCCAGGTTGGCTATTCTAGCATTACTCGCAAACTCGCAATATCTGTCGTTCGAATTTTGTGCACAGTATAGAGTTTTCTCAATTCCCGGGTTTTTGACGATCCCAGGACCCGGGAACATAAAATAATAATCCCAAGAATTCTCGGGAATCGGGAATTTAATATGCATTATTACCTTTGAAAGATTATTCTTTGAGTTTTGAATTACATTTAGATGCTGTTTTACAAACGGTCAACGGACCCACCTTGACCGACACCGACGCGGTGGGAGTGGGATAAAATGACAAAGTGATTTTTTCATGGAACTCCTTTTTTTTATTGATTTAAAATATCAAAAAATTAAATCAAAAGCTTTGTAATAGTATTTTAATTTTTTAACAAAATAAGCCATCAAACATGCATTTAATAAGTTATCGGGAAGTACACTTCTAAATATTTTCTCAATAACTTGAGTTTGCAACCCGGTTGTTCCTACCCAGCCTAGGAAACTTAATTCAAATTCAAATATTTATTGCATTCATGTTGTACAATATAGGGTGTTACAATATACATAAGTGGTATCAAACATGACCCTGTAAGGGCATAGCAAATTAAATCAAAATAATATCACATCATAATATTATCTTATCGCATAACTAATTTATGTTAGATTAACTGAAAATTATTATTTTAATATTATATATTAAGTAGGTACCTATAATTAAGTTTATAATAAAAATGAAACAATTTCACTAGATTTTCTAATTCTTAATTACTTAATTCTAAAAACTCTTGTAATCTATAATAACATTTTTTTAAGAGAAAGTCTTTTAAGTTTTGTTGGAAATTATTGAAATTTTTGTTTTCTTATAAATTTTCTGGTAAATTATTATACATTTTTATACACATGGCAAAAGGACTGGAGTGGACGATTTTAAGGCGCTACGGAAAAAAATTGACACTTTTAGAACGTGCATATCTACTTCAGTAAATAATGTATTATTTTGATAAAATAGTATATTATTTTTGAATTCTTTTTCTAGGGATTTGTTAGAATAGAAACGTGATTGAACAAATTCGGCTAGATAGAAATATTTATTGAAATGATGTCTTTTTCGACACCAATTCTCCTGGTTTGACAATTTGGAATGACATATGGACTGCAATTATATTTTATTAGATGGATTGTAACAGTATCTAGGATCTGGTTAAACGAAATCTTGATAGCAACTTTAGTATATTTTATATTGATAAAAAACCGACTTTTTGCTACTTTTCCTCGAATCCGCCCCTCTCGCACTGAGGATTTTTCGCATATGGAGTAAAAGGGACGCTAAAACTTTTACATATCGCCTTAATGAACGCACTTCAGAGATTCATAAACAAGTGCGGGCGACGTGACGTGTTGCGGCGCGAAATTCAAAACTTTGAACATTTGATTTATTTCCCGAAGATCGGGAATTTCCGAAATCGGGATGGATCGTTTTTCCTGGTATTCTCGGGACCGGGAACCCGGGAAAGAAACCCTAGTAAAGTATGATAAATGCCCAGCGATGTAAAGTGGAGAGACTAAAAAACTATGGAATATCAGGAATGTTCACTATAGGTTTTCCATAAAAAAAAAAAACACATAACCGTAGAAAATCCCTTTTAAAATCACGCGGAATCTGCCTTTGTAGTTTGCTTTGCCGGGAACATTGTAAACCTTTATTTATAAAACATAAAATATTAACAGTTACTTGTTTGTATATCTATTTAGTATCAATAAAAAATTTTAAATCCCTAAGTGATTACAAAAAGGTCAGTGACACTCAAACCCATTTCTTAAGAATTTATAAACATTTATTTTTACCTCACCCAAATTATGGTGAATTTCAACAAAATATTAATTACTCAGGACTAAAATTTTCAATAAACTTAATAAAACTATAAAAGACAGTAATAATGTTAACGAATTTTCAAGAAAACTTATAACGTATCTACGGGATAGACCTTTTTATAATTTTTCTGAGTATTATAATTGTAGGGAATATTTTTTTATTTATTAAAGTAAGTATAATTATACCTTTTGATAATTTGTAAACTCTTAATTCACTCAAATTATTTATTATTCATTAATTTAATATATTTTTAAGTTCTAAATAATATATATATATTTTTATGTATTTCAATTAATCTTATTAATATTTTATTTTCCAATAATTAGTTTTAGTTTCTGTGTTATTTACCAATGTATTTTGCATGCCTTAGTACATAACTTTTGTATGGCTTTATTGCAAATAAATGATCTTATCTTATCTTATCTTTATCGCACGTGCGATTTTTCTGTGAAAAACGCAATTGTATTTTGCATTTTTCATTTCTATTCTGGGTGGGCCGGGCTCATTTGGCCCCCGCCTTTTTACGTCCTTGCTTAAGGGTAAAATTATGCTTTCCACCATAGAACCCATATAGAACCACCCCGCTCCGATCCGTCAACCCGTTCAGACCGCAATACCTCCTGTACCCACCGACTGGAAATGACGGAAACCGTACAAGTGAGCACAAACAGAAGTACGGGAAACTTGCGGCGACCCCTGTGTTGCCAGTACTGTGGTACTACGACTCTTTTAGAAGAGAATATAATACAAATAAACGTGTTCATTAATAATTACAGTGCACAACACAGTACAAATCCGAACATAATTTAATAAAAATACTTAATTATAACAGGAGGAACAAATATTGAGGCTCAGGGGCTACCCCATGCTAAACTTCAATTTTGCATTGGAGTTCCGTCAATGTAGATGGTATGAATTTGTTAAACTATGTAACCTGCTTTAAAAATCCTGTCATTTAAGTAAATATTACAGCGATATAAAATTCTGCACAATAAAATTCTCAAAAAATTGAACTTGAAAATTTTATTTGGTTCTAAATTCTAATTGATTTTTCTATATTCTAATGCACTCTAGGAAAAATTTTTTTTAGATCACAGACCACATAAGTTAGACATCTTATCAACTACGGGCAAGTGAGAATTTTTTCCGCCAATGCGCTGGGGTGTTGTGGGGTAATGCGGGGAGGGTATTAGTAAGGAAATTAACATGGGATAGTATGGAAAGACATTTGTTTATCAGTGAAATTGCACTGATGTGTTGGAAGAAAATGTTTGCCCTCCTTACAACGTCTAATGGCTAAGTGATGTGTGTTTTTATTTTAAGCTAGCCATAAGCATATGTAGCAAAACCTAATTACTGTACGAAAGAAGCCTGGCTACCCATTGGACAGAGAATTCTAGCTTGGGAGCCAGGAACCAATAATTGTAACATTTATTTTGCATTAAACATTTTTTTCATTTTTCATTTTTTCATTTTTCATTTTCATTTTCATTTTCATTTTCATTTTCATTTTCATTTTAGATAATGGTTTTATTTGAATAACTTCAAAAATTATCGTTATCTTCATCTAAGTGTTCGCTTGTGCGGTTAAAACGTTTATAAATATTATATATTTTGCTGTTATAAGCTTTATTTGTTTCCTATGATTATTTTCATCCATCCATCACCCTAGTTCGTCTACTGCTAGACATAAACCTTTCCAGGACTTAGCCACTCCCGGCGGTCATCCTGGAAGAATTGCCCATACTCACACACGCTGGGCAGGCGGGTTGATGAGCGCGGTGCCGGAACCCTCGCATCAGTTACGCCGCTGCCCGTCACTAGTCTATTCCATATAAGGCCTGGCTATTAGGGATGGATGGATTCAACGGTCCCAGGCATGGTGGGCCTCCTGGCTTTTTGCCTGTGAGCTGTCCTCTTACTCTCCCCCGAATTACTTCGAGGGGGTCTCCAAGTAAGATTTTGGTACCTCCACAGTCAAGCCATTTAGATGATTATTTATTAGTATTAAAACAATAAAGAAATTATTACTCGATATTTCGACTGATGACGGCCCCATACCGAGAGTCGAAATATGTCGAGTAATATTTTTTTTATTCTTTTAATACTAATAAATAATCATTCAAAAATTATCAATGATCATTTGCTCTTTTGCTTATTTTACATGTAATTTAACAAATTCAAATGTTTTATTAAATTCGTAATGAAACTGACGAAGTTAAGACTACAAAGATATGGGACACATGGCGCCCGTTTTATCGATAGTAATGCAACATTTAGGTATAATATGCATATCAATCAATGTAATTTGTTGTTATTTATTTACTAACTGGTTTATTTTCAGAAACATAAAAACTTAAATAACATGACATACAACTAAAATAAAACCTTACAATTTTACTTATAGAACTAGAATGTCTCCTAAACTAACATTAAATTATGTAGAATTTAGTAGAATTAGGTATAATGAATAATGTAGTTTTGTATTCTGACGACGACCCATATAATTATCCCGCCTTGTCATTTGTAATTCATTATTTTGATAACTACGACCACATGTTAAACTGTCTATTTTTATAAATAAAGATAAGTTAGTTAGTTAATATTTTTATAAATAAAGATAAGTTAGTTAGTTAATACTTTTATAAATAAAGATAAGTTAGTTAGTTAATATTTTTATAAATAAAGATAAGTTAGTTAATATTTTTATAAATAAAGATAAGTTAGTTAGTTGATATTTTTATAAATAAAGATAAGTTAGTTAGTTAATATTTTTATAAATAAAGATAAGTTAGTTAGTTAATATTTTTATAAATAAAGATAAGTTTATTATGCCAATAATGCCAGCCGCAAATGTATCTTGAACGAATTCTTTATATACTTTTGAAAATATACTTTTGTCTGCATTTTTATGTTTGTTTGATCCAACCATAACAATAAATGATCAAAAAGTTTTAACATATTGCTTCTAGAGGATTGTATGTAACGTTGAAATTAAATATTATCCTTTACAAAAACAAATAACTTTGTGTCGGAATCGATGCTGATCCCTAATTCCAAGAATCCGTGCGCCTGCGACGAAAGTTTATAAACTGATATTGTAATAAAAACCACCTACGAAGCCTTTTTGAATGTAGAGAGATGGTACAGTGACTTGAGGTCTTGAGGTACTTTATATTCTCTGCTTGAGGTCTTAGGCTACTCCGTCTGAAGTAACCATGACAGTTAAGCTGCGTACTGTAATATGCACACAGTCTACTCGGGATCTCGTAGGGATTTTGCTGAATTATACCACTTTTTTTTTACTTTAACTTCTTGTATTATTTCTTTTTTTATATTATCCACCCTGATTATCACGTATACATTACGGGAGGGGAGCTCAGAACCTCGTAGGGCACTCGCTTATCGTGCTGGAGGTATTTTACTTCGTCAAGACTCTGAAAGGAATATTTATTAGAGATGAAACGGATAATGATTTGGCCGGATACCGGATACCGGATATCCGGCAAGGCACTAGGCCGGATAGCCGGGTATCCGGCGGCTGAATATCCGGCTCAAGATATGCGTTTTGCACTAATTGAGCAAGTCTAAACATTACGCAACAAGGTGCGTGCGGGTCGAACTGGGCGAGATTATTTGTGCATTTTCTAAATGACGATTATTTCTAAATAATAATTCTAATATTATATTAAATTAATATTATTTATTTCTAAATAATCGTATCACAATCATACAATTGCTGGTCTGCAAACGCGAAACAATTTCCAATCCTAACGAAATTCGTAAATATATATTTTTTATCTTCTTGCAGCGGTCTAAACTGTATATAAATGGACAGGTATCTTTAAATGAAACCGCGTAATCTACTGTTTATACTAAACAAAAGTAACATATAAAAAAAAATTAACCTGCCTGCCCAGTGCCCTTTCAAAATTCACAGTAGGTTTTCAAAATGATTAAGGAAACATGAAAATATTTTTTAATTTCTTTCTTTGGATAAGTTGTTCAGTATAATTCTTAGACCATATGTTTTTATTAAAAGATACCTATTGTAAGAGCAAAAGAAGCTGGTGTAATGTATGAAGAAAAGCACAAACGTTTATTCCCAACAGTTGCTGTAAAACTTTTCTTATGTACTAGAATTTAGATTATTCAATCATTGATACAATCAATTTATTTTGTGATTTAAACGACTTTTTGTATGCTGAGCTAAGTATTCGGTATCCGGCCGGATACTGGCTACTATCCGGCCGGATACCGGATAACAAAAATACGGCCGGATAGACCGGATACCGGCTAGTAACCGGATATCCGTTTCATCTCTAATATTTATAGATTTAAAACCACCTACACACCGATAGGACTCTCTAAGGAATCTTGCTCGTGTTTTGTCTGAAAGATCTTTTATACTGGATCTGTATTTATTTTTGGAAAACACGAAATAAATCAGTCAATACGACGTATGTCACACGAACAAATAGTCTTTTAACCTAACTATTAGACCTAGCTATATGTTACAGTACAGACTATCTGCAACATAACACACATTTCCCAGGGTCGATCCACCGGATTTTTAACAAAATATTAAGGGGCTTACTATCGCCAAATGGATACTTTCTAACTAAAGCCTACTCCTCGTTTATGGCCAAACCAAAAATATTGAAAAAAATTATTTAGAATTATCAACTCAAAGTCGACATATTATGCAACATTTTTCTTTTTCATGCCACAAAAAAAGAATTGAAATTTTTAAGTTATTTGTGTAAATGGGCAAAAAGTTTTATAAATAAAATAAATAAATGAAAATTTCAACCGAATGGTGTTTTGTGGCTTTAATTCCTTACTGCTCCTAAGCGACTTGCTCGATTTGATCCATTTATGCTTTGATAAATAGATAAACTTCACAGCTATAAATATTACATAGTATTATTCAATCGAACAATCACGTCCATGTAAAAAGTATTATTTTCTCTAGCTTTTAAAGGAACAGATAGTAAGACAGTTGCGAATACTACGTGGAAGAGCATTCCATAGTAAGACTGATTGAACACTGAATGACTTTCCATTGAGATTGAAACTTTACAAAATTATGAGTTCTTATAATGGGTGGCGCAAAAATAATGTCATAATTTGAATTGGCTGTCATTTTGTTATACCTGAAAAAATAAGAGCTCTGTTTTCATAAAAAGTGTATTTGAAAGTGTAAAATTGATGACATTACTTGGAAAAAAACTTATATCGCTTAAATGGCCACCTCCCGAGTTGATGCATAATTGCGCTCGTTTTACGGCATTTTGAATTGTTGCTCTCAAAACATCTGGCGCCAAATTGGTGATTTCTTCTTCAACGTTATCTTTCAAGACTTGCAAGGTTCTTGGTTTGTTGTGGTAAACGCGAGATTTTAAAAAGCCTCAAATGAAGTGGTGCTGTTAGATCTGGCAATCTGGACGTCCAGTTCAATTTTCAACAACGAGAGATCAAAGTTTGTCAAATAAGCAGTAACAATAATTCCACGTTCTTGAGGTGTGTATCGCTCCATGGCTTGTTGGCAACTAATTCTCAATACATACATTATAATTGTCAAAGCACAGTGACATTTGGCGCCATCTGCAAAAATGACAGCCAATTCAAATTATGACATTACTTTTGCGCCACCATGTATAACCACAATACCTACCCTCCCACTCTACGTATAATCTTTATAATCAAAAGGGTGCGAATGACAAATCCAATATTCCAGATGCGGAGGGTAGATAACACTTTTTAGTGTCGATGTGTATCGCGACAAATTACTCGGAATCATCGCTAGCCCCCTCGGGACGAGCGTGAAGATTGATAAATTAGATATATCGTGGTGTTATGGAGGTATTTGTGGGTAATTGGCTTAGGTGTTGGGGGCGTTATGGCAAACCGGTGCTGTTTTTAAGGCGCTACGAAAAAAAATCTTTAAGAACTTGCATATCTACTTCAGTAAATAATGTATAATTTTGATAAAATAGTACATTATTTTTGGATTCTTTTTCTAGGGACCTGTTAAAGCAGAAACGCAATTGGAGAAATTCGGATAGAAATATTTATTGAAATGAGGTCCTTTTCGACACCAATTCTCCTGGTTGGACAATTTAGAATGACATATGGATTACAATTATATTTTATTAGATGGGTTTTAACGGTTTCTAGGACCTGGTTAAACGAAATTTTGATAGCATCTTTAGTACATTTTATATTAATAAAAAATCGATTTTTTGCTATTTTTCCACGAATCCGTCCCTCTCGCACTGAGGGTTTGTTCGCATATGGAGTAACAGGGACGCTAAAACTTTCACATATCGCCTTAAGGCCCTCTTATCCCAAAATCAGTAATTTCAAAGTCAAATAGAACTTTCAAATATCGTCTAAACTTCCAAAAAAAAAAATACGCAATATAGTTCGAACCTTTATTTAGGTCTTCCACGCATGTGCTAAACGATCAGATAAACTTTGCTCGATAGAAATAATTCACGAACACAGCATGTAATAAGACCTTTCAAATCATGCCATTTCCTTAATTCCACTCTTTTATTAACGAAACATATCTGGTAATATTGCTCTTTAAATTTTTTAGGTCGACCACGTAAGTGGGTTTTAATAAACATATCCCTTATTTAAAAAAAATTAAAAACCGATAAAAACAACGAAAAGTACAAAAGTGTGGTTATTTTCTTTACTCCTTACACGTAAAGAAAAAGACAGAGAGTCACTCTTCTGGGATAAGAGCGCCTTAAGATATGATTATTTCTGTTGCTTAGCTATAGAAATGTACCGCGGTTCTCCATTAATAAAGCATAATTAGAATTTGACGATCAATATGGATTTGTTAGTGTTAATATGATTAGTAAGAATAGTATATCAATAAATCCGAATAAATCCTTTAAAGAAAAAAAAGGGATTTTATCATAATTTCTATTAATTCCTAGAGGGTTATTTGATCCAGTTTAAAAGACATTTACCTATTTCTTTAAATTTTTTACTATTTTATAGGTTTTAAAATTTAATTTTTAATATAAATAACAATAACGGATTAAATTCCATGTATTTTGTAATAATTGTTATTGAAGCATGATTATTAAGGTTTTAATTTTAGTTACAGTGCTGTCAAAACTAAATTTTCTTCATTACAAACTAGTCCTTAATTGTTAGAAATAAAAGCTAAATTACTATGAAAAAAAAATAAGGTTTGAAAGCTCTAAAAAAATCGTTCCGTTTTTTTCCTCTTTAAATTAAAACCTTTAAAACAACCGACGAGAGACCGCGGCTATTAAATTCATTAAATTTACTAAACCCGGAGATAACTGCATAATTATTGCGCCCCCTAACTTCACGCTATCTCTCAGGGGAGCAGGCAGAGTTCATTATAGCAAATGCTCTCCACAACGTATCCAATTAGGTACTGAGGGGAGATCAAATTTTATTTGCAGTATTTTTAAAGTACTCTTATGTGTAAGATTCTGATTCGAGTTTTGAAATTACGATTACAGGTCCCGGCAGTAAATAATGCACATCGTATCGTAGCGTCATCACTGTCGCACGAAGCACTAACAGTCCGGTGACAGAGACGGCGCTCCACGAAGCCGAAGATACCCGATGTGAATTATTTTCTACTGGGTACTGTACGGGCTTTCAATTTATTTACAAAAAAAATATGAAAAAATTTAAGGCGCTACGGAAAAAATCGGCACTTTTGGAACTTCTATATCTACTTCGGTAAATAATGTATAATTTTGATAAAATAGTATATTATTTTTGGAATCTTTCTCTAGGGATATGTTAAAACAGAAACGCGATTAGAGAATTTTGGCTCGATAGAAATATTTATTGAAATGACGTCTTTATCGACACAAATTCTCCTGGTTTGACAATTTAGAATGACATATGGACTGCAATTATATTTTATTAGATGGGTTTTAACAGTATCTAGGACCTGGTTAAACGAAATTTTGATAGCATTTTTAGTACATTTTATATTAATAAAAAACCGACTTTTTGCTACTTTTCCACGAATCCGTCCTTCTCGCACTGAGTTTTTTTTCGCATATGGAGTAACAGGGACGTTAAAACTTTTACATATCGCCTTAATAAACGACTTTGATTTTTTTGGCTAAATTCATACTGGAGATTCTTTAAAAAAACCACTTGTACTTATCCACATACTATTTTTAATTTTATTATTCCCGACCGGTTTCGCTGTAAAGCATTTTCTAGGGCCTTTTACACATCCTAATCCAAATAGTATGTGGATAAGTACAAATGTTTTTTTTAAACAATGTTTTATAAATTCCACCAAGTGTCAACAATCACTAGCATCTACTATCATACTGGATAATTGACAAGTACTCATTAAGATGGATAAATCTTTCCTGAAAATCTGAAAACTATTTAGATGCCTTCGTAAAATGGATCACCGGGCATACAAAAATAATTTTGTGGGATTCGTTAAAAGTGTCATAGAATCTTGTTAGTGATATGATCACTTAACGAGGCTCTAGTATGAATTTGGCTATATCGATCTTGATCCGGGCCATGATCTGTTCTGGACTGTGTTCAATCGTTTTATTTTTACTATTGTTTATTATTAAATAAAAAGCTAATACAGCTAAAATTATATTTATTCATATTATTATTATCATGTGTGACATAGCCTGCCGAATCAGTAAGTTGAAGTGGACTGGCCATATTTGTCGCTGACGTGATGACCGTTGGGGCCATAAGGCATTGGAATGATGAAGACCACGTACAGCCAAGCGCAGCGAAGGCCGCCCTCGTGCCCGCTGGACTGACGATCTGAAGGACGTTGCGGGTGGCGGCTGGATGAGGATGACTGAGGACCGCCAAGAGTGGCGTAATATTGGAGAGGCCTATGTCCAGCAGTGGACGAATACGGGCTGATGGATGATGGATGGATGATTATGTGTAAATAAAAGTCCGTCAATATAATTGTTACTTACACGGACATAAAATGTTTAGTATTCATATTGAGTACTAGCTTTAGGAAGTGTCTTTCAATATTTGAGTAGTATCGACAGTTTTCGGCTTGGCGATTATTTTATCAACATCCTTTACAGCTTATATGTTAACCAGGCCCCGTAGTATAATGTTTAATCACCCGCAACGCAACTTAGTTGAATCATAAGTGCGAGGAGCGTGACGCGAAAACTCGCGATCAAACAGTATTCCACGCTCCTCGCACCTGTGATTCAACTAACACGCGTCACTCGCGTTTAAACATTATGCCCTGGCCCCGTAGCACAATGTTTAATCGCGCGCGATGCGTGCGACTTAGTTGAATCACAAGCGCGAGGAGCGTAACGTGATATTTTTGCGATTAAACAGTACGTCACGCTCCTTGCACTTGTGATTCTACTAGTGGCATCGCGCACGATTAAAAATTATGCTACGGGCCAGGGTCACTACGGGGACAATATAGAAAAACACATCCAAATCCGTTGAGTTTTCTCGAGTTAAAAGAGAACATACATACATATAGACAGACAAACAGACAGACAGATACAAAAATTCTAAAAAATTTAGATTTGACAGAAGTCATTTCATTTAAAATTTTGCAAATATAGACAATGTAAAGATATGACTTTTTTACTACATTATTATTAGCAGGTAAACTTAGATTATATACATTTAGTCATGTAATTTTTATTTCAATACGTTGGCACTGGCACCCAGATATCATTTCACTGTCACCTTTGACATACTACTTCCCTAGGTAATTTTACACTTTCACCCGGGAAAATTACACTGGCACCCGAGAAAATACACTAGCGCCCGGAAAAATTGTAGGTCAAAATTTTACAGTACAGAAAAATCATGCTACGTGTCAATAAACCTATTAAAGGAACCCCACTAAATAAACCTATCTTTCTGCATCTGCAAGTATTTTTCCACGACAATGTTTATGTATTTCGTCCAAAGTATCATATGAGAAGTGACACGTGTGTTCGGAGTATGAAGCAGTAATGTTTTCAATGGAGAGTATCACATCACAT
Organism: Ypsolopha sequella; assembly: GCA_934047225.1. Taxonomy (NCBI): domain Eukaryota; kingdom Metazoa; phylum Arthropoda; class Insecta; order Lepidoptera; family Ypsolophidae; genus Ypsolopha; species Ypsolopha sequella. Next base: position 22,166,019 of record OW204005.1, on the reverse strand, counting down.
CGCAGTCATAAAACTGGCTGGATCGTGCGCCACCCAAATAATGGACGAGTTACGAATACGCCAGAACCCATATAGAGAAAAAAAAAATCTCAGATATGCTTGGCAGTAGTTTTTTTTTGAAAAATGAACAAGGCAAGAGCCTCTTTTTTGCCCTAGGGAAAAAAATAAATAGTAGTTTATGCTACAAGGGCGAAAAGGAATAAATTATGACGACGTAACCGAGTAATTTATTGCTCTTACGCCCGTGTATTCATACTACGTTTTTCAATGCATAGTGTGAGGAAATAAAACAAATATAATCTTGTGAACTTTAAATTATGTTGGCTCAAAAGGACTGTATCCAGAGCCGTTAAACAGTGGGGAAAAAAGTATAACATTTATGGTACACAGGAAAGGTTGCAGGTTAGCCAACTTCTCGTATATAAATTTAAAAAATAGTAATGATAAAGCCCTAGGGCAAAATAATCGACTTTCTGTTCGGTTTTGATGCATAAAAAGTGGGCCTTTACGAGCACTTGCATTGAAAATAAATTTTTGCCCCAGGGAAAAATAAATATTAATATGAAAATCCATTTTTACTCGCTACCTCACAATTCCCATTGTTTGAGAAAAGCACTATACGAGTATTATGCCTCGGCAGTAACGGGTATTGCCTGACTCGTAACAAAGTACCTTGTCAGGTACCTTGTCAGGTACCTTGTCAGGTACTTTGTCCCTACTTTCCAGCTCTCTGTTATATAATATATATAACATAATATATATACCACCTATATAATAATATACTATTCAAAATCAATTTAATATAAGAACTGTGCTGTCAGTGGTGTCTTCTCCATTTACTTCTGCATTCCGCCTTTTCTTTAACTTGTTGATACAACACAACATTTACTTTCTCTTTCACCTGATCCATGAATGTTATCTTAGGCCTTCCTCTCTTTCTTTCCCCCTCCACTTTTCCTTCAATTATGTTTTTGATAAAACTGTCTTGTCGTATCATATGTCCTAAAATCTTTCCCCTTTCTTCATCAAAACTCGATTTTCGTTTACAATCTACAGGACCTCTTCGTTGCTCTTCTTTCTATCCCACTTATTCTTTCTTTAAAAACCCCATTTCAATAGTTTCTAGTCTTTTTTTGTCACGTCTTGTCATGGCCCACGTTTCACATCCATATATATCAAATGCTCCAGATTTACACTTTTATAAGACGGTTCCGAATATTCCGCTTCGCTCCTCATCCTGCAGTTGCCACTCTACAGTCCCCTCCTCTATACTACGTGGCTCACCGGTGTCTCGGGTCTTCGCACCCTTGCAGCAGAATTGCTGCCTGGATGAGTCACCGAACAGAACAGAACTGATATGTAGGTTTTGGAAAACTGCTTTTTGTTCTTAGAAGCATTCTTTGCCATCGCAATTCTATCGACTATGTCTGGGGGACTATTACCAAGGTGTAAAAATCATATTTTTAAATTGTGCTATTATTATTACTCAACTATACTATATCTCAATATACAACCCATATACCCCGAGATATTATTTCAATTTACATATCTTGCGTTATCAATTTTGAAATAACTTAGTGCTTTAACAAATCAAGTTGCCTTCTCCGATCAGCTCATGACCTCCTACATGAGGCTCCTAGTACCATACTTTCCTCACGTCCCATAGGAATGAGAAGACTCACAGTGTAACACAACTGTAACACACATCAAAATCGTCCCTATTGCAAGTCAACAAGAGCTAAGACCTGTGTCTAATTACATTGGGAAAGTGGAAATACAATACCTCGATACAAGCAGATAGGCTTAATTCAGCTGTAGTCAAACTGCGGCCCGCCGAGCCTTTTTATTTGGCCATCTGTCATCCTGCCACCGTGGCAGATGTAACTCTCGGAAAATTTGAAGATGAGTATTAGCCTGAAAGTAACGTTAAACTATACATATAAATAGCCGAATCAGTACGAATCAGTGCCGAAGCTATACATAGCCTGCCGAATCAGTAAGTTGAAGTGGCAGTGGACTGGCCATATTTGTCACCGACGTGATAACCGTTGGGGCCAGAAGGCATTGGATTGGAGACCACGTACAGCAAAGCGTAGCGTAGGCCGCCCTCGTGCCCGCTGGACTGACGATCTGAAGGACGTTGCGGGTGGCGGCTGGATGAGGATGACTGAGGACCGCCAACAGTGGCGTAATATTGGGGAGGCCTATGTCCAGCAGTGGACGAATACGGGTTGATGGATGGATGGATGGATAGGTCCATATTTGTGCTGGGACGTGATAGTCATCGGGGAAACCAGAGTTAACGGGTGTGGACTGTGTGTTGAGTGAACAAGTGTAAATCGTGAATTGTTTTTTGCAGCCCATACTTGAAACAAGTCTGACAACTTCTCGGGGATTCATGTCGTGAATTTGGGGATCTTGAAGTAATTGTTAAAAAATATCGCAATTTTCTCTGCATCACTGACCCAAATCCACACATGTGTGGTGAAATACTTGGAGCAGTAACCATTTTTATTGTATGTATGTATGTATATTTTAATTTTTAGTGTATTAAAATTCCTTTCTGTTTTCCATGTATACGCATTGGGCTTGTGTCTGTAATGTATGCATGTGTATTAATAAATAAATAAATAATAATAATAATCGCCAATTATCATCAATCTCAATTTTAAATAAACAATCAAACCATAATACATTTTGTTATTAAAGTTGTGGAGGCAACACGTGATGTAGTTATTCAGTTGACACGCTAAAATCACCGCTATGCAAATTTACGCTCACAGCAACACTATGGGCGTTTTTTATAACTAAACCTTTTTTTACGGTGAAATTTTTATAAACCAATATATGTGTGAATTAATTGGGACAAATAAATTAATTTCTATCTTATTTAACTATAAAATGGGTCTGCGGGCCAAGAAATAAAAAGTTTGAACATTGCTGGTTTATTTAAATGATATACGAGTATTTATCATATCAGACAGAACGCATGTGTCGACTGACAAATGGTATGTGGTCGGGTGATAATTCAATTTGGTGGTTTTAAATTATTTTTCAATGCAAGTGCTCGTAAAGGCCCACTTTTTATGCATCAAAACCGAACAGAAAGTCGATTATTTTGCCCTAGGGCTTTATTATTATTATTTTTTTAATTTGTTTGCAATGGTTGGCTAACCTGCAGCTTTTCCTGTGTACCATAAATGTTATACTTTTTTTCCACTGTTTAACGGCTCTGGATACAATCCTTTTGAGCCAATCATAATTTAAAGTTCACAAGATTATATTTGTTTTCATTTCCTCACACTATGCATTGAAAAACGTAGTATGATACACGGGCGTAAGAGCAATAAATTACTCGGTTACGTTTAAAACACTCGCTACGCTCGTGTTTTAAATCGTCCTCGTAATTCATTCCTTTTGGCCCTTATAGCATAAACTACTATTACTTCGCAGCTCTTACTATAAAGTTTTAATATCAACTTTGGTTAGGTGCTCAACTAATACGCAGACTTTTCTGTCTTTGTTAGACAGAAAAGGGGTGAAAGGATAAATTTTTACCAACAAAGTTAGACATATAAGTACACATCCATCCATCAGCCTTGTTCGTCAACTGCTGGACGTAGTCCTTTCCAAGATTTTGCCACTTCAGTCAGAAATGCCCATACTCACACACGCTGGGCAGTTGGGTTGGTGAGCGCGGTGCCGTAACCCTCGCACCAGTGACGCCGCTGCCCCTCACCAGTCTGTTTTATAAAAGACCGGCAATGGGGGATGGATATACCGCCATCAATCGGTCCCAGGCATGGTGGACCACCTGGGTGTATGCCTGTTTGTCCGCTATATCTCCTAAATAAGTTCGGGGGTGTTTGCGTGTAAGACTGTGGTAGAGGTACCTACAGTATGTATACATTAGTTGTATTTTTTTTATTTACGTTAGTATTGAACCCAAAAAATTTATATAAGGGCGTTAATAAATATATTATACTTCGCCTTTATAAGATTTATTTATTTCTTTTGTTTATTAATTGGTATTAAAACAATAAAAAAATAAAAAAATAATCTTCGATATATTTTGACCATCGGAACACGACCGTCATCAGTCGAATGTAAAAAACATTGGCAGATTATGTTTAAAAAAGTAAAAGTGACACTTAAGGCGATAAGCGAAAAAAATACGGGTGTTTCTTTTCTGTGTATTTCATGAAATACACGGAAAATTATAATCTGTTTCTGGTATATGCATTTTGACTATATAATCTAGGGTTTTGAAATTGGAAAACATGTTTGGATAAATTTTTCTCTATAGAAATAATTGTTGAAATGAGGTCTTCAAACACTTTTTCTCCTCGTTTGACGAATAGGAAACATATACAGAACTCAAACATATTTTATTAGGTGTTTTCCAACAATATCTAGAGATTTGATATTTGAAATTTTGCTAGCTATTTTTTTTTTAATAAAAATATAAAACCAACTTTTTTCCCTTTTATCTGAATCCGCCCCTCTCGCACTGCGCGATTTTTCGCTTGGAGTAAAAATAAAACTCGCATAGCCTCTTAATAACAGTTTTAGCAACTTTAAAAAAAAAATACAAAATAAAAAATAGGTTTTTCTACAGATGGTGTTGATTATTAATAACTAAAATTCTTACTAAGTGTCACTTTTACTTTTTTAAACATAATCTGTAAATATTTTTTTAATACAGTTGCTCAAAAAGTGGCGTATTGCAGGGACGTATAGCGTTCGGAATGTGGGCTATTACATACTTGAGCTTTTTCTTTACCTTTTCCGAACTCGTGCGTTCTCTTTCCCAACTGTCAAAATAATGTCTATTAAAAAAAAAACAACCACGAAGTTTTTACTAAAAAAAATTCATAGATGTTTTTATGATTCATGCAAATATTTCTAAAAAGAAGCTACTAATTTGTTTCAATATCAGATTTAATGATTTGATTCAATGAGTTAGGTTAGGTATCATTTCATTTCATCTCATTAAATTTCATTTTCATCTCATATCAATAAAAAAAATCTGCTGAAGACTTGGCTGTATGGGCATAGTTCCCTTTGCCTACTCAGAATGGGTGAAGAAAACAAAAAAAAAACTCTGCTTATATTCTTTTACGGTTGGCGCCATTTTCCAAAAATTGTCTTTGCGGGTTTAGTTGTTTGTTGCACAAAATGAGTAATTTCAACGATATTTTATTTGAATTAACACCACCGGAACTCAGTATAATTGCACAAAATGCTTCGGAGAACATTTTACCGGAAAAGTCAAAAAGTCGCTACATATCTACATACGACGAATTTATTGCGTGGAGTATTAGTTAGTTAAGTTTATTGTGTTTTTATAATTTTATTAAATTGCTTCATTTTTTCGCAACTGTATTAAAAATAGTTGTTCAGTACACGTGCGGAACCGTCATTGCAACTTGTTCCGACTGTCAACCCTCACCTTCGGCTGCGCCTCGGCTCGGGTAGACATTTGTCGGAACTCTTTGCAATGACAGGCTTTCCGCACTCGTAATGAAATATACTATTTTACATTCGACTGATGACAGCCCCATACATAGGGTCGAAATATATCGAATATTTCGGCCTCATCAGTGAGGCCGTCATCAGTCGAGTGTATAAAATTAAAACTACAAATAAAAGGCTAATACCATCGAAATTAATACAGCTAAAATTATATTTATCCTACACCTGCTCGGAAAGTACCTTCTTACTTTTTGGAAAACGATGCAGAAAATACGCCATTGCTGTCATACAAATATGCGGGCGGAAAAAGTGTATGAAAATTCATTGTTAACGTGCTTGAGCGGGCAGAAAAAGTATATGTAAATCCATTGTTAACGTGCTGTTTTTTTTAAAATAACATAAAGCTTGCTTTTCCTGTACATAATAAAAAATAAGAAGCAAATAAAAAGTGACAATCGCACGCGAGTCAGTCGGTTTCTTTTATTGTATCTTGATTAAAAGTAAAATTATACTATTTCCTCGCAGGTGTAGTATAAAGCACTATGTATCACTCGGGAGAAAGTGCGATTCCCAACCCGTGTGTATTGAGGCCCTTGGCACCCTCGTTGGTAATCTTCCCCTTTCTTCCCTCGGTCAACAATGTACTATTGTGTTTATATTGTGTGTTTGTAGATGGGATAGGATGTGTGATGAGTGTGTGTAAGAGAATGCTAGAAGAAAGTATGTTAGTTAGTGCTTTAAATAAAATTATATACATATATAATATTGTAACGATTTGGTCTGTTACTGTAATGTTATAATATTTCGGATAATAAATAAATGTCTAAATTTTCTTAATTGTTTTAATACCAATTAGTATATAAGGACGAAAACACAATAGTAAAGCCTTGATTATTGCCCGTTTGTCAGCGGATGTGGCAATATACTTCAGAATAAAATAAGCAAAATCTTTGAGCTGTAAAATAATACGTATAATCGTTTCCGTCTTTATTTCGTAACGGAACACGGGAAAGCTCGCAGCGTCAGGCTTTTGTTTCACATTCGTAGAAACTTTTGTTATCGTGGACCAGTGAATGAATTGATTGGTTCGTACTGTGCTCATGCGACACTATAGGTCAGCCGTGATTGGCCGACTCAAAGACACAATGAACGCTATTGGAGCCTTCGCTATATATACAAATATACATATACAAGGTGAATTTTTGATCATCGTCCAAATTCATACTGGAGGTTTGATAAGTGACCAGTATCTTGGATAAATAACAATTTTTGTGAAATTCCTAATATTTAATTTCGGCTTCCCATAGAAATTCACTTCCAGTCCCGAGTGAATCAGTATGGGGAGTCGATATTTCATTTTACGAATTTCACCAAAATTGTTATGATCCATGATACTGATCACTTACCAAGCCACCAGTATGAATTAGGACGATGATCAAAAAGTCACCTTGTATATACATATACCAATATATATGTATACTTATATACAAAATTGTGTTCAACACACTTTATCTTTTCAGCTCTAATCAGACTTCTATGTTTTCTTCGTTCACTGTTGTGGACCATAATTTGTGGACGCTTTCTTCAGGTCCGTATACAGGGAGGGGGTTTGGATGTCGTCTACCCCCGAAATGTGTGGTTTTCAAAAAGTCAAATATACCTAAGACATCACAGTAAAAATTTATTTGATGATACGTTAACAACATGTCCATAACTAAAATAAAAAAATTGATGAAACTCGACACTTATTTTATGCACTATACAAACATTTTAAAAACTTACTATACTTAATCACAGCCATTATATTGATCCAAACATATTATAACCGTGGCCAAAAAAGCTAAAAGATATCCAGACAAAGTTTTAAGCTCAAATTTATTAACAGAAACATAAAAACTTAAATAAAAAAATTACAAATTTACCTATAAAACTAAAATGTCTCCTAAAGTAAAATTAAACTAAGTAAAAAATGTTGGCCAGATCGCCGCCGTCTTGTGGCAGGGTTCCCAGAATGCTGGCAGCATTTCCTCTTTGGATTGCCAAACTAAGGCGTTGTCCAAAGTATGCGCCAGCTCTTGGGTCCCCCGAAACGTCAACCAGCCGAGAGGAAATTTCTTTAAAAAGACATTTAGCCTCTTGACCCCACGGCCCAAGGGTTTCGACTCCAAAAGGCGCAAAGTGAAAAATATTCTACTTACGACTAAAGATAATAAAATACGGCCACCCGACACGCTGGGACGTGTAATCGTCGTCGGTAAAACATCGTTGCTGTCCGTACTCGAAAAACCTCTATTTCGTGTCGTGACGATGTATAACATGAACTTGAACCAGGGTTTGTATGAAACTTTGGTACCACTGTATTTATATGGCTCCATAGCTCTAGTTTTAATACTTCTATCTCTATGTCATCATACTCATCATAAAGTAACAAACAAATAACGGCCATCTATTTGCACTAAATAGATTTTCTAAATAGCCCCGTCTAGCTCAACTGACAGCTGTCAAAACTCGCCACGGCATTTCAAGATGGCGTCCGGTGTCTGTCATTCACGACGTCAACAGCGGAACGGAGAAACAAGAAATCCAAAGAACTATTTCCTATTGCATTCGATTGAGAATGATATGAAAATAGAATGGCGGTACTTTTCTTTTGATTTTTTATAGATCTGGTAGTGTTGTCAAAACGAAGATGTGGGTTCCGTGTAAAAATGCAATGGTTACACATCTACAGGTCCCTAAAATGATCAGGGTCTTTATTGGTGTCGATTCGGCTAAACACAATTTAACTAATTTGACAGGACTAACCTTATTTTAAGCGTTCTGTCTTTGTCTTTTCGATACGGAAAGAACAAGACAGAAGGCTCAAATTAAATTTAGTTCTGTCAAATAAGTTAGCCGAATCGACACAATTGTCTAACTTCAACATCTAACGCTATCGCTTTGAAAAGCACGCGTGGTTGGCTAAAAACGATGTGTCACGCCATTTATAGCCAATCACGAGATGTTAAGTGTCGATTCGGCGCAACACGACTTAAGGTGATATGCGAAAAAAATACGGGTGTAAAATTATAATCAGTTTCTGGTATATGCATCTTGACAATATAATCTAGGGATTTGAAATTGGAAAACATTAATTTACATAAATTATAACATAAATTTTCCTCGATAGAAATAATTGTTGAAATGTGGTCTTCAAACACACTTTTTCTCCTCGTTTGTCGAATAGGAACGAATTTAACAATATCTAGAGATTTAATATTTGAAATTTTGCTATTTTAGTTTTTGTATAAAAAATATAAAACAAACATTTTTCGCTTTCACCCTGAATCCACCCCTTTCGCACTGCGCGATTTTTCGCTTGGATTAAAACTTAACTTATTTGACAGGACTAAACTTAATTTGAGCGTTCTGTCGTTTTCCTTCTGTATCGAAAGGACAAATGCCGAATCGACTTTGAAATTTGTTTCTGATTTATTTCTAATTTGTAATTCACTATAATAATACTTATAGTATACAAAGCGATGCATTTAGCAATAAAACATGTAAGTATATAATCTTAGTTAATGAAAACTGTAATTTTTTTAAAGCATTATATGCCGCAAAAGCTCTCTGACACTTAAGAAAAAAATAATTACTTACCTATCAGAATAATTATTGAAAATAAGTATAAGTAAGTATATCGTCACAACATGAATCACTGAGGGGGTGTAAAAGGTGTTCCGGGTGTGGACTGTGAAATGCAAATACTCGGTAGGTACACCCGCGTTTCACCGACGATTATTACGTCCCAACGTGATGGGTGGTGAGCCCTATCGCCGTACTTCGGACACAAATGCATGCTTTTTAGGGCATGCGGGTTTCCTTACGATGTTTTTCTTTACCGTTCAGCAAGTGGTAAGTAAGAACAAATACTATGAATATAAATTCCGAGAAACGTGCATGCCCAACCGGGGATCGAACCTGAATCTCAACATTGAGAGGCCAGCTAGTTTTACATAGCAAAGTTTTCTGAAACAACGTCTTTTTAAAGCTAGAATTTTAACTTGTACCAATATCAGCCGTTTTTAGCTAAAGTTAAAATTATAGCTCATCTAAGACGTTGTCTATGAAAACCGTGATGAAAACTATGCTATTTAAAGACGGTTTGTTGCTATTTCTACACATATAATTAAGTACACTTTCAATAATTATTCTGGTAGGTAAGTAATGATTTTTTTCTGAAGTGGCCGAGTGCTTTCGCAGCATAAAGTGCCTTAAGACAATGGAACCCAAAACCATCCACCACTTCAATATAAACCTCTGCTAACAAAAATAAAGTCCATTTTTCCTCAGCCGTCAAAATTCTGCATCAACATGTGACTCCAAGGTTTGTCACATCGGTGTTGAATATCAGCTATAACTTTAATTAGTAGACAACTTAGATAGTCAAATATAGACATTATTACAAGGGCATAGATGCTGTTTACGTCAGATGACTAATAAGGTTATAGATAGCAGAATCACCAGACTGTGACCACTTTAGATTGTTTATTGCTGATATATTTTTGAAATCGTCATTGATATTGTATGTTATATTTTTAAATATGTATAGTAAATGGTAACGAAATAGATATCACAGCTAAGACAGACTTTGATTTTTACGAAAAAACCTCGACGTTTCGGTCAACTAAGAGTGACCTTCATCAAGCTCCGCGAGGCGCTCCGGCTATATAATCTGTGGCTCCGGCGCGTGCGACACGACACCGTTTTTTTTATTGTTATTTTTTATTGTTATTCTTGACCAATTACTTGCTTTTCCAGCAAAAAGTTCTGTGCACGCCACTGAGTCGACACCTTCGAGAATGTTTCTCGTAAAAATCAATGTGTGTATATACACCTTTATTTATTCACAAATCATAATCATGATATTTGAATATTAAACAGATAACTAAAACTAAAATACAACAAAATATCCCGGGTTCGATTCCCGGTTCAGAGCTCCTCACATCCAGATTTACTTTTATTTCTGCGTTTCTATACTGCAATTATATAATGTTAATTTACAACAAAATAATTATAAACACTACGGAAATAATAAAATAAACTATGACTAAAATGCATTCATTATGTCAATAATTTCGGTAAAAAATAACATAAACTAGCTTTCAAACTACAATTTTAGTCTAATTTTAGTATAAGGTCTTTACATATGCAATTGCTGTTTTTAAAGGGAATTTGAAGGAAACTCAATTTTCAGAACTAACATTTTTGCATTTTTTTTTTAGGAATGACAAATCTTTATTATGTTATTTATTTTGTGTACAAATAAGACAACAACATTAATTTAATTTTTGAAAAGTGTCAGCTGTAAAAAACTATTACGAATCTTATCATGGAAATAAATGGCATTTAGGACGAAAAATTTAATACGTAGATGTAAAACCTTGAAATCAATTTTCAAACAAAAAACAAATAATTGAAATAGCTATTGAATTACAGGAATTATGAACTCATGAATAAGAAAATTTCGGCAATTTCATATGTAAAGACTTATTATCTATTTCTTTATGATAAAATATTATAAAAATAGATATTATAAGAATAGATAGTGTTTTTCGTTACCAACAGACCATAGCTAAATTTAAATTTGTTATATGGCCTTGATAAATAGTTATTTGTTATTGTTTTATACTTAATACATAAATACATAAATAAATAAACAAATAAAAACCGTTTTCGTATTGAAATGAACCACCCTTACGGCGATATGTAAAAGTTTTAGCGTCCCTGTTACTCCACATACAAAAAAACCCTCAGTGCGAGAGGGACGGATTCGAGGAAAAGCAGCAAAATGACAGTTTTTATTAATATAAAATGTACTCAAGTTGCTATCAAAATTTCGTTTAACCAGCCCCCCTATTCTGTATCTTTAGTTGCCAACTGCACGAGGTGCCTATCATCAAAAACATAGCTAAAAACTGAAATTTCAAAATTGTCTTTAGTGGGTATTGAACTATTAACAATCTGTGTCGTCACTTCAAGTGCGAAAATATCCTTAGGACATCGGAATTCGATAGTATATCTGTGTTTTTGATGATAGACACCCTGTCCAGAAGGCAACTAGAGATACACAATAGGCCCGCAGGTCCTAGATACTGTTAAAACCCATCTAATAAAGTATAATCATAGTTTATTTGTCATTCCAAATTGTCAAACCAGGAGAAATGGTGTTGAAAAGGACCTCATTTCAATAAATATTTGTATCGAGCCGAATTTCTCCAATCGCGTTTCTGATTAACAGATCCCTAGAAAAAGATTCCGAAAATAATACACAATTTTATCAAATAATACCTTTTTTACTGAAGTAAAAGTTCCAAAAGTCTGGTGACGCAATAAATCCCATGCTTGAATTTTCCATGCTTCCTCGCCATAGTCCGCGCCACTGCCTTCATGACGTCGATACAGAATCTGATGAATTTCGGCCCTGAACTTGATATAGATTGCTCTTAGATTGCAATTAGCTAAAAGTTGTATTTTGGCCGTTATAATAATTTCTTGATATTTTGCTACAAACCCGGAGAATCTTCTGAGAAGTATATACAACGTGTAACAGAAAAGTGTAACCATATTTGAAGAGCTTATTCAGTCAATGGTATATAACAACTTTCAACATGGAGCCAACCCTGAAATATCAAAAAAAAATCTGCCCTTCCATACATTTCCTATGAAGCGAGTAATTTTTTTTTCGATATACAGGATTTGTTCTATACTAAAAGTTGTTCTAAACCATTGACTGGATAAGCTCTTCAAATATGGTTACACCTTTCTGTTACACCTTGTATATATTTTACATAACTTTTTGTGAGTTTGATTGTTGAGATCAGTTGTTCAGTATGATCAAGAAAATATTATTTCAGTAAATTTTAGCCCTCTATTTAAAACCAATCCTTTATCCCGAACAGCTATAGAAAACAAACTAATAGTACATTTCGTTAATATGCAACAATTAAACGTAAATACACATTATACTCACGCCTGTTTCCCAGAGGGGTAGGCAGAGACTACAGATTTCCATCTGCTACGATCCTGACACCCTTTCGCTGCTTCCACATCCATCAATGTATAGGAATGTAAGTTAATTGAGAGCCGGGGAAAGAATGAGGTGCGGGGAGAGAGCAACGGTGACAGTTGATAATGATGTCCATGTATCAACTTATTTATTTATGTCCTGAATAGTAAAAAACGAATTATGTTTCTGTATTATTATTTTTTTTATTACTTTTTTTTTTCTCATGTAATTTATTTTAATGTATGATGTAAATTGTTCTAATTCGTGAATATTAATAATTTATTGCATCAATATGTAAAATTGAAATTAATAATTTCAAATTACATCTAATTTGATAGAAACATTGTAGTTAAATTTTAAACCTACCTGCAAGGAAGGAATATGTAATGTTTGTGTTATTTGTAAAAAATGGGACAAAATGAAAACCAGCGCTGTCAGTTGCTTGCAACGAGCAGCATTTGCTGAGTTTGGCCCTTCTTGCTAGTTTATTTAATTTTTTTTTCTCTGTGCGAGTGTGTTTCTTTTTTGTGGCAAATAAATACTTTTCACTTTCACTTTCACTTTCAAACTTGTTGATCGACCAGTCGACAGACATAAATTTAAATGTATTCCAATAAATAATTTCCGCCATACTTACTTACTGGACGCATGACACGTGCGACCCTCTCCATTTTCAAACTAATTGTGACAAGTTAAACGACAAATCAAACTGAAATCGAACGATTTTTGGTACATTTGTAACGTAAAGCTGCTTTTGTGTTTTTAGGGTTCCGTAGTACCTAAAAGGTACAAAAGGAACCTTTATGGTCAGACTCCGTTGTCTGTCCGTCCGTATGTCACAGCCTCATAACTTTAGCACCGTTAATGATAAAGACATGAAATTTGGCACAAAATAGCATTAATTAGCCCACATATCACGGTGTAAAAGAAAATATGAAAAATTTGAAATTGCTCAAATTATTTCCAAAACAGTAGTGAGAAAAATAAAAAATATTGTCTTAATAATACAATATGGATATCAAATTGTAGATATTAAAAAGGTGATTGTAAAAATTATATACTTTTACTGTATTTATTGGCACTGGTTTCGATAAATCAGGAAAACAATAGCGATTAAAAAAATTAAGCACAAATGAAAAATATAAAAAAAATTAGTAAAATAAATTAAAAAAATATTTTATAAAAATACAATATAGGTATCAAATTGTAGGTATTAAAAGTTTGATTTTTAAAATATATGGTTTGGCTATATTTAATTGCACTTATTCCGAGAAATCCTTGAAAAACCATTAAAAAATGTATGTCCCCCCCCCCCCCCCTTTATCTCCAAACTGGTGGACCAAAAAATTTGAAAAAATCATGGTAAAATGTGTTTACGTATAGGTTACAGGAAAAATAAAGTGGTTGAGAAATTCACGAAAAAGAAAACAAAATTAAACTTATCATCTACAATACGGAACCCTAGGTATGCGAATCTGACTCGCACTTGGCCGGTTTTTTTTTATATATACGAACACTGAACACTACACAAAAATATGACACTGGCACTCAAATTCTTGAAAATCTGATCAGATTCAGATTCAAATCAGAAAAACGCGAACAATAATTAATGTATAGGACAGATTACAATTGATATTCAAAATTAGATGTCAAATTTGAAAAAGAGGTCATAAAGCAGTTTCCTAGGCACTAATAGTACTCAACCTGCAACAAGATATAAATATCATAATCTCACTGGTCTAACTAACACTTTTGTATTCATCTGTGCCTCCTCCCCCCGTAAATATCATAATCTCACTGGTCTAACTAACACTTTTGTATTTATCTGTGCCTCCTCCCCCCGTAAATATCATAATCTCACTGGTCTAACTAACACTTTTGTATTCATCTGTACCTCCTCCCCCCGTAAATATCATAATCTCACTGGTCTAACTAACACTTTTGTATTCATCTGTACCTCCTCCCCCCGTAAATATCATAATCTCACTGGTCTAACTAACACTTTTGTATTCATCTGTACCTCCTCCCCCCGTAAATATCATAATCTCACTGGTCTAACTAACACTTTTGTATTCATCTGTACCTCCTCCCCCCGTAAATATCATAATCTCACTGGTCTAACTAACACTTTTGTATTCATCTGTACCTCCTCCCCCCGTAAATATCATAATCTCACTGGTCTAACTAACACTTTTGTATTCATCTGTGCCTCCTCCCCCCGTAAATATCATAATCTCACTGGTCTAACTAACACTTTTGTATTCATCTGTACCTCCTCCCCCCGTAAATATCATAATCTCACTGGTTCAACTAACACTTTTGTATTCATCTGTACCTCCTCCCCCCGCAAACCGTCTTCGTCCCGGCTCTCTATTAAGGCGATTAGTGTCGCCAAATTGGCAGCTCGATGTGTATCGGTATTAATATCGACAGAAACGACATTGAAATAACATTCATATCAGCGCGCATTGCATAGTGGCTGTTACGACGCTCAGTGCGTCCTTGCTTGATAGGCCAAAATAAGAGAAAATAATACTTTTCACATGGACGTGATTGTTCGATTGAATAATCCTATGTTATTTTTATAGCTATCAAGTTTATCTATTAATCAAAGCATAAATAAATTAAATCGACCAAGCCGCTTAGGAGCAGTAAGAAATTCAAGCCAAAAAACACCATTCGGTTGAATATTTTTTCCATATAGAAGTTTTGGTGGTATGAAAAAGAAAAATGTTGCATGTGTTGTCTTAGAGTTAGTAATATATATACATATTTTTAAATATTTTTAGTTCAGCCATAAGCGAGGAGTAGGCTTTAGAAAGTACCCAATTGGCGATACTAAGCTGTATTCCTATAGTCATAAAAAAAAAGTTACAAAAAAGGTACAAATAGTAATGTGGTTTTTCCTGAATTTTATTATAACATACAGAAGTGAAGCAAGAAAATTCTAAGTTTACCCTTATTAAATAATAAATAATATAAAATTATTTGGTTTTCCCAGTTCTTGGAAAGTAATTTTATTTTAGATAAAATAAATTACAAACACACTATTTTCACACTTGTCAGCCGCAGCCACAGACGTAACAGCCATGTTGCAGTGCGAGCTGATAAGGACTTTGTTTTTTTTTTCGAAATTTCAACCACCACGAATCGAGTTGCTAATTATTCCGACGGAGCCGCCTTAATGAAGACAATTTTTTTGACAGAAGAAAGAAAAAAGTTTTCACATTATTATAACATGTTTTCAAATAATTACTCAGACCTTTAAATGAAAAATCGCGTCACTTTTCAAGCAAGCTACATATCTAGATATTGTAGATATAATTATAAAATGTATTTATATATTTGTTTATAATATCAAGTAGGTCAAACAAAACATCAAACCCACAACCCTACATTTGTATTGGCGCTACAATACGATAAGCACAATAATAATTATATTTAGGATGTAGACATAATAAAGGCGTATTGATGTATTATTAGCAGTTCGAATAATTAATTATGTGTAAGAAAGAGAGAACAAATTGGAGTTTGGTGGAGCTTTATATGACATAATGAACTTTGTTTTCAGAAGAATATCATGTAAACCTGGGTTTCTTAAACTGAGGTCCATAGCGTTCGGGGTTCGTAGCGTGAGTGCTGGGGGTCCGTGGCATGATGTCTGATACCGTACGCCACACAGCGCTATTGTGTCTTTACCGCGCAAGTAAAAATTAAAATATGTATTGATACCATCAATGTGAACAAAACATTAGGCTATATAACACACACCATAAAAAAACCTTTGTTACTTTTCGGTGACAAATATTGCTGTTCGTGATTATTCGTGCACGATTCAACAGGAATGTAAGTTTAAAACATTACTAGTTAATTTATTTTTTTATTTATGAAAAACTAGTAATTGCTTTCTTTGTAATTAGGTTTGGAAAGGGTCCATCAGTTTTAGAAATTGTGCAAGGGGTCCGCGACTATTAAAAGTTTAAGAACCCCCGATGTAAACGAAGAGTTGAAGGAGAGAGCCTAGAATAGGGAGGGATGGAAGGTGCTGCAAAGACCGGGAACATCCAAGACCCCAAAGCGGTTTCGCAGCCGGATTGTGAAAAATCCGGCTTTTTTTTAATCAAAACAGAAATTCAAAATAAATTCACTAAATAGTTATTCAACAAAACCTTATTTATTACCTATGTTTTGTGTATGTTGCCATCGCAAGTTTCCATTGGTTTCTATAAATTGGAATTTCAAAAATTTTGAATTATAAAGTTAAATTTTTTAATAAAAAATATTGAAATTCTAATTTACAGAAATCAATAGAAACTTTGCGATGGTATGTTATGTTACACAATACAAGGTTTTGTTGAATAGTAATTATTAAGTGTTCTGTTTCGATTAATTAGAAAAAGGTGGGTTTTTCACAATCCAGCTGTGAAACCACTCTTAATGATGATGATCATCATATAAACATTTATCGTCGGCCAAAAATTAAAAAAACTATAAGGTTAAATAATATGTATGGGAGCTAAGCGAAATTCTTGAAATTTGTTTTCACCTTTCCATACTGGACCAGTCAGCTGATCGGGGCAATTTGTATGGGAGGAAGAGAAAAAAGTTGCGAATTTCGCTTAGCTCCCATACAAACAGTTGTTCATATAGACTAGTATTACCTATGTTTTGAGTTTCGCCAACTAATATTATTTAACCTTATATAAGTACAGATATTCTTGCCATAGCCAAACGGACTTCGTGAAATAGAATATCTGTAATGCACATATAAACACTCACGAGGGCGTTGTGTGCCACGTCAGATACGTTAAACAACAAAGCTGTTAGTAACAAACAAACAACACAACATGCTTGATGTAGTGTTAATTGCTATTAATTGCCGAGGCCGGCTGCACCGGCTGCAAGAATATGATATCAGTATGTCTGCTATCGAAGAAAGTTCCACTGAGACACTTAGCTCTCGTCATATCGTATTATATTAAGGGCAAAAAATGGGTCCAGGATTTTTGTTTCGACGAAACGTCTTAGGCGTCTGTTACGTTAATCTGAGCGCATTCTTCACCATATACGTACCTATAAATATGTACCTATATACACTGGTGGACAAAAAAATCGACTCAAGCATTGTTGTCCTACATTCAAGGAAATAACACAATCATACATACATAAACATACGTAATATGTATATCATTTTAAAGGTATTGACCTCCCCCTTTGATTAAATGCATTTTGCCTAAAAGTATTCGCTATACACGGTGTAAAATAAATTTACCGTATTTGAGCAGTTTTTATCTCGCTTAGATACGTACGTGACGAGCGCCTTTTATTCCCTTAAAACGCCGTGCAATACATTTTTTTCCTCCTTTAAAACTGCTCAAATACGGTAAATAATTATCAATATTCAGAAACATAAAAACTTAAATAACATGAAATACAACTAAAATAAAACCTTAAAAATTTACTTATAAAACTAAAATGTCTCCTAAATGTTTGCCAGATCGCTGCCGTCTTGTGGCAGGGTTTTCAGAATGCTGGCAGCATTTCCTCTTTGGATTGCCAAACTAAGGCGTTGTCCAAAGTATGCGCCAGCTCTTGGGTCCCCCGAAACGTCAACCAGCCGCGAGGAAATTTCTTTAAAAAGACATTTCGCCTCATGGCCCACGGCCCAAGGGTTTGGACACCAAAAGGCGCAAACATGTACTCAGAACTGAGTTCTGCATATCTGCGCCTCTTGGATCCCTCTGATACGGTAAATTTATTTTACATTCTGTATAGCGAATCCTTTTAGGCAAAACGCATTTAATGAAAGGGGGAGGCCTATACCTTTAAAATGATACACATATTACATAATAATATGTTTATGTATGTATGATTGTGTTATTTCCTTGAATGTAGGACAACAATGCTTGAGTCGATTTTTTTGTCCACCAGTGTAGGTACATGGTATAGGTATAGGTTTCTTTTTTCCTTTTGTATGTTACAGTAAAAGTAAAACTTTAGATGTACCAAATGATGATGGTAAAATTCCGAACTGTTCTTTTTAACTTCAAACTCGCCAGTCAGCTGGTTAATCTTAGGTTTTACCACAGAGTCATGGCAAATGTTGAAAAAAGACGCATTCAAAAATAGATGCGAGGAGGAGTATATTTGGTAGCTTGACTAGCTTATGATCATAAATTTGGGAGCCAAGCGAAACGGAGCGGAGCGAGGCGACCCCTGTATTATGACAAGCCGCAGAAAATAACTTGGCACCCGAAACCCCTCTCCCGTAAGGTCCTCTCTCCCTACCTTTGCAGGTAAACTGAGGTGCCGAGTTGTGTGTAGAAAATCGATGAAAATGTATTCTTGCTGCATCGAAAAGAATGGGGTCGGAGTGCGCGGGGGGGTACTGCACAGGTATTGCTGCCTTCTTGGTAGCAATTGAAAACTGAGCATACTTGTCATGATTATTACACATGTTGCTACCAGGCGAACAGACAACAGAGGAAGTGTCAATAGGTGTGAGACTCCGCTTAGACCATCCGGTCCAACAATAATGGTTTACGGGTATGTATGCGTTCGGTGCAAGTTATAGACTTCTGGAAGTTCTTTTAATCATGCTTCTCTAGCTTCGGTGAAGATTTGGTATATCGCGCGGTTACTGATAATGAACCATATAAAAAACTCGTACTGGAAGTGATACACAAGTTCTGAACAGCGGGTCTACCACGTAATTCTGATTTTCATCAACATCAACTTGAGATTGAATTTGACGTGCGTGCGACGACGCCCGCCTAACATGCCATCTCTTTTGCACGCGTTGAATTTCGCATGCATTTGCTTGAAGTTGACACAAATCAGAATTACGTGGTAGACCCGCTGGCCCTTCTATACGAGATGAGAACAAAGAAGTATCCACTTCAAATAATATTTTTTATTGTAGATAGGAAATTATAACAGGAAGAGTTAAAGATATGTGTGAGTAAAACACAGAACAAGAGTTTAAGCAACAGTACACACGCAAAGAGAAGGAAGTAAATTGTTGATATAATGATGATATGGTTTAGCCAACAATTGGCGGAAAACATTAAAACTTGAAAATGTTTTGATTGATACAGGCAAATTACCAAATTAATACTAGTTGCTTCGCTAGTAACCAGAAACAACGTTTGATTACTATGAAATTCCGTTTAATTTTGAAAGAAAATACGTGTTGTGATGACATTCTGGCTACTTGAGCTTGAACGCCTACAACTTTGACATGTATTAGATTTATTTTCGGTCTTCGTAAGTTTGAACACGTTTCTGATTTTAGGTCACAAGCTCAACTTCAATGGCTCCCAATTCACCTTCGGCGTGACGCCCATATTTTCTCTCTTCTTTGTACTGCACTGTTCAATCCTTTAAGTCCATCATATCGTAAAGATGGCTTTAAATTCTTGCACCCAGTAGGGTCATGAGTACATGACCATATTCTACGGTCCTCCGGAGCTTGTAGGAACTCCATCTCACTCTTCAAATATTTATCGTTACCCTTTTGCTTTTAAAGCTGTCAGATTGTATAATTTTTTATATTGTGTATTTGGTGCACAATGAAGAGTATTTGTCTAGTCTTGTCTTGTCTATTAATATGGGAATTTGAATTTTGTTAAAAACAGTATAATTTCTCCTTAAGTGTATAAGGCGCCGAGATAAACTGCACATGAAAGCTAAGAAATACCCACATGACCAAGTATTGCAGCGCAAGTACAAATTATATCGTAATCACTGTAATAACATTGTCAAAAATGTAAAGGATGAGTATGACAGACAACTATTACAGAATAGCCAAGGTAGTAAGCAACTGTGGGATGCAATTAAAAACGTCTGTAATCTGAAGGGCATAAAGACAGATAATTCCGAGCTACTCAAAGCCGAAACCAATCCTACTGAATCCCTTAATAAGGTGAATAGTTATTTTACAACTATAGGCGATACGTTCGCAAACAAAATACTAGATTCCATTAACATGACGGAACAACAACTAGCTGATGATCTCCCAGAAACTAGCAATGAGCCTACTAATTCCTTTTTTATTACGCCGACGGATGAGATAGAAATCCTTAAAATTATCAGTAGCCTGAAATCCCGCTCCGCTCCTGGCAGTGACAATATCACTAATGACATTCTCAAGAAAGGAAAACTTGAGCTACTTAATCCCATCACATACATATGTAACCTTAGCATAATCACTGGCACGGTGCCAGATAGTTTCAAAATCGCTGATGTTTGCCCCATTCTTAAGGGTGGTGACCCTCTAGACCCGTCTAACTACAGACCTATCTCACTTCTTAGCTGTCTCTCCAAAATTCTAGAGAAGATAGTAAATAAAAGACTTCTCCTATTCTTGGAATCACGAAATCTTTTAGCCTCGAATCAATTCGGTTTCAGACATGGCAAGTCCACTGAGGATGCCATCGCCATGCTAGCTAATACTGTCGCAGATAAGCTTGACAAGGGTTATAGGTGTGTTAGTGCTTTTCTGGACCTTGCGAAAGCTTTCGACACAGTGTCGCGACCAATCCTCCTTAAAAAATTGGAACAGCTAGGCATACGTGGTCTGCCGCTTATTTGGTTCCAGTCTTACCTTTCTGGCCGCCGACAAAGAATCAAAGTCAACGATAGCCATAGTGACTACGCTAACATTCATTATGGGGTCCCACAGGGTAGCGTTTTAGGCCCTACACTCTTTTTGGTCTACATCAATGATCTGTGTCACGTTAACTTGATACAAGCAGAGCTCTTTGCATTTGCTGATGATACTGCAATAGTCTTCTACAGTAACAGTTGGGCATCGGTCATTGATGTGGCCCAGGAGGGTTTACGGATAGTTGCGTCATGGCTTCGACAAAACTTATTGACCTTAAATGCCTCCAAAACAAAAATAATTTGCTTCCGAATTACTCAACGAACTGCTCCCAAAGAAATTGTCAAAATCAGGCTGCACTCTTGCATCTCCCAAAACAATTTGCCATGTGATTGCCCAACTCTTGAACAAGTTCCCTTTGTAAAATACCTTGGCATTATGATCGACGAGAAACTATCGTGGAAAAAACAGATTGAGGTGATCAGTGGCAGGGTGAGAAAGCTAATGCACATTTTCAAAAAGTTGCGACGGGCTGCTGATGACAAAACGAAGATATTTGTGTACACAGCGCTTTGCCAATCCATTTTAAGATACTGTTTGGCTGTTTGGGGAGGAGCCTGTAAAACTCACTTTATCACAGTAGAACGTGCACAGCGAGCCCTCCTAAAAGTTGCTTTCAACAAACCTTTCCGCTATGCAACTAACTCACTGTATCATGAATCCAAGCTCTTGCGGGTTCGGCAGCTATACATCATAGCAGTAGTCTTAAAGTTTCATGAAACCGCTTTAGTTACAACCCATAAAAGTGTTCATGACTCCCGCCGTGTCACATGGAGAACTCCCGTAACGAATACAAGCTTTACTCAAAAATTTTCCCCTTTCTTAGGTCCCTTTCTATATTCAAGGACAAATAATACCCTATCCCTTCTTCATCTAACACGTTACCCATGCAAAAAAATTCTACACGATTGGCTCTCCCCCTTAGATTACGAACAAACCGAGGATATCCTTAAAATTGACACATAAATCCTAACACACACGTACCGGTCTGTGAGTATCAAGTATTTCAAAACTCAGGCATACACTTTCATATAACACACTCTATTTTACTCACCCATTCACACACACTCTAATAACATTCCACATACAATCATCACTCACACGTCATACATTACTCAACTAGTTTTATTTTGTCTCTTCTGTTACTCTTTACTTTTTACTTTTGAATGTTATGTTACTTTTAAATATTTTATAAATTTATTATCGTCAGACTCACCAGGAAGGGTCTAATTTCCCACAACCCAGGGAATCCTAATGTGGGGATTAGAGTTTATAAAAGACACACTTGTCAAATAATATAAAAATAGTGCATAAAATATTTTTGTATACATATCTTTTTGGTTGCAAATAAACATATTTTTATTTTTATTATTTTTTATTATTGATCAACTCACTGAGTCACTAGCAAAAAATTATAATATCTCAAATCGCTGTCAACTCACTTCTTGTACCAGACTACCATACAAATTAAGCACAAGTCCGTCGCTTGATGAACCGACTAGACAGACGGACAGACGGTCACGTGCGATGCAAATGAAAACGGCCTTTACTGTATCAACTATTTTAACTGGGCTTAGTCGAGAATTGTGATGGATGCGCTTGCAAATTGCAATTTGACTGATGAATGGAATTGCAGGATAGTATCTTCTTGTTTATTTTGATCTAAAAGACACGAGTAATACTATGCAGACTTTGAAATAGCGTTACACAAAAGCTACTAAATATGTCATTATAGATCTGAGCATGGCGTATCTCAAGGTAGCATCCTAGGTCCTCTTTTCTTTTTGCTTTACATCAACGATCCGACAGCCTGTAAATTGTTCCACTGCTGGGCTTCCCCTTGCTGAGACCACACCTCGCGCTCCTGTGCTACTTCCAACCACCCCGGTATAAATTAAAGGAGAATAAATTTGCGGATATATTAATAATTTGCAATATTCCGCTAAACACTATTACCATGCTATTCAAAATGCAGACTCAAGCACCGCCCGCCCTCCCGCATAAAACATGCACAAGCAAAGCAAGCAGTACGAGCACAAAATAAAGCAATCTTAAATAACAAGCAAGAAAACTTATCGACACGTGTTTCGCCTCTAAACGAGGCATCCTCGGGATGTGTAGTCCGCCCGACCGCTCGACAGAAATAAATTTTAAAGGAGATTGTCCCACCACGTACAAAATGCAAATTAACTTTACTTCAAACTTTGATTGTTAATATCTCTGTAAGTACTTCGTATTTTTCGATGATTTAAAAACTTTTATTCATGTAAAAATACTACCAATGCTATCAGTTTACCCATAAACATAAATAAGTTAAAGTGTATAAGTCTGCTATTACACTAAGATATATACAACGTGTAACAGAAAGGTGTAACCATATTTGAAGAGCTTATTCAGTCAATGGTATAGAACAACTTTTCCTATGGAACAAAGCATGTACCTAAAAAAAAATTTTACTGTTTCATAGAAAAATGCAATGCCGCTCGGCCGAAATGTATGGAAGGGTAGATTTTATTTTTGAGATTTCGGTGTTGGCTCCATACTAAAAGTTGTTCTATATCATTGACTGAATAAGCTCTTCAAATATAGTTACGCCTTTTTGTTACACATTGTATATATTGTTTTTCATTTCCGTGAATTCCTGCTGTCTTGTATTTTCTTATACCTTAACTTAAGTAGATATAAGTAGGTACATTATATTAATAAAAGTTTTAGTTTGTAACAGAAATTATTTAAAAAAACATGATCTTGCTAAGTTTCTTACCCTTCTTAGCAAGACTAATCGAATGGGTGGAGTTAGGCATGTATTTAATTTATATATGTAACCTATTAGTATATAGTATACAATTATAGATTTTACCTATCATTTGAATGGTATATATTACATTTACATATATTGCTGCATAAATTAAATGTACATAACATACCTTTAATTTCATTCATTTACGTTTATTATTAAGTATATTAAATATATTTTTATAAGATTAAATTTGACTTGTACAAAGTGTTTACCTACTTAACAAAAAAAATACAAAATAAAGTTCTGATGCTAAATAATAAATTTGTCCGAAACACACGTCATATAATGTACGTCTGCAACTGCAATCCATTTTTATCACAATAATATTATTATGATATATGATTTTTATCAAACATCAAATATTTTCGCGTCGTAATGTATCAGACCACAAAACTACTTATGTATACAGGGTGCTTGGTAATGTGACCTATTCCTTTAAAGGGGTTATACTAGGGATCATTTCCAACAAATAATGCCTATCAACTAGGGGTCGAAAATGACGATTTTTTTAAAGTAAAACACGTCGATATTTCAAAAATTACAAAATAAAAAAGGTTTTCTTTCCACTTAAGAACTTTTATTTCTGAGATTATGGGAATTCAGGGCACGTTTTTTTTTTATAAATGATCACTCATCTATCATTGATCAGAAATATAATAAATAAATGCTAAGAGAGGAATAGTTATTTTTAAATTAGTTATTTTTGGTTTTTAGGATGAAAGTTTGAAAAATAATATAAAACCTTCGTAACTCGGAGACCATTCGTTTTCGACACCTAATTGATAGGACTTAATTCATTGGAAATGATCTCTAGTATAACCCCTTTCAAGGAATAGGTCGAATTACCAAGCAACCTGTATGAAAGAGGTTACATATCAGCAGCCCCTCGTGGGTAAGATGGCTGCTTCCAATTCTTTTGTCGTAATTATACATTGTATTAAACTGATCAAAAATGAATAATAATTGCAATACTTCGTTTAGGCAGTCAAAACTAAAAAGAAAACAGCCGCCGCCCAACGTCATAAAAAATTATTACGATTTTATGAAAAAAGCATACGAGCAATGCATACGAGCAAGACAAGCTAGAACAATGAATTAAATTTCCGGCTATTGGTAACTTTTAAGGAGACGTAAAATTTTTTCAAATTAAAATATATGAGATACATATAGTTTCTAAGAATTTAAATATTTACATATTTTAAATATTTCTCATTGAAGAGGCCGAAATATATCGAAAAATTCTATAAATATTCTTATTATATATACAAGCTGTAAACAGACTGCGGCCTTTACATAAAGCCACATATTCTGCAGATCTTACTGAACAACTCTCTAAAGAAAAATACCCGCGCAAACCTTTAGAGAAAAAGATATTCAATTGTAACTTAAAGACTTTAACTCGCAGGCGGAAGGTCTATTTTAGAACGCTGCGCGTGAACCGCTGTTGCACGGACGATGCTACCTTAGAAAACGCCCGTATCTCACTGTGTGAGGGTTCACGCATTTTTGTTTGAAACTCAAATGCCTCCCGAACTAATGGTTTGCGTGGGTATGTTTCTTGGGAAAAATGGTTCAGTATGATCAGTAGAATATGTGGTTTCACTTAAAGATAGCAGTCTATTTATATAATTTATTTAGTCTTTTATTTATACTTATTAGTATTATTATTTTCTATATTTTAATTTTATTATTATTATTACTATAGCTATCCCAATCTTTAATTGTCACCTTAGCTTTAATTTTAATTTTAGTCTTATAATTAGGTTTTAATAAGTCAACTTTTCTAAAGATCTCTTATTTTAATTATACCTTATTGTCACTTTGTTATCCACCTGTACGAACACTGTATATCATTAATATTGTAATCTGTTTACTGACACCCATGGTACAGACAGAGTCTCCATGGTCTAGTCTGGGAGCCACTGGATACTGCTTCAATTGTAAAACTGTTTATGTGAAATAAAATATTTTAAATTTTCATTTTAATTTACACCCTTAAAGCATCTTAATAATTAAAAGCTAAAATATATAGCTAATATTATTATCTTTTTAAATCACAGGGGAAGTAACTAATGGCAGCCAAAGATATCTAAAAAATTTATGGCATTCGCTTTCGAGATAATAATTAAATATAGTAATTAATATTAATAACAAATAGTGAACGATTAATACTATAATATTGAAAACGTAATATAATCAGAAATCAAATTATCCCCAGAAGTGACGTATTGAACATATTGATTGATGATTATATTGATCATGTCCCCAGCTTCATGAATCATGATCCATAAACTATATATGAATATATCAAGTCAATGAGGTATTCCATTACATTGAAATTGCTGATGCTGATGATTCATGAATCATGATCACAGTATATACTGTGTCATGATCATTGCTTTTGGAACTTTCAAAATCTTGACGAAATAGATATATAGCTATAGCTAAGACTCGCTTTAATTTTTGCGAGAAAACTCGACGTTTCGGTCAGCTCCTCGCGAGGGTGTCGCACGCGCCGAAGCACCCTTGGGAGCCCGGCGGTCGAAAGTGAGTCGTTATGATGGACAGTCACTGCAATTTTATTGATATAATTTTAAAAATCTTATTGCAAAGATGTTTAGATACCCGGTGGTGGCTGCAAGCAATACGGTGATTTAGCTAGATTTTTGGTATTTGAGGGGATTCTAGACCCAGATGAGTCTAGAATGAAGTAGGGGCCTATAGATTTAGAAGACGCCCTCCCTGCACACCGATTTAGTGAAGCTGCCATTTCAAGACTTCCTCAATCCTGAGGAATTCATCAGCAAAACGAAGAATGACCTACCAGGCAACCAGAGATTCATCAGAGATCGATACTACGACACCTGTGCGGTTGCCACGGCGACGCGGCCCGAGGGCGCCATCTGACACCGGCGCGTAATTTGAAATTCGAACCCGACCGATAATGTCTGTGTTGCCAGTTGCCAGAACGGAATGGCGCGTGCCTATTTCGGACTAAATTATGTCTAATTTATCTTGGCTTGTTGGGACGTCTATTCAGATAATTAACGGAAGGTGTTTCCTGTGAGATGGTGCAGGATTTAGTTTCGTCATTTGCAGTTAGCTTTTGCTCTTGATTGTACGCGCTTTTAGCATGAATAAGTATTATTTTCACCGTAAAACTGTAATGGAAATAACTTTTCCTAACACAACGGAATAGGGTTTGAGTTTGACAATTAAGTGTTAAATAATTTAATTTAATTCGTAATTTGACAGTATAGTATACGTCGTGGCCAGATCGTAACGAATGAAATCGAAAATATTTCACCAAAAGTTAAAAATAGGTGTGACGACGAGCAGAGCGGAGCGGAGCGGAGCGGAGCGGAGCGGAGCGAGGCGATTCCAATTGTTTTAACAGAAATATGATATGCCCAATTCTAAGATCTGGCCACGACATTTATACTGTCAAATTAATAACCTTATTTAATTATTTAAGAGCGGTATCGCAGGTGGATTATGAAATAGCCGCCTTTTTCTAATTAATCGAAACAGAACACTTAAATTCAAAATTCACTCAAGAGTTATTCAACAAAACCTCATTACCTATGCATTGTGTATACTGCATTCGCAAAGTTTTAATTGGTTTCCGTAATTAAGAACTTCAAAAATTTTGAAATTCTAGGAAACTTTGCGACAGCAACATACATAATATATAGGTAATAAGGTTTTGTTGAATAACTATTGAGTGAATTTTGAATTTAAGTGTTCTGTTTCGACTGATTAGAATAAGGCGGGCTTTTAACAATCCGGCTGCGATACCATTCTTAATACTTAATTGTCAAACTCAAACCCTATTCCGTTGTGTAAGAAATAGGTATTTTATTAATTTAATAGTAAAATGTATGACTTAGGGCTCGGTTGGTGATCATTGAACGTCGTTCCTGGACCCTGGCCGGGTCTCCGGTATAGGTTCGGGCGGTTGATTGGATTTCACCTTGTATAATATATATATTTACCTATCATTTTAATCGTATTGTATATTGCTACATAAATTAAATAAACCTTTAATCTAGTTAATTTACATTTATAATTTTATTACATATATTCGACTTGTGAAACGTGTATTATACAAGGTGAATTTGTGAACTTCGTCCAAATTCATACTTGAGCCTTGGTAAGTGATCAGTATCATGAACCAATAACAATTTTTGTAAAATTCATATAATGAAATTTCGACTCCCCATAGTGATTCACTCAGGACTGGAAGTGAATTACTATGGGAAGTCGAAATTTCAATTTACGAATTTCACACAAATTGTTATTGATTCATGATGCTGATCACTTACCAAGCCTCCAGTATGAATTTGGACGATGATCAAAAAGTCACTTGTATAAGGTCTTTCAATTTAAATGGAAAGTAATTTAGGAGGAGATTCAGTATCGTTAATACATCACATTCCACTGCAAAGCACTTTATTTTTGCGCGAACTTTTTTTTCACTTCTCAGTACAAAGTGGTCCGATCAGCTGACTCAGTTTGTATCCATGGACTATGAACAAGTGAAAAAATGTTCACGCAAAAAAAAACTTTGCAGTGGAATGTGATGTATTAACAATACTGCATCACCTCCTAAATTACTTTCCATTTAAGGTGATATGCGAAAAGAATACGGGTGTTTCTTTTCTGTGTATTTCATGAAATACACGAAAAGTTATAATAAGTTTCTGATATATGAATTTTGACTATATAATCTAGGGATTTGGAATTGGAAAACATGTTTGGACAAATTTTCCTCGATAGAAATAATTGTTGAAATGAGGTCTTCAAACACACTTTTTCTCCTCGTTTGACGAATAGGAACCATATACAGAACTCAAACATATTTTAGTAGGTGTGTTTCAACAATATCTGAAGATTTCATATTTTAAATTTTGCTAGCTATTTTAGTTTTTTTTATAAAAATATGAAACCAACTTTTTTCTCTTTTGCCCTGAATCCACCCCTCTCGCACTGCGCGATTTTTCGCTGGGAGTGAAAGTGACAAAAATAAAATTCGCATAGCCTCTTAAATTGAAAGACCTTATATATACCTACTTTGCAAAATAAACTATTTGAATTTAGAATTTGACGTAGCACCGTCGCCGTCGTGTCGCTAGTCTACGAAGCCAAAAAGTACGCTACGATACTTTGCACTCGCTACGACGTAGCAGATCGTCGCTCGCATAACTAACTGTCCTATGACTGTGATTGTTACTGTGTTCTAATAGTTATCGCCTGAAGATGTCGATTAAATCAATGAAACCGGTAGCGTAATCGTGCTTAAAAATATTAGTGGAACATAGTACACGTATTTTCTAATTTTCTATCATTGTTAAAATGTTCCATTACGGAGTGACAACATATTATACAGTTAATTCCTAATGAACTATCCTATCTTAGTAAAGTAAGTCACAGATTTTCTTTTCATCTTGACATTGTCACTTTTAAAACTAAATAATGCCTTATATTCGTAGGTTGTTGTCTGTATTATGTTAATTTATTCAGTTTTTGAATTCAGACATTAAGACTGTACCTGAGCCTAGAGCATGACCAACTCCATGTTATCTAGGATTCGTTTCAAGAAATTCGGACTCTCCTTGTATTGGTTTATTAATCTTTTCTCTAGGGATCTTACGTATAAACAATGTACTAAGATTTATACTTTTGTCAAAAAAAAATGTTTTGCACCCTCTTTTCTTTTAGGTTTCAAACGTTCGCTTCAAGAATGCGGTTAAGAGATCAATTTGATTTTATTTTCATAAAAAAGGTAATAGAAATATGAAGGTATATCACCTAAATTCAAAATTTTTTCCCTACAAAATATTTCAGTATTAGCTAAAAACACACCAATTTGTTGTTTCGCTGCGTCATCACTAGTATTACGCGTCCAAGAAAAGGAGGCTAAAAAGCCAACATATAATCGCCTCTATGAAAAGCAAATAAAGTCTTTGCCATTAGACTTATTGTGCTGGAGGGGTAATAAAAAAATTTGCTAGGGTATGCCATCCTCTTAATGGAGTGACAATGTCACGATGAAAGGAAAGTCTAAGACAGTTAGTCATGCGAGCGACGATTTAAGGCGGTACCTACCAAAAAAATATGGGGTTTTTTCGAATCCATTTACTCCACTATAACATCATCTACGTATTTAATTTTTAGGTAAATATTTATTGAGTATTTGATTAAGATTCTCACTGAAGGAAAACGCGATTGGATGAAATTTATAGAATATAATTTCGAAAAGACCTCTAAATTGTTTTTTTTTTTCTGGAATTCTAAAATCCTAACTAATTTCATTGTAAAATTGCATTCAAAATGTGGATATTATGTATTTGTAAAGTCTCTTTGATAACCTTTATGACAAAATAGCTTAGTACATTTTATATTAATAAAAAACCGACTTTTTGCTACTTTTCCTCGGATCCGTTCCTCTCGCACTGAGTGTTTTTTCGCATATGGAGTAACAGGGACGCTAAAACTTTTACATATCGCCTTAAGGCCATAATAAAAAAAAAACAAAAGAATTATAGAATGAATAATTTCCATTAATTTTGTAAAACTTTGAATCAAATGCGGGGCAGAAGATGGAGTCTTATCTTCTTTATATTTTTGAAGTGGATACTTCTTTGGTCGCATCTCGTATAGATGCATATTCAGAACTTGTACGTCACTTCCGGAAAGACTTTTTTTGACAAAGTATTATAATAATATGATTTCTGTTTATATAGGGAGATTAATTATGTTTTAATCGTTCATTAATTTGTTATTCATAATAAGTTAATGCTTAAATAAATCAAATGATCGGAATAATAAAAAAAAAATGACCTCGTAAGCCAATGCGGCGCCATTGACACAAGTGATTACATATTCTTTTAAAAAAAGAGGTGGCAGAAGAAGTATCCACTTAAATAATTTACTAGAGTGTCTGATACCACTCGCTGCTTTTTTTTATTTGAGCTTTTTATAGATCTCTCAAAAGTAGATAATTCCACTATTACAATGTGAAAATCGAAAAAGGTTTAATTTCGAGCGACCCATACGTCGTGTATAAATTTTTCAAAGTCGTTTAAAATCGAGACAAGTTCAGTACACTCCACACCATGTATAATTGATTGCAATTGTGCATATTATAGTTGCACACAATGTGTAAATTAGCACGCCTTTAATTAGGTCCCCAGAGCTGGCGCGTTAATTTGATAAATGGCCGGGAATAACAGCAGTTTTACTGCAACACGGAGATAGCAATTTATGAACTGCGTTATGTAGAACAGAGATATCATGTGTTGTAGCAAAAAAAAAAAAAAAAAACGTTTGCAGACTTAGCAACCTCTTCATTCTAACTGAAATAATGTTGTTCTTTTGGATAGATTAATGGTCGGTTTCGCCAAACATGCTCTCGCGTTTGGACAATTTAGCATATTAAAACAAAATATTTTTAACAAATAAAATCATTATAATTTTTAAAATTTGACACAAATATCACAATCATCGGGAAAAAAAATCGGAAAGATCACAAAAATCACGAAAAACGTAATTTGGCGTTGCAAACAGAAAAAAAATTGTTTTTGTTTCAAATTGAAACATATTTTTTTTGCGTAAAGAGTTCAAAGTACCTTATTAATATTTTTTTTTCCTTTCGTTATTTAAAAAGAAAAACACAAACTTCCAATTTCTTTTTGCGTAATTTTTCTGTAAAGGAAAAATGTAGAATGTTTGAGTATTTCTTTTAAAATAACGAAAGAAAATAAAAAATAATAAAAACCTGTAAAGGCTACTTTCATTTCTTTGCTCTATAAAAAATATTTTATTTTGTAGTTACATCAGCAGACTGATCATACTAGTTCCAAAGCCAAATTACGTTTTCCGTGATTTTACTGATCTTTCCGATTTTTTTCTCGGTGATTGTGATACTTGTGTCAAATCTGAAAAATTATGATGTAGTTAAACTCCTTAACTACCTACACAATTTTTTTTTTATATTTTGTTTTAATATCCTAAATTGTCCAAACGCGAGAGCATGTTTGGCGCAACTGACCCTTAACGAATTAGAAAAACATATATTAAAAATAAAACAATTTTTTTATGTACCACCTTTTTATATTGGACTAAAAAGTGTAATGCTCCGAACAGACAAACAAACTGACAGACAAGAAAGTGAGTTAAGGGGCTTGGTATCGCCAAATGGGTACTTTCTAAAGCCCACTCCTCGATTATGGCTGAACCAAAAATATAGAAAAAAATTTACATGAATAAAGTTATCAACTCTAACACAACGTATGCAACATTTTCCTTTTTCAAATCACCAAAACTTCATATATACAAGGTGACTTTTTGATCATCGTCCAAATTCATACTGGAGGCTTGATAAGTGATCAGTATCTTGGATCAGTAACAATTTTTGTGAAATTCGTAAAATGAAATTTCGGCTTCCCATATAAATTCAGTTCCAGTGCCGAGTGAATCACTATGGGGAGTCGAAATTTCATTTTACGAATTTCACCAAAATTGTTCTTGATCCATGATACTGATCACTTACCAAGCCACCAGTATGAATTTGGACGATGATCAAAAAGTCACATATAGATGAAAAAAAATTGTTTTTTGGCTTGCTTTCCCTACTACTCCTAAGCGGCTTGGTCGATTTAATTATACTATGTCGATTGAATTAAGTTTGCTATATGGATAAATCCGTCATCCGTTTTGTTAGTATTTAGTTAATAAATGTACTTAAAAAAAATACTACGAGATTTAAAATAGTTTTATCCACGCAAAATCGTAAAGCGTTCCACATTTTTAGTGCGGTGGAAACGAATTTTAATCTGCCAATAAATAATAAATGTCAATAGTTTACAAAATCAGCTAATTTATTTTAATTTTAAATGCTAACTGAATAGAAATATTTGACTTCTCATTTCTGATGTATTGAATTGTTTAACTTTTCAATAAAATACAAATACAAAAATGTTATAAATTAGTAATGGCATAAAATATTTAAAACTATTTTAAATCTCGTAATAATTTTTTCAAGTACATTTATTAACTAAATACTGACAAAACGGATGACAGATCTATTGTGGAAAACATTTATGAATATTATAAGGGTACTAAAGCCAATTCTGAAGGCTTTAATTTTAGTTTTAGTGCTGTCAAAGCTTAAAAATTTCTAAAGAAATTTAGCTTCTAATCCTAACTCTTAAGGACTATTTCGTATTGAAGAAAATTTAGTTTTGACAGCACTAAAACTAAAATTAAAGCCTTCAGAATAGGCTTTAATATATGGATAAACATATTTTTAACGATATTATGGTTTTCTCAAAATAATTGAATTTTTCCTAAGGTGATATCAGATTATTTTAGGAAATTAGGCCTGGTATCACGACTATGGAAAAGCCAATTGTTTTATAGCTAATGTAAAATTATTAAAATATGTTTATGCATATATCAAACTTTTAACAATAAGTTTTCTTAGCTAAAAGTTGTATTTTACTGTAAATTAAAAGTTGTACTGTACTGCTTGTTTTACATTTGTTTATCTATGTGTGGAAACTTTGCTGGTTTGTGTAATTTAGTTGTGTATTGTTTTTATGTAATGTTAAACTGTTTGTTTCCCAAATATAAATATAAATAAATAAATAAATTTTGGCCGTTATAAATTATTTCTTAATATTTTGTTACAAATCCCAAGATATGACTGTTAACTATTCCATTTTTTTATTAGATTGTTTTGGCCGTTCAAGAAAGTAGTTACAGTGACAACCGAATGAACATGTTACCGACCAAAACTGATTTTAGGACAAACTAGTTTGGCCTAGACCAAAGTGGTTCTGGGTTGTCATAAAAAAATTATCATTAAGTTTATGTAGGGCGATCGCGCCCCTACGTTGCGCGACTCGCCATACCTAACCTCTGGCTCTCTTCTGCTTTCCGAAAAACTAGCCCCCAGTGTCGTATTTTAAGATTTGGCGTCCAGCCCCCCTATTCTGTATCTTTAGTTGCCAACTGCACGAGGTGCCTATCATCAAAAACAAAGCTAAAAACTGAAATTTCAAAATTGCCTTTAGTGGGTATTGAACTATTAACAATCTGTGTCGTCACTTCAAGTGCGAAAATATCCTTAGGACATCGGAATTCGATAGTATATCTATGTTTTTGATGATAGGCACCCAGTCCAGTTGGCAACCAAAGATACATAATAGAGGGGCTGGACAGCGCAGTCGGTAGCGCGCCTGTCATGTAAGCAGGAGGTCGCAGGTTCTAATCCTGGCGCGAGGAATTTTTTCAAAATATTCTTGCTTTTAAATTTGTTTCTGTTTGATTTCTAGTTTGTCATGCACTCTAATAATAATTAAGAGTATTCAAAGTAACGGATTTCGTTGACGAATCCCGTAAATTGTGTACGACGTACACTTTACACACTTCTGCTCATTGGTTTAGTGAATACTTTATAAATGTGAAATAATACGTTAAGTTTTATTTTTAGGGTTCCGCACCCAAAGGGTTACCAACGGGACCCTATTACTAAGACTCCGCTGTCCGTCTGTCTGTCCGTCTGTCTGTCCGTCTGTCACCAGGCTGTATCTCATAAGCCGTGATAGTTAGAGAGTTAAAATTTTCACAGATGATCTCTTGCCGCTATCAACAAATACTAAAAACAGATTAAAATAAATATTTAAGGGGGCTTCCATACAACAGATTTGATTGTTTTGCCGTTTTTTTAGATAATGGTATGGAACCCTTCGTGCGTGAGTCCGACTCGCACTTGGCCGGTTTTTTCAAAATTATTATAAAATAACAAAAATCATTGCAATTACGTATGTACTTAAATTTATTTATTATAATATTTATAATGCAATAAGTTGTATTTTTTAAGGTTGCCGAAATATACCTATCTATTAAAAGATAATAAAACCTGCATCCTTTAAATCTACACTCAGCAAAAAACACCAGGTACAGAGCGAAAATATGACACCACTGCACGATCTAATTCACGAAATAATACGTAATTCAATACAGAATAGCGAAAAAAATGAGCAATCCCAGAACGAAATTTGAAAACCCGTGTTCCATCTCCCGCACGAGTAAAAGAGACAAATAGCTTCGTGCAATCAGTCAGACAACTCCGTCTTTAAATTATATGTTCTCATAGCCTTGTAGCGAACTGGACATTCTGAAGAACGACGGAAAGTTCTCCAATGCCCGCAGCATTTTCGACTTTATTTATAAACGTGATAGAACTGCTTTTTGTTTAAACAAAATTGTTGGTTATTCGATTTTTGAACCGTGTGGAAATTCAGTAATGGGGGGCGCGCGTCATGGATACCAAAGCCGAGGTTTTGAATTTCAGTTCGGCTTCGGATAGCTACGGGACATCGCTTTGTTGGTCCCACGATTGTTTACCGAATGATTTTTTTTAATTTCCCTGCTCTATCATTATTTTTGAGCCGGCTTCTATTACAGCACTTGAATAAAACTTGTTTTTCAAACTTTTTAGGACTCGAAGTGTGTTTAAAGTTTTAAGACAGTGATTTTAAGTGATTGTGTTCATTTGCATTGCTTTTATGAGAATTTGTGTTAAAAAAAGTTTTGAAAATCGGTAAGTTCGGATGGAATGGAATTGGCGGATTTTGAAATAACTTTTTGGTGGTGTGGAGCCTTAAATTTTGGCATGTTGGAACCTTTGCTCATGGTTAATGAAAAAGCATGCTTTAAAACTTTGGATGATATTTTTTTGCGGTGAAATTAGCTAAACTAAACCCTATATGTTTAAAAATAAAATCATTTTTTAATTAAAACCACACAACTTGTAATCGTGATGATGTCATACGACGGAAAATAAAAAATAAACAAGAAACTTGTTACGGGAAACAAAACAATGTAAATACCGACGTTAAATAACTTATATAAAAACAACGTGACATTTTTATGTAAACAATTGTTATATTATTTGGAGTTTATAAATCTTGGAGCTACGAAAAAGTCCGCAGTGTGCTTATGATTATATGAGCTTTTTTCGGACTTTTTACGCATTTTCTTCGTTTTTGCTGTACCTAGGTAATAGTTCGGGATTCCGGGATAAAATAAAGCCTATGTGATGGACCGGATCATAAACTATCCTATTGCCAAAGTTTATTTGCGTTCCGTTAATTTTTTCCAGAGTTATAAGTTGAATAACAAACAAAAAATAATTCTGTTTATAAATAATAGATGAATTATAAATATTAGTGATGGATTGACAAGAATTGTAAGAGTTTGAATAGCGAGATACTTGTGTTACGATTTAACTTATTTGACAGGACTAAACTTAATTTAAACGTTCTGTCTGTTTCTTTCTGTATCAAAAAGACAAAGACAGGAAGCTTAAAATAAGGCTAGTCTTGTCAAATAAGTTAAGGCGAAATGTAAAAAAATAGAAGTGCTTCTTTTTTCTGTATTTCATGAAATACACGGAAAATTTTAATAAATTTCTGGTATATGCATTTTGACTATATAATCTAGGGTTTTGAAATTGCAAAACATGTTTGGATAAATTTTCCTCGATAGAAATAATTGTTGAAATGAGGTCTTCAAACACACTTTTTCTCCTCGTTTGACGAATAGACAGAACAGACCACATACAGAACTCGAACATATTTTATTAGGTGTGTTTCAACAATATCTAGAGATTTGATATTTGAAATTTTGCTAGCTAGTTTAGTTTTTTTAATAAACATATAAAACCAACTTTTTTCCCTTTTGCCCCGAATCCGCCCCTCTCGCACTGCGCGATTTTTTGCTTGAAGTAACAGTGACAAAAATAAAATTCGCATAGCCTCGTCTTTTCGTTTTTCTATCGAAAACAGAAAGACAGGCTAGTCCTGTCAAATAAGTAGTGCTTTACTGAACCGACATCACTGTAATATGACTGTGTTCTAAAGTAGCGTCTTTTACTTAAGACTGTACCTGAGCCTAGAGCATGACCAACTCCAGGCTATCTAGGATTCGTTTCAAGAAATTCGAACTCTCCTTGTATTGAAAAAAATATATTTGGTTTATTAATCTTTTCTCTAGGGATCTTACGTATAAACAATGTACTAAGATTTATACTTTCGTCAAAAAAAAATGTTTTGCACCCTCTTTTTTTTTAGTTTTCAAACGTTCGCTTCAAGGACGCGGTTAAGAGATCAACTTGATTTTTTTTCATAAAAAAGTTAATAGAAATATGAAGGTATGTCACCTAAATTCAAAATTTTTTTCCCTACAAAATATTTCAGTATTAGCTAAAAACACACCAATTTGTTGTTTCGCTGCGTGAAATTATTACATACACTAGTATTACGCGTTCAAGAAAAAGAGGCCAAAGAGCCAACATATAATCGCCTCTATGACAAGCAAATAAAGTCTTTGCCATTAGACTTATTGTGCTGGAGGGGTAATAAAAAAAGTTGCTAGGGTATGCCATCCTCTTAATTTGTTGTATGTATACGTTACACTTACATTTACAATTACATTTTAGCTAATTCTGAAAGCTTTAATTTTAAGTGATGTCAACAATTTTTTCGAGTAATTTAGCTTCTGTTCCTAACACTCCGTATTTGTTGCAAAATATTAAGAAATATTTATAACGGCCAAAATTTAACTTTTAAATAAGAGTAATCTATAACCAGTTCACTATATGATTAAACGTATTTTGCATAATATTATGGTAGCTTGAAATTTTTTCATAAGAATGATTTTAGAATTTTTTAATTGAATTTTTTAAAATCACTCTTATGGAAAATCCAATTGTTTTGAAGCTACCATAATATAATTTGAAATAAGTTTAATCATATAGTGAACTGTTCTTATACATAACTCTTATCTAAAAGTTAAATTTTGGCCGTTATAATTATTTATTTTTTGATATGAAAAAAATTTACTTTACATTAAAATTAAACCCTTCAGAATCTGCTTTATTATTTAAAAATGCTTAGCTTAGTTTTAAATTTTTTTAGCCAGTAGATAATCTTATAAGATTTTATATGACTCTCGTTTAGATAATAAATAGTTATTAATAACTAGTTTTTAAGTTAAGGGGCCCGTCCAACCGATTGAAACGAAAACAACACACGGAGATACTAACTAGAAAAAAAACACGTTTATTACATAAAGAATTTATAGTTGATGTCCTAATGTAGCCGTGATTTTCAAAAAACTGAAGTTTTGCGTTCGCGGCATCTGATTAGAGCAGGATAGACAGTTAAAAAACATGAGCGTTAGAGCAGGACTGAATTTTGGCATTGTGCAGCCCCTTGTAAGGAACACAAATTTAGTGTGTATAAAAAAATCACCAAAATATACACCAGAGCAGTGGCGTGCACAGAACTTTTTCCTGGAAAAGCAAGCAATTGTTCAAGAATAACAATGAAAAAAATATGAAAAAATTCAAATATCACTTTGAAAAAAAAGTTTGTATAGGAAATTTTCAGTCTAGGGTAGACATTGTCTAGCCTGGCGTCATACAAATTTCTTTTCTCAAGGAGATATTTAAATTTTTTCATATTTTTTTTATTGTTATTCTTGACCAATTGCTTGCTTTTCCAGCAAAAAGTTCTGTGCAGGCCACTGCTTTAGAGGGCATGCAGGTTTACCGCACAGAAATTTCCTTCACGCAAGTGGTAATAAGCGTACAATGCTATAAACATAAATTTTGAAAAACTCGCTGGTGCTTTGACTAAAGCAACAACCGACAGGATTCCAAGCCAGGGCTCTAGTTTGAGAGAACTTTTATAATAATAATGTGTCCCAAATTTCACAGTTAGATCCAAAATCAAGCAAATACACACGTTTTCTACAAAGTTCTCCTAAAGACATTTTAGATACCTATATTAGGTATTTTACTTTTTTATAGTCGACTTGGTGACTAAAAAAAAAACTTTAAACTTCAAAACTTATTTGTTGAGACATGGGTATAAAGATTTTGCATGAAATATAATATACATTGTCCCTTTATCCTCTGCCGTTAGGCGTACAAATTTTAAATCTTAAAATTAATGAATAAAGTACAATTATAAGTATACAAAGTTATTTACATTAAATATTAGTACATTCTTAAACTAAATAAAATCAATATTAACAGGTATCATTCAAATAATTATCAATTGTATAATAC
Source organism: Ypsolopha sequella (assembly GCA_934047225.1). NCBI lineage: Eukaryota > Metazoa > Arthropoda > Insecta > Lepidoptera > Ypsolophidae > Ypsolopha > Ypsolopha sequella. Next base: position 22,126,886 of record OW204005.1, on the reverse strand, counting down.
ATTAAAATGGGTAAGCTCGAAATTCAAGAGCTTGGACTCGATTAATGGTTGTAAAAAAGCAAAAGAAGCGTGTCACGATCGTAGCAGATAATGATATCTCCTACACCTCTAGGAGACAAGCGCGAGTGTACAAATGTGTGTATAATCCGCTTTACATTTTTTAAACAGAAGCTTTTCGTAGAAGCTTATTTTTTTAAGCTTTTCTTAATCGGATCTTGAAATAATACGTTTATTTTTTATCAAGAAAGGTGGCGATAAGTCTGCACAGTTTAGGGGCAGGTGGCGAGGGTGATTACATTCTTTGGGGTTCCGTAATATGACGGAAACTCTTATAAAAGCTTTGCTGTCTGTCCGTTAAGGCGCTACGGAAAAAAAATCGACAATTTTAGAACTTGCACAAACAATGTATTATTTTGATAAAATATTATATTATTTTTGGAATTATTTTCTAGGGATCTGTTAAAACAGAAACGCGATTGGAGCAATTCGGCTCGATACAAGTATTTATTGAACTGAGGTCTTTTTCGACACCAATTCTCCTGGTTTGACAATTTGGAATGACATATGGAGTGCAATTTTATTTTATTAGATGGATTTTAACAGTATCTAGGACCTGGTTAAACGAAATTTTGATAGCAACTTCAGTACATTGTATATTAATAAAAAACCGACATTTTGCTACTTTTTCTTGAATCCGTCCCCCTCGCACTGAGAGTTTTTGCGCATATAGAGTGACAGGGACGCTAAAACTTTTACATATCGCCTTAAGGGGCTTGGTATCGCCAAAGGGTACTTTCTAAAGCCTCGTTTATAGCCAAACCTAAAATAAAAAAAATTGTATATGAATTATATTATCAACTCTAACAAAACGTATGCAACATATTTCTTTTTCATAACACCAAAACTTCTATACGAAAAATTATTTCAACCGAATATTGTTTTTTCGCTTCAATTCTCTACAGCTCCGATGTGGCTTAGCTGATTTATTTAATTTGTGCTTTGAGTAATAGATATATTTGATAGCTATAAACATAACATATGATTATTCAATCAAACAATCATGTCCATGTAAAAAGTATTATTTTCTACTATTTCGCCCTATCAATGACGCAGCGAGCGTCTTAAAAGCCATTATGCATTGCGCGCTAATATAAACGTTATTTCAATGTCATTTCCGATATTCGGACCGACAAACATCGAGCTACTAATTCGGCGACAGTAATCGCTTTAATCTACGGCATAACTTGTAAGCAGCTAAATTATATAATAAAGTATACAGGGTGTAATCGTTAAGTGTGACCAGGTGATTATTCCGTAACTATTACAGATATCAAAAAAATTTAAACTGATGTCGAAAGTACGTTACCTAATCAGTGAAATGACATCAGTAACTTTTTGAAAATCAAACGAGAAGTATCCAAAATTATGACATTAAACATTGCCATACATTTAGTATGATATTAGTAGAAATGTTTTAGTTTCCTTATTTAAAAGGTTATTTTTAGCTTAGTACTGATATTAAAGAAACTGTTTATTAACCTAACAAAATTATAAAACTATATATTAATTTTAAACTCTCGCGTTTCGTACACATTATAATATATATAATCGGGTCTACCGCGATCAATTTTTACCTTTTTACGAAAAGGGGACACCCGACGTTTCGAGACAGTTGCATGTCTCGTGGTCTACGGGAAACGAGTTAGACCCGATTATATATATTATAATGTATATATTAATTGAATAATATTTATTTCTTAGTAAGTACAAAATTTTGTATTCAAAGCAGATGTTCGAAGTGACGTCCTTGTTGTGCGATACAATGTATGGGAATGTTTAATGTCAAAATTTTGGATACTTGTCCTTTGATTTTCAAAAAGTTATTGATGTCGTTTTACTGATTAGGTAACGTACTTTCGATATCAGTTTAAAATTTTTTGATATCTGTAATAGTTATGAAATAATCGTCTGGTCACACTTAACGATTACATCCTGTATATGAGAATGAGAATAAATAATTATAATTTATTTACGCAATATAGCTACTAAATATATACTTATTTGACACGCTATACAATTAAAATAAATAAATTTAAAGTGGGAATATACAACAAATATAATTTAGTTTTGGGCTTATTTATATTAAGTAAAATAACACCCGCAAAACTAAACTGATGGAATATTTAATATATGCCATAAAGTATATACGATACAGATGTCAATTACTATAAATATACTGATACTAATTTGTTACATTACAACTATAAAAACACGCCTGCCTAACTCCGTCACTGTGATCGGTCTTGCTAAGAAGAAAATTGTCTTTATCTTTGAGCATCGCGCACTGACGAAACCCGTTCACAATATAAGCTACGCTCGTGTTTTAAATCGTCCTCGTAATTTATTCCTTTTCGCCCTTGTAGCATAAACTACTATTAAGGCCGGGGTAGGAGCGACTAAGGGATGCCACATCAATAATCACACCTTTTGGACATTTCTTGAAAAATTGTACACCTTCAAAATCTAAAACAAAAATACTATCGAAATTGGGTATTTAGATTGTAATTTCTATTTGAAAACATGTCTTTATTGATTTGTATAGTAATATCTCACGAAAGTTTTCATTTAGATGTGTGTAGAGCTGATGCCGGGCTCGACTGTGGAGGTACCACCATCTTACTTGGAGACCCCCTCGAAGTAATTCGGAGGAGAGTAAGAGGACAGCTCACAGGCAAAAAACCAGGAGGCGCACCATGCCTGAGACCGATGGATGGCGGTATATCCATCCCTAATAGCCGGGCCTTATATGGAACAGACTGGTGACGGGCAGCGGCGTGACTGGTGCGAGGGTTCCGGCACCACGCTCACCAACCCGCCTGCCCAGCGTGTGTAAGTATGGGCAATTCTTCCAGGATGACCGCCGGGAGTGACAAAGTCCTGGAAAGGCTTATGTCCAGCAGTGGACGAACTAGGCTGATGGATGGATGGCTGGATGGAATAATACAACAGTTGACAAAATTTTACACAAAAAGAAACGGAATCGTACTCGGTCTTTGCTATATCAAGGTCAAAATTCAAAAGAACCACTCCCAAAAAAGTGGGCTAGGCTTTCGTTTAACATATAAATGTGCTAGAACTCACCAGCATTTTAACACAACCAACTCGTTGAAAAGTTTACTTTGCAACAATAAAGATCGAACTAACAAAAACCGGAAAAGCGGTATATATGAACTCACCTGCCAGGACTGCAATAGTTCTTATATAGATACTGGAAGATGGTTCGAAATACGTATTAAAGAACATAGTAACTAGATGCTGGCGCCTTCAAAAGAAAGACTCTAATTTTTCCAGTCACTTAATAGCTGAAAACCATAAATTTGATCCAAACTTTAACTTCAAATCCACCATTAGTGATAAAGGTTAGAAATTGAACGCGCTGGAAGCCTTAGAAATAAATAAACTGACTCATCAAAAAGTTAAAATCTTCTTAATGAACAACTTGACTTGAACCAATCCCCACTGTTAAATAAATTGACATTTCTTTTAATATATTACTTTGTCCAATAAGTAAATTATCTTGACATTCCTTTCTTACATTCATTTTGACTCGTTACATTACAATACATATATTTACTTTTCCAAGCTTGATTTTTCGTTAATGCTGTTTACTCATCTTAAGTTTTATTTATATGAAGTAAATTTCCTACCACTTTAAGGGAAATTCATCCAATTGGGGACACCAAGCTGACATTATTTGTTGTATTTAATTACCCTCAAATTAGTTTTGGTCATTGCTGTCAATCGTTATATTACCACACTCAGTGTTTTTATTTTATTTTTATTTTTTATTTTATTATTCACACAGAAATCCACAGCACATTACAAAAAAAAAATAATAATAGAAAAGATTACCCGAACAGAGGCCAATAAAGGATTCTTATACTAACTTAAATTGTAAAAAGCATGCAAACAAGAAATCGAAGGCGTATACAGAAACTTTTGATTAATAAAAAATAAAAAAACATAATAATTAGTATAGAAAAGGACAAATATTAAACATAGTTAGATTAGTTTGTGCGATATGTCAATAGACCATCCCTTGATATTGCCGGTAAAGCGAAACTTGTAGGGAAAATAGTTGTGAAACAGTACAAGTGTTTTATTCATCCATTTAGAACACACATATAAACTACATATTTAATTTCTTATATATATTCGTATATATTGAATGACAATTTGTTGGCAAAAATATTGATTATCCTCAAAAACTGAACTGACTTGGATATTAGTATTTTATGTAGATTATTATTATTCATTATTATTACCTTTTTTATTGTTCAGTTAATTGGATTAGTCTGTAATACTGCAATATTTTTGACAAATAAATAAATAAATGTACTAGATCCAGTCAAATTAAAATACTAACAGCGAAATGAAGCAACAGTACCAAGTACTACGTCCATATAATTTTACTTTTTCTAATAATACTATACACGCTATCTTATAAAAACGTTTTTTTTTAGTATTTGAACGAGAATCATAAAAACCTGCCAAGTTCCAAGTGCCATTGTCTATAAAAACGGCAAAAAAATGTCTGTTGTATGGGTGCCCCCTTAAATATTTATTTTATTCTGTTTTTTAGTATTTGTTGTTATAGCGGCAACAGAAATACATTATCTGTGAAAATTTCAACTGTCTAACTATCACGGTTCATGAGATACCAGCCTGGTGACAGACGTACAGACAGACGGACAGCGGAGTCTTAGTAATAGGGTCCCGTTGGTTACCCTTTGGGTACGGAACCCTAACAAGTCAAGAACTGTGTGTTCCTTGTCAAGTCTTCCATTTTGTCAAAACCTTGAAAATTGTCGCTACGAAGTCTATGAGAAAAGTTGGCTAAATATTCACATCGACAAGTAAATATTTTCCTTTCTATTTCTTTGAGTGTTTAAGTAAATTCATAGGTGAATTACAACATTTTGTTTGACAAATATCGACGTATTTTGGAATCGCGTCGCCGTAGAGTTGAAGGAAAAATAAAACAAAGCGAACGCTCGCTCAGACATAAACATCTCAAGGAATACATAACTTTTATTGAAATATTTTGTCTTTATGACTAAAAAATCTAAACTTGTAACGACAAATTGTAAACTATGAATTCGAAAAACTTAATCAAAAAGTCAAAAAATGGTGCGGTGACGAGCGAAGCGAAGAGGAGCGTGTTAGGTTGACATGTAAATACATTTTGGGAGCCTAGCGAAGCCGAGCGGAGCGAGGCGACCCTCAGTATCCATCCATCGATCAGCCTAGTTCATCCACTGCTGGACATAAGCCTTTCCAGGACTTTGCCACTCCCGGCGGTCATCCTGGAAGAATTGCCCATACCATAGATAAATAATATTTATCTATGCCCATACTCACACACGCTGGGCAGGCGGGTTGGTAAACGCGGTGCCGGAACCCTCGCACCAGTGACGCCGCTGCCCGTCACCAGTTTGTTCTATATAAGGCCCGGCTATTAAGGATGGATATACCGACCCTCAGTAGTTGTAACACAATTATATTATTCCTAGGCAAATTGTAAAACCTGTATATATCTAGGATATGACAACGACATATTATACTGAGGATAAATGAAGGTAGAGCGACGAAAGAAATTTATGGTGCGCAAGTGGAAGGTACAGCTCGACCAGGCCACTATAGAAGGACGTATGCTGACCACATTGATGACATACTGAAGAAGGGCAACAACAAAAGCACCCGCAATATAACTTATATGACTAGATTGATTAAAGCTTATATGACTAGATCGATGGATGTAGAAGAAGCGAAAGAGGTGTGTCTGGATCGTTGGATGAAAATCTGTAGTCTCTTGTCTCTGCCTACCACTCTGGGAGACAGTAATGGGAATACATAAAATCTATACAGCAACCATACTTCGTTTAAGAGATACCCATTTATGGGATTTTCATTCCTGTTCTCTTACCAAAGACGCGCAATCAGTTGAATAATGCCCGTTTGCATGTCCTTGAGGCCTCATTTAAGACTCTATGATAATTTTATTTTTGTCACTGTCACTCCAAACGAAAAATCGTGCAGTGCGAGAGGGGCGGATTCAGGGCAAAAGGGAAAAAAGTTGGTTTTATATAAATAAATTTCAAATATCAAATCTCGAGATATTGTTGAAACACACCTAATAAAATATGTTTGAGCTCTGTATATGGTTCCTATTCGTCAAACAAGGAAAAAAAGTGTGTTTGAAGACCTCATTTCAACTATTATTTCTATCGAGGAAAATGTATCCAAACATGTTTTCCAATTTCAAAACCCTAGATTATATAGTCAAAATGCATATACCAGAAATTCATTAAAATTTTCCGTGTATTTCATGAAATACACAGAAAAGAAACACACCCGTATTTTTTTCTCATATCGCCTTAAGAATTCATTAGATAATAGAAATAAGAGTTCCTGAATTATTTAGGCATCCGATTTAGGCTTCGCCTAAGGTTAGTGAAAACGGCTAGACCAACTAAATTAGTTACTCTAGCTAGACCTACGTGATTGGAGATGAGCCCCATTGCCGTACTTCGGACACAAATACACGCTTTTTAGGGCAGGTTAAAGCTCAGTATATTTGTTTACCTGCAGGTTTTAGTAAGAATAACTAACATCATTTCCGAAAAATTTATTGATGGATGATCGACCGACATGATTCGTTGAGGTTATACTGACTGAGCCACTGCTCTAAGCAAACTACCCTAAAAAACTGGCGCCGAGCTTGTGCTAAAATTTTTACTCTTTTAAAACAATAGCCGTCACTTCTAGTTCAACGGAGCGTGCGCAAAATGCGCGCGGCTTCCTTCTTAGAATTTATAATATTTTAATATTTATAATAATAATTTTTTAAATATATTTTACGTAGTTTAGCTCGGATCACGTCGGGGCGACTTAGTGTAGTCGACCGTGTCCCTAGGGACGTTTAGGGATGGGAAGTTTGTCGATAGGACGAGAAAATAAATATTCATATTATTTATTTTTTATTTTTATTTATTTATTTATTTACTTAAATGGTTAGTATTACAGAAAAAAACTTAATTAGGCCTATCCTAGGGTTATTAAAATACAAATATAGAGAAAAAAAAATTTGGGACTACTAGTACCCAAAGCAGGCTTCCGACACATTAACAGATTCTTTCTTAGACTGTAAAACTAACAACTTAGCACATAATAATACATTCGAATATGTGTGCTCCGATACTAGAATTCTCCGTAACACAGAAGCACTATGAAGTTATTTTCGCCAAATTTTTTTAAAATAAAATATGAATATTTATTTATTTCATAATATTCATTATATATGTCACATTAATAAATACTTAACATTAACTACAAACTAACAATTATAATTAGTTACAATGTAAATTTAAAGATATACTAACGATAACTGAAGATAACTTCGAGTGTGGGCAAAAATACTTTTTATTTAATTTTTTATTTGTATTTTATTTATTATTGACATTTTGTTCTGCACAATTTTAGAGGCTTGAGAAGAGAACTAGCTTTAAAATAATCTAAAAAATATTGTTTGCTAAAGTCATCGCTAATTTGATCAATAATGGTTACAGTACGTTTTAGCTATACATACGTAGATAATTTACCAAAAGCTTTTTCTTATCGTTCAATCCATATCGTCTAATAAATGTTTTTAACTAATATTTGAAAAACAAATATTTGGAAACAAAAAAAGTTAAATTTTACTCCTGTCCGTAACTAACAACTTCACAAAACGGTCTCAATACAGTAACTGATTATCGACAAAACGTAATAAGTAATTATCGACATTTTCCCTTCACTACTCAGCTCGTGCTCGCAAAAAGAGGAGACAGCACACTTCATTAATAAAAGGTTAAATAATACTTGAAAGTTAGCGCTATTTTAGCGTTTTACAGACCTCACCACGCAGTATAGGGTTACCATAGAACCTAGGATTTGTTTTATAATAAATTTTAAACCCTACGACGTAAGGATTAAGGTTGAAATTAACGTGAAATTGTAGAATGCAGGTTTTTTAATATTTTATTGTCTTTGCTCGTGCAGTTTTGTGTGATTTGCCACACAGGTTGTCTTCCTAAAGTCCTAAGAAACTTGCGGCGATTTGCGAAAAAAATACGGGTGTTTCTTTTCTGTGTATTTTATGAAATACACGGAAAATTTTAATAAATTTCTGATACATGCATTTTGACTATATAATCTAGGGTTTTGAAATTGGAAAACATGTTTGGATAAATTTTCCTCGATAGAAATAATTGTTGAAATGAGGTCTTCAAACACACTTTTTCTCCTCGTTTGACGAATAGGAACCATATACAGAACTCAAACATATTTTATTAGGTGTGTTTTGACAATATCTAGAGATTCGATATTTGAATATTCATGCTAAGAATTATGTCAAAATAAAATAATTTGACTTTGTTTTACAGAAATAATCAATTATTTTATTTGACTTTAAGGAAATTTCAAATTACTATGATAAAATACCTTAACTTTTATGTAATATGCGTATTAACAAAAGGGTAGGATATGTAGGTGACACGAGCGTTATCAGGTTTTTGTAAAAAAAAACAGAAGGTTGATTTGGTTCTTTTTGATTCTCTAGCAGCTGCAGGGGAAGTGTTCTAAAATTTTGATCGTTTTGGGGGAGAGTTTGAATCTCAAGCCCCTTCCCCGGCTACGCCCGTGGGTGGTAAGTAAAGAGACAAAAATCATCATCCTACAACCGTTTATTTACGGTAAGAGACCAAACACTCACTAACTAAACGATAAAATCATAGCACATTTCCCAACAATAACACCCGGCACAATTTAATCTCTAAATTTCCGCTACATTTGCCGCCAACACATTGAAATCATTATTCGAACGTTCATAGAAATAATCCCGCAGGATTTGCGATCGCGGCCGACCGTTCGCGCTCATTTCAAACGTTCTTTTTTTCGAATTTGGAATTTGTGCGCGCACAAGACCCGCATTGTAAGCTCGTGCGACGGCCCCGGCACTTCCAAGAAAGATTTCGAACTTCGAACAAGACAGATATAGCGAGATTATTCGTGTACAAAAGAGATGGAGCTATGGATATAAATTTTGTTTTTCTTTTTAATCCCTCAGCCACATGTGGCGGGTGATTGTTTTTGGACCTTATGGTCATTCGTTGTGTAGTTTTTTTTTGCTCGGTGTTTGGTTAGTGAACTTTTCTGGGGTGTTATTTTAATTAATAGTGGTGTTTTGGGCTTGCTTAATGGCCACAGTTTTGGTTCCGACGGGGTTTTGACGTGACTAAATTAATCTGATAATGTTTTGAGCATAACTTTGCTGTTATTTAAGGAAAGTTATGGAATCAAGTACTCCAGTTCTATTACCTATACTAATATTTACTGGAAAAGCAAATTTAAACGAAAAAAAAACTGGTTTATATTAGCGATCTGTCCAGTGAGTCCATTAACGCCCAATTCACTTAGATTAAAATTGAGCTAAGGTGGTGTGTTAATACGAAAACCATTTCGAGATTTAAATATTTTAAAACTTACCACTATAACTAAACCTCATGATGATGAATATTTTTACGAAAAAGCTGCAACTTCCATTTGCCTTCGTGTGACGTCACTTGAAAAATGGCTGTTTAGAAATGTGTCCTTTGCTATCAAGAGAAATTTATAATAATCTGCTTCCGACTGATTTGATAGATGGATGACAGATGAGTAGACAGACAGAGACAGACTACTTTTTTTACAATCAGTCACTCATCACAGTCAGTATAATGTCTAAAATTCGCAAGTGACGTCATATTGGATAATTATTCAAAAAATCTTAAAACATTTTTGTTAATTTATATACCAAAATAATGAAAACTATGTTCTAAAATGGCAGAAACTCATAAAAAAAAAAATTAAAAAAAAAATCTTTTTGCAATGGGTTGTGGGAATTCCCGCCAAGGCTTGTTAGTACTTTTCTCAAACAGTGCGATACGTTTTTACTTTCTACAATCCAAAAAGTTGATATGTTATAGGTTGATTGCTTTTAGTAGTAAAGGTTTCTACTAGAGTTTGTACTAGATTCTAGTAACTAGAAGAATACATACCTTGATGTCCAGGTATTCAGTGTCATTCAAATTATTTTCATCGGACTCTAATTTCTTCGCTTGAGCTCATTTTAATCTTCAATAAAGTAAGTAAGTTTCTTTTCAATGCAAGTGCTCGTAAAGGCCCACTTTTTATGCATCAAAACCGAACAGAAAGTCGATTATTTTGCCCTAGGGCTTTATTATTATATATTTTTTTTATTTATTTACAATGGTTGGCTAACCTGCAGCCTTTCCTGTGTTCCATAAATGTCATACTTTTTTTTTTCCACTGTTTAACGGCTCTGGATACAGTCCTTTTGAGCCAAATATAATTTAAAGTTCACAAAATTATATTTGTTATATTTCTTCACACTATGCATTGAAAAACGTAGTATGATACACGGGCGTAAGAGCAATAAATTACTCGGTTACGTTTAAAACACTCGCTACGCTCGTGTTTTAAATCGTCCTCGTAGTTTATTCCTTTGCGCCCTTGTAGCATAAACTACTATTTTTGTTGTTGCTTTGCTTCATTTGTATTCAGCCAGTAACATTAAAAAACCTCTTTGGCCATTGAAATTGTTAGTGAGTAAACGTAATAAAACCTCATTCTATATTCAAATAGCAGGACAGTTATGGATTTTCATAGTGAAATTTCCTGCGTGATAACACGACAGATATGGATTTTCATACTAACATTGCCGGCCGCTGATGGCTTGTTTTTAACCACTACTAGAAGTTCTGTTTATCTCGAAAAAATGGTCGTATTACGCCTTTGTTTCAGAAAAAAATATTTTATATTAAATTGGATTACCTAAATTAAATACAATTTACTATGTTCTGTGCTTATACAATATACGACGCCTCGCAGCGTTGCTAACGTGGATCCTGTTTTTTCCTATCCAATGGGAATATCCTTAAACCCTTCTTAAGGCGCAGGTAGTCGCCAACGACCTTGAGTCAACCTGTGTCGGTACAAATATCGACAGAAACTATATTAAGGTGGCTCCATCGGAATAATTCGCAACTCGATTCGTTGTGGTTGAAATTTCGAACAAACCCATATTAAAATAAAGTCCTTATCAGCTCGCACTGCAACATAGCTGTTACGTCAGTCGCTGCGTCTGACAAGAGCGAAAATAGTGTGTTATTAATTAATATTATGTAAAATAAAATGAATTTCCAAGAACTGAGAAAACCATATCATTTTATATTATTTTGTCTAGAAGTTTATAAATTTTTATACTGTTTTTATAAAAACTGTGGCAGTTATATTGTTACAAGTGGATAAAAAATCGAGAAATAAGGGTAAACTTACAATTTTCTTGCTTCACTTCTGTATATTAAAATAAAATTCAGGAAAAACCACATCACTATTTGTATCATGCAGATTACTATGTATTTTTGTTCTTTTAAAAAATGCTATAGTTACCGTATAAAATGGTTACAAAGTTACTTAGTTCAAGGTCGTTGGCGTTGGTAGAAACCTTAAAGTAACGTTCATGTCAGCGCGCACTGCATTAACGTTGCTGGGTCTCCGGATAGCGCAAAATAGTTTTCGTGTTGTCAATACTAATAAAAATTTATTTGGAAAATTTCAAGTTTTGACAGCACTTAAGGCGATTACCGTCGCCAAATAAGCAGCTCGATCTTTATCGGTACGAATATCAACGGAAACGACATTGAAATAACGTTCATATCAGCGCGCAATGCATAGTGGCTGTTACGACGCTCGCTGCGTCCTTGATAGGGCGAAATAGGAGAAAATTATACTTTTCACTAGGATGTGATTGTTCGATTGAATAATGTTATGTTATGTTTATAGATATTAAGTTTATCTATTTATTAAAGCATAAATGAATTCAATCGACCAAGCCACTTAGGAGCAGTAGGAAATTCAAGCCAAAAACACCATTCAGTTAAAAAAATATTTCATTTAGAAGTTTTGGTGGTATGAAAGAGGAAAATTTTGTATATGTTGTCTAAGAGTTAATTATTCATAATACAGTTTTTCATTATTTTTGGTTTCGCCATAAACGAGGAGTAGGCTTAAAAAGTACCCATTTGGCAACAGTAAGGCCCTTAAGAGCGCTATCGCAGCCGGATTGTGAAAAATCCGCCTTTTTCTTATTAATCGAAACAAAACACTTAAATTCAAAATTCACTCAATAGTTATTCAACAAAACTTTAAGGGGGGTTTTTCACGATCCGGCTACGATAGCGCTCTTAAGTGCTGTCAAAACTTGAAATTTTCCGAAGTAATTTAGCTCATGTTTCTGACTATTAAAGACTATTTTGCAATTAAGTAAATTTAGTTTTGACAGCACTAAAACTAAAATTAAAGTGTTCATAATCTGCTCACTCGCCTAAGGCACAGATTTGTCCTCGGTAAATATAAATTTAAAAAAACAAACCGTTGTTTCCGATCTTTAGAAATCCGAATGATAATAATAATTTTTAATTCTTTTGACCATGAGGGAGAGACGAGGTCAAAAATTCCCAAAATAATAATAATAAGACAATAAATAATACCGTATATAAATAATAATATTATTATAATTAAAACGACAAGTTTGCAAAAATTTTGCTCATTTTCACGGCAGCGAGGGGGGTATTCTCGGAGTCTACTTGAACAATCCGGCGTTTGTTTGTATGTACTTATGTATGTATGTTTGTCCGACGATAACTCGAGTATCGTTGATCGGAACGTGATGAAATTAGGTAGGTGAGTAAATGAGACAAAAATAATTTTTAAGTTCGAACATGAGCCAAATTAAATAAAAATCTAAAATCTAAACATTCTGTAAGTGGTTATTTTGTGCCTAGGCAAACCGCGCCACAGGTATACAGTGAGCAAAGATTATACAGGGTGAATTTGTGAACATCGTCCAAATTCATACTTGAGCCTTGGTAAGTGATCAGCATCATGAACCAGTAACGATTTTTGTAAAATTCCAAAAATGAAATTTCGACTTCCCATAGTGATTCACTTAGGACTGGGAGTGAATTACTATGGGAAGTCAAAATTTCGTTATACGAATTTCACAAAAATCGTTATCGGTTCATGATGCCGATCACTTACCAAGGCTCTAGTATGAATTTGGACGATGGTCAAAAAATCACCTTGTATAGTACCTAACTAATATACAACGTGTAACAGAAAGGTGTAACCATATTTGAAGGGCTTATTCAGTCAATGGTATAGAACAACTTTTACTATGGAGCCAAACATGAAATCTCAAAAAAAAAAATCTGAAAATGAAATGAAATGAAATCGATATAGTTTATTACTAAGAATAAATTTTATCTGGCAATTGAAAAATCGGCCCTTAGTTCCACTGATGCCGACAAGTAGTCGAAATATATCTGGAAATAATTGTTGCAATAAAATGTTTTTTCAATGCATGTGCTCGTAAAGGACCACTTTTTATGCATCAAAACCGAACAAAAAGTCGATTATTTTGCCCTAGGGCTTTATTATTATTATTTTTTTTTATTTATTTACAATGGTTGGCTAACCTGTAGACTTTCCCGTGTACCATAGATGTTATACTTTTTTTTTCACTGTTTAACGGCTCTGGATACAGTCCTTTTGAGCCAATTACAATTTAAAGTTCACAAAATTATATTTGTTTTATTTCCTCACACTATGCATTGAAAAACGTAGCATGATACACGGGCGTAAAAGCAATAAATTACTCGGTTACGTTTAAAACACTCGCTACGCTCGTGTTTTAAATCGTCCTCGTAATTTATTCCTTTTAGCCCTTGTAGCATAAACTACTATTATAGAAACATATACATACTGCAAAATGAATAAAAAACTAATAAGTTCTCTTTAATATTTATTAGAACAATATTTCCCAAAAAATATTTACATTTTTTTTTAGGATATAAAAGTATTATTCATACTTCACTAACTTCGGATAATTAATTAATATGTATTAATAATAAAATTAATATACTCGGAAAATTATATCCGAATGTCTTTTTAAGCTTTACGAATTAGTTTCATAACATAATAAATTTAAAAATATAAAACCAAGCTATAATAAAATATTATAATTATCAGAAGTTCCAGAGGACTTATTTGTCTAACTTCAATATCTATCGCTATCGCCTTTAAGTTGGCTATAATTTATGTGTAATCTCATTTCTAGATAATCACGGAATTTTCGGTAAAGTTTGTGAAAATCGCTAATACCGTTTGAAAAGTTTATAGTGGCGATGTAACCTGAAATACTTGGACGAAATAGTTGAAATAATGACAAGGCACTCTCCCCTCGCCCCGCATATTCAAATTCATAATTCAAATAGTTTATTTTGCAAAGCAGGTATACACTTTATATATACACTTTTTACACGTCAAATTTAATCTAATAAAGAAAATATATGTAATAAAATTATAAATGTACATGAACTAAATTAAAGGTTTATTTAATTTATGTAGCAATATATTTACGATTAAATTGATAGGTAAAATATATATTATACAAGGTAAAATCAAATCAGCCGCCCGAACCCATACCGGAGACCCGGCCAGGGACCAGGAACAAGGTTCAATGATCACCAACCGAGCCCCCAGCACGAATCCAGGCGGCCGACCAAATCCCATCCTATATACTACATAGGTTACATATAAATACATGCCTACCTCCGCCCATTCGATTAGTCTTGCTAAGAAGAAGGGCAAGAAACTTAGCAAGTTTAAACTTAGCATATGTTGGTCGACCGTGTTTTCATGCATTGTTCTTGCGTTTCTCGTCCCCTAGTCTATTCGTCCAAGCTGAAATATAATAAAATTAACTATGCAACTACACACACGCACCAGAACTCCTCGCTCGTAGTTTAAATTGTAAAGTATGAGCAAATCTTCAAAATAAGTGTGTAAAACTAACAATTTTATAACGAAATATTGCATCGTTGTCACTCTATACCATTTATACTTAGAATCATTGCTGTTCTATGCAAAATCATTCTCTTTGCTCAAATAGCGCAAGATTTACATACAAACTTGCAGTAAACAAGGATACAAATTGTGGTAAAGACTGGAATATTAGCATATATGTATACTTAAAATAGTTAGATAAATGTTGCTCTTCTTTGTTTTTTTTTTGTTTAAAAATGAAAAATGATATGCTCAACAAATTATAATTTTAGATATTGAGCGACGGTCGTTATATTCTGACGACACAAAATGTATAATTTTAGATATTAGCGACCATAGTTATATTCTGATGACACAATATCTTTAATTTTAGATATATTGAGCGATGATCGTTATATTCTGACGACACAATATCTATAATTTTAGATATTGAGCGACGATCGTTATATTATGACGACATAATACCATAGACGAATAAATTTTTATTCTTCTATGATAATACGTTTAATTTTAGATATTGAGCGATGGTCGTTATATTTTGACAACACAATATGTATAATTGATTGCCGCTAAGTATATAATATTATTTCTCTAATTTGTGTGTAGCTAAAGGCAAATCTATTTGAAAGTCAGACTGAGATTTTTGAAGTGGATAGTTCTTTGTTCGCATCTTGTATTGGGAAGCATGATTAGAAATTATACGTCACTTCCGGAACAACATTATTATACTTCCGTAGATTTTGCGGAAGTCCCGGAATGGACTACTATTAATTCTTCTATGGTCTCGCCTGCTTTCACTATCACTATCAAATTCAAATATTTATTGCATCACTATGTAATATCTGGGCGAGTATGCTTTCTATCAGCATCAAGTGACTTGAAGCGACATTACCGTTGTCTTCCATGATGAGGTTTTGTAAGTTCCTTATAGGGATATCTATTCTTGTTACACTCCAGACACTTGGCAAATGAAAGCTAGGCGAAAAAAACGTACGGCGGCGTGCACGTCATTAGCGAAAGGAACTTCGATCCAACACGTGTCCCACGACATCTCTCGTTTCTCGTAGATTGCTTTTTCTCAAATCAAACTCACTAGCCGCCGAAACTCGAGTACCAAGACCTTAGAACCTAGTAAGCGGAGACTGTTTACACTTGTGGCCATATTAGTATTAGCACCTAAAGCGTATGCTAGCCTGGTGGTCCTGATACGGGTTGATGATGTCATCAGTACTGCACATTCTTTAGTTACATACCTGCTATGTTATGATGATTGTGGTGTATTCGGATTCGCATACAAATTAGGTACCTATCAAAACTATGGTAGAATAAAGAACTATCTGGATACGAACAACTTTTACTATGGGGCTAAACCAAAAATCGCAAAGCATAAATGAATAAAATCGCCTAAGCCGCTTAGGAGCAGTAGGAAATTCAAGCCAAAAAACACCATTCAGTTGAAACAATTTTTCATATAGAAGTTTTGGTGGTACGAAAAAGAAAAATGTTGCATATGTTGTCCTAGAGTTGATAATCCATAATACATTTTTTCAATATTTTTGGTTTGGCCATAAAAGAGGAGTAGGCTTTAGAAATTACCCATTTTGCGGTATTAAGGGCCTTAAACCAAGAGTTTCATTCACCTGAGTTGCTGGCAGCCACTCTCTGTGAAATGACAGATGACATTTGCATTTACGGCAAAGTACAAAAGAGGTTGGTTATTAATTCGATCCTTACGTATTAATGTACAGTGTTTTGATATAATTAAATAACATCTAAGCCCCAAGTTTTAAAAAGATACTGCGATTACCTTTTTTCTTAGTTATTCCAAGAACTATTATTTCTGCATATTTTCAATACCCTACGCTAAGCCTAACAACGGTACTGAAACTACATGGGTCCCTGCCATTCTTCTTTTGCAATGGCAAGCAAGAAAACATTTCTGTATTTGCAAAAAAAGTTTTATTAATGTTATTACCTTAATGAAATCCTAAATTAAGTTTAACTAAAGTTAACACGATATTATTAGACTGTTAGGCGGAACGAAGTTCGCCGGGTCAGCTAGTATTTTATATTAATAAAAAATCTACTTTTTGCTACTTTTCCTCGAATCCGTCCCTCTCGCACTGAGGATTTTTTCGCATATGGAGTATATGATTACGTAAAGATAACAGGAAAAATATAGCGGTTAAGATACTAGGATTCCATACACGGCGGGAGCCGCGAATTATTTGTTAGGCGCTACCGCATGTTTGTGTCGCCTTAATGTTGCTCTGGCAACTTTATTGTTGTGATTTACCATGTTTTTAGGATTCCGTATCCGTATTGTGAGGTGTTACGAAACCCTTTGTGCGTGAATCCGAATCTAAATTGCCAAAATTATTTTATTTAAAGTCAAATAAAAATTACGCACGCTTTCGTAGCACTTTTGTAGCCCTCGTAGCATAATTTTGATAAAAAAAAATTATCATTATAATTAATCGCAGTTATATTTATCTATTTGAAAATATTGTTAGCTTAAAATTACATGGTGCGTGGATAAGCTCATGGCATGAACAGACAATAAAGTCCCATTCCTAGATTTAAAGATAACAGAGACGAGACATGTTGAAAAGGCTACTGATTTTATCTTTTACGGAGACACTTCTTTTGGACCTTTGGGATCCTGGTACTTGGTATGAATTTATAATTCGTAATAATAAAAACTATGAATTTTTTTATACACAATTTGCGTTAAAAAAATCAAATTTATAAAAAGCAGATCGAGATAATTTTCTAAGTCCTAGTTATTGAAATATTTCATTGACAGCCTAATTTTCAGAACCCAATTGAAACTTTGCGATGAAAGTATAAATGGGTCGAAAATAAGATTTTTTTACCATTTCGCCCCGTTTTTATTTTTCTTCTACAAAATAGTCTCTAATTTCTAATTTTCTAACTGTAATTTCGATAACACCGGAGATAGACAATTATTAAAATGGTTTAAGAGGCCGGCGACAAACGAAATACCAAAACCATTTGTAAATCATAGATATTCATAAGATAGTATGTGTTTATATTATTTTTATGTGCCTCGTAATTTTTTTTTGTTGTACAAAATGGTTTAATTAAATACAATTAATCGCATAGAGAAATATCACATTATATGAAATGTGATGTAACCTTAATTGGATCGATTTTCACATTTCTTTATTTGTTTTTTACACGTTTACTTACTATTCTACATTTGGTGAAAGGTACAAATAAAATGACGTTGCGACATGAATCCCCGGGGGGGGTGTAAGAGGTGTTCCAAGTGCGAACTTGTAATGAAACCTATTTTGTAATGACATAATAGACCTCCTTGCTGCTGGCCTGGAAAATATCGATCGAGGCGGGAGAGACAGAGTGGACGGCGGTCAGAGAGATGAAGAGAAAAAAGGAGCCCTTGGCATAACAATCTCTGTTACTGGCTCCTCCAAAATATCAGAAATTGGAAACACCAAACTCATATTTTCTTGACTTCTTTGGTGCATATCGCCTCCAGTGGAGACCTTGACGTCGATCTCGACTACGTTTGAACAGAAACAATATTCGAAGGAAATTAGAATCCTGGCTCCGCCAGCCACCGCCGTCCACTCTGTCTCTCCCGCCTCGATCGATATTTTCCAGGCCAGCAGCAAGGAGGTCTATTATGTCATTACAAAATAGGTTTCATTACAAACTATGAAATGCAAGTCATACACCCGCGTTTCACCGACGATTATTATGTCCCAAAGGCACAAACTCAACTGAAATCATAATATTGCTTACAATGCATAATTTTTTCGTGCCAAATGGTTTATTTCAGCTTCTGAACGATATTTATCTCTAATATGGTCTCTAAATTTCTGTCCTAACTGAAAGACACTTACCGAGTCTTCAGCATTAATTTACGAGTAGCTATATCACGCAAAGTCACCATTCATAATATCATTGTACAAAATATTCGAAGTGCCTCCGCAGCCTGCCACCCTGGTTATAAATAATATATAGAGACCTATGTATTCGTATTTTCCCGGATAAACGTTGTATTCTTTTGTTTTATTTGTAAAATACCAAGGATTTAAATTTAAAAAAAAAACGTATTTCACTCTTTGATCAAATTATTTTTTTGGCTGTTCTATATACACGATTACTTGCGTTTCCTTGCATGCAATGAAATTAGGTTTTTGACAATGAAACTTGTACCAAAATGAAAATTGTACAAAATATGATTCTACAAAACGGCCGCCATATTTTCATATTCTTTAATTGTACACAAAAAAACACATATTATTTGCACATTGTACTAAGATATATCATGATAGGCGAGCTTATCTCTGAAAAGAGAATTCTTCCAGCAAGCCCGGATTGATAAATAGAAGTTATTATAAAAAGTAAACATACATATGTGTACACAAAAATATGTTAAAAACCTATCCCTCAAATTCCAAAATAATAAATAAAATCGCGAAATGAAATGAAAGCGTTGGAGCAGGACAGATTTCTTAGAACAAAAGTTGTTCAGTGTGATATTATTATGTAAAACATATTGTATATGTATTTTTTTTGACCAGCAGCGCTGGTAGCGTTTTGACTTCCTAAAAAAATTGCTTTCATTTTCAATGTAGACCCAAACAAAAGAGCAATATGCTGGCACTCAAAAGAGCAAACAAAAGAAGAATATTCTATAGAATATTCAAATTCCACAACCATGAACCAATCAGTAGTAAAACGGAGCTTACGCAACTGCAATAAAGACTAAAATCGCCAAGTACAGGGTCCTAGAATAGCTAGGGAATGTTCGAAATACGAAATTTCAGTTTGGCGGGCGGAAGAGGCGTGGTTTTAGCTGGGCGGGGCGAGGGAAGGAGATAGGACATTGCGGATGTTCATAATTTCAAATAATTTTATTACAGATTCGCAGCTGTTCGTAAATTTCTTTTGATTCAAACATTTTGATGCGTTCACATTTATTTGAATAGATTTTTATTCGATGCATTCATTGTTAGTTTTTAAAACCAATACGCAATAAATTGACCTAAATAACAGACTTTGAACTTTGTTTTTATTAAAGAATCATACTCCAATTCATACAGCCACAACAAAAATAATGCTTGCTCATCATTTGTGTGACCTTTGTTGACATTGACATTGGAATTCAGTAATCGGTCAATTTGGACGGAAAATTTACCACAAATTTACCATTTATTCACCATATCGAGTGACATAAGTGATTAAATTAATTTAGTATTATATGTATAATATCATTGTTTGAGGACGTCACAAAACTACTTTTTACATAAATCTTTCAAACATTTTGTTTTGGAACGTAACCGGTCAAATGCGAGTCAGACTTGCGTAACTAGGGTTCCGTAATTCGATTAATTCGATAAATTTATACCGTACTCGAAATCAAACGGGTATGTAAAGTGGATGAACAATTTAATTTTGTCATTTTGTTTTCGTGAATTTCTCAACCGCTTTATTGTTCCTATAATCTTTACATATGCACTTATTACAATGATTTTTTTTTCATATTTTTCAGACATACGTATTTCGTGGTTTTTCGAGGATTTCTCGAAATATGCATGTAAATATAGCCAAACTATCCATATATAAATATTATTAGAGTGCAATATAAATTAGAAAAGATCAATCAGAAACAAACCCAAAGACAAGAATATGAAAAAATTCCCCGGACCAGGATTCGGTTTTTTTTTTTCAAATTCTTGTCTTTGGGTTTGTTTCTGATTGATATTTTCTAGTTTGTAATGCACTCTAATAATATTTAGAGTATTCATAGCGATGGATTTCGCAAAAAAAACGTAATACACTATATATTTTCACAATCAGCTCTTTAATATCTACAATTTGATACACATATTATATATACTTTTACGATTTTTTTTTCTCTTTTGTATTTGAAATATTTTGTACAATTTGAAATGTTTTTACACCTTGTTTTTTGGCCAAATTAATGCTATTTTTGTGCCACATTTCATGTAAATTAACTTTAGTATGAGGCTGTGACATACGGCCGGAAGGACAACGGAGTCTCAACATAAAGGTTCCTTTTGTACCTTTTAGGTACTACGGGACCCAAATAAGTACGTTATTTCCAAAAGAACGCGAATTTCTTTAATTAAGAATAAATATGTTATATTTATTATATGCATTCACTATCAACATATTTGACATTAACTATGAATACTCAAAATATGAAATTATTTCATGAGTCCAGATTTATTAAGTAATAAATAAATTGTCTAAATTAAAAGGTACCATTTAAACAAAGAAAGGCTAAGTATATATATTTACCTAGCGGGAATACAATAAGAATACAAAACTTTTTCCAAGTAAAAAAAAAACCGTCAGTTTAGCGCTAATTGCCACACTTAACTTGTTTTTCTTGTTAAGAAATAAAAAACTGAAAACCATTTTGTTATGTGGCAATTAACGCCAATAGTTCAGTATACTGACCTATTAGTTCATTGGCGTATACAATATTGGCGTCAATTGCCACATAACAAAATGGTTTTCAGTTTTTTATTTCTTAACAAGAAAAACAAGTTAAGTTATGAACTTTGCGCTAAGCGACTGACCTTAAGTAAAAAAAACTATCGAGCTTTGATCCCGCGACCTCCGATGACTAGTCAATAACTCAAACCATTGGACCACAGAGGAAGTGGTGGTATTAATGAAGTTTTACAAAATATACCTATCTCAAGTAATAGATCTATATGATTTGCAGAGCTGTGAACTTTTAAGGCGCTACGGAAAAAAAAATCGACACATTTAGAACTTGCATATCTACTTCCGTAAATAATGTATTATTTTGATAAAATAGTATATTATTTTTGAAATCTTTTTCTAGGGATCCGTTAAACAGAAACACGATTAGAAAAATTCGGCTCGAAAGAAACATTTATTGAATTGAAGTCTTTTTCGCCACCAATTCTCCTGGTTTGATAATTTAGAATGACATATGGACTGCAATTATATTTTATTAGATGGGTTTTAACGGTATCTAGGACCTGGTTAAACGAAATTTTGATAAAAATTAATAAAAAACCAACTTTTTGCTACTTTTCCACGAATCTGTCCCACTCGCACTGGGGTTTTTTTCGCATATGGAGTAACAAGGATGTTAAAACTTTTATGTGCACCACAAACCACTGAGGCATTAGATATCGTAAGGAAGGCAAACCTCTTTCGCTAACGCATCAGTGAATTTTCACTTATTATACAAATGTCATTCAATACTCATCCATCCATCCATCCATCCATCAGCCTAGTTCGTTCACTGCTGAACATAAGCCTATCCAGGACTTTGCCACTCCCAGCGGTCATCCTGGAAGAATTGCCCATACTCACACACGCTGGGCAGGCGGGTTGGTGAGCGCGGTGCCGGAACACTCGCACCAGTGACGACGCTGCCTGTCACCAGTCTGTTCCATATAAGGCCCGGCTATTAGGAATGGATATACCGCCATCCATCGGTCCCAGGCATGGTGGGCCTCCTGGTTTTTTCATTCAATACTATCCCATCTCTATTTCCCCGCATTAGCGCTAAGCGCGATGACACATGTACCGGAATTTCCGGCCGAAAATTTCGGACGGCGCTAAATTTGTATGTAATGCGCGTGAGTCGGGCGGGAATCGGCTTTCGTGTGACAGCGCGCATATGTATGACTTCATACAAATTAGCGCGCCGTCCGTAGATATTCCTCCGAAAATTCGCTTAGATTAAATTATGTAAAGGTGTGTTAATTCGAAAACGATTTTGAGATGTAGGTTTAATAAGCCGTATTTTCGAACTTCAGCGGGCCTATTATGTATCTCTAGTTGCCTTCTGGACTGGGTGTCTATCATCAAAAACATAGATATACTATCGAATTCCGATGTCCTAAGGATATTTTCGCACTTGAAGTGACGACACAGATTGTTAATAGTTCAATACCCACTAAAGGCAATTTTGTAATTTCAGTTTTTATCTATGTTTTTGATGATAGGCACCTCGTTCAGTTGGCAACTAAAGATACAGAATAGGGGGGCTGGTCTAAAAAACCTCATGATGATGAATATTTTTACAAAAAATCTGCAACTTCCATTTGCCTTCGTGTGGCGTCACTTAAGAAATGGCTGTTTAGAAATGTGTCCTTTGCTATGAAGATATATTTATTAAAATTTGCTGCCGGCTGATTTGACAGATGGGTGACAGATAAGTGGACAGACAAAGACAGACCCCTTTTTTGTTATAAGCAATCACACATCACTATCAGTATAATGTCTAAAATTCTCAAGTGATGTCATAACCAACAACTTTTTTAAAAATCATAAAAAAGAATGGTTAATTTAATTACCAAAATAATGAAAACTGTGTCTTAAAAAATTTAAAAATTAAGCTATGGAAATTCCCCGGCAGTGGCGAAAAAAATTCTCACTTGTCCGTGGATGATAAGATGTCTAATGGTGAGGTGGTCTGTGGTGTGCACAAATAACATTAATTAATTACGGAATGTAAAATGAAATGGACTACACTAAGACGTATTTTTATTTATTTTTTCATTACCGTAAATTTCTACTGTCTTGTATTTTTTAATTCCTTATCTAAAGTAGATGTAAGTACTTTGTATAGTATAAGTTATAGTATGTAACAGAAATGATGAGAAAAAGAAAAGGAAAAATGTAAAAAAAAGACATGATCTTGCTAAGTTTCTTGCCCTTCTTGTTAGCAAGAATGGGTGGAATGAGGCATGTATTTATATTATATTTTATGTAGTACATAATTATAGATTTAAGCTATTATTTCAATCGTATATACAAGGTGCTCTGAAATTCCTTCCTTGAAAGGAGTTATACTAGAGATCATTTCCAACAGATTAAGCCCTATCAACTAGGGGTAGAAAATGAATGGTCTCTGAGTTACGAAGGTTCTTAAGATATTTTTCAAACTTTCAGACTGGTAACGAAAAACTTTCAAAAATAATTATTCCTCTTTCGGCATTTATTTGTTATTTTTCTGATTAATAATAAATGTGATCATTTATAAAAAATACATACGCTCAGAATTCCCATAATCTCAGAAGTAAAAGGTCTTAAAAAGAAAATAATTTTTATTTTGTAATTTTTGAAATATTAACTTGAAAAAAAGGAATAGGTCAAATTTCAGAGCACCCTGTATATACATTGCTGCATAAATCATATATACTTACCTTTAATTTAGTTTACGTACGTTTATATATACGTACGTTTATCTTTATAATATTAAATTTTACTTGTAAAAGTGTGTTATGTGTACCTACTTAACAAAATAAATTATTTGATTTTTGAATTTGAATATTCTAAACCGTATCAAAAAAAGGGAAAACAAACATTCAATTTCTTTTAACAAATTCCTGGATATCGATTCAAATCTTGATTCGAGTCGCGTAACGTCGATTATATTCGACTAATTTATGCATAAATATAAGGGGACATGTCGATTCTGGACTCGATATCATCTGAACATCGTCGAATCGAGTCTTCGGGACTCGTTTCTGTGCCTCGTTTAGTATGGCAAGTTAAAGCTATAAAAAATTGTGCAAGTGCGAGTTGGGCTCGCGCACAAAGGGTTCCGTACCACCACACAATACTCGGAACCCTAAAAACATTATGGTAAATAACAAAAATATATCAGCCATAGCAACATCAAAGCGATAAAAAACGAGACGCTAAAATGGTAGCGCCTAACAAACTTTTCGGCACCCTCTCAGTACGAAACCCAAAATTTCATTCTTTGTTATTTTACTTTAGAGCAGGGGTCGACAACTGGCGGCCCACGGGCCGCATGCGGCCCGTGAACCACTTTGCTATGGCCCGCAAAGTTCGCAACCACTGCTTGATAACTATATTAGTGTGAGCAGACATTTTCCATTCTGAACTATCTAAAAAGCAAGCATTGTTCTCAGTTAAGGCTTATAACCACGCTAAATAAGCAACTCGATGTGTGTCGGTACAAATATCAACGGAAATGACATTGAAATAACGTACATTTCAGCGTGCCTTGAAAAGTGGCTGTTACGACAGCCACTGCGTCTCCGGCTAGCGCAAAATAGGAGAAAATAATACTTTTCACATGGACGCCATGAACAGAAAAAATATTTTGAACTTGAATTTTTTAGATCTAAAATTTTCCTATAATTTGGTGAAATAATAATTAAAATCGCTTTAGGCGTTTGGAAGGAGTAAGAGAATTCTTGTATTAATCATGTGAAACTTTCGATGACTTTCGATTTTTTTGTCAAAACTTACAATAGAAAAACAGTTTATGAAACTTAAAATTTATTTTTGACTCTATAATGCCTATCATATATTTTTATGAAAGTTTTCGGACCACCCGTGTGGGAGGAGTAGGCCTTCAAAGACAGGTCCAAATTGCAGTTGGTGTATCCATTCGCCTTAAAAGATGCACATTTAGACGCAATACTGCACAAAATGCGGCCCTCGCTGATCCCCTGGTAGATTGTGGCCCTCCTGTGTCATAAGGTTGCCGACCCCTGCTTTAGAGTTTAGAGTATATACATACTACAATTTGAAACTGGGTTTTTTTTATTTTTATTATTTGTCGTGATAGAGGCCACGTATTCTGTGAAAATTTCAACTGGCTACCTATAAAGACTGAAGCTGAAGACGGACAGACAGACAGCGGAGGCTTAGTAATAGGGTCCCATTTGGCACCCTTCGGATACGGAACCCTAAAAAACATGAATTAACCTAATTTACCCAAACATTACACACATCGTTACGATGTATATACCCGAAGTAGTGTTAAAGGTGTCTCCGAGTGTAGACTGTCACTGAAAATCAGCTGGCTCTCTACTACAGCTGAAGCTTTAGAGTTTAGACAGCTTTGGCTTACTAAAGTTGTATTTTTAATTACTTGAAGTAAACTGACAGTTCGTGATAGTGGCAAATGCGCTTTTAATTCCTATACTGCATTAGCCATTTTACATTGTCGCGAACTTTTGTATATTGCAATAGTTGAAATGTAAAATGGCTCATGTGCCACAGGAGTTAAAAGCGTATTTTCCGCTATCACGAACTGTTAGCTTAGTTCAACTAATTAAAAATCCGTAGGGTCCCGTTTTAAACCCTTTGGGTACGGAACCCTAAAAACGGCTGAAGTTTGTGTCATCGGGTTTCTAATATTACAATGTATATTTCCGAAGTGGACCAAAGATAGCAGAGGCGCAAAATTTAAGGCGCCTCTCCCCAGCGTCATCCGCAAATTACTCTATTTATAAAGTCATTTCTCCTAAACGGTATGTTTTAAAATTATGAAATATGTGTATATTGTTAGTTAGACTACAAAAAACAACTTAATTTTAGGAAATTATTCTCGCGTTTAAGAATCACCATGAAGGCATTGTTTGAAGTCAAACTGTTTTTAGACTAACATTTAGTAGAATTGGATATTTCTTTGAAACCACTAATAGTATTTGCTTAGAAAAATTATTTATATAATTTTTTTTCAGTCCAACGCGTCCATATGAAAAGTACTAATTTCTTTTATTTTGCGCTATCCGGAGACCCAGCGACGTCATATTGCAGTGCGCGCTGATATTAACGTTATTTCAATAAAGATTCTGTCAATATCTTTACCGACACTGGTCGATTCAAGGTCGTTGGTGACTGCCTGCCTCTTAATGCGTTCGAAAGACTATGTTTATCTTGAAAAACAATCTAAACCCAGCATCAAGTACATCCACCAACAAAACGACTACAGCAATTGTGTTTCGTATCGTAAATACGATAACTAATCGTTCTGTACGACTCGACTGTACTTTACCGGACTTTATTGATACCTACTTGGTATCTAACCTCGTTTATGGACTGGTCTTAGACACTGGATTAGTTATGCAATATTTACTATTGCTTTAGGGTTCCGCGGAGTTACATTATCCTTTCTCAATCCTGGGGTACCAATCCTAAACTTTATGTGTATACTTACCACTTGCCACAGTTGCCACCAGCATCTCAAAAAATAAACTTATTACTCTGTCGCCATTTTTTTAAATAATGACATTTGATTCTATTTATTTATTTATTTACTTTAATTAAAACGGACAAACCAATTACAAAAATTAAAGATAGTAACACAAACACAAAATGGTACAATCAACTAATAGTAGTTTATGCTACTAGGGCGAAAAGGAATAAATTATGAGGACGATTTAAAACACGAGCGTAGCGAGTGTTTTAAACGTAACCGAGTAATTTATTGCTTTTACGCCCGTGTATCATACTACGTTTTTCAATGCATAGTGTGAGGAAATGAAAATAAATATAATCTTGTGAACTTTCAATTGTGATTGGCTCAAAAGGATTGTATCCAGAGCCGTTAAACAGTGGAAAAAAAGGATAACATCTATGGTACACAGGAAAGGCTGCAGGTTAGCCAACCATTGCAAACAAATTAAAAAAATAATAATAATAAAGCCCTAGGGCAAAATAATCGACTTTCTGTTCGGTTTTGATGCATAAAAAGTGGGCCTTTACGAGCACATGCATTGAAAAATAAATAAGAATAACACATAAAGTCAGAAACAGGCCTTCTCACAAAAACACAAACACCCTGACAATATTTTCTGCCATCCATCTATGTTTTACTTGTTTTGATTTTTGTCAACATATTTAGAAATTGTATGCAATTTGTGAATTTGTGTGTTGTTTCTGGCCACACGGCACTCTATAAATTGTTAAACCTGTATTTTACCTGTGTCTCAACAAATAAAACCATTTGATTTGAATTTAAAAATTCTTTCTGCTCCTTGCCTAGAGACATTCTAGTTCTTCTGTCTGATCTTGTCGAGATTCTACCTGAGCTTGAGCCGGAGAAGAAACTTAGTTCCCGCCGCAATGATCCTCCATCAGCTTTTTCTCCAAAATTGGAAATTGCCAAGCATGGCACGCGCTACCAGTCCATTGTCTTGTACAAACACGGAGTTAAGGCGCTACGGAAAAAAATCGACACTTTTAGAACGTGTATATCTAGTAATATCTACTTCAGTAAATAATGTATTATTTTGATAAAATAGTATATTATTTTTGGAATCTTTTTCTAGGGTTCTGTTAGAACAGAAACGCGATTGGAGAAATTCGGCTCGATAGAAATATTTATTGAAATGAGGTCTTTTTCGACACCAATTCTCCTGGTTTGACAATT
The DNA here is from genome assembly GCA_934047225.1 of Ypsolopha sequella. Taxonomy (NCBI): domain Eukaryota; kingdom Metazoa; phylum Arthropoda; class Insecta; order Lepidoptera; family Ypsolophidae; genus Ypsolopha; species Ypsolopha sequella. The sequence continues at coordinate 22,098,673 of OW204005.1, read as the reverse complement.
TAGAATGACATGTGGACTGCAATTATATTTTATTAGATGGATTTTAACAATCTAGGACCTGCCCCCCTATTCTGTATCTCAAGTTGCCAACTGCATATGGTGCCTATCGTCAAAAACATAGATAAAAACTAAACTTCCAAAATTGCTTTTATTGGGTCTTGAACTATTTACGAACTGTGTCGTCACTTTAAGTGTGAACATATCCTTAGACAATCGGAATTCGATAGTATATCTATATTTTTGATGATAGGCACCCAGTTCAAACGGCAACTAAAGATACGTAATAGGCCCTCTGGTTAAACGAAATTTTGATAGCAACTTTAGTACATTTTATATTAATAAAAAACCGTCATTTTGCTACTTTTCCACGAATCCGTCCCCCTCGCACTGAGGGTTTTTTCGCATATTGAGTAACAGGGACGCTAAAACTTTTACATATCGCCTTAAACTAGCCATAATATGCGTTAAGAGACTTCTTTAGTTTCATAAAAAGTGTTCAAGACCAATAAAATAGTGAACAATTTGACATTCCACTGGAGTGTTTGGCCTCCCATCGCGTAACGTCTAAGACCATATTCCTTTACTACGGTAGGGTGTCTCAGTTTTCGTGGTAGAAAACTAGGATAGTTAGTTTTGGCAGATTTTATCAATTTAAATATCTGAGTTATTAATTTGGATACGTAAATTTATTAAGCTATGATGAAGCCAAGTAACTTGAGAGACCCCCTCGAAGTAATTCGGGGGAGAGTAAGAGGACAGCTCACAGGCAAAAAACCAGGAGGCCCACCATGCCTGGGACCGATTGATGGCGGTATATCCATCTCTAATAGCCGGGCCTTATATGGAAAAGACTAGTGACGGGCAGCGGCGTCACTGGTGCGAGGGTTCCGGCACCGCGCTCACCAACCCGCCTGCCCATCGTGTGTGAGTATGGGCAATTCTTCCAGGATGATCGCCGGGAGTGGCAAAGTCCTGGAAAGGCTTATGTCCAGCAGTGGACGAACTAGGCTGGTGGATGATGGATGGATGATGATGAAGCATCCTAAGGTTAATCGTCTGCCAATTTTTGGTAATTAAAAGCAGAGTACTTAAATATAATATATATTTAAATATTTACTCTGTTATAAGTTGGTACTTGCTCTAAGGTTAAAAGTGAAACGTTGTTTTAAGGCGATATGTAAAAGTTTTAGCGTCCCTGTTACTCCATATGAGAAAAAACCCACAGTGCGAGAGGGACGGATTCGTGGAAAAGTAGCAAAAAGTCGGCTTTTTATTAATATAAAATGTGCTAAAATTGGCATAGATTAAATTATTTTAAGGTGTGTTAATTCGAAAACCATTTCGAGATTTAGGTTTAATAAGCCGTATTTTCGAAGTTTTGGTTAAAAAACCTCAAGATGATAAATATTTTTACGAAAATTCTGCAACTTACATTTGCCCTTGTGTGACGTCACTTGATTAATGGCTGTTTAGAAATGTGTCCTGTGCTATCAAGATAAATTTATAACAATTTGCTTCAGACTAATTTGACAGCTAGATGACAGATGAGTAGACAGACAGAGACAGACCACTTTTTTTATAAGCAATCACAAATCACAATCAGTATAAAGTCTAAAATTCTCAAGTGACAAGGTCATCGGACAATTCTTTAAAGAATCATAAAAAAATAATGGTCAATATATATAGCAAAATAATGAAAACCATGTCCTAAAATGACGTAAATTCTCCGAAAAAAATTTAAAAAGAAATCTTTTAAAAATTAAGCTATGGGAATTGCTATCAAAATTTCGTTTAACCGTCCTATATACCGTTTAAACCCATCTAATAAAATATAATTGCAGTCCATATTTCATTCTAAATTGTCAAACCAGGAGAATCGGTGCCGAAAAAGACCTCATTTCAATAAATATTTCTATCGAGCCGAATTTCTCCAATCGCGTTTTTGTTTTAACAGAACCCTAGAAAAAGATTCCAAAAATAACATACTATTTTATCAAAATAATACATTATTTACTAAAGTAGATATGCAAGTTCTTAAAGAATCGATTTTTTTTCCGTAGCGCCTTAAGCTTGTGTGGACCAAACCGTGACTTATACTGAACTATTGCGTAAATTACACTGAACTTCTTTGCACCAAGCGGCTGACGTTTAACGTTAACCTTGTTTCTGAAAACGAGAAAATACTTAGTAATATTTAGCCTTAAATGCGTTAGCAGATTTCAGTACACAGTTGATCCAAATGTTCGTAGGTCAATAGAAACTGAAACAGTCTAAATGTTCGTAGGTCGATAGAAACTGAAACAGTTTAAATGTTCTTAGATCGATAGAAACTACATCAGTTTAAATGTTCGTAGGTCGATAGAAACTGAATCAGTTTAAATGTTCGTAGGTCGATAGAAACTGAAACAGTTTAAATGTTCGTAGATCGATAAAAACTGAATCAGTTTAAATGTTCGTAGATCGATAGAAACTGAATCAGTTTAAATGTTCGTAGGTCGATAGAAACTGAATCAGTTTAAATGTTCGTAGGTCGATAGAAACTGAAACAGTTTAAATGTTCTTAGATCGATAGAAACTGAATCAGTTTAAATGTTCGTAGGTCGATAGAAACTGAATCAGTTTAAATGTTCGTAGGTCGATAGAAACTGAAACAGTTTAAATGTTCGTAGATCGATAAAAACTGAATCAGTTTAAATGTTCGTAGATCGATAGAAACTGAATCAGTTTAAATGTTCGTAGGTCGATAGAAACTGAATCAGTTTAAATGTTCGTAGGTCGATAGAAACTGAAACAGTTTAAATGTTCGTAGATCGATAAAAACTGAATCAGTTTAAATGTTCGTAGGTCGATAGAAACTGAATCAGTTTAAATGTTCGTAGGTCGATAGAAACTGAATCAGTTTAAATGTTCGTAGGTCGATAGAAACTGAAACAGTTTAAATGTTCGTAGGTCGATAGAAACTGAAACAGTTTAAATGTTCGTAGGTCGATAGAAACTGAAACAGTTTAAATGTTCGTAGGTCGATAGAAACTGAAACAGTTTAAATGTTCGTAGGTCGATAGAAACTGAATCAGTTTAAATGTTCGTAGGTCGATAGAAACTGAATCAGTTTAAATGTTCGTAGGTCGATAGAAACTGAAACAGTTTAAATGTTCGTAGGTCGATAGAAACTGAATCAGTTTAAATGTTCGTAGGTCGATAGAAACTGAATCAGTTTAAATGTTCGTAGGTCGATAGAAACTGAAACAGTTTAAATGTTCGTAGGTCGATAGAAACTGAATCAGTTTAAATGTTCGTAGGTCGATAGAAACTGAATCAGTCTAAATGTTCGTAGGTCGATAGAAACTGAAACAGTTTAAATGTTCGTAGGTCGATAGAAACTGAAACAGTCTAAATGTTCGTAGGTCGATAGAAACTGAAACAGTTTAAATGTTCGTAGGTCGATAGAAACTGAAACAGTTTAAATGTTCGTAGGTCGATAGAAACTGAAACAGTTTAAATGTTCGTAGGTCGATAGAAACTGAAACAGTTTAAATGTTCGTAGGTCGATAGAAACTGAAACAGTCTAAATGTTCGTAGGTCGATAGAAACTGAAACAGTTTAAATGTTCGTAGGTCGATAGAAACTGAAACAGTCTAAATGTTCGTAGGTCGATAGAAACTGAATCAGTTTAAATGTTCGTAGGTCGATAGAAACTGAAACAGTTTAAATGTTCGTAGGTCGATAGAAACTGAATCAGTTTAAATGTTCGTAGGTCGATAGAAACTGAAACAGTTTAAATGTTCGTAGGTCGATAGAAACTGAATCAGTTTAAATGTTCGTAGGTCGATAGAAACTGAAACAGTTTAAATGTTCGTAGGTCGATAGAAACTGAATCAGTTTAAATGTTCGTAGGTCGATAGAAACTGAATCAGTCTAAATGTTCGTAGGTCGATAGAAACTGAAACAGTTTAAATGTTCGTAGGTCGATAGAAACTGAAACAGTCTAAATGTTCGTAGGTCGATAGAAACTGAAACAGTTTAAATGTTCGTAGGTCGATAGAAACTGAAACAGTTTAAATGTTCGTAGGTCGATAGAAACTGAAACAGTTTAAATGTTCGTAGGTCGATAGAAACTGAAACAGTTTAAATGTTCGTAGGTCGATAGAAACTGAAACAGTTTAAATGTTCGTAGGTCGATAGAAACTGAAACAGTCTAAATGTTCGTAGGTCGATAGAAACTGAATCAGTTTAAATGTTCGTAGGTCGATAGAAACTGAAACAGTTTAAATGTTCGTAGGTCGATAGAAACTGAATCAGTTTAAATGTTCGTAGGTCGATAGAAACTGAAACAGTTTAAATGTTCGTAGGTCGATAGAAACTGAAACAGTCTAAATGTTCGTAGGTCGATAGAAACTGAAACAGTCTAAATGTTCGTAGGTCGATAGAAACTGAATCAGTTTAAATGTTCGTAGGTCGATAGAAACTGAAACAGTTTAAATGTTCGTAGGTCGATAGAAACTGAAACAGTTTAAATGTTCGTAGGTCGATAGAAACTGAATCAGTTTAAATGTTCGTAGGTCGATAGAAACTGAAACAGTTTAAATGTTCGTAGGTCGATAGAAACTGAATCAGTTTAAATGTTCGTAGGTCGATAGAAACTGAAACAGTTTAAATGTTCGTAGATCGATAAAAACTGAATCAGTTTAAATGTTCGTAGGTCGATAGAAACTGAAACAGTTTAAATGTTCTTAGATCGATAGAAACTGAATCAGTTTAAATGTTCGTAGGTCGATAGAAACTGAATCAGTTTAAATGTTCGTAGGTCGATAGAAACTGAAACAGTTTAAATGTTCGTAGGTCGATAGAAACTGAAACAGTCTAAATGCCTCCAGTGGTTTTCGGTAATCGGTTCTTAATGAAAATCGAAATAGGATCGTTTGACAGTTCACAAAGTAAATTTTGTGTGCGTTACGCCAGCGACATGTTGTCGCTTTTCAGGATTTCGGCTCGTGTAATTGTGCCCGAAATTTATAATAAGTGCCTCCACCTGATATGAAGATATTCACGAAAAACAGATTCCGCTGGAGTAACGTTATCCCAGCGGCATGTTTTTTTACCGGTGGTCGCGCCTAAATACAAACTAGCCACTTAAACAGATATAATTAATGCCTAATTGTGCCCAAAAACAAAATTAGTACCTCTTGAGGTTTCAGAGTTATTAAAAATGCCGCTGGGGTAAAGTTTAGCAAATTTCTGTATCTCTTAAACGGTCTGACAGATAACTACAACTTTTTTTACTAAGGTGAGTCTTAATTAGTTCTAAATTGGTGGATTTTTTTTTCTATAATCGACACCGTTGGATCGACTGGAGGCACTAATTCTAAATTTCAATTATCTGTAAAGCCGAAATCCTGAAAAGCGAGCAAATGCCGCTGCCGTAACGCACACAACATTTTTGGCGTTTTCCAACCGGTTGTAATATAAAAAGTAACCTGATAGGTGAGAGGTTGTCTTTTTTTTTCAATATTTTTAAATAAAAATAACACTTATTGTTTTGTCTTAATGGGTAATTATGGGCACCCTTGCGTTCCGTATCACGCAGCGAAACCGACGCTACTGTTCACCCCCTGCCAGCCAGTACGCACAAAAACAAACGCGCGTTATTTTTTATTCCCATCTTAACTGCGATCGCGTGGAACGGAACGGCTATAAACTTCATATTAGATATTCCATATTTGAATTTTATTTTCTTCTTTTTTCAGTTCACTGCCAAGTTGCCAGTTAATTAGACTGGACAGCTTAGCTTCTTGTTCGTAAAAAATAAGCAGAGGCTTTATGTAAATTGCTAATACAACGACTAATTAAATTAATTTTGGAGATAAGATCAAACTGCTTGTTTAATATAGAAAAGTTATAAAATAAATATATTAATTGATGTCGAAAACCAATTAATTAATTAATAGATGAGGCCGCGCGATAAAAGGCATAGTTTTATTCAGTTGTCAAATACTGGCAGCCGATAAAAGTAGTAAGTTGGCCGTGAAAGAAAAGATCGTTACAAATCACGTCAAACCTCATTGGACATCTTGATGAACACGCGTTCGAAGTTTGAATTTGACATACCCGAACTGGGTGGTCCAGCCAGTGTTATTTTTTCTTTTGTTTTTTCAAACGGCAATGACTATACGTCTTTCAATAACTAGGTGTCAGTCTAGCAGAATAATCTTGGGTGACGAGTTTTGGCATAACATTTCGTTTTCTATGACATTAAAATAATTGAAAGTTATTTTATTGGTTACGATTGAAGATTTGATGCTATAATAAAGGACGTGAATAAAATTATCTTTTTATTTGTAGAGCTCAGGAATTTGATTATATCACATAATTTTATCGACCCGCACCTATAATAAAAGTATTTCTCTCTCATATAGGTCGCAAACACAATGGACAAAACAGAGAAAAACAAACTAGAACCAACAAAACCGAACTCTAAAACGATGACATCAAAAACGAATCGATAATGGCGGCGCATAAACTTTTCCCGCGCAAAGAACTATCAAAGTGACGTTTGGAAAGTGCAGTGTGGTGCGTTCGGAAAATTCGGGATGCACCGTTCGGAAACATGGTGACTCTGATGCCGTGTAGCTACCTCGGCAGCGCTTCCCCGCGCTGCAGTCTCGAACACACCGAGTCGAAGGTCTGTGCTGATTTTTGAACGTACACTTCCAGCACTTTTTATTATTATGTAGAACACTTCTATGCACGCTTTTACATCTAACACGCATGTTTTTCTATCTGCACGCTTTTGCACTTCTTTGGTTGTAGAATTACATTTTGTATAAATGGTTTTTATTTGTAGTTTTGGAATGAATGGGTTTTATGAGACAAATTTTTCATACTTCCTCGAAATTCGATTCGAGGCTCGAATCTTTCCCATCTCGCTAACAGCCGCATTCCAAAATTAAATGATCAAGACGACAATCGTCCCAAGTATGAAAACTGACGCCTCACGCTCATGATCGCCTGGTAGTATCACATGGCTAACGATGCTCTGTCCCGTAGGTACCGTGACACCGTGAACATATTACGAGGCTTTAATGGCCCCTAACCATTAACGTATGAATGGGGTAACGCGAGACCCCGAGCTGTCCAACGTGGAAAATATAAACAGTTCCACTGGACAATAAAATTCCATGTTAGTTACGATGAACAACCGACTCTGAAGATAAGAGAATTGATCGCATCGTTTGTGTGGTCTGCGCTCATTTTTGGTATCGGGATGCATAGCCTTGGTATTTAGCTGTACTGAATACCGCAAATATCTACCTATATAATATTTGAATATCTATGCACCCTACGTAAAATACAAAGAGGATGGCATACCCTAGCAACTTTTTTTATTACCTGCCCAGCACAATAAGTCTAATGGCAAAGACCTTATTTCCTTTTCATAGAGGCGATTATATGCTGGCTCTTTGGCCTCTTGTTCTTCGACGCGTAATACTAGTGATGACGCAGCGAAACAACAAATCGGTGTGTTATTAGCTAATATATTAATTAAAAATATTAGATTTAGGTAACATCCCTTCACATTTCTATTGCCTATTTTATTAAAAAATCAAGTTAATCTCTTAACCGCATTTTTGAAACGAACGTTTGAAAACAAAAAAAAAGAGAATAGAAAACATTTTTTTTTTGACAAAAGTATAAATCTTAATACATTGTTAATTTGTGGAATCCCTAGATAACAGATCGATAAATCAAATATATTTTCTTCAATATGAGGAGAGACCTAGTTTCTTCCAATGAACCCTTGAAAACCTGGTGTTGTTGATGTTCTAGCATCAGGTGTCCCGTTGAAAAACCATAAATGATAAGTAAAATGTACCTAGGCCAAAGCGCAACAATATAACGTCACGACATGAATCGCAAGGGGGTGTCAGAGGTGTTCCGAGTGTGAACTGTGAAATGCAAGATACAGTCCACATTCGATACACCCGCGTTTCGCCGACGATTATTATGTCCTAACGTGATGTGTGGGGAGCCCTATCGCCGTACTTCGGGCACAAATACCCGCTTTTTAGGGCATGCAGGTTTCCTTACGATGTTTTCCTTCAGCGTTCAGCAAGTGGTATGTAAAACAAATACTATGCATTTCAATTCCGAAAAACTCATTGATGGATGTCCGACCGGGGATCGAACCTGGGTCTCGAGATTGAGAGGACAGCGTTTAATTTTAGATATTTAGAAAAACAAAGAAGTACTGTTTCAAACCACAAGTTGATAGTGCAAATAAGTTTCAACATTTAAATAATCTGAAGGTTATCTTGACCAAACAATTGAAAATGTAGATTATGTAAAGCAGTATGACGGATAGACAATCGAGAAAACTGTGAAATTTTCAGTTTCAGCGTGAAAACGTAAACTTGCTTGTCTGCACTCATGCCGCCCTGGTACTCGCCAACGCTTTTCCGAGCTAGAAAGACGTATCTGAGGGAAACTGATTTTTTACGACATTAAAAGAATTTTTACAATTTCAAGTCAAACAAGAAATAAAAAGCAAAAATAACACTTTGTCAATTTCATACAAAAATGTGTTACCGTGAAAAATATGGAGCGTCAAGAAAAACATTAATAACATGACATTCCAAAACAAAAACTCTTAAACAATAAATCACATTTAGAATTGACATTTCAGTCGTCGGCGTGTCGTCCAGTCAAAAATGTCGTACAAATCGAATTAATATAACACCAATATCTCTCAAATTATCAACGATAAGGCAAAAGCAATAAATATGGTCGACGATAAATTAGAAAATTTATTTTCTTGGCTTGTTAGAAAGGGACAGCACGAGGCAGAAGTCGAAGATCGTAAATATAAAGTGAGATAAAACAATAAACGAATTACGTATAAATAAAGAAGCGTTTTGTCTCACTGCTTGCTTAGTGTACGGGGTGTTACAAAAAACATAATTTCTGTATTTAAAAACCGTTTAAATATATACGAGAAATATAAACAAGAATTGCAAATCACTTTGTACATTTTAAAAGTGACTGTTATTATTTAATGCTTTTACTTTTTTACTGAATTATCTTAATTTGTCTTTGTAAACAAATCGCTGTTCTATTTTCTCTAGAAAATAGATTTTAATTTAAATTTTTACTCCATGGTTTGGTTGTTCATAAAATGCGTGTACAACAAGACAAACGAACGACACAAAACCGTTTACCTCCAATAAAGTTTATCAGAACAACCTGTAAAAAGGATCACGATCCCAAAGCGCGTTGTCGTCTGTACAACGAATAAATTAGCTCTTGCTATCGCGACATCTACTGGCCTCACACCTCGACCGAACTACAAACATTACTTACACAATCAAAATGAGACCATAATACCTTGTAATAAAGTTTATTAAACGGCGCTAAAGTTGCACGGACAATGTGGTACGTGCGCAGGGAATGCGCGGGAAGATTAACGGTGTTTCTCACACGATTCGTGGTATCTCCTAAAGACGTATGGTGGCCTGGTACAAATTGGTGGTGGTTTTGTGGGGGAAATCCACATGTATACTAGGAGAAAAAGAAAAGCTATTTAGTAATTGTTGACAAAATATAATACCATCGTTGTCGTAGAAAAAAAGATCAAAAAATTAAAACTTTATAATTCTTTGTGGCAGTACCTAGATGTGCACATTACAGAAACACGAACTTTATTTTATAAAATTTTTTATATATTTAATTTAACAACTAACACTACTATTACAGGTTAAAAAACCTAATGCAACAGTGCAGGATAATCAAAGAGTGCAGGCATAAAATATAGACACAATAAAAGACACGAGAAATCTAAAAAACGCAAAAAATATAACATAATAATTAAAGAAAACATGAAATTTTAAAAATGTACACAAAATATAGATAGCACAAACATTATGTTTTATTTTTTAGTCATAGTTAGTTTGTTGACCTAACTATAAAAATATTATAAAAAATCCTTACCAAAAGCAAGGCATTATTACGGCGAGTATCCAAAACTAAAACGTGAAAACATTCAAAAATTCTTTAATACTCATAAAAATAAAGAATTCATCACCACGATCTCTCAGATCAGATTTTAGATAAAAATTAAATTTTAACTCTTATTTCAATTGATTTAAGAGTCAAATTGTTATAAATAAAGAGTCGGTATATCACGAAGAGACACGGTGGCGCCCCCTAAAATGTTGTAAAATAAATTCGGGTTGATTTTATTAATGACGTCCCATTATCGCTGGATCTTTTGTAAGGTGACATATACGACTTTTATTATTTATAACTACAGATTTATCTTATTTTTAGAGGCTTGTTAACGTTTTGTTTTGTAACTTCTAATTTGGTATGCAATATAGAATTTCGATTTTGAATTGCTGCGATTGCTGCTTTCGTTTTTAAACCACCCTGTACGCACACAGTAATGTAATTTTTCTCAAAAATATGTTGTAATGCTTTAATTACATATTGCATAGACATGCCAGAAAGTACTTCATCCTGTAGAGCTATTTCAAGTCTCCAGGAAATCTGAATAACTGTCCAGGAAATTCGTATGAAAATCCATTACATACCATGTTTTTTTTTTTAACTATCCGTGTCTATGTTTTAAATGACTAAAGAGTTTGGCGATCATACGGTTTTTAGCGGCCAGTATAAAAAGAAAAAACATTACAATTTCGTGTTCAGAAAACGTTTGCTATATTTTATAATTGAAAATATATTATTTTTATTGATTTTATAGTTATATTTAAAACCATTGAACACTTAAAATTTAACCTCAATTTTATGAAGAGGGCTGGCCGTATACATTTGCCCAACGAAAAAGAAAAAAAAAAACGAAAAAAAAATTAAAAGCGGGAAATTATGTTGTTGCATAATATTTTCATTTAAAGTTTTTTGTGTAAATAAATTACAAAATGAGTTCAGAAGAAGGCTCTGATATAGAGTGTACTCCTCCAGATCTAAAAGCGGAAGCGGAATTAGCAAAAAACAACTTGCTTCCGCCAAAATCTAAGGAAAGACATTTAAACAAATTATGAAAAGTTCATCAAGTGGAAAGCAGATAAACACACGAACCTTTCAGTCACCTTAGCCAAACAAAGCAGCCTTCCACTTTATGGGCGATGTATTCCATGCTCCGATGTGTTGTGCTCAATAAGAATAAAATAAACTTGAAAAATGATAACAATTTGACGGCATGGCTAAAAAGGCAATCAGATGGCTATATAAGCAAGAAGTCTAAAATATTTCAAGCCAACATATAGATGATAAATATCTAGTTATAAAGGTAAATAAATGATGTAATATTATTTTATGGCTCTAAAGTTATAAATAGGCCTAATTCATTATTAAAATTGAGTTTTTTGTTGTAGGTTGTTCTTATCATGGGAGTAAAAACGGTGTATGTAGAAGTCTGGAGTTTGGGAATCTAACTACAAAAGACGTCAAACACCGCGATAGCATTATTTTAGTAAAATTGCGTGACGCATAAAACAAACTCGATCGATTGTTTGTTATTCAAGATGAGTTTGTTAACGTAATAAAAAAACTTATATAATTTGAAAATATCTCGTTTTATTTTTGAGAAAAGTACTATACATTCCTCGACCTTAATTAGCTATCCTGGACTCGTATATAAAAGTCCTCGCCCTACGGGCTCGGCCTTTTAACTTACTCGTCCAGGATATCTTTAATTACTGGTCTCAGATGTAATGTACTATTTCTTAAACATACGCGGAAATATTATCATTACTTTTGAATAAAGAACATGCGAAGTATCATATTTACGTAGACTGAAAAACCAAAATCACTTCCCGGCGCATTTTTTGAATTTGGAACGAAGAGCGCACCGGCAATGTTGTATGAAACGGTGTGCTGTTTGAATTTAGAACTCTTTCATCTATCGTACACATTGCGTTCTCGTGGCTGTATAGCCACAGATGCGTTTACCTTTCGGCACAAACTGTAAAAAAAAAAATTAATTTATTATGTAAAAGGCCCTTTTTTATTTCCTTGTATTTTTTTAAGAAAAGCACTATATATGCCTCGGCCGAAATGGCATTTGCCTGTCTCGTATCATTGAAGTCCTCGCCTGCGGCTCGGCCTTCAAACTCATACTCGACCTGCAATTGCCTATTTCGCTGCCTTTGCAATAATGTACTATTTATGCTATAATGATTTTTTATGCTCTTGCGGCCTGCTGTTGTTCTGAGGCGGCCCAGTAAGCTTTTGTACCTAAGTGTAGTATGGTATGGCTGCCTGCACTTTAGTAATCTACCCAATTACAATTTTTAATTCGCTGTGTCAAAGTTTAAAATCGTACAAAAAAATTTTGCCCAAATTCGCTATGTTCACCAGAAAAATTAAACCTAATTTGATTTTTTTATTCGTAACGTCTATAGATAGATCGACCATTTAGTGATCATTTTATAAAACAATTTCAGTTGTATGCAATATATATATATTTTTTATATTTTCTTTGCTTGTGATGTCATTTCCTTCCCTTATACAAAATAACCAATATATATTTTCGTGTCTTGGCGATGGCTGCTATTTTAAACGCCGATTGTTGCCAATTTCGAGTCAGATTCTGACATAGTAATTCAGACGTCGTTTTGGTAGGTACGAAAAACAATTACATTTGACATTGATGTTTATGTCAATGCTATGCTCTGTCTACGATCAATAACAAGGATCTGATGGCGCGTGGATGACAGTCACAGCAGGGGGGCGCAGTTGTGAAACAAGGATTATAGTAGCGGCGTTAGTTCCGATTTTGGACGCAACCAATCCACGCGCCATAAGATTCTTGTTACACATGACATGTGAAGGGAAACATTGTGAAGGGTAAGCGGGAAGAAAGATCATGTCAGTTTTTTTCAAAAATTGAGTTAATAGTGCCATCTTCTAAAATGTCCAATGATCGAGCGAAAACGAAAACTTGAAAAAAATAGCACAGTCCGCAAAATATCGCTTTTAAAAATAAACCGGACTCAAGAAGCTTAAAAACCTAACTTAAAAAAAACAAATAGTACAAAAAGTAAAAAAAAATGTCTTTTAACTGTGAATATGGGGGGCTATGGGCTGATAGTAAAGTTTGCTTTTGAGAAAAAAAAATTGTTATTACAATAATTAACCGTGATTACAATAAGCCCACTAAGCAGAGTTCTAAAATAATAACCTAAGCAAGTTTTTTCTACTTATTTCAAATTTACCTTCTGTTGACTATGATCCCTCTTCCCGCTTACCCTTCATATGTCAAAGAGAAGAAAAACGCATTACATACGTGAGAAATTCCTCTATTCAGCCCTACCATAGGGTCAAATGAAGGTTAAATTCTTAAAATATCTATAATCTTACGTTAGTTTTCTGCAGAAACCAGGTACATAGTACATATAGTTCGAAGGCAGAAACAATGAAATATGGCCAAAAATGTATTATCTGGAAACGGGTTTTCGTTAAATTTGCGGGATCGTGAATAAAAAAAAAATATATATATTTTTATTCAACAGAACACAACACAAAACACATAATACTTAAAGACTATTTAGGGTTAGACAGGTTCTGTTGAAAAGGTCGGTAACTCAGCTTTTGTCCCTTAAGCCAGAAGCAAAGGGACGCTGTTATTCTGTCACTGCCTGTTCATCCATAAGGATACTTAAAACAATAAACAAAAATTAACACAACTATGATTAAAACACATAAAATATAAATACGGGATTAACTATGCGGGATCCGCAGGATTTGCGGGACTGGAAAAAAGTTCAACAATTTCGTGAAAGCGCGCGTAATATCACGCGCTCTACGATTTACTCTAATGTCCGGAATCTCAAGTGGCTCTTCCTGCCTAAAGTCCACGATCTTTCCCGACGCCCCGTGCATCTAACCTGTTTTTAGTAGAACATTCATAGCTGTGCGCAAGGTGAGTAACGATTGTGAGCCCAAAATTGGTCTTGCCCTCAAAGATTTCAAAAGTTTAGATGAGCCCTGGGACCTAAAATCTATTGCATTGTTTTTGAAGCAAGTCAGCAAGTTAAAATTATTAACTTTAAGTGCACTTAAGGCATCCAACTATCACTGTGTTCAGATGAGCACTGATTTCAAACGGGTGAGCGTCACCCATTTAAGAGGCTATGCGAATTTTATTTTTGTCACTGTCACTCCAAGCAAAAATCGCGCAGTGCGAGAGGGGCGGATTCAGGGCAAAAGGGAAAAAAGTTGGTTTTATATTTTTATTAAAAACTAATAGCTAGCAAAATTTCAATTATCAAATCTCTAGATATTGTTGAAACACAACTAGTAAAGTATGTTTGAGTTTTGTATATGGTTCCTATTCGTCAAACGAGGAGAAAAACTGTATTTGAAGACCTCATTTCAACAATTATTTCTATCGAGGAAAATTTATCCAAACATGTTTTCCAATTTCAAAACCCTAGATTATATAATCAAAATGCAAATACCAGACATTTATTAAAATTTTCCGTGCATTTCATGAAATACACAGAAAAGAAACACCCGTATTTTTTTCGCATATTGCCTTAAAGGTGGAAACATTTTGTTGCTGTCATAGTACGGTAAGGGCTTATCTTTACTTTTAAAATCTTTGCGTGCCCTTGGCACATTTACGGTTTCAAACATGCGACACTGAATATTGTTGCACAGAAGAAGAATATAAAACTTTGACTTATATTGAACGCGCTTTGGAACTAGTGAAGCTTGCAGTCTATGTTTTGTGTCACGAAGACGCAACACTACCGGCGGAAACCAAGCTTCGTTTTATGTTGTGCGAAAACACAACGACGTACCTACTTGTTATGTCTTTACATCAGCATATAAAAGAACAGGTGGTAGAACTGATGCCGGGCTCGTCTGTAGAGGTACTACCATCTTACTTGGAGACCCCCTCGAAGTAATTCGGAGGAGAGTAAGAGGACAGCTCACAGACAAAAAACCAGGAGTCCCACCATGCCGGGGACCGATAGATGGCGGTATATCCATCCCTAATAGCCGGGCCTTATATGGAACAGACTGGTGACGGGCAGTGGCGTGCGAATGCGAAAGGCGAACCCGCCTGCCCAGCGTGTGTGAGTATGGGCAATTATTCCAGGATGACCGCTGGGAGTGGCAAAGTCCTGGAAAGGCTTGTCCAGAAATGGACGAACTGGGCTGATGGATGGATGGATGGTTAAAAGAACGCTATACTTCATTGACTTTATATTCCTTTATTTGGAAAATCCTGTAAAATATTTGAATCTGGTGCAGGATTCGACAGATGATTTATTTTTATTTCCAAGTAAAGCAGAATTACGAAAAGTAATGCAGAGATTACTAACGAGGCTGCTAATATATAATTCTTTTGCTGTTAAAGCTGTCACATTGTGTAATAACTTGTCTATCGCTATTAAGCTTGCTCCCTCGTTGCCTGTCTTCAAAAGATTACTTAAGGATCATTTTCTTTCTTTGTAAATGTTAGTTAAATCCCTACTTCTGCCACTAATATTTATTTACTTTTGGTTTACGTATTATAGTATTTATTTTTGTTGTATATTAGTATATATATTTATCGTGTTATATGTATTTGTATGTACAATGTTATACTTGTGTATTTATTTTAGGTATTTGCTATCCATTTGATTATTATTATTTATTTTGTGCACCACCTTCGCGTTATTTTTTCCAACGATTAATTTCCATCCAAAGGTTGTCTGGAAGAAATCGGTATAAGTGATAAGGCTCCATTTGCAACCTTCTCTCATAAGTTTGTTCTTTTACCCTATTTTATTAACTTTGGTGTACAATAAAGAGTATTTGTCTTGTCTTGTCTTGTCTAATAGACATCTCATCAGACGATGAGAATGATGAGGTATCATTATCTCGCGTAGCGTCAAATGTTGTAAATGATATTGCCGATGACATTGAGATTTCTGAAGTTCCACTCCCTCTCCACTTTCTTCTTCACTAGAAGATGAATTGGAGCGTGAACTTCGTACTAATTGGGTAGCAGATTCTTCAGTCTCAGCTCGGAGTTCTTCTCTTGAACCCTTTTTGAATATGGCGGTACTCGTGGAAAATACTTAGAATTATCTAAGATCGATTCCACCTACAAGTGTGGACGAAGCCGTCCATGTATTACGTCATCGATTTTTGCCAATTTTCGACCGCCCCCCCCCCCCCCCTACAATCATCCTATCGTCATTATCCAATGAACCCATTCTCTTACAAAGATGATGTTATTTGCGTCAATTCGTATTAAAAAGTAATATTGTTATTTGAGGCGCTACGGAAAAAAAATCGACACTTTAAGAACTTGCATATCTACTTCAGTAAATAATGTATTATTTTGATAAAATAGTATATTATTTTTGGATTCTTTTTCTAGGGATCTGTTAAAACAGAAACGTGATTAGAGAAATTCTGCTCGATAGAAATATTTATTGAAATGAGGTCTCTTTCGACACCAATTCTTCTGGTTTGACAATTTAAAATGACATGTGGACTGCAATTATATTTTATTAGATGGGATTTAACGGTATCTAGGACCTGGTTAAACGAAATTTTGATAGCAACTTTAGTACATTTTATATTAATAAAAAACCGACTTTTTGCTACTTTTCCATGAATGCGCCCCTCTCGCACAGAGGGTTTTTTCGCATATGGAGTAACAGGGACGCAAAAACTTTGACATATTGCCTTAATGTGTCGTTTGTTTTCTTTTCTTCTTCTCATGTTGCGTTTTGTTTGTTTCAGGCAAAGAGAGCAAGAGTAGACACAAGCACCGATGTATCGGATCGGTAAGTATTTATCATTCAAAATTATAATACACTCGGCGTCAAAAAAATCGCACCTTTTGAAAAATTTATTTCAGACAACTTTCATTCATATTGCAAACCAATTATGAGGGAACTAATTAGTATCAATTGAAAAGGCATTTAACGACCTTAAAATAAATAATTGTTTCTTTTCATTAACAAAACAAATCTCTCGAGTACGTGGTGCTGAAAAAAGAATTGCTCAAACATTTTGTTCTTTGAAGAAATTTTTTCAAAAGGTGCGATTTTTTTGATGCCGAAATGTACTTTGTTAACTTTGGTAACTTTTGTTAATATAGGCAAATGAATACTGGACACTCAGTAAGTGGTCAGGACCAAGGTTCAATGACCCTTTTTTGTAAAAAAACGAAAAGAATGTTTTTACCCCTAATACGAACAACTCCAAACATTCCTGTAAAAATGTTACCAAGTCTCGTATACGTAACACTTTCACGTAAAAGTTTTGAGATCCTGAGAAAAAGTACCTTTGACTATGAAATAAACTAATTCGATAGTTGTGTTAACAGTACACAGTTTTTTTTTGATAATGTGTGTGACAACACATTTAATTCCGCTAATGTGACGTTAAAACCAAAGCAATGTATCGATGAAAAATAATTTTGAGGAATTTGGTAACCTGTAAATCCTTGTGATGAATGCAGTTGATCAAAATATGGATACAATTTTACTAATTATTTATATCTTAAATGACTAATTACTAAATGAACTTGAAATTACAAAATGAATATTATGTATACAATTTATTTTAATTATAAAATATGAATTATATTTACAATTTTATATTATTTACTGATATAAATTTCGATAAAATGTAAACAAAGGAAGTATCAACACGACAACACGTATTAGGAAGAAAGTTATACGAAGAGAACTGAAGTCTAGGATATACAAAAAATATATGGTCTACAGAACCTTCTGCAAGGCCACTCTCACAGAGCGAGTGATCCCTCACCTTAATTTTAGCTAAAAAGACTGGGGTACAAGCATGACCTAGCCGAAGGCGACAAATAACGGATGTAGGTAATTTATACGCATCACGAAATTTAAAGAACCAAGGACGACAAGGGATGTTTGGTTGAATTGGACCATAGTACATCCCAACTAATTTCTGGATGTCAGACCAGGCAGCAGACCAAGATTCTTCCAACCTTACTTTGGCCAATGGAGTTAAATCATAATGATACGATTTAAGGCGATTACCATCGCCAAATTAGCAGCTCGATGTTTGTCTGTATGAATATCGACGGAAACGACATTGAAATAACGTTCAAATCAGTGCGCAACGCGTGGTGGCTGTTACGACGCTCGCTGCGTCCTTGAAAGGGCAAAATAGGAGAAAATAATTATTTTCACATGGGCGTCATTGTTCCATTGAATAATTCTATGTTATATTTATAGCTATCAAGTTTATCTATTTATTAAAGCATAAATGAATTAAATCACCTAAGCCGCTTAGGAGCAGTAGGAAATTCAAGCCAAAAAAACACCATTCAGTTGAAACAATTTTTCATATAGAAGTTTTGGTGGTACGAAAAAGAAAAATGTTGCATATGTTGTCCTAGAGTTGATAATCCATAATACATTTTTTCAATATTTTTGGTTTGGCCATAAAAGAGGAGTAGGCTTTAGAAAGTACCCAGTTGGCGATATTAAGGGCCTTAAAGTGAAAAGAATCCCCCAATTCTATGGCGTTATTAGCTACTAAATCAGCTGATTCATTTCCCGATATGCCACTATGTCCCGGTATCCACGCTATAACAACATAAATATTTTGATGAAGGCATTGATAAAGAATTTCTCTAATTTTAAGAATAATAGGGAAACTAGATTTAGATTTCAAAGGGTAAGATCTAATAGACTATAAACAACTAAAAGAATCTGAAAAAATTATGGAGTTATTTAAACTATGGGACTTAACATATAAGACTGCTTCCAGTATCGCAACTGCTTCCCCAGTGAAGAAAGTCTCTAAAGAAGGGCACAATTTAATTTAAAACAATTTTTAAAAACAATTCAAACGATTTTATACCGGGGAATCCAGACAGCAGCTCCAACATTACCCTCTGGAGAAAGTTTAGGTACATCTGTAAAAATGGATAGCCAACCTTGCCAGTCTTTATTAAATAAGTGGCTAAAAGTTTTGTCTGCCAATGTATTTTTTTTTAATACTGAAACTAGTCTTATCTGGTGGATCAAAAATTAAGAATTCTTAAAATGTAGACAACAAGGGGTAGTTTTGGAATTGTATAACCGAAAAGGGAAGATTAAAAAATGAATAAAACTTCAAAGGTCATATTCCGAGTCATATCCAGAATAATCCAGATTGGTTAATTCTAAACGCTCAACTTACTCTTACTCTCGTAACCGCGGCCCGATTATTTTCAATTTTCGAATTCTTAAGTTGGTCAAACTGACTTTTTAATTCCCGCTTTAGGATGCGTTCTGATATTCGCAGCTCTTTTTCAAAAAGTAGCCGGGTGGTGTAAGCTAATGACTGTGCCTAAATGTAAATAACGTCGTCGCCCCTTCGCTCTACCACCATTTTGCTCATCATTTGGACAAGTCAATACATTAATGGGGATAATTATCATAAACTTTCCGTGTGAGTAACTTGATTTTAATATGTGAAATTTAAAATTATCTCGATCAAAATATTTGCAGATATTATTTTGATGGTAAGAAACAAATCGTTTCATAATACGAGCTCAAGTGTCTAAACTATCCTTAGTATTGGGCCGCGGTATTGTTTTACCCAAATTGGAAATCCCGTTTTACAAAGTAATTTACAGGTAAAGGTACAGATATTTCCTTAGAAAAGAGATCTTCCAATAGCTGATATAGTAAGGCATAGCATATAACAAGTATACACATAAAAATACTGAAATTGGCACTCGTATGATAATCAGATCAGGTCCTCTAAAAAGGCCGTTTTGCATGAATCACATTATGATTCTGTTCTAATGCCGTCTCTTTTGCACGCGTGAAAAAACTGACTCTATCCTACTTTCAAATCATTTTATGATTCACCCAAGTCGGCCTTTTTAGATCCCCAGGACGCGTCAATAATGTTTTTATCCACTCACTCTCTACCTACAGGCTCCATATCTACTTCAAAACTAAATCACTACTTGACATTTCCACCTTTCTAGTCCCAGCACCAAACACTTCGGCTACTTGAAA
Source organism: Ypsolopha sequella (assembly GCA_934047225.1). NCBI lineage: Eukaryota > Metazoa > Arthropoda > Insecta > Lepidoptera > Ypsolophidae > Ypsolopha > Ypsolopha sequella. The sequence continues at coordinate 22,078,652 of OW204005.1, read as the reverse complement.
ACTACAACAAAAGGTCTATAATCCCCCGTGTAATCCCCATATTGTCAGCGAACAATTGGCGTGAAGGGCCATTTAATAAAACTCTCCTATAGGATAAGGGATAAAACATCCCTTGATAAATGGAGTGCTGCTGAACTTATCACGCCTCGATCAAAGGAAGCTATTTCAAAGGTTTTATGTTACAAAACGATTTTGTCGATTTTGTGAACATATTAAATGTTAAAAGATGCCAAATTTTATGTAGCATTTTGTAAATGGTATGTGTCAGCTAAAATAAATTCACAAAGTGTGTTTACAACATTCCGAACGCACATGTAAAAATTCTTTTCGTTCTTGGGGGCTACGAAAAAAAAAAGAAAAATCACTTTTGGTATTCGAATGCGCCACATTCCGTTATAGGCAACGATTAGTTGGGTTAATTAGTGGGTAAAAGTGACATCCCTTTGGATTTTAACTTTAAGACGGTGAAAAAATAATCTACGCAAAGAGAAATACGTGTTTGGAATAGTATAAATCAATTTTTTGACACGATTCCGTTCCGTTACTCGGTGCGTGAGTTTTTTAACTTCTGAGTTTCTGACAGACAGGATCTGAAGTGTCGTATTACGTGCAGTTACGTGTTTGAAATCTTTTTATTTTATAATTGCATCCTGTTTTTTCCTTATTTAGGTTCTTTTTTAGGTACACAGTAAATAGTAGTACATAAACAAACAAACTTTGAAAGACCAACATAAAATTTGACAGGTTTTGACAGTTTTTTGACAGGTGCTCCGATTTGCTTGAAACTCGGTATCAAGGGGCAGGTGATTATCTATCACCTATAAGCCTAAAAAAACATAATTAAATGATTAAAAGATGAAATTATTTATTTACTTACCTACCATAATATACATGGGTCTAATACAGTGATTGCAAACCTATGCCCTCACAAACCCTATCACTCCCTCCTCACAAACACTCTTTCACACTTACTCTCGCAACTTCTCTTCCTGATATTCTTCCACCTCTTTCACATCCATCAGTCTAGTCATACAATAAAGCCGATTCTGAAGGCTTTAATTTTAGTTTTAGTGCTCTCAAAACTAAATTTTCTTCGATACAAAATGGTCCTTAAGAGTTAGGATTATAGTTCTTTGGAAAATTTTTATTTAATTTTTGTCAGCACTAAAACTAAAATCAAAGCCTTTAGAATTGGCTTTAATATCTTCTACTTTGCTCCTATTTTATAATTAAATAGTTTAGAATTATGTGTCGATGTCAGCACCTACATATGTATGTCAAATATCTTTTTTATTTACTTATTCGACTGACGACGGCCACAAGTTGGGCGAAATATATTACTAAACAAATTAATACTTTTTTATTTAAAACAATAAAAGGCCAAAAAAGGCTATTTATTCAAAAATTTACTTAAAAAGAAGTATTGTAAATAATAATAAAATAGTGTATGAATATATACGAGTACATTATTTTCGTATTTTCCTTGTGTTATTTAAAAAAAAACCGGCCAAGTGAGAGTCGAACTCGCGCACGAAGGGTTCCGTACCATTATCTACAAAAACGGCAAAAAAACATGTCTGTTGTATGCTTGGGCACTTAAATATTTATTTTATTCTGTTTTTTAGTATTTTGTTGTTATAGCGGCAACAGAAATACATCATCTGTGAAAATTTCAACTGTCTAACTATCACCAGAGAATATAAAGTATTACTACGCTATCACGGTTCATGAGTTACAGCCTGCTGACAGACGGACGAACGGACAGCGGATTCTTAAGTCTGAGTGATAGGGTCCACCGTCCTTTGGGTAAGGAACCCTAAAAATGGGCTTCTTGAAGGAGACTGTCATCTGTCAAATAAATATGTAAAATTAATATATTTATAAATGTAAATTGTATGAACAATACGTATACATTTGCAAAGACCGATTCATTCATCTGTTCTATTTAAACCCTTCCATTTGTCATCGAAGATGCATGTCACTCCGGTTGACCGAGAAGCCCATGTGCACACGCCTTTTTCTTCGTTCGGCATAAAAAAAAAAACAAGCAATTATTAGAATCTGCCGTCAAAACGCGTGCTGGCCACGTGGAGGCCAAATGGTGGCAACAAAGGCCCTTCTGAGTTTACTTAGGGTTCCTTCGTAATTAAGTTATTACTTCCTAATTCGTTTATGGGTAGTAAATCCGTTTTGTACAATATAATTAATTGTTGAAACACAAAAAATGTCGTTACGTAATGTGTAATTTATTTAAGAAATTCTTATAGGCTTATTTTAAAATATAAATAAATTCTAATATTTCAATAATGTAAGCTTACTTTAAAAGCTTTGGGGAGTTCTTACATCATTATTGTTAACAAAAATAAAAACGCTCTTAAGGCGATACCAAAAAAAATATGGGTTTTTTTCGAATCCATTTACTCCACTATAATGTCATCTACGTATTTCATTTTTAGGTAAATGTTTATTGAGTAGGTATTTGATTAAGATTCTCACTGAAGGAAAACGCGATTGCATGACATTTTTTCGATAGAATTAGACCTCTAAATTTTTTTATTTTTTCTGTAATTCTGAAATCCTAACTAATTTCATTGTGAAATTGCATTCAAAATGTGGATATTATGTATTCGTAAGGTCTCCTTGAAATTTTTTTTGACAAAATAGCTTAGTACATTTTATATTAACAAAAAAACCGACTTTTTGATACTTTTCCACGAATCCGTCCCACTCGCACTGAGGTTTTTTCGCATATGGAGAACCAGGGACGCTAAAACTTTTACTTATCGCCTTAAAGGTAAAGAGTTTCGTAATGCTATTTTCTTGCCGTTCATGCTCCAAAATGAAAGTACAACCCGGTCACATTATCTCGAGACCTCGCTGGAATGCGAACCACCCGCCCGTTCTCCTTTCACCTCCCCGCGCTCGCCACGGCGGCGCGTCTATATCTGAGCGCCGACGACGCAACGTGACGTCATCGACGCCAGGTCTCGAGATAATGTGACCGGGTTGTACTTAGTAAATTCTAACATTCGCAAACAAACAAAACAACTGTTATGCTTCTTGTTTAAAAATAAAGGTAAGCCAAAATAGCTATGACATTTTATCATAGGCATTTTGTATGCGCCTAAATATTTTCATGTATTGCAGTAAGAATTATTTCTGATTTATTTACACGATATCTAAAATTCTCGATCCAAACGAAGTACTTTTCAATCATAATTTTCATTGTTATAAATTCATAAGTTTGTGTATATATATATCAGTTTATATGTTTAAATTTGTATAGCTTCTTGTATCTGTCAGCATGAAAAAAGTCCTACACTCTCTTCTCCATTGTGCCTTTGTTCTTGAGAAATTATGCTCTCCTATTATTAAGAGGATGGCATAACCTAGGAACTTTTTTTATTACACGTCCAGCACAATAAGTCTAATGGCAAAGACTTTATTTGCTTTTCATAGAGGTGATTATATGTTGGCTCTTTGGCCTCTTTTTCTTGGACGCGTAATACTAGTGATCACGCAGCGAAACAAAAAATTGGTGTGTTTTTAGCGGATACTGTTATATTTTGTAGGGAAAAAAATATTGAATTTAGGTGATATACCTTCATATTTTTATTACCTATTTTATGAAAAAAATCAAGTTGATCTCTTAACCGCGTTCTTGAAGCGAACGTTTGAAAACCAAAAAAAAAGAGGTAGCAAAACATTTTTTTTACATATTTTTTTACATTGTTTATACGTAAGATCCCTAGAGAAAAGATTAATAAACCAAATATATTTTTTTCAATACAAGGAGAGTCCGAATTTCTTCAAACGAATCCTAGATAGCCTGGAGTTGGTCATGCTCTAGGCTCAGGTACAGTCTTAAAACAAAACAGAAATTTGTATATGTACTGTCAATGGGTATGTAATATAAACGCAATAGTTTCTGACAATTTTTTTTTTTCAAGTTTGTGAACATTTCTGTAACAACATAAAACTAAAAATGTGACAAGACATATCAAAGAAAGAACCATCTGGAATGTCATTGCTGCGTGACATAAAAAATACAAATGAATCTTTGAAGTCTCTCTTTTGATAAAAGTCACATTGTTTTACGACCAGCTACTAAAACACCAGAACAATGCACGGAAAAATGTGATTCGGGTGTCGGGGTTCTGTGATTATCAGAGTAAACTAAGCTTTTTTCAGATTTTATTATTTAATTTATTAGATAAGCCAAAAAAATGCGGTCGTACACTAAAGAAACAACAAAGTTATATTATTTTATATTAATCAATCATTATCAGTTACAGAAAATGTGGAAGTAAACATTCTTATTAATTTTATAATTTGTAATGAGGGTTATTATTACTTCTGTGTAAAAAAAATGTATTTAAGATGTTCTCTCAACTACGGATATCTGAAAATCTTTCAATTAAAAAGATAATGACAATAGAGTCAACACACACAAACTCTTTTGTAGTTCTACTACAAAATACTCTTTGATATCCGATAGCGTTGTTTATGTTTTTTAGGTAGGACGCAGCCTAAAGTGGCGGCAAAAAGCAAAGTGACACTTGAAAAGGCGCAAACTTTTCTAAACAGGGGCTCATTTTTTCAAACAAAGACTTTATTGTTTTTGACCATTTAATAAATGAGATGGACTTGTTTATTTTATACATTATTATATCGATTTATTGTTACAGTTGTAGTTCAAGCTGAGCATAAAATGTGATTTATTGACAACATTCTACATACAAAAGAATTAGCCGTTTCTTTATTAACATTAAGAATTGTTTCAAAGAAATGATGATGTCATCTCAGAATGTTATGAGTAACTAATTGATTTTAATTTATTACACAGATGAAATACATCAAGAAAATTTACGTAATAAAAATAAGAATACATTTGATAACTAACTATTATATTTTATGTACTTCCCAGCAGGGGTCGTAAAGTGGAAACAGGTGTTGTACCTTAATGTACAATATATATCAATCTATTAGTGTTGATTCGTATTCATTATGCGTAATTATTTTAATTTGATTATGTAAACGTTCGCGGAAATATATAGTTTGTGACACACCTATTAATTAACGTTATTAATATTTGGTATTAATGTCTACATATTTGAATTTTATTTTCGCATCGTTTTTCGAATAATCATAGTAAATAAATTTACATACATACCCATCCATCCATCCATCCATCAGTCTAGTTCGTCCACTGTTGGACATAAGCCTTTCCATGACTTTGCCACTCCTGGCGGTCATCCTGGAAGAATTGCCTATACTCACACACGCTGGGCAGGCGGGTTAGTGAGCGCGGTGCCGGAACTCTCGCACCAGTGACGCCGCTGCCCGTCAGCAGTCTGTTCCATATAATGCCCGGCTATTAGGGATGGATTTACCGCCAGCCATCGGTCCCAGGCATGGTGGGCCTCCTGGGTTTTTGCCTGTGAGCTGTAAGATGGTGGTACCTCCACGGTCAAACCCGGCATCAACTCTACCACCTTGTAAAATGTACATACCTACACTCCCTACAAATAGATATAGAGACATATAGAGACTACAGATTTCCATCTGCTACGATCCAGACACACCTCTTTTGCTTCTTCCACATCCATCAATCTAGTCATACAAGCTCTTCTGTTGGGTACTTTTGACGTTGCCTTTCTTCAGTATGTCACCAATTTGGTCAGCATACGTCCTTCTAGGGCGTCTTGGTCAAGCTGTACCTTCATTTATTCATTCATTCATTCTCTCTACATGTCCAAACCATCGAAGCATTTTTTTGTCTACTCTGTCACTACATCTTCTTTCAGGCCGCAACGGTCCCGTATGTCGATATTTTTCACTCTGTCATTCAATGTTAAACCACACATACTCCGTAAGGAACGCATTTTCACTGCGTGTATATAATAGTAGTTTATGCTACAAGGGCGAAAAGGAATAAATTACGAGGACGATTTAAAACACGCGAGTGTTTTAAACGTAACCAAGTAATTTATTGCTTTTACGCCCGTGTATCATATTACGTTTTTCAATGCTTAGTGTGAGGAATTAAAACAAATATAATCAAAGAAAACAATTTAATTATTAAAGTTGAAAGTTACATTGTTACAATTTTGCAAATTAATGATTGGCTCAAAAGGACTAGACCCAGAGCTGTTAAACAGTCGAAAAAAAGTATAACATTTATAAAGGTTGCAGGTTAGCCAACTACTCGTAAATAAATAAAAAAATAATAATAATAAAATAATGTTCGGTTTTGATGCATAAAAAGTGGGCCTTTATGAGCAATTGCATTGAAAATATATTTAATATTTACGTATTTTACGTTTTACTAGCATCCTTCAACTTCTACTATTACAAGTAATTCACCGCGAACAGTGAACTCACCATATCTCGGCAACCCCTTGACCGGTTTAGCTCATGTTCAAATTTAAAAAATATTTTTCTCTCATTTACTCGCCTACCAAATTTCATGACATTCCGATCAACGATACTCGAGTAACATTCATACATACAGTACATACAAACGCCGGATTGTTCAAGTAGACTCGGAAAACTTCGCTCGCTCGTTCAAACATACTGTTTTCATTTAACGGGACACCTGACGCTAGAGCATCAACACCAGGTTTTCAAAGGTTCATTGGAAGAAACTAGGTCTCTCCTCATATTGAAGAAAATATATTTGATTTATCGATCTTTTATCTAGGGATCCCACCTATAAATTATGTATTAAGATTTATACTTTTGGCAAAAAAAAATGTTTTCCATCCTCTTTTTTTTGGTTTTCAAACGTTCGTTTCAAAAACACGGTTAAGAGATCAACTTGATTTTTTTTATAAAATAGGCAATAGGAATATGAAGGGATTTTATCTAAATCCAATATTTTTTTCCCTACAAAATATTTCAGTATTAGCTAAAAACACACCAATTTGTTGTTTCGCTGCGTGCATGATCACTAGTATTACGCGTCCAAGAAAAAGAGGCCAAAGAGCCAACATATAATCGCCTCTATGAAAAGCGAATAAGGTCTTTGTCATTAGACTTATTGTACTGGACGGGTAATAAAAAAAGTTGCTAGGGTATGCCATCCTCTTAATAAAGTCAATAATTGCTGTTTATACTGTTGATTGTTGGCACTTGGTGGAACTTGGAATACATTATGAACAGAAAATCACTTGTACTATCTACGATCCCACAAATTTATGTAGAACCTCCTAACCGGTTTCGCCGTTATGGCTTTTTTTTATAGTGCCATAAAGGCGAAACCGGTCAGGAAGTTCTAAATAAATTTGTGGGATAGTAAAAGTGATTTTCTGTTCATAATAAGTCAATAATAGCATTTCTTGATTATTTACGAATAAAACGCTTCCGCATACTCTAAGAAAGTGGCTGATAGTGATAGTCTAAATGGTGGAACACCAAACCTTCAGGTCGAACTTAGTCAGTTTAAGGCGTATGACGACGCTAAATAAGCAACTCGATGTTTGTCGGTACAAATATCAACGGAAACGACATTGAAATAATGTTTATTTCAGCGTGCCTTGAAAAGTGGCTGTTACGACAACCACAGCGTGTCCGGCTAGCGCAAAATAGGAGAAAATAATACTTTTTACATGAAAGCCATGAGCGAAAAAAAAATTTTGAACTTAAATTTTTTAGATCTAAAAATTTCCTATAATTGAGCATTTCTCAAAAAATTTGCTACTAATTCAAAAACTTGTCCAAAATGAAAATATCGTAAATATATGTATATAACATAAAAATCTCAAAATAATTTATTATGTTTAGATTGATAATATTGGTATAGCACGTATGTGATTTCACCGTTTCAGTGATAAAATTGTGAAAATCCAATTAGGGGGTGAAAAAAAGCGTCCTATTTTGTTACTACTTATTTGGTGAAAATTGGATAAGTTATTGTAGATATACCAGTAGGAAACATTGTTTCTTTAAATTCATGATTATACTTTTAATAATTTCAGCAAAAATATCCCTTTAAATAAAAACATATTTACGAAAACTCTGCGATAATTATTTTTTGTTACCATTGGTACAAACATAAAGGCAAAAGTTTTTATTTTATGAAAACCAAAATTAATTATAGAAAGATAATATTATTTGTCCCGACATGTTTCTATTTTTCATTATTAACGATAATTTTTAGGTGTTTTAAGTCAATTAAAATCCAGGAAAATTCAAAATTAATGTTGATTAATTTTGGGACAGTAACAAAATAAGAGTAACAAAATTCCTTTTTTGTTACCTTTTTTGCTACTTTTGTTTGAATTCCTTTTTTGTTACCTAACTTTCCTCTTATACATTACTATGCCAAAGTAACAAAAGAAGAAGTAACGAAACGAGAATAATTTATGTTTTGAAATTTATTCATCACAGTAAAAACAATAACTGTTTTATTTAAATTCAACTCGAATGTAACTTAGAATATTCTCTTTCAAAAACCAACAATGGTTTTATGAGATATTAACAATTTACCTGTAAAATCTGGTAACAAAAACTGAACAGAAATTGAGCAATAGTAGACACGTGTACACTCTAAGACGCCATCCAGCAGAGAGAGATTGCTCAACAAAATGGCATACTGAAATGTCACGTAGAGTGTTGCCAAAAACTAAAAATATCAACTTATTGGTATATTTCACAAAAGTAATATGCTAAAATTGGTAACAAAAGAGGATGTCACTTTTTGAAACTTTTCTGGGACAAGATTAAAATGTGTTTTTTGAAAAAATAATGCACTAGTCTCTTCTCAAAGATAATATGAAATGAACCCCGACATAATGATTAAGCAATTAAAATCAAAAAATACGTAGGATGCTTTTGAACTTTCCGAAATATTAGCGATCAAAGTATCAGTAAGTCGTATGGGACACGTGACTTTTCATACATTAAAATTTGGGAATGTTTTTTATTTACTTAATTTTAATTAATATATAATTATTTTAGACATTCAGTATTTTTTTTCGTATTCAAAAATAAATAAAGAAAACCACACCGTCTACAGTTAAATACTGTTAGACCATTTTGTACACAATAATGATAAATAACTTTGTGGGACAGCAAAAAAATCAAGTTACGAAAAAAAATGAGAAATGCTCAATTTGGTGAAATAATAAATAAGATCGCTTTAGGTGTTTGGAAGGAGTAAGAGAATTATTGTATTAATCATGTGAAACTTTCGATTACTTTCGATTTTTTTGTCAAAACTTACAATAGAAAAACAGTTTTTGAAACTTAAAATTTATTTTTGACTCTATAATGCCTATCATATATTATTATGAAAGTTTTTGGACCACCCGTGTGGGAGGAGTAGGCCTTCAAAGACAGGTCCAAACTGCAGTTGGCGTATCCATTCACCTTAACTTATCTCTTCTTTCTAAATAAAAAAATCTATATGAGGTAATTCATTAAAAGGGCAGCTAGACACGCGTGACAGCAAGTGAATAATAAATAAATTAAAAAGGCATAAACATGGTGTTATCAAGTTGAATTTATTAAACACATGTAAGCATTTTATTTTATGAATCAACTGACTTGATAGCAGAGGGAGACTGTCAGTGCCAGGCATCTGGCATTTGATTTGGGTGATTTGTTTTAATGTCCTTAATGTAAAATAAACATAATAATTGCGTTATCATTACATCTGTCATCGAGTTAACATTGATTAGCGATTTAATCATGGCGTTTTGGGCAGCCCTACAGCATCTGTTAATTTAAAAATAGACAAATTAAAAGTTGTACCTACAATAACATGGATGTTATTGACGATCATTTAACTGTCTTTATCGCTCATTTTTTATTTGTTTCCACTCTCTTTTCTCTTTTAACAGTAATGAAGACGTTTATGTTAAGTGATTGTTTATAAAAAGAAGCGCCTTTGTAAGCAATTAAAACAGCGCTTTACTTTGATGGCCATTTTATTGACGATTTTTCACTTCCCATAATGTTGTGTTAAACCAGACAGAACATCTGACAAACCAAAACAAAGGGAAGTTTTTTCATAGTTTAGCTCAACTGCTTCTGAATAGGAATCTTATGTATACTACACCGGCTCGGAAAGTACCTTCTTACTTTTTTGAAAACGATGCAGAAAATACGTCGTTACTGTCATACAATGCGTTCGGAAAAAATGTATGAAAATCCATTGTTAACGTGCTTGAGCGGACAGAAAAAGTATATGCAAATCTACTGTTGACGTGCTGTTTTTTTTGTAATATAGCATGAGCAAGTGGCCAGTATCATTTTGCGAACTCGTACATAAAACTCGAAAAATGATACTGGCCACTTGCTTTTCCTGTACATAATAAAAAATAAGAAGGAAATAAAAAGTGACAATCGCACGCGAGTCAGTCGGTTTCTTTTATTGTATCTTGATTAAAAGTAAGATTATACTATTTCCTCGCAGGTGTAGTATAAAGCACTATGTATCACTCGGGAGAAAGTGCGATTCCCAACTCGTGTGTATTGAGGCCCTTGGCTTCGCCTCGGGCGTCAAACTACACCCTCGTTGGTAATCGTCCCCTTTCTTCCCTCGGTGAACAATGTACTATTCTTTTCAGATTATCAAACGAAGTCAACACAAGCCCTTGTGAGTCGGAGTCGACGTCAAACTCTCCTCCCTCCTTGCTGCAGGACGGCACATCTCTGCCAGCACTTTTAGTCTCCGGCTCGACTACCCTCTTCCAAAGTACCACCACGTCTTCAAATTCTGCCTTGAGCTTATCAGCCGTAGACAGCTTATGTCTTCCTGGTAGCTCGGAGGTGGAAAGTTGTAGCTTGGCGAACGGATGCGCTGCGAGTGCAGCACTTGGTGGGTTGGCGTTACCACTGACGTCAACTGCAGGGCTTTGCTCTTCAACCTCTTCGTCGTCTGCGGTCTGCTGGTTGATGAATGAGGATAGTGCGGGTAAGAATTACATTCAACGCTCTTTAAGCGTTGTTTTTTTTTCTGGCAACCTGCTTGTTATTTCTCAGACACAAATGTTTATAATATTTCAGGTGGTGGCGTCAAGAGTGAAGTCCGCAGCCCTGGGCTGTGCGAAGCGGACGTGGCTCTTCACGGGGAACCCTTGTACGACACACTGCCTTACGACCAGTCCACGCTGCCATATCAGTATTATAATAGGTAAGATAAAGATAATATTAGTTTATGATACAAGGGCGAAAAGGAATAAATCACGATGACGATTTAAACACGAGCGTAGCGAGTGTTTTAAGGGGGGCTTATCCCAATTTTGTCTCTTTTCTGATTAATTTTAAACCATGAAATTGTGATGTTTTACGTCTGAAAAAAATATATTTCTTGGATACATTCTTTCTGCAGATTTTTCTGTGGTTCAAAACGCGATACGTTATGCTTTGCTCGATCGAAAAAAAATCCGAAACTTGGTCGATTTTTCACGTCTTTTTCGTTTTATTTAAAATTTACATTATCAAATCGTAGGAAAATTACAGGAAATTAAGGAAAATGTAATTTAGTAAGTACTTTAATGGATAATTTTCTGAAATTTTCACCGTAAAAACGTTTTTTTGAGCGAAAAAGGTGTTTTTTAAGAGCGCGCGATGTTTCGGTTGTCTTAACAGCCACGGCTCAGAACGCGCTATTTTAAACTATAATAAAAGGTCATAGAGTTCAGTTCTACTTTATGCAAAATGAGGTGCTCAATATGAAGAATAACGGGCCCTTAAACGTAACCGAGTAATTTATTGCTTTTACGCCCGTGTATCATACTACGTTTATCAATGCATAGTGTGAGGAAATAAAACAAATATAATCTTGTGAACTTTAAATTATAATTGGCTCAAAAGATTGTATCCAGAGCCGTTAAACAGTGGAAAAAAAGTATAACATTTATGGTACACAGGAAAGGTTGCAGGTTAGCCAACTCCTCGTAAATAAATTTAAAAAAATGATGATAATAATAAAGCCCTAGGGCAAAATAATCGACTTTCTGTTCGGTTTTGATACATAAAATGTGGGCCTTTACGAGCACTTGCATTGAAAAGATAATTTATTTGCAAAAATTGTGGTACACATAAAGATGGTGAGGTACACAAAATTGGTTCAGCACAATTTACCTTATTCAGGCATGCAAATTTTAGAGTATACATTTTATAATATCTATTCATAAAATTATCTATAATTTTATCACTAATTTCTTAGTAACTTTAAATTTGCTATATTACAATATTACTTAAATTCAAGAAATCGTTAATGTCATAGAAACATTGCTTTGTTAAATAATTAAATAACAACTTCTTAAATAAATTGTAGGGCTTTTCTTTGAGACTGTCTAGTAACTTATTAAAAATCTTTATTTGCATAAAATATGTAGATATTTGGCAAAATTCAGTTCTGTATTCTGTATAAGAAATTCCTTCATTACCAAAAACCGCAAGACAAAATATGAATAACAAAAAGTTTTCAAAGACACATTGGCTTTAAAGTAAAGTATGCGTTAAAAGAAGAAAAAAGAGATATTCAAATATCGAACTCTAAAACCAGCGAATCCATTCTATGTCTAAAACATTGAAAACCCCATCCATAGATTCACGTGAACTATGTTGGTACTGACAAACAATGAAAAAAAAAACAACTTATTTTTGGCACTGGCAAAGATTTCAAAAGTAAAGATAAGCCCCTCCGTAGATACTATGACAGCACCAAAATGTTTCCACCTGTAAATGGGTGGTGACGCTCACTTACACGTTTGGAATCAGTGCTCATCTGAACACAGTGATATTTGGACGCCTTAAGTGCACTTAAAGTTAATAATTTTAACAACTTTAGTAGTCTGATCAGTTTGCTGACCGTAGGTAGACAGATTGCGCACTCATAGATGTGCGTGCGTCGGCATTATGTTAACGCACGCATTTAAAAACAATGCAATAGATTTTAGGTGCCAAGGCGCATCTAAATTTTTTTGAAATCTTTGTTATTATGTGACTAAGGAGGAGGAGGTCTATTTCTAACGTTCTCTTGTTCCGTTCAGTGCCAATGATTTTATAAAAAGTATAGACTAAATTATGTAAATCAATAATATATTAAGTTCAATGACAAGCAAAATGACGTCAATAACGAAGGCAATGTTCACGCTACAGCATGACGTCATGTGCATTTCAGCGCATGCGCAGAAAGGGTGACTCGCGACGGAATCGAGTCCTGCGCTGACCGCCGCTCGCTCGGTCTGTTCGGATCGACGAGCCTCTCTAGGCGCACGCGCGCGCGCCCGCGCAGCCGACAGCTCTAAACAATAGACATTCGCGTCAGCACAAACAATATCGCGTACCTAAAGTGTAGTGTTAATACAAGTGCTGTGTACATCACTCAAACCAGGACATTCAATACATCCCTGCACAGACGCCAGCTCAACTAGCCAACAAGAAGGCTCAGCACGTCACCGCATCTCCTGTCGGCCCATCGAGAACAACATTCCAAAGCAAGGTCAGTCAGTTTACCCACAATCTTTTTCTTATCCTGTCTACTCTCCCATTCAAATTCCATCAGCTCTGCATCCTGTAGCCAGCGGCTACATTTTTGGTCCTTCGGCCGGATCGAATTCTGGTCCTTACAGTCCATTTTCACAATTTTGGCCCTTCAAACCGCTACTGAACCAGCCCTCGTCGAGTTACTACAGTCCATTTTCACCCGGCTACATTTTTGCCCCCTTTCCCGGCAAAAAATATTTTGTGGTTTCGAATACCTATCGCGGGTAGATAATTAGAACCGCCGCCTGGAACATTCCATTTATCGGTTAGAACCTCGAAGAACCTTTACCTTCGATAAAGCTCGAAGGACCAGTTACAAGCTATCCGCACGTTGGAGTTGGTAGCGCTCAAGTTTTTAATAACTCATTTTCACATATAGTCACACTCATCACACATTCAATCAGCACATACACACTCAACTCATTTTCACTCACACATTCAATCAGCACATACACACTCAGCTCATTTTCACTCACACATTCAATCAGCACATACACACTCAGCTCATTTTCACTCACACATTCAATCAGCACATATAGACACACTCAGCTCATTTTCACTCACACATTCACTCATCACATACACATTCAGCTCATTTTCACTCAATGAAACCAGCACTCAGCGCACTCAGCGCACTCATCACACACACACTCATCACATACACACTCAGTTCATTTTCACTCAATGACTTCAACTCCAACAGAGAATTCTTGTAACTCCGCACAAAGTGTAGTGAACGTCACTAACACACCAATTTTGTTGCCAACCGTATCACTTGAAATAGCAGACGTACATTCACTCAATCACACTCAATTTCACTCAGCACGAGCCCTGTTAGGTTTTATCTCACGTCGCGGTACTCCAATTCTCATTCGCTCAGACTGCGGCACAAACAATGATGCAATCACTCACAAGCTCGCGAATCAGCACATAACTTGGTTACTGAACCCGCCTAAAGGGCCTTGGTTCGGCGCTCTGCACGAAATAAACGTAAAATCCACCAAGCAACTACTTTATCGCGTGATAGGTGAACAGCACCTCACTTTTGAGGAATTCTCTACCCTTTTGGCTCGAATTGAGGCTGTACTCAACTCAAGACCCCTCTGCCCAATTTCATCCGACCCTACGGACTTTGAACCTCTCACGGCCGGACATTTCATTATTGGTCGTCCGCTCACCGCTATACCTGAGCAGTATTTTGACGACAGACCCATATCTGCTCTTAAACGGTTTCAACTCATTCAAGCGCTCTCTCAGCGCTTTTGGACTCTCTGGTCCAGATCCTACCTCCATACCCTGCAAACCCGCTCCAAATGGCTCTCCCCTTCTTCCCCTCCTCAAGTGGGTGAACTGGTCCTCATCAAAGAGGATGACCTGCCTCCGCTCCAATGGAAGTTGGGAAGAATTTTCCGCACAATGCCTGGCAAGGATGGAGTGATCCGAGTTGTGGATCTGGACACAGCTCATGGAGGAGTCGCAGCCCCGGCCCCCCCAGGATGTTCACGCTACAGCATGACGTCATGTGCATTTCAGCGCATGCGCAGAAAGGGTGACTCGCGACGGAATCGAGTCCTGCGCTGACCGCCGCTCGCTCGGTCTGTTCGGATCGACGAGCCTCTCTAGGCGCACGCGCGCGCGCCCGCGCAGCCGACAGCTCTAAACAATAGACATTCGCGTCAGCACAAACAATATCGCGTACCTAAAGTGTAGTGTTAATACAAGTGCTGTGTACATCACTCAAACCAGGACATTCAATACATCCCTGCACAGACGCCAGCTCAACTAGCCAACAAGAAGGCTCAGCACGTCACCGCATCTCCTGTCGGCCCATCGAGAACAACATTCCAAAGCAAGGTCAGTCAGTTTACCCACAATCTTTTTCTTATCCTGTCTACTCTCCCATTCAAATTCCATCAGCTCTGCATCCTGTAGCCAGCGGCTACAGGCAATGACCAGTGAGTATTCGTTCTATCGGTAAACTCTTAATGAACAATTTGGTCTCTTAGTCAACGTATTAATCCAATTGAGAAGTGCTTGCTTACCTTGCGATCCGTCCGAAACACACTTGACTTGAAATATTTGAAGATTAACACAGAAACAATAATTCAGGAGGTAATTTTCAAAATTGGTCAAACACAAAATCTGAACAATGCGTTTTTTTTACTAAAATTTTGAATCTGCGTTCAAAAAATAGTTTTATCTTTAATAGTTTACAGGGAATAAACTTTTAGAAATTGCTTCTTTTTAAAATCTCAACCGAAAAAATGACAACTGAGGATATTTGTAATTTATGTACTCTAAAATTACTGAAATATGATTTGACCACTTATGAAAATTACCTCCTGAATTCGCTTAGATTAAGTTATGTTAAGGTGTGTTAATTCGAAAACCATTTCGAGATAAACCGTATTTTAGAACTTGTGGTCTAAAAAAACCTCATTTTGATGAATATTTTTACGAAAAAGCTGCAACTTCCATTTGCCTTCGTGTGATGTCACTTGAGAAATGGCTGTTTAGAAATGTGTCCCCTTTGCTATCAAGATTTTGTAATAATTTGCTTCCGACTAATTTGACGGATGGATGACAAAGACAGACCAGTTTTTTTATAACCAATCACACATCACAAATCACAATCAGTATAATGCCCAAAATTCTCAAGTGACGTCATATCTGAAAATTATTTAAAAAATAAAAAATAACTGATCAAATTATAACAATTAAATATATATATTCTGTATATTCTGTGAAAAATAAATCGAAACAATTCTTTAAAAAAATCATAAAAAGGTAATGGTTAATTTATGTACAAAAAAATTTTTTTTTAATCTTTATTTTTTATAGAGGGCTTGGGGTGACCATGTCGCCTTCGTAGGGAGAACAAAATAATTATATTTCACTTAACATATAATTCTTAATGCTACCTTAACGAGTTTATACAAAGACAAAAATAATGAAAACTATGTCCTAAAATAGCGTATATTGTCTGGAAAAAAAACATTTAGAAATTAAGCTATGGGAATTGCAAAATAAGGCTCTTCGAGAATAAAATATGTGACAAGAATCACATATGTTTTAAACTACACATTTATGCAAATGCCTGATACTTAAGACATAACGTTTGATTAATGTCAGTAATAATAAATAAGTAATTTGTCACAAACAAGTCTTATACAAAAATTAGGTATCAATTCCATTCTCGTTCATAATGTGGTCATCGACCTTTGAAGGATTGATGAAGGGAAGCCATGTGTAGACTTACTTATGCCGATATTTCCAAACCTTTTATGTCAGCTTTGGTGGATAAAAGAATTTGACGGAAACAATCCAATAAGAAATGGGATCATCACTATGTTGAAAAAAAAATCTTGATATTGACTTAGAAGAGCAAGCAATATATTTGTAATAATTACTTGTAGAAGGTATTTATAGAACTAATATTATTATTAGTGAGCAAACCTGTCTTTAATATCATGGATAAATTAAGCATTGTTTTTAGGGTTTCGTAGTACCTAAAAAATACAAAAGGAATCTTTGTGGTGAGACTCCAATAATTATTGTCCGTCCGTCCATAGCATTAATCTTCCCACATGTATTGGTGAAAAAAAATATCAAAAATTTTAAATTGTTCAAAATATTTCCAAAACAAAAGTGAGAAAAATAAAAAATATTATCCTAAAAATACAATATAGGTATCAAATTGTAGATAATAAAAAGTTGATTGTAAAAATATATACTTTTACTATACATAATTACCGGCATGGGTTTCGAGAAATCTTTAAAAAACCACAAAAATATGTATGTCCCCTCCCTTATCTCCGAAATCGGTAGACCGAAAAATATGAAAAAAATGTCGATTACAGATCATAACTGGCCAGTTACAGGAAAACTTTTTTTTTTTTAAAGTTGAGCACAAATGAGAAATATGAAAAAAAGTAAAATAAATTAAATATATATTTTGAAAAAATATTAAAAATACAATATGGGTATCAAATTGAAGGTATTAAAAAGCTGATTGTAAGAATATTTTAGTTTGACTATATTTAATTGCATCTATTTCGAGAAATCCTTGTAAAACCATAAAGAAATGTATGTCCCCTTCCCTTATCTCCAAAACTGGTGGACCGAAAAATACGAAAAAAAATCATAGTAACATGTGTTTACGTAAAAATTACAGGAAAAATAAAGCGGTTGAGAAATTCACGAAAAAAAATTCCAAAATTAAATTTATCATCCACAATACGGAACCTCAGGCTGGGATATACTTATTGTTTTATATTTTATTTGCTTCTTTACCTTTATTAATGGTTATTTTTTTGTATTTTATAGTTTAATATATACGCGTACGCGAGTCTGACTCGCACTCGGCCGGGTTTTAGGGTTAAGTAGTCAACAGCAAGGAACTCTTAGGTATAGTTTCGCCATGTCCGTCTGTCTGTCTGTCCGCGGCTTAGCTTAGAGACTATTAGTACTAGAAAGCTGTAATTTGGCATGGGTATACATATTTAGCACGCCGATAAAGTGGTACAGTAAAATGAAGTTTGGCGCAATCTGTATTAGTCGACAAACTTATAAAATGTACTTGGAGAAGAAGCCCGCATATTGTGCAGGGCAACTACGGAAACCTACACTACGCGTGGCCCGACACGCACTTGGCCGGTTTTTTATGTAGCCTTATTATGTGTTTCAGTATGCAGCAATATGGCGGCGGGGGACCTACGTCATCTTACGTCAGTTCCACGTTGTACAATCAGTCCTATGCCGCCTACCCTCCCACGCACAATACTACTAATAGGTAATTAAATAAATAACCCTACAGTTTAGTTTTTCAGTGTTATACTGAATATTAGGTCTTTATGATTTATGAATGTGAGGCCTAACGTCGTCGTCGCAGATGAAGGCAGTCTAAATCTGCTGAAACTGGTCGGCTATCCCGATCATAACACGTATTGAGGTGAGCCATGTATATATAAATCATGAATTATCTTCAAGTATTATTTAATTCTATAATTAGGTCTTTACGTATGAAATTGCCGTTTTCTATAGAGAATTTGAAGGAGACTCAATTTTCAGTACTAACATTTTTGCATTTTTTTCAATAATGACAAATCCAAATTATGTGATTTCTTATGTGTATGAATGAGACAACATTAAGCTAACAGCAACATTAATTTAATCTTTGCAAAGTGTCAGCTGTAAAAAATTAGTACGAATCTTATCATAGAAATGGATGACATTTAGGACGAAATTTGTGCCCGATGAATGGCGATAGGATTCACCACTCATCACATTGGGACGTAAAAATCGTCGGGTGTACCTAGTGTGGACTGTGACTGTGTTATGCCGAATCGATACCATTGTACTAATATAATGATCAAATTGATCTGTATAAATGAATAGCAATCATTTTGTTTTAGGTCGTCGTGCAAAGCGACGCCGACGTATTTGAGTGCGTATGGCGTGAGTGGGGTTGGAAGTGTGCCAAGTGGAGGATTCACAACGCAACCTTCACCGTACTCTTACTCTTCATACAATGCGGGCTTGACGCAAAGTTTTCCTGGTACACAACAGGTTTGTTTGAAAAAGCTTTGCTTACGCACATAAAAGTAATTGGAAATAGCAAAGTCAAAATGGCTTTACAGAGTTTGTTCTGATTTCAGGATTATAGCAGTTACGCAGCAGGCTATGATCATAATGTAGCACAATATAGTGGATACTACGCCACTCCTAGTTATTCACCGTATGTTAGTTCTCCTAGCAGCAGCGGAAGTGCTGGACACACATCATATCATTTAGGAGCGACTCTTTCAGGTAAAAACATGACAAATATATGGCCGAATGTTGTATGCGATTTGAACAATATCCTTTTATTTATTTTTTCTTGAAAGCATCTTAGATAAAAATCTTTGAGAATTGAAAACAAGCCATTACCAACCTCATAGAAATGTACAATGAAAACAATTTTGTCCTTCGTTGTGCTCATCTCTATTCAACGGTTTATAAAGATTCGGATTTTTCTGTGATTGTATGGTAAACGTTGTAGTAGCGTTTGAAATAATTTGACGGATCAAAATGGCTGTCAAAAAGGTCGATTTTGATTTCTCTTCTTTGATTGAAAAGCAAAATGAAAATGAAAACAAAACACTTTATTTTACGAAGGAAACTTAAATATTTATAAACATGAAAATAAAACAATCCTATACTAAGTGCTCAATTAAAGAATACACAAATTCTTTGTCATAAAGAAACAACAAAAGACTTCAAGCGTGTCTTGTGCTCAATAAAATGAATAAAGAAAACGAGGAATTTCA
Organism: Ypsolopha sequella; assembly: GCA_934047225.1. Lineage (NCBI taxonomy): Eukaryota > Metazoa > Arthropoda > Insecta > Lepidoptera > Ypsolophidae > Ypsolopha > Ypsolopha sequella. Next base: position 22,058,841 of record OW204005.1, on the reverse strand, counting down.
CCCAAATAAAAGACGGAAAGTGGAAGATAATGATCATGAGCAACACAACGATAGTTACGATGATATTTATTCCGATGGTTGGTCAGATACGGACAGTGAGAATGGTATAAATTTGTCATTTTTGTTGCATTGCCTATCTGTAAAATTAGTCTATTTCACATTTTCTTGCCATTTCACATTTGTAGGACTTTTGCTTCGACTAAAGCTAGGAAAACCCATGTTGTAATGTATATTCAAGTTACCTAATATTGTTCTACTGTCCACCAAGCATTGATTCTATAAGTTTGTTACAGAATCACCATCATCAATGCTTCCCTCAATTAATGACACAAGTCCACTGTCGCCGATCAAGAATGAAATTCATGCGGCCAGCCGGAGATGTCGAGAGAACTCAGGGTAACTCCGTCATACTTATCTTCTTTTCGCTTGGTAATATTATGACCTTTTGAGTTGAATGTTTGTTTGTTTATACTGACATCTGTTTGTATATTGTATGACATTTGATGGAAGAGGTGTCTCAGGATCGTAGCAGATGGAAAACCTGTAGTCTCTGCCTACTCCTCAGAGACACGCGTGGGTATATCAAGCTATTACTGCTGAGTTTTGTAAGCGTTAAAAATCAAATTTAGCTTAATTCTGTAACTTTTATAATGTTGGGATATAAAAATTTAGTTCCTAGATCTAAATATTATTTAGAGTGCATTACAAACTAGAAAATATCAAGCAAAAACAAATCCAAAGACAAGAATTTGAAAAAATTCCCCAGGCCAGGATTCAAACCTGCGACCTCGGTTCCCAGGTTCCTACCTAGACCGGCGAATTCTTCCATCATACTTGTCCACTGTTGTTTTTGCATCTGCTTGATATACAAGCTTGTACTGCACATACAGACGCTCACGAGGGCGTTAAGTGATTTCACGCCTTGTTCTCAATGTTGTTCTTGTTTTGCTTGATATTTTCTAGTTTGTAATGCACTCTAATAATATTTAGAGTATTCATAGCGATGGATTTTGCAAAATAAACATAATCTTCCTAGATCTAGATTCTAACTCAATTACTCCATGGTACATTTGAATGAAAATTGTTTTTTTTCTACGTAAAAACACCAAAACACTCAAAATACTACATTAAATTACACAAAAACATAACACTGGGTTGAATATTTTTGCTAAGTATTGCAAAAAGATAAAAACCACAATATTTTTAAAGTGAAAACAACATGATTCAGCACGTGTCCGAACTGACTGTCGAACAAAATCTTTCTATTGGACAAAATGCATTCAAACTAATGTTTGAACAGTCCATGTGGCCCGCATCTGGTTTCTCTTTTCTTCCTCATTTCAAACATAATTATGTAACAAAAAGTAATAACAACGGTTCACTATGTCTGAGAGTACTCTAAAAACGCACGAGCGGGAATTAATTTTTCATGTTGGCGGCCGGCTACCAGCAGTTGAGTTGTGCACTTTGTACAGAGAAACTAGTCCTCTTTATTTAATTTATTTATTTATAGCTTATTTCTAGGTTAAAGATTTTAAGGGTAGTATTTAAACGCAAATCAAAAAATATCCTTTTTCTATGCAATAAGATTCCAAATTCCCATCAAAATTACTGATTGCACAGCATAATATTCAACTCAAAATATCACTAAACACACTACAATTTATTTTCGCAGCGTACAGCGATTTTTCCTAAATCAAAAGCTTTTTCATCAATGCACAGCTAATAATCTTAATGCACATTATACCTGTTAACTCTTTTTCTTTTAAATATAGCTTCTATTTTTACATTATTTACAGCAGTTTTTCTAAATAAAACAGCATTTTATTAGTCACAGTCGTCTTATTATTTATTAATTACTACATAATGAGATCAGCAAAAAACATATAAAATTAGATACAAAATTGTAATTTATTGAATTATTAAAGCGGGTCTTGCTTTCGCGGGGCGTCCACGCTTCCTTTTTTGCCCAATAGGCACATTTTTAGCTTCTGCAGGTGGCGCCACGTACTTGAGTCGGATCGCAAGTCCGATGATATGCTTGCACATATAGTTCTTAAAAAAAATGGGGCAGGTGCATTTTCCGTTGACCCAGGCGGTTTGTTGGGTGGGCAAAGCAACTCTCCAATATGCGAAAGCGTTTTTTTTGTAACCATCAAAAGTGTCCCAATCTTGAGTAAATGTCATGTCACTTGCTGTTGAGCTTCTAACTATATAAGTATTTAGTCCGGACTCAGATTCTAAAAATTTTACATTCTTGTCAAGTTTCGCCCATTGATATGCAAGAGTCCAGTCTTTCAGTTCTATCGGAGGTAAAGTTTTAAATGTCTCTGGTTTGTGATCTTTCGACCATTCCTTGACCATATTTGTTGCGACTGAGATGAATCTAGACAAAGGAAGTCGTTCTCGTAATGTGTGGCTGTCTTTTATACTTCTATTGAATGACTCTAGTGCATTGTTTGTCACTGGAGAACCTTCGGCTCTTACGCGCGAGATATACGGCTAACTCCCGACGACACGACCTAGTGCTATCTCTATCTTACTCAATCGCTCCACTCTGCACTCCAGTGACGAAAAGAAAAAAAAGTAACGCGAAGCCGCGAACCCTTTTTCAGTTAAGAATATGACATAGCCAAAACAAAAACCAGTTCCGGGCGTGGCTTATTCTATTTTACGATAGCGCGTGGGGGGAAATTCGTCCCGGTCTCTAAGTTCGCGTCACCATAGCAAAAATACGAATAGAGTGGACGAGGCAGGGTCAAAAGTAATACGTATTTTATTTTATCTAATTTATTACTGTATTTCGATCATCGTCACACGGCATTAATCCTACTTGCTATCACGTCGGGACGTAAATTTATTATGGTCGGCTAAAAGTGGTTTTTTGAGTGTTTGATTTATCAGTTGACCCTCGGAACATTTCAGACACTCCTTTAGAGATACATAATAATATTGTGGCGGTTGATTGTCACCATTACCCATTCTTTAAATATTTTTCGCCCGTTGAGCTGGTTTTACACTTGCGGGAAAATAAATTGGACCAAAAATTTCTTTACAAAAAATTTTTACTAAAGTTGTTATTACAAAAAGTGGAAACTAACAAATATTCTCGGAAGGAATGCACCACGTCACTACCTATCTCACTGTAGCCTATATCAATTATGCCTCTCTCATTCAACCACGTTTAACTGCGTTCCTATCTCATTCCAACTCATTTTAAATAGCGTCACTATTTATCTCACTCTAACGCGTGTTAAATGGCATTTCTAATGAACGTCAAATATTTTTACTGCCCGCCACTCTTTCATTCTAAATTCTAATTATTTTAAAAAATACGCAGCTCCTTTGGTAGTAAAATAGCAATAACTTTTTTTTCAAAAGTAATACACAGAAATTGCCAGATCATTTGAAAAACAATATTTGATGAGCCGTTATTTAAGACAATTTGCAAAACTAACATAGGACATTTTTTTTCAGGGTGTGGTATCGAACTAACCTAATTACAAAAAATTGCTCATAAATTGGGTTTTTATTTTTCTTCCTGATGTAACAGCATTTCAAGGTTTATTTTTGACTTTATCAATAGCATGACTATTCAGAGTTGCGCAACAAAAATTTTATTCTTAGAATTTAGAACTGGTTAGCTTTGACTCTCAAAAATCTATTCGAATTTATAAAAGTACCATCAACTCGAAGACTATCTACTTTTTGCTGAGGTCATAATTTGATACTCTGGTCAGTCATGAGCTGGCCTACCAGCCTTCCAAGGGAAAGCGTTGACTTTTGGGACACCTGTTTACCCTTGCGATAAATCGCCAAGTGTTTGAAATGTTCAGGTCTCTTTACGCAAAATGAAAAAACAAAACTCTTTTAGGATTAATTTGTTGTCCCTATGTTTGTCTGTTTGTCCGTTTGTCTAGGCAATTTTTCTGGGTAAAATCAATAAATGCTAATATTTACAGCCCTGTAAAATATACATATTATAACGTTTTTATGGCCTTTTGTTTAACTTTTTCATACAAATTTTCTCCTTATGAAAATATAGAGATCAACACTTTACATAATATTTTGCATTTGAAAGAAAGCACAGAAAGGAACTCTAGAACAAATAATGTAAAAAATATTAAACCATATCTTTCTATTCTAAAGGGATTAATAATTTACTGTTTGTTCAATGTGGCGATAGCTTTGTTTATTATTTTTTTCTTTCTTTGTTACAAAGATAACAAATATTTTCATACAACGTTTTCCTTAAGGGCTATTTCTCCGAATTTGTAACAAAATATTAAGAAATAATTATAACGGTAAAGTACAACTTTTAGCTAAGACAATTTATTGTTAAAAGTTTGCTATATGCATAAACATATTTTAATGATATTATGGTATCTTCAAAATAATTGGGTTTTCCATAAGCGTGATATCAGATTATTTAAGAAATTTACGGCTGGTATCACGACGACGGATAAGCCAATTATTTTATTACTATTGTAATATAATTAAAAATATGTTAATGCATACAGCAGACTTTTAACTATAAGTTTTCTTAACTAAAAGTTGTATTTTTACTTATTGAAATTGTATTTCTCATCAAGAAGTGCAAAATGACAAGATATTCAAAATAAGTTAATTGAATTTGTGAAATGGTTTCAGGTCAAAACAGTTTTCCATGAAACGGTAATTGTTTATACTTAGCAAAGTGTGTAAACTTAGTCATCTTAACATGAACGACGCCTGTATTTCTGTCTTTTTTATTTCCGGTATAGATAAAAATATACAAACTTGTTCAACTTTGCGTAAAAACGAGGCAATATTGACGATATCCTGACAGCTATTATGATGGTGTTTTACCAAATTTTGCTTTTTGGGCTGTATAGAGACGTAGTTAGATGTCACTAGAATATACTCATGAAAAAAGATATGAAGAAAATAAGCTGTAGACTTCACATTCGGTTTATAACTATTGTATGAATTTTAAGAAAAATACAGGGTTAAAGGGACCTCTTAAGGAAAACCTTGTATTAAACTATTTGTTATCTTAGTAAAAAATAATTCAAGGAAAAAAATAAACAAAGCTATCGCCACATTGAACAGTAGATAATTAATCCCTTTAGAATAGAACAACATGGTTTTCATATTTTTTACATTATTTGTTCAACAATTCCTTTCTGTGTTGACTTTTAAATGCAAAATATTATCTCAAGTGTTCATCCCTACATTTTCATAGTGAGAAAATTTGTATGAAAAACGTAAAAAAAAAAACGTAAAAACCTAAAACGTAATATAAATAAAAACGTCAAAAGTATGTTTTTACAGCTCTATAGAGGGCCGTTTATATTGGTATTTATTAATTTTACCCAGAAAAAATTGTCTAGACAAACGGACAGACAGACAAACATAGGGATAACAAATTAATCCTAAAAGAGTTTCATTGTTTTCATTTTGCGTAACAGAACCTGAACATGTACCGACAGGATTATCTACGATCTAGTAATTTTGCCATGCACTGTAAATATTTCAAAATAAATTTCTATATTTTAAATGCTTGGCGATTTATCCCAAGTAAGTGTACCTATATAATTTGCAAAAAACTTCACTTATTTGGACCTGAAATGGTGAGCCAATACTACAGGGTAATTTCACGAAAAGGTCATTGACCTTTGTTACAGATCTCAGTAAGTATAAGTAAATTAATTTGGGTTTCAATAACGATTACAAAATTATTCTTTTAGAGTAACATATATTATTTTCCCGCATAAAAGTATGAATTCATTCCAAATTCATTCAGTTTTGTTGTTATGACTATGGCACGATGTAGCTAAATCACTCATACGCATATTTTGTTGAGTTTTTAACGGCAGGAATATGATGCTCCTCGAAATATTACTTTATAAAATTAATTTCAATGTGTTTTGAAGTAGTTTTGGGAGATATTTATAGCTTGCAAAAAAGGGCACAGGTTCCACGTCTTACGGGCGCCAACGCTAGGCGTAGACTGACAATATCTTGCTGCCGCTGACTGCATCAGTGGATTTACGTATTTTTGGAAAAAGGGGGTGCTTTTTTTGACCCGAATAACGTGGTATTTGGAAAATGAATAGATATCATTCACACTAATTTTATTTAAAAAAAACCAACAAAATCGCGAAAGCGATACCTGAAACAAAATCGATAAAAAGTGTGCAATAGAGGGTTACAAAAAAATTCATTGACAGTACAAATATGAATCGATTAACGTGGTTTGTGGAAAATGAATACCTTAAAGTTCAACCAAAAACATGTATTTTTTTTATGGCTATACGTAACCTAATTATTGCAACAAAATCATCCGAAAGCTGACATTTTATTTCTGTTTGTATTTTCGATCCCCTTAATTTGTTCTGCTTTTAGAAATAATGCAATGTAAAAGGATTTTTTTTTTGTATAATAATCATTAAATTTGCCGCTTCTTGAAAATTAAGACAAATATGATGAACAGGTTTTGTTGTACTTACTGGTTAATATGCGACTGGGATAGTTATTTTGCTATGAAATATGGAAAATTTGCTGTGCAGTCAGTATTTATGCTATGTATGTAGTATTTTTGTACAAAAATAAATTTAACTTTATTGCATTATGAGGAAAAAAGTAATGTCATATTGATGTATAATTTCGAATTATCTGCAGTTTGAGTTTTGTTAAACATTTAGTTTATTTGTAGTGAAGTAAGTTATTTGATGTAAAAAAGAATATAAATGATGAGTATGTATTGATAGGCGATTATTTATTTGATATGCAATTTATAATATCCCAGATTTTAACAATAATATTGTTTGTTTAATTAGTTTTCTTCTCCTAGATTGTCCTTGACATAAGCCTCTTCCAGGAACCTCCATCTCTCTCTATCCTTTGCCTCTCTAGTCCATGTCTTTCCTGCTACTTCTGTTATCTCATCTTCCCATCTCCTTATTTGTCTCCCTCTTTTTCTTTTTCCTTCTCTCTGGTACCATGGTGTTATTCTTTCTGTCCATTTATCTTTGCCTTCTCTGATCATATGTCCTGTCCATTTCCATTTCATTTTTCTTATTGTAACTAGTCCTCTTGCCAAATGATAAATGGGTGTTCTAATAAAAAAAAATATATTGCATTTTCGAAATTTGTCATTTGCAATAAGATACATAATGGCTCCATATGTACAACGAGCACCTTTAGGAGCTTTGAATTGTTATTTTTATAATTTGCTTGACTGTCGCCTTGACGCCTCATTTCCTGCACTCTCCCAGTGGTTCCTAAAGATTCCTCATTCGCATTATATACATTGTAATTATTGTTTCGCAAAGATTCGCATGTATTGTATAGTGTTGGCCTAATAATAAAATCTTGAAATTAAAAATAAATGTATTTTATACATATAATAAATATAGGAAAGTACTGAATAGTAGTTTATGCTACTAGGGCGAAAAGGAATAAATTACGAGGACGCTTTAAAACACGAGCGTAGCGAGTGTTTTAAACGTAACCGAGTAATTTATTGCTTTTACGCCCGTGTATCATACTACGTTTTTCAATGCATAGTGTGAGGAAATGAAAACAAATATAATCTTGTGAACTTTAAATTATAATTGGCTCAAAAGGACTGTATCCAGAGCCGTTAAACAGTGGAAAAAAAAGTATAACATCTATGGTACACAGGAAAGGCTGCAGGTTGGCCAACCATTGTAAATAAATAAAAAAAATAAAATAATAAAGCCCTAGGGCAAAATAATCGATTTTTGTTCGGTTTTGATGCATAAAAAGTGGGCCTTTACGAGCACATGCATTGAAAAGAAATTTATGGTATGCAAGTCGAAGATAGAGCTCAAACAGGCCACCCTAGGAGGACTTACTCCGACCAAATTAGCAACATATTGTAGAAGATATAGCTCAAACAGGCCACCCTAGGAGGACTTACTCCGACCAAATTAGCAACATATTGTAGAAGATATAGCTCAAACAGGCCACCCTAGGAGGACTTACTCCGACCAAATTAGCAACATATTGTAGAAGATATAGCTCAAACAGGCCACCCTAGGAGGACTTACTCCGACCAAATTAGCAACATATTGTAGAAGATATAGCTCAAACAGGCCACCCTAGGAGGACTTACTCCGACCAAATTAGCAACATATTGTAGAAGATAGAGCTCAAACAGGCCACCCTAGGAGGACTTACTCCGACCAAATTAGCAACATATTGTAGAAGATAGAGCTCAAACAGGCCACCCTAGGAGGACTTACTCCGACCAAATTAGCAACATATTGTAGAAGATAGAGCTCAAACAGGCCACCCTAGGAGGACTTACTCCGACCAAATTAGCAACATATTGTAGAAGTCGAAGATAGAGCTCAAACAGGCCACCCTAGGAGGACTTACTCCGACCAAATTAGCAACATATTGTAGAAGTCGAAGATAGAGCTCAAACAGGCCACCCTAGGAGGACTTACTCCGACCAAATTAGCAACATATTGTAGAAGATAGAGCTCAAACAGGCCACCCTAGGAGGACTTACTCCGACCAAATTAGCAACATATTGTAGAAGGGCATTGTCAAAAGTACCTGGAATAGAAGAGCTTGATATATGTGGAAGAGGTGTGTCAGGATCGTAGCAGATGGAAATCTGTAGTCTCTGCCTACCCCTCCGAGAGACAGGCGTGAGTATATGTATGTGTGTATGTATTTTATATGCAAAATCAGTAATTATTAACTTCCAGGGAAAGCACAGTAAGCAGAACCCGTGGTCGAGGTCGCCGGAACACCAGCTCCTCACCGGCCCAGCATGTGCCAGAACCTACAACGGAGCGAGTCTTCATATGGGACCTGGATGAGACAATCATCATCTTCCATACACTACTCACCGGGACTTATGCTCCTAAATACAATAAGGTTTGTCAACATCATGTTTAACTATCTTGTTCTCATTATTGCTAAAACCTCAGATCAGACAAACAAGGGAAATAGTTAAGGGGGCTCGGTATTTGCGAACGCATCTGGCCTAAATTAGGCTTGATGCAAATTTTTGTCTTTAGTCAAATGTCCCTTTAGTTTCGGTGAAATAGAGATGCGAAGTGTTGTGTGTGTGTGTGTTTCTTCAGAGTGGCTGCAGGTTGATGCGCCGCCTACTTTTGCATGTGTACTATTAGTTTATTTACTGGTGATGGTGCATGAGAAATATGAGTACATGTTCTGTGCTTATAATTTTTGTATTTGTGTTGATGAGGAGACGGAAACAGAAACAAGTAAAATACTAAACAAATCTTCCTTGTTTGTCTGATCTGAGGCTAAAACAACAGTAAAATAATAAATTGCAGTCCAGATTGTGGCACAGAGCATTGTGGCACAGGCCAGAGATAGGCACGTTTTTATATACGTAACCTATTAGTATTTATTTATTTATTTATTTATTTAGGAACACCAACAAGAAATACAATAAACTTACTTAAATGGAATAATCTTCAAATGTATACAGCTATTTGTTTTCTTAATTAAAGGCATCCACATCATGCACCAGTTAAGACAATTATGAAAAATTCTTATACTAATAGGAGCATTTACTACTCGAATATTATATAAAATATGAAATTAAAACTAGGTTAACAAATTTTGTGCGAAGATTTTTTAAAATAACAGGGTAGGTACCTACTTATTTTATGCTTTGTGTTTATTTGTGCGTGTAGTTTTTTTGGCTAAGTATTTACTGACAGAGGACTTGAAGGTGTTGAGCCCGGAGAAAATATCAATATCTGCTTTGGCGTATTTGGAAATAGCATTGTACTGGCGGCAAGATCTCGTTAAAGGAGCGTTGGTACCTAGGTTAGTCTTAGCAAAGGGTATATTGTAGTATATAGGGTGGGATTTGGTCGGCCGCCTGGATTCGTGCTGAGGCTCGGTTGAATTTGAAAGCAGAATTTTTAATGCATTTTTTTTTTTTATGGTATTGCTGGCCAGGTCTCCGGTATGGGTTTGGGCGGTTGATTAGATTTCACCTTGTATAAATATAGATTTTACCTATCATTTGAATCGTATGTATATTGCTACATAAATTAAATAAATCCTTAATAAGTTAGTTAATAAAGCCAATTCAGAAGGCTTTAATTTTAGTTTTAGTGCTGTCAAAACTTCAAATTTCCCATGGTAATTTAGCTTCTAGAACTAACACTTAAGGACTATTTTGCATTGAAGAAAATTTATATTTGACAGCACTAAAACTAAAATTAAAGCCTTCAGAATCGGCTTTAATGTACATTTATTATTTTATTCCATAATAATTTTTATTTTTGATTAATTTTGACTTGTAAAAAGTGTATTATGTATAATACCTACTTTACAAAATAAACTATTTGAATTTGAATGTTTTATACAAGGTGACTTTTTGATCATCGTCCAAATTCATACTGGAGGCTTAATAAGTGATCAGTATCTTGGATCAGTAACAATTTTTGTGAAATTCGTATAATGAAATTTCGGCTTCCCATAGAAATTCAGTTCCACTCCCGAGTAAATCACTATGGGGAGTCGAAATTTCATTTTACGAATTTCCCCAAAATTTTTATTGATCCATGATACTGATCACTTACCAAGCCACCAGTATGAATTTGGACGATGATCAAAAATTCACCTTGTATATGTAAAATTTATGTTGTGATTTCTTTTTGTTGCAGGATACACAACAAATAGTTCAACTAGGTTTTCGAATGGAGGAAATGATATTCAGCTTAGCAGACACGCATTTCTTCTTTAACGATGTAGAGGTAAGATCCCCTCCCACTTATTTGTTGATGCCCACCACGTTTACGTTTATTTGTAACAAATAGAAACATAATACAAATGAATAATAATACCTCGGCCGGTAGGATGACAGACTATGAGCTCACAGTTGTTAACCGTATATATCGAGTAACAAGATGTGACCAATTCGGAGATGTGTGGAAAATAAAACTACATCAAATTAAACAGGGTTAGCTGGGCGCAACCCGGGGCATTTTGTACAGTCAGCAGAGACAAATTAGTTATTTTGATCTAGTTTTTTTCTACAAAACTACGAATTGGTCCCATTTTGTTACTCGATACATAGGGTTACCAACTGTAAGCTCCTAGTCTATAGAAACCCGGGTTTGAATCCTGCCGGTCGATCATGAACCAGTGAGTTTTTTGGTATTTATGTGCATAGTATTTGTAAACTAACCACTTGCTGATAATGAAAGAAAACACTGAGGTAAACCTGCATGCCCTAAAAAGCGTGTATTTGTGTCACCCCCATAACGTTGGGACGTTAAAATCTTAATTGAAAAGAGGGTGTTACTGGTGTTAACGGAACGTTGAAGAAACCAGCCGTAAAAAGCGTATATTTGAACCCAAAATACAGCGATAAGACACCCCCCCACGTAGGGACATAAAATCCCTCCCGGTCTGGGATCTGGGATCTAAAATCCCCCCATCTCTGTCTGGGGTCTAGTGGCTCGAAAGTCTCGATCATTGATCCGGAAGTCCCAAGTTAAAATCCTGTAGGACACATTTGTGTTCGATCTGCTTGTTTCAGATGGCACGTCAAACTGTTGGTCCATATTTGGTACCAAAATACGGCAATAGAGCTCACCTAGCATACCGCTAGGACGTAAATAAAATCGTCGGTGAAACTTGGGTCCACCTTGACCTGTTTTACAGTACATACACGGAAACATCTCTGACACCCCCTTCGGGGCTATAATGTCGTAACAATAAACCCGTTCCCCCAGGACTGCGACCAGGAGCACATAGATGCGGTGGCGGCAGACGACAACGGCCAAGACCTCTCCGCGTACAACTTCTCCTCGGACGGGTTCCACGCGGGCGCCGCGCCTAGCACCGTGCTATGCGCGCCTGGTGGTGTCAGGGGCGGCGTCGATTGGATGAGGAAACTCGCCTTCCGGTACCGAAAGATTAAGGATACCTACAATAATTATAGGAATAGGTGAGTGTCCTTTACTCTAGTTGAACAGAATATCTGCCAGTTTTTAGACTAGTTATTCGTCTATCTATACAAACAACTTTTACTATGAGCCAACCGTGAAACCGCGAAAATTTATTTGGCTACAGCGAAATAATACGTGACCACTTGCAAAAGCGTGTATTTGTATACTTTTGCGATAAACCTTTTTTTATCTAGTCTAAGTCTATCTGCGGAAACTTTAAATGACTAGCTAGAGTTAATTTAAGTTTTTTACTATTGTTATTAAAATAGTCGCTAGTTTTCCAAAATAAGTAATAAATAAATAAATAAAAAAAATAATAAACTCACCACTCACTTATCACTCAAAAAGTGAGTGTACGAGGTTTTAACAAGTAGCATTAAGAGGCGTCATCACGCGCAAACCTGCATACAAACGCTGTCACGAAATTGTGTGCAGTGTCTATGGAATGTTGTTACAATATTTTGGGCTGAGTCCATTAACAGTATCTAGATCTATATTTTTTGAAATTTGAGTAATATCTTAACAACAAACCCTTAAAAATATGTAAATTTAACGGTTTTTTACCAAAAGTGTAGCCGATTGTGCTTTTTTTAGGGTTCCGTAGCAACAACAAGGAACCCTTATAGTTTCGCCATGTCCGTCGGTCTGTCTGTCTGTCTGTCTGTCCGCGGCTTAGCTTAGAGACTATTAGTACTAGAAAGCTGTAGTTTGGCATACATATTTATCGCGCCGAAAAAGTGGTACAGTAAAATTTTGAAAAAGTTTTTTTTAGGGTATCTCCCCTACACGTAAAGTGGGGATGATTTTTTTTTTCTCGTCTATCAACTAGTATGGAGTGTCGTTGGATAGGTAATTTAAAAAATTCCTTAGTATGGGGTGTCATTTTATGGGTAATATAAAAATATTGGGGGTGTGAGAAGACCATTTTTCGATCCAGGGTTTAGTTTACGAAATATTAAACTTAAAAGTGTTAATTTTTGTTAGAGCCAAGTGTCCCCCCCCCTGCCAGCGAAACGGTTGTATTTGGAGACGTGAAAAAAATCACAGCAGTAGTATACATGATGAAATTAAAAGGAAAACTATCACAGCTAAGTAGGCTTTATAAGTTAACGAGTACAGATCGCGCCAAACTTTTAGTCCCTTCTAAACACGGGGCGATTCGCATCAGCAGGAACAAAATGTATGGTCCGTTCTCGGGAAGAGCAACTTCCGAGCGCACTAGAAGTTTGGCGCGATCTGTATTAGTCGACAAACTTATAATATGTACTTGGAGAAGAAGTCCACATATTGTGCAGGGCGACTACGGAACCCTACACTGCGCGTGGCCCGACACGCGCAGTTAGGTTTCGTTTTACAAATTTTTGGAGACGATCTTCAAAAAAATTTACCAATGAGCTGCGAGTATTTTGTTTCCTAGGAGATCGACTCGTGGAATGGAATATAAATAGATGACGCGAGTGCATCAAACTCAATGAAAACCAAGATCTACGTTTGTAGTTTTATGTATCAAAAATTAAAAAATCAAAATCATTTATTTATAACATATTTAACAGTTTTTGTTGCCGAATTCTCCTTTTAAGTTTTCACCTATAGTAGGAGAAATTCGCTTTTTCATCCATAGTTGCGACAGAATTATAAATATATATTTAAACAAAGCAAGACATTATAATGTACCATCGAAGAAAAGCCCGCCGTCCCACTCATCGCCCGCACTGCAATAGTAATAAGAGCGTTAAGTAGGTCAGCGGCAATCTCCACGATGGCACAATATGTGAAATAACTTGTGAACTTATTACAGTAGAGCCACTGAGTGATGGCGCCTATGACGTTTAAATGCCTACAAAGTATCGTAATTATTTATAAGCAAGTGTGAATTAAAAATTGTAATACTTCATTGTTGATAGTGATGTACTACTTGTTTCGGTTATTATTTTTCGATTTGAATGTTGATTTATTGTGCAATAGAATTCGTATAGAATCAAAGTTTTTTTTTTTTAAGTTTCTCATTTTTTATAGGTCGTGTTTGAGGTCGCCAAGTTACTAAATAATATTTAATTAAAAACAAAACAATGATGAAGTTAAACTAAACGAAAATAAATGATAGTAAAACACTTTTTTCGATTTAGATATTTAAACATCTCTTGGGGGCCCCGGGGCACTACACCGCATAGCCCTCCGATAGCTACGCCACTGGTTTTGGCACATTTTCCTTTTGTATCATTATGTTGAATGTTGAATGACGTGTCTAATGTTGAGTAAACTCACACTTGATTTTTATTTTTAACCGAAATATGAAATGTAACTCATCACTAAATGCAGCTGTCATAAGTGCCATCACTCAGTGGCCCTACTTTAAATAGGTAATGTATGTATGTCTTTGTTTGTTTCAGTGTCGGCGGTCTCCTAGGCCCAGCGAAGCGTGAACAATGGTTGCAGCTCCGCGCCGAGATAGAACAAGCTACAGACAACTGGCTCACTCTGGCGTGCAAATGCTTGAATATGATTAATTCTAGGTGAGGATTGTGTGGTCTCTTAACAAAAACTTGATCTGCCGATTTAAGGTCGCTCAACGAGCTATGGAGCGGGCTATGCTTGGGATATCTCTGATGGATAAAATTCCGAAACGAAGATATCCGTCAGAGATCGAAGGTGACCGACATAGCCTGCCGAATCAGTAAGTGTAAGTGGCAGTGGACTGGCCATATTTGTAGCCAACGTGATAACCGTTGGGGCCGTAAGGCATTGGAATGGAGATCACGTACAGCAAAGCGCAGCGTAGGCCGCCCTCGTGCCCGCTGGACTGACGATCTGAAGGACGTTGCGGGTGGCGGCTGGATGAGAATGACTGAGGACCGCTAAGAGTGGCGTAATATGGGGGAGGTCTATGTCCAGCAGTGGACGAATACGGGCTGATGGATGAGGATCGTGTGAGGGTGGTTTTTTACCCCCCGTGCCCCGCAGATCGTAGATGTATCGTAAAAAACCGTTTCAAGCTACTCATTATGTAATGTAGGGCTTGAAATCGTAATATTAAGATATCGCAATGCCGTGTACGTTAAACATCGATTGTTTTTACGTTCGATAACTATCGATATCGATGGAATCGTGCGGGGAGCGGGCGGCAGGATTGTGTGAGAGAGTATCTATGGGCAAACCGGATAAGTTAGTCGTCGCCCGTGACGTTGCAGAGACGATTTAGATGCTAAATGATTGGAACAAAACCACGTTTTTTTTTTATTTTCAGGGAAAATTGCGTGAACGTACTTGTAACAACGACGCAACTTGTTCCGGCGCTCGCTAAAGTACTGCTGTTCGGTTTGGGAGCCGTCTTCCCCATAGAGAACATCTACTCGGCCACTAAAACTGGTGAGAACACATCCATGTACGGCGTAGACTGTACGGGTTCCGTCAATCTCGTTGTAATGTGCTATAAAATTCAGAACTACGCCTTTTAAAAATTATTCTTACTACTAGCGCCATCTGTTGTCGAGTAGCGAAATTTAATATTGTTGCAATGAATCTACAGGTGGTGCTAGGCGCTAAGTAATATAACTTTAAAAAATATTCATACTTAAAGACCCCCTATAGACTTGGTAGGTGGTAGAGCTGATGCCGGGCTCGACTGTGGAGATACCACCACCTTACTTGGAGACCCACTCGAAGTAATTCGGGGGAGAGTAAGAGGACAGCTCACAGGCAAAAAACCAGGAGGCCCACCATGCCTGGGACCGATGGATGGCGGTATATCCATCCCTAATAGCCGGGCCTTATATGGAACAGACTGGTGACGGGCAGCGACGTCACTGGTGCGAGGGTTCCAGCACCGCGCTCACCGACCCGCCTGCCCAGCGTGTGTGAGTATAGGCAATTCTTCCAGGATGACCGCCGGGAGTGGCAAAGTCCTGGAAAGGTTTATGTCCAGCAGTGGACGAACTAGACTGATGGATGATAGACTTAGTTTAATTAGCAACACCGGATCAAGCCTCCCATCTTACCTATGGTGAGTGCGAGTCTGAAAGCCTTTAGCATTGCTTACTCATTCAGTGTTGCTAATTTATTTAGTGTTCTCCTCACTGTGCGTATTCGTGTTGCGGTATTCGCGTATTTGGACGAATATTTGCTGTATACGTCAACATCACAAACATGCCATCCACACATGGCTGCGCCGCGAAAATCCTTTGATGCGTGACTAAAGAACCTACAAGCAAATAGCGAATACCAATACAATTTTTGATGGAGCCGACATCTCAAACATTGTAGATACTGAACCAATTATTTTACCAACCACACTGAAATTTTTTCCTAAAGAAACATGAAATAGTAATTTTACATTTTTTTCGTTTTTTTTTTATTTGGCACATTATTACATTAATTTAATTAAACATAGTTCACATCACTTAAACCAACACGGTTTGTGTGTGATGGATGATAAAGGTAGGTGTATATAGCTCACAGCCGACTGATCAACCTGCCCGTAACCAATGTTTATCTGGCATATAAAATATCTATTTCTTTAAACATACGCGGAAATATTATCAATACTTTTGAATAAAGAACACGCGAAGTATCATTTTTACGTAGACTGAAAAACCAAAATCACTTCCCGGCGCATTCTTTGAATTTGGAACGAAGAGCGCACCGGCAATGTTGTATGAAACGGTGTGCTGTTTGAATTTAGAACTCTTTCATCTATCGTACACATTGCGTTCTCGTGGCTGTATAGCCACAGATGCGTTTACCTTTCGGCACAAACTGTAAAAAAAAAAAAAAAAGTGGCGGTAAAGCGGAGTTCGTTGTTATTTGGTTAATAATAAATTAAAAGCACTTTATTCAAAAGTAATGATAATATTTCCGCGTATGTTTAAGAAAAGCACTATACATGGTGAATTTTTGAGACGGGACAGTAAGGGCAGGTACCTTAACCGTTATAGTTACAGGAAAACGCTTTTAGGAGACTATCCATAAATTTTTAAGATATTCTGAACTGCATTTACAGATTTTGGAAAAAATGTACAGTCAGCAAGAAAATGGTAATTTTAAACAAAAACTTTTTTTGATGCCAATCGATCCTGTTTCTTATAAGGATCAAAAGTCTCTACTGGGCCGACTGAGGTTTGAGTACTAAAAATGTCAGAAATCGCAAAAAACTTTTCTCACTCATTACATACATTACATCTAACGCCTCTCGATTTTTTTCTGTGAGGCTACCTAAAGGATTTTAAATGATATCCATCCAAGAAAATTATCGGCTGCTACTAGCTCAGTACAAAAACGAGTGAACTTATGTATTCTTGGAAACAGCGGTCATTTTGAGCAATTTATTTCGTAGATCATCTAAATGTAAGTTATGTTTGTCTGTGTCTAAAATACATATTAAAATGATTTATTGTATTATTATTTGTTGTAGTTCTAATGTTCATATTCATATTCTTTATTGTACATACAAAACATCATTTTTACAAAGTACTTAGATACATCATATACATAGGCGAGCTTATCTCTAAAAAGAGATTTCTTCCAGCAAACCCGGATTGAAAAAAGAGAAGTTATAGAAGATTATCGATGCAACTATGATGATTGTCTACTTAGGTAGGCGCTTTTGCTACTAGGTACAGTAAGCCACGAGGCCAGCTTAACAAAAGCTGTAATTATCTTATGCCCCCGTACAAATGTATGGGAAAAGCTTTTTGCGATTTCTGACATTTCTAGTACTCAAACCTCAGTCGGTCCAGTTTCACTTTTGATCCACTTTTGATCCTTATAAGAAACAGGATCGATTGGCATCAAAAAAAGTTTTTGTTTAAAATGACCATTTTCTTGCTGACTGTACATTTTTTCCAAAATCAGTAAATTCAGTTCAGAATATCTTGAAAATGTATGAATAGTCTCCTAAAAGCGTTTTCCTGTAACTATAACGGTTAATGTACCTGCCCTTACTGTCCCGTCTCAAAAATTCACCCTGTATATGCCTCGGCCGAAACGGCAATTGCCTGTCTCGTATTATTGAAGTCCTCGCCTGCGGCTCGGCCTTCAAACTCATACTCGACCTGCAATTGCCTATTTCGCTGCCTTTGCAATATTAAATTTTGTACGGACAAAGGTTTTCATTTAGTTGTGCATGTAGATATGTAATATAATATTTATTTGGGAAAGTTCTTTAGTTTTAGTATGAACAGTAGAATGTATGGTATCACCCTGTTTCTTATAGCTATTTCAATGACCCTAATCCTAATAGAATAATGCAAAATTTAGTAGACCGAGGTTTGTGAGTAATAGTAGTTTATGCTACAAGGACGAAAAGGAATAAATTAAGAGGCGATATGCGAAAAAAATACGGGTGTTTCTTTTCTGTGTATTTCATGAAATGCACGGAAAATTATAATCAGTTTCTGGTATATGCATTTTGACTATATAATCTAGGGTTTTGAAATTGGAAAACATGTTTGGATAAATTTTCCTCGATAAAAATAATTGTTGAAATGAGGTCTTCAAACACACTTTTTCTCCTCGTTTGACGAATAGGAACCATATACAGAAGTCAAACATATTTTATTAGGTGTGTTTTAACAATATCTAGAGATTTGATTTTTGAAATTTTGCTAGCTATTTAAGTTTTTTTAATATAAATTTAAAACCAACTTTTTTCCCTTTTGCCCTAAATCCGCCCCTCTTGCACTGCGCGATTTTTCGCTTGGAGTGACAGTGACAAAAATAAAATTCGCATACCCTCTTAAACGTAACCGAGTAATTTATTGCTCTTACGCCCGTGTATCATACTACGTTTTTCAATGCATAGTGTGAGGAAATAAAACGAATATAATCAAAGAAAACAATTTAATTATTAAAGTTGAAAGCTACATTGTTACAATTTTGCAAGATAATGATTGACTCAAAAGACTAATCCAGAGCCGTTAAACAGTGGAAAAAAAAAGTATAACATTTATGGTAAACAGGAAAGGTTGCAGGCTAGCCAACTTGTCGTAAAAAATAAAAAAAATAAAGCCCTAGGGCAAAATAATCGACTTTCTGTTCGGTTTTGATGCATAAAAAGTGGGCGTTTACGAGCACTTATATTGAAAACGATATTGATGACCCGATATTCTTTTCCAGGCAAAGAAACATGCTTCGAGAAAATAAAACAGCGTTTCGGCGAACGATGCACTTACGTCGTCATCGGCGACGGGCAAGACGAGGAGGCCGCCGCCAAAGCGAAGAATTACCCGTTCTGGAGAATATCCTCGCATTCAGACATAGCCGCGCTTTACAACGCGCTCGATATGGGCTTCTTATGAAATCATGCGCCCCTGGTACATATTGCGATAGAACAGGGAAAACTGAGTGGTATTTCGGTGGGAATTTGGCATGTTTTTTTATCTTGAGTTTTCAAATTGCGCTGACCGACTTTTCACCCTTGAAACAATTAAGGGCGAATAGAAGGTCACCGGAAATTTTCCCGATAGAGCATTATTCTCTTTCTTGAGACACTTTACACTTCAAAACGCAATTTTTCAGAGGAACGGTCGAAAATAAATCAGTAATTGTATTGTATGTAAAAGCTGGTTAGAGTTTATTCATTCTCAGTCTGTTGAATTAGCTTTCTCGACCGTAAAAACCTGTTTTATTTGTCGAACTCTTCTCAAAATGTTTAGCTCGAGTTTGAAATTTCGCGTGGACTGTTTCTCCAGAACGTAATTCGAGGTAGGGTCGAAAATCTAGGACAAGGGTATCTACCGGACCTTTTGTGGATTCTAAAACTGTCAAATAGAACTACGATGGCCCCCAATATACAAAGTACATTTCAATATACTTAGATTTAAGATATATTTTGGGAGCCATTTTTTTTTATCAGAGACTTTGTTTTTGTACTGGCAAGAAAGTTTTCAAATTATATTTTCATGAATATTTTAGTTTTACAAGCTCAAAGTTAGCTCAAAATGTCTAAGAAACAACTAATTCTGTAAATATTATGTTGTAGAAATGTTAAAAAGTTTTCTACAAGTCCATTCCTAATTACTAAGTTTTATATATTCTATACATTGTACAGATTTAATTATTTTTATTTTAGCGGAAACTTAAATACATAGCTCTATTTTTATCTGAGTTGGGTTAAACATAAGGCGCCGGGCACACAGCGAGCGATCTAGAATTCCAAACGTTTAGAACATGCGTTCTCCAGAGTTCTCCAGCAGAACACCAGCGCTGTGGCTTTAGCTGAGGCATTAGGCTGAGCTTTACTCCTTTTTCATAACCACAGAATATGTCTAATTCGTTTATAAATGTCATTTTTTAGTATACTGTAGTTTTTTAAATTAAGCTCTTTTCTTTCTTTTCGCCTGGACCGTCGCCAGTGTTGCCAGGTCATGTTTTGCATTATTTTGAAAAAAATACCCTAATAACTAGGTACTGAACTCAGGAAAGTGTTTTATTCCCTTTCTAGTACCTATAAATGACACAAGTAGATAAATTATTTACATAAACGCACACCCTAATATTACCTAACGATAATTTTTTTTCTATCTCTACCACGCTTCATCAATGCAAAGTACTTTTAATTCAGATATAATAATTGATCTAGTATCTAGTGTATGGTTCGATTTGGATACGTGACTTATTTATCCATCCAATTATGAAATATATTGAAATACTGGCATTGCGTTGCGGCGTTTATTTTGTTAGATAAAATTTTGTGTCGTCCTGATGCAAGTTTCATTTTTTTACTACAAAATTCTTACCCAACAAAAAATACTCTTAAAATAAAATAATTACACCAAAAAACCCCTAAGTAAATTCACCTGAAACCCTAAAATTTACCCTGCACTATTTTACTCCAAATCTAGGGTAAATTACCCTAAGTTGGCGCCACTGGCCATCGCATAGATAATATTACGGTGAACTCGACCGCTCGCCGTGTGACCGACGCCTAAGTTTTTGAAAATTTCTAACTGCCCTCAAAATTATCTTTTCCTTAAATGTTCCTGTAATTTTAAGCACAAGTATATTTTATATAATTTTTGTCTCTTACCGCGTAATTTCTTTACGAAATTAATTTACTTAGTACAGTTTTGAAATTTATAAAAATATACTTTTGAATGAAAGTTTAGCAATATTTCAAGTTATATTCAACTAGGCAATTTGAAAGATGTAAATATTTTAGTGATAATTTTATCTATAGTGACTTGAAAGTTTTAGCTTGTTCTGAGAATATAAAATTCGACGAAAAGTTTATTATCTGAATTGTAAATAAAATTATATATTATTTGAAACTATACTGAACTCGTGTTATTTCGGCCCGTTTTGTAGCAGTGGTGTCTGAGCATACACCAATGAGTTTTTTGGAACTTCGTGCATAGTATTCGTTAACTGACCACTTGCTGAACGACGAAGGGAAACGGTGAGGTAACCCTGCATGCCCTAAAAGTAATCCGTATAGTTGCGTTTCAAACTACATCAAAATCGTATGGAATCTGGGAAACCGCTCCAAGCGGACAGTAGCGGAACTAACAGCTACGTATGGCAACCTAAGTTTAGTTTCAAACCCAACTATACGGAGATGTTTTCATGCTTAGGCTACTGGCCACCACTTGTCACGTTGGGCTACAAAAATTGTTTGTGAAAAATGGGTGTTGCAGTTACAGTCGACACTCTTAACACTTTTCGTTGATATTATGTCTTGTAGAAATGGTGTTACGCCGTGCTTTCTGTGTGGTGTCTATATTTCGCCCGCCAACACGCATGCTATCACAGAGTTATACATAACCCGTGCCAATAAAGAAAGTTTTGTAAATGGCGGCCGAAGTATGGATATCTGACAGATAGAGGTTTTACACGCTATCGCTCGCGCTCCGATACAGCCTCGCTTTCTGTGTGCCGAAACTTTGAGAGCGGTTTCGCAGCCGGACTGTGAAAAACCCGCGTATTTCTTATTAATCGAAACAGAAATTAAATTCAAAATTCACTCAATAATTATTCAACACAACATTTATGATGCCATCCCAAAGTTTCCATTGGTTTCTGTAAACCCTGAAAAAATTTGAAATTCTTATTCACTGACACCAACAGAAACTTAATAATTAGAAAAAGGCGGGTTTTTCGCAATCCGGCTCTTAAGAGCTTTGTTTGGTTGCCTAGCAACCGTTCCAACAAACATTTACGACTTGGCTTCGCAATAATACTGACTACGGTTTCTCAAAAATAAAACAGGAGTAGAATTAGAAGTTAATAATGAAATCCCTAGTAAATACGATATTGTTCGACGTCTCCAAAAACGAGATTTTCAAGATAAATGAATCTTACAAGCTGCTACACAGAAAACTGAAGGGTACTTGGAAGGTTATGATGTGAGTTTGTTTTCATTCTCTACCTTTTTTATGTCACCAAGGAGTTAAACCTCAGAATAAACAGACACATAATGGCATAGATTTAGAATCAGCGAATCCTAAGTCTATGCATAATGGTATCGATTCGGTGAAGCACGATTTAACTTCTACGGAATAGGATAATAGCAGGTAAGCTATAAAATAGAAACAATCATTTATTAAGAGGATGGCATACCCTAGCAACTTTTTTTATTACCCGTCCAGCACAATAAGTCTAATGGCAAAGACTTTATTTGCTTTTCATAGAGGCGATTAATATGTTGGCTCTTTGGCCTCTTGTTCTTGGACGCGTAATACTAGTGATCGCGCAGCGAAACAACAAATTGGTGTGTTTTTAGCTAATACTGAAATATTTTGTAGGGAAAAAAATATTGGATTTAGGTGATATACCTTCACATTTCTAACACCTATTTTATGAAAAAAAATATTAAGTTGATCTCTTAAACGCGTTCTTGAAGCGAACGTTTGAAAACCAAAAAAAAGAGGGTGCAAAACATTTTTTTTGAAAAAAGTATAAATCTTAGTACATTGTTTATACGTAAGATCCCTAGAGAAAAAAATAATAAACCAAATATATATTTTTTCAATACAAGGAGAGTCCGAATTTTTTCAAACGATTCCTAGATAGCCTGGAGTTGGTCATGCTCTAGGCTCAGGTACAGTCTTAATGCAAGAGAGTGCACAATTTAAGGCGATATGTAAAAGTTTTAGCGTCCCTGTTACTCCATATGCGAAAAAACCCTCAGTTCGAGTGGGACGGATTCGTGGAAAAGTAGCAAAATGACAGTTTTTTATTAATATAAAATTTGACAGGACATTATTTTTGACCTAAGCGTTCTACTAAAACCTGTGTATATTATGTCTTTACATATGAAATTGCTGTTTCCTGTAGAGAATTTGAAGGAAATTCAATTTTCAGTACTAACATTTTTGCATTTTTTTTAGGAATGACAAATCCAAATTTTGTCATTTCGTATGTGTATGACTCGGACGACATTAAGCTAACAGCAACATTAATTACATTTTTGAAAAGTGTCAGCTGTAAAAAATTATTACGAATCTTATCATGGAAATGGATGGCATTTAGGACGAACTGTTTTTGAAGATTTTATTTTTATAATCAAACTGAAAATAAAAACTAAATTTAATACGTAGATGTAAAACCTTGAAATCAACTTTCAGACAAATTGAAATAGCTATTGAATTACAGGAATTATGAACTCATAAATCTGTAAGAAAATTTCTGTAAGAAAAATAAACTTATTATTATACGGTGTTGGTTCTACCCTTGTCTTTTCGGTACAGAAAGAAAAAGACTGAACGCTTAAATTAAGTTAAGTCCTGTCAACATCCTGTCAAATAAATTAAATCGTGCCGCACCTAATCGACATCAATGGTATCGATTCGGCATAACCAGGACTAACCTTATTTTAAGCGTCCTGTCTTTATCTTTCTTTATCGAAAAGACAAGGACAGAACGCTTACATTAAGTTTAGTCCTGTCAAATAAGTTAAGATGTGCTTTACCGAATCGGTACCAATATCTTGCATAAATTTTACATTGTACCACTATCTACTCCCTATACCTACTAAGTATTCTAATAGATAAAGTTTCAATATCAGTCTACTGCTGGAGGTTAGGTCTTTCCGAGGGCAAGCCACATTTTTCTATCCTCAGCCACCCACGTCCCGGCACGGCAATCAGTTTTAGTTCGTCAGCTCGCGCAAAGGGCGCAGCGCAGCGCAGGCGGTTAAAAAGCAGCAAGTTACAACAAAAAATACTAATCACCAAGTTAAAACTAACATAAAATAAAGTAAAAAGTTACAGTTGTAGATAAGTAAGTAATAATGATATAATTTTTTGTGAAGATTTCATTTCAAACGCATAATTCCGTTTTCGAGAGAATTGAGTTTTACAGAATGAAATTAGGTACAATCCTTAATGAAGATATGATTGATTTGATTACTTCTATTTTTACCAGAATTTTCTGGTGGCTAGTTTGAGCAACAAACTGAGCTAAATATACTATTGATCGACCCCTGTTAGGGACACCTCTATCCTCTATCTATGTATCCAAAACAATTTACAGCATAGACAATACAGCCCAGAAAGACGTCAATTGTTCAAAATCTTGCGTAAAAATAATTCTGTCAACAATCGAAACGGGATACTGCAATCCTATTGGCTCTTCCAATCTTACGTATAGCGCCACAAAATTATCTTTCCCGAAGACGAAGACTCTAACGTAATGAATATAGAAGCCATTTTGGTTTGGCCTACCGAAACATAATTTTGGAGTGGCGAATTGTATCTGCTGGTTCAGTCAGATCTGGCTGGCTCGGATAGAAATCGGTCGCCTTTTATGAGGAGTCTGTATAGGCTGTATTCGTCTATGATTTATAGCAACCGGGAAGAATTATCAGAGAGCGCTTTACAAGACGTGAGGATCCTGGTGGTATCAGGGCCGCAGAACGTCTTCACAGATGACGAGCTGGCCTGCCTGAAGATGGTGGTAGAGAGAGGCGACTCAGTGTTGGTCGCCATGTCTGACGGAGGCGAGGAGAAGATGAATACAAACATCAACTTCTTCCTGGAGGAGTACGGGATTATTGTTAATAATGGTGGGTTTTACATGGATATCCTTTTTAGGGTTCCGTAGTCAACAACAAGGAACCCTTATAGTTTCGCCATGTCTGTCTGTCCGCGGCTTAGCTTAGAGACTATTAGTACCAGAAAGCTGTTATTTGGCATGGGTATAAATATTTATCACGTCGATAAAGTAATACAGTAAAACGTTGAAAAAGATTTTTTTTAGGGTACCTCCCCTACACGTAAAGTGGGGATGATTTTTTTTCTCGTCTATCCCCTAGTGGGGTGTCGTTGAATAGGTAATTTTAAAATATTGGGGGTGTGAGAATATCATTTTTCGATCCAGGGTTTCGTTTGCGAAATATTAAGCTTAAAAGTGTTTATTTTTGTTAGAGTCAAGTGTCCCCTCCTCTGACAGCGAAACGGTTGTATTTGGAGACGTGAAAAAAATCACGGCAGTAGATACATAACGAAATTAAAAGGAAAACTATAACAGCTAAGTAGGCTTTACAAGTTAACGAGTACAGATCGCGCCAAACTTTTAGTCCCCTCTAAACACGGGGCAATTCGCATCGGCAGGAACAAAATGATGGACAATCCGGCGTCCAATCGACTGAGCTGCCGCTGCTTTTTAGGGTTCCGTACCCAAAGGGTAGCCAACGGGACCCTATTACTAAGACTCCGCTGTCCGTCTGTCTGTCCGTCTATCACCAGGCTGTATCTCATGAACCGTGATAGATAGTTGAAATTTTCACAGATGATGTATTTCTGTTGCCGCTATAACAACAAATACTAAAAAACAGAATAAAATAAATATTTAAGGGGGCTCCCATAAACGTGATTTTTTTTGCCGTTTTTATAGATAATGGTACGGAACCCTTCGTGCGCGAGTCCGGCTCGCACTTGGCCGGTTTTTAAGTCACTTTTTGTAGACAACATTTTTTTTTACATATAGCTTACATTTAGCTTTTACATTTTACACCTGCCATTGCAAAGGGATAAAAACACAACTGCTAACTTCCAGACTGCGTGGTGCGAGCGAAGTATCACAAATACTATCACCCAAAAGAGTGCCACATCTCCAGCGGGATCCTGAACAGAGGCTTCCTGAAGTTACTGATGAAGATGCCCAACTACTCCAGCGAGTCTGATGATTATTTGTGAGGATTTACTTCTTTATTACAATAATTTTCAGGTGGTAGAGCCGATTCTGGGCTCGAATGTGGAGGACCATCTTGCTCGCATACCACCCCTAAGTTATTCTGGGCTCGACTGTGGAGGACCATCTTGCTCGCATACCACCCCTAAGTTATTCGGGGGAGAGTAAGAGGACAGCTCTCAAGCAGAGGACGAAAGCGCTTGCCCAGAAAGTACCTAAAAAGTGGAGGTATCACTTTGACCACTTAGGTACGGGTACTCACGACGTCACGCCGGAACACGACGTGTCGCTTGGCGGCACGGTGTCGTCATGAGCAGGGCCGTCCTGGGGCACACTGAGTTTGAGGGGCTATTTTGATGAAAACATCGGTGTGGTGTGTTTTGCTGGTTATATTTGATGAAAATTGATGGTACTGTAAATAATATGAGCTTAAATTGTGCAAAGACAAATTGTTGCAAAACCGTTCGAACGAAAACCTCAAATAGATGTGGCTATTTTATTTCTATGTATTTGTACATATTGTTTATATCTGCTTTATTTAGTGTAAATATAGGGAAATTATCATTTGAAATGTTGGCACTCTGAGGCCCCGTGAAACCGGGGGCCCAAGGCTAGTGTCTCCGGTGCCCTTATGGAAAAGACGGAACTGGTCATGAGTGTGACAAACCACGGCCGTAGCCAGTTGAAGTGAAAAGATTGTCAGTCAGGCTTGATCTAACTATCCAGGGTGCGCCGGGGTTATTAGAACTAATCAGGGGTTGTATCTCAGTTTACGCCACTGTCTATATAATTATTATAATATAATAATTACTTTTTTTTCGGTTATTTATCATTTTATTATTGTATTATTTTTCTTGTATTTTTTGTGTTCCTCCTACCTGCAATATTTTTGTTAAGCTTAGTGAGATGGGGTAATCTGAAAACCAGCGCTGTAACGTTGCCTTCAACTTACAGCAAATGCTGAGATTTCTCCATTTTGCCCACAAATAGGGTAATTTATTTTTGTAACTTATTGTAAGTATTTAGTTTTGTGGCAAATAAGTTAAATTTTCTTTCCTTCTTTCTTTCTGTCTGTTTGTCCGCAGTACATATTGCTCAGAAAGTACTAGGCCGAGTCTGATGAAAATTGATTTCGAAATAGTATATATACTGTACCTCAAAGTACTCCACGCCCTTCTTACCAGTTTAAAAATATTATTAAGAGTATTTAAGAGAGTAGTGAATGTAAAAGTTGAGTTACCTCTTTTTTACAGTTGCAGTTCTGTCATTATTCCGTAAAGACCTTTTGTTCCACATGTAATCCCCAGAGAAGAGCCAGCGACCCCCAACTTCATCTACCCGTACGGAGCGACCCTCACCGTGAAGAAACCAGCTGCAGCCCTGCTCTCCAGCAGCGACGTCTGCTATCCTGTCAAACGACCAATCGCCGCACTCTATACTTCGGAGAGAAGTGGGGGTAAGTTGATACCCGGGGTAAGTTTAAACCCGGGTAAATAGGTGGCTGAGGTAAATATATTCCCAGTGTAAATAGGTGCCTGAGGTAAAAATGCACAAGGGGTAAAAAAGCTCACCGGGTAATGGGTAAATTGCTGCCCGGGGTAAATAAGATCCCAGGGTAATTGGTGCCCTGGGTAAATAGCTAAAATGGGGCCTGAGATAAATTGCAGCCCGAGACGAATTGATCCCCCGGGGTAAATTGATGCACTGGCCGATATTGGTGCGATCTGGATATTATCATAGATTGGCTTTTCAAGGGTCGACGAAGGGATAGTGCAACTGATGTCCACCTACCTTGTTGACGCGAACTGTACGCCTTCTCTAATTCTCCCCGCGATCATGAATGCCATGCGCTTTCCCCGAACAGTCAGCCCACCGGACAGATAGATATTATCTATCTGAAATATCCCTAATTCATAATTATAACACATCCAACACGAATTTAAAAATATTTTTAACGTTCGGCGTCACCGAAAATTTTGTGTATTCGTTCTTTACCTATAAATCACCTTCACCTTTCAGCTGCATCACATAGCTGTTTTTTAGTTGCACTGCAAAAAGACACAAGCTGAAGCTTAGTTTTCTGTCGACATCTGTAATAATATAACTTTTTCTTCCAGGTAAACTCTTTGTGATAGGTTCTGGGCACTTCTTCGCGGACCAGTACCTCGAAAGTGAATGCAACGACCTGATCCGAGAGCTGGTGTTCAACTATTTAGGCGGGGTCTCCGACCTGCACTTACATCCAGTAGACGTGGAGGACCCAGATGTGAGTCCTCGACAAGGGATACCCAATATAAATAAGTTATATAAATAAGGTAATATTGGGGGAGGTTATCATGTGTGTGCCGGATAAATACGTGGAGCGCCGCCGGTGGCCGCCGCTTCTGCGGTTGCCACGCTCCGGGACCAGCCTGCTGTCCGAGGCACCACTGTCGCGCGCGCTTCACACTAACGTTCAATCTCATCGAGGAATTGATCGATCCTTTCTGTTGTGCTCTGAGTGATTTCACAAAGACAGCTATGTACATTGTGTGTTATAATTATAATAGTGTATAAATGTATAATTTATAAATAAGTTCATGTTGAAAGATCGCATTCTATCGCATTAGGTTATCCTGTAATGATAGATAAAAAAGTTGAGCACATCTATCAGGTGGTAGAGCTGATGCCGGGCTCGACTGTGGAGGTACCACCATCTTACTTGGAGACCCCCTCGAAGTAATTCGGGAGAGAGTAAGAGGACAGCTCACAAGCAAAAAACCAGGAGGCCCACCATGCCTGGGACCGATGGATGGCGGTATATCCATCCCTAATAACCGGGCCTTATATGGAATAGACTGGTGATGGGCAGCGGCGTCACTGGTGCGAGGGTTCCGGCACCGCGCTCAACAACCCGCCTGCCCAGCGTGTGTGAGTATGGGCAATTCTTCCAGGATGACCGCCGGGAGTGGCAAAGTCCTTATGTCCAGTAGTGGACGAACTAGGCAGGGATGAATGGATGAATGAGCACTAGGCCAGTACCGCGCCTAATGGAAAGCGTAGAAGAGACCTAGAATGAGAGACCCTCGCCCAGAAAGGTCTATCTACGGAAACGGTAACGGAAACGGTAACGGAAACGGTAACGGAAAAATGGGTGATATTACGCAACAACCTGCAGCCACTCCCTCGATTAACCCGGTACGGTTTTTTCATGAGGATGGTGACAAACCACGGCCGAAGCAAAAAAGGATTGGTCAATTGCTTTGGTTTTGGTCTAATATTCCAACGTATGCCACGCGTATTTGGAGTAATCCGTAGTTGTATCTCAGTTAAAGGTCATTAGATGATGATTAGAATGATGAAAAAAATAAGAAGCGTTGAAGCTTGCCGGAGAAGAAAGGTTAAGGTAATTAACGAGGCTTCCGAAATGGAAACACGTGTATAACTCAATTTGATGAATGTAAATTAAGCGAAAAAATGTGCCAGGATTAAATATATATGCCTCCCCGTCTGGAAAAGAGGCGTGCTTAAGAGACGTCATCACACCCAAACCTCCATACAAACGCTGTCACCACATTGTGGAGTATCTGTGGCATGTTATTATAATATTTTGGGTTGAGTCCATTAACAGTATCTAGATCTATGTATAATTCGAACTTAAAATCGTGAAATTTGAGTATTATCTTAACAACAATCCCCTAAAATAAGTAAATTTAACGGTTTTTTACCAAAAGTGTAGCCGAATGTGCTTTTATTGTTTGAGATTAAATCAAAAACATCGAAAATGTTATCTGTAATAACAAAAAATAATGTTTGAAAACGCCTACAGTCTTGCCAAAATCAGGTTTCTCCCGAAACAAGTTTTCCCGCGGCGAAATCGGCACGATTGTATTGTCCTCGCAAGATTCATAGAGCGTGCACGTTAAAACGAAATGAAACAGCATAACATTTGGCCACGCCCACAACTGAGTTTCATTAAAAGAAGATGAACGAACTCTGTATTAAAAAGGTTTACACTCGATATTGACAAGATGTCATGTCTTCATGTCTTCCCTAGATCAACGAGTACCGTACATTGGGCGATACCATGTTCCTCAGCAAGATTCTACTGCCACAGCCCGCCAGTGCACCACCGCCGCGCCTCACCGGTCTACATCCTCACGCGCTCTTCAAGTGGCAGCTGTTCTCGTTGAACCTGGCCGCTTGTGAGTAGATGGTCATTCTCTTGCGTTTTGATCAGGCTGCTAATTATTATTTATTATTTTCCTACACTTGTTCAGATTATTCAATTCACTGCTATTTAATAACAATTACGTAGTAAATAAATAACTCATCTCCTGTTTCGATCGCATACATACAGGTCTCCCCGAGTAATACTTTATATTCTCTGCCCCGAGTATTCCCTTCCAGCTTTGATTACTTTTAATCTTGATCCCTACTGAACACTTTTTACAAGTAGTTCTTTTTCTATTACGAGTACTATACTGAAATACTCATTTATTGGTAAATTTTATTATTAAAAAGTAATTTTATATTATAATTATTGTTATAGTTGTTTTATTAGTTATTATATTACATTATATAAATTTTACATTGACATTTTAAACATTCTACATTATATATTTTGACGGAGGTAATCCACTCAGAGCACCTGTCCGAAGAGCACCTGCGCGAATAGCACCTAGCCTAGTCCACGAAGAGCACCTAGGTGAACCCGGGTGCTCTTCGTGGATTAAAATTTATTTTTACATTTTGGTCCACGAAGAGCACCTATGACTCAGCAACCTACTTCTTATACAGGACGTTAATAAATGAAAGATATCGTTAAAAAACACTAAAATGTTTGTGATGTTTGTAAAAAAGTTTGTGAGTAGTTTATTCCCAATTATCGCAAGTCAATTTAATGATTAAACCACTAAAACACATCGTGCATGTGTAACAATATAGTAAATGAAAGCGTTATAGTAATAAAGACGTCTATTTTCTATAAATAATAACTGCGGGATAGATCTAAATACAATTATATTAATTAAAAAGGAACACATTAGATAAGTAATACATTAAATAAATTAATAATCACTTGCTCCCGCTGTCGACTGTACCAACAAAATTTTTGGAAACTAAAAGGAAATCAATTTCATAAATAAAATATTTCTTGGAAACTGGAAGAATTAATGTATGGAGTTTTGATTTTCTAGAGAACAAAAGAATTGGAAACCCAAGGCACCACCCCTTTCATTTAATAACGTCCTGTATAACAAATACATCCCAGAAAAAGGCTGCTGAGTCATAGGTGCTCTTCGTGGACAAAAATGTAAAAATAAATTTTAATCCACGAAGAGCACCCGGGTTTATCTGGGTGCTCTTCGTGGACTAGGCTAGGTGCTATTCGCGCAGGTGCTCTTCGGACAGGTGCTCTAAGTGGATTACCTCTTTTGACGAGGGTTGTCATTTTCTTAGAATAAATTCTTTGGTTATGTAAGCACGCCATACCGTCTAACAACCTTCTAGCTTCAACTTGGTGAGCGCGTTTTTTATTTCGTTTAATGTTTAAAACCTCGATCTATGTTTATTTTTTAAACGATTATATTAAATTTCAGTACCAGAAGTACTAGGATTGTATGACGCGCTAGGAGTAAAGCACGAGCCATTAAGATTGATCGCTCCACAGTTTGAAACACCTCTACCACTTCTTCAACTCGCTGTAAGTTGCAATTCCTTGGACTTAAATATAGTTAAAAAAAAATTCAATGCAAGTGCTCGTAAAGGCCCACTTTTTATGCATCAAAACCGAACAGAAAGTCGATTATTTTGCCCTAGGGCTTTATTATTATTTTTTTTAAATTTATTTACAATGGTTGGCTAACCTGCAACCTTTCCTGTGTACCATAAATTTTATACTTTTTTCTTACTGTTTAACGGCTCTGGATACAGTCCTTTTGAGCCAATTATAATTTAAAGTTCATCGTCCTTGTAATTTATTCCTTTTTAGCCCTTGTAGCATAAACTACTATGAAAATATGCCTACTTATCATTATAGTTCTTTCTTTCCCTACTAGAAAGAAAGAAAGAAAGAAAACAGATTTATTGCCAAAAAAAAAAAAAAGTGTTACAATGAAGACATATAAATAATTAAAAGACAAACTTACGAACTAAATTTAAAATAAACAAACTTAAAAGAAATACAATGTCGATTAAATATTCTTTGTTCTTTTTGGCAACAGGTGGCACGCTCAGCTGTGCTGCTAGATTAAAAAACTAACAGCGCTGTTTTTCAACGTACACCCAGGACAAAAAATATACAAATTTCTATTCAATAAATTGCAGAAGGCGCATAAATCATAAAATTTGGAAAAAAAATACTAGATGGCGTCACGTGTATCTACATCACGATATCTCTAAAATGTGTTAATTGGTTCATTTGTATGAAAAACTAAATGGCGCTACACACACTGACCCTCTTATTAGAAGGTCCACGCGCACCTAGCCGCGGCCAAAAGCTACTGCAAAATATAATCCTCATTTATTCAAGTTCGTGGTGGGTTCTTCCAGAAACGTCCCCCTGCTGTCACTGAGTTCAAATGCAAATCGCTCAATATAGCCCCGGGTTCTCTTTGTACGTTCAGGTGTTCCCGCCAACGTTCCGGGAACCGCCCCCGCCTCCCCTGGAGCTATTTGACCTGGACGAAGCGTTCAGCTCGGAGCGGTCACAGCTGGCTCGATTAGCCAATAAGTGTCTCCAGCCTGCCAATACAAGGATGGGTCAAGGTACTTACAGGGGCTGTTCAAGGTTTGAGTCTAGTGGTTTGAACGTGTCCCCTCAGCCAAACGTTGCTCTTCGCGCTGCTGCTCGTTACCGTGATGCTGTTGCCCTACCCAGCCACACACTGCTCCACTCGCCTCACTCATCACTACACTCTTCGCTTTGCCATGCGCCGCACGCAATTCATGCGGTGGCATACCTGCAAAAATCAACCGTAAATGAGCGTTTGATGCGTACAGCGTGCGCGTAGTGCACATGCGTGTGGTCGGCTACTTGTCGTCACATTGCCAGCCCTCAAAACGCACAAAAAACTGTCAAAAACGGGAGCAGTGGGCAACGCAAACGGCGTGAGATGTCCCTCACCATTTCCCTCGCTACAGGTCGAGCGTGTGGCTGAGGCTAATTTCGAGCACTAATCTGGAGGTCACGGGGGCCGTATGGGCACATTTGTGTTAGGTCTGGATGCTTCATAAGATCATAAGGCACGTTAAGTTATGGGTCCCTAAGTGCACGAAGTACGGCGATACTTCACCACCCATCATGCTGGGACGTAATAATCTTCGGTGAAACGTGGGTGAGTGTGTGCTGTGACTTTTTTCACAATCTACACTCGTAAAAACACCTTTCAGGGATTCATATCGTAAAGATAAATATTGGGCCTAGGGGACAAGAATTTTTTGGACAAGAGAAAATAAAGACATTCTGATTTCGTCACCATTTTGTTGCCTCACTTTGTTTACTAGCTTTTGCCCACCGCTTTGCCCGCGCTGTTTTAGTTTGTACCAAGATAAAAAGTAGCCTATGTCACTATCCGGTCCATAAACTATCTCTATGCAAAAAATCACGTCGATCCGTTGCTCTGTTGCTGCGTGAAAGGAGGACAAACCAACAAATACACTTTCGCATGTATATATAATAGGGTTACAGTATTATAAAAAGCGTCTGTGTACATGTATGGCATACACATAACGGACCCAAGGGTTTCTTAACGAAGACTCGGTCAGTTTCTGGCTGTGTCAAAAACTAGTGAGCCGATTGCGTTGGAAAGGTAGAAAGTACAGAAACGACATTTTAAACAAAACCCAATTACTGAAGCCGCACATGTCGACCGCGTACACCTAACAGACTTTTTAATTGCAGGCGACATGTCCCGTCAGACCGAAGCTGAGCTGGAGTACTTCGTGAGAGAATGTGGTCGTGTACTCCGACTGTCACGAGCCTTACCTGCTGATGACACGACCCCGGCAGGGAAACAGATCCTTAACCAGCTAGCTGTGCAGCTGGCCACTTATAAGAAAATAGCGCCGAGGGACTAGGATCTCATAAATGTTTAAGAATAACGTACTCTACTTCTTGAGAAAATCAAATAACATGACCCCAGCTGGCAAGCTGATCCTAAATCAGCTGAGGTTCAGCTGGTCACTTATAAGAAGATAGTGCCAAGGGACTAGGATGTCATAAATGTTCAAGATTAAGACTTTTGAAGAAATACCTGCAGATGACACAACCCCAGACGGCAAGCAAATATGGGTAAACTAGATTGCAGTGCAGATGGCCATATATAGCGTTTAGGGAGGGACTCATGCTAAGGCAGTTGACACGGCCCTAAACGATACATGTCGAATCATAACACGCTGCGTCAAACCAACCCCTCTAAATAAGCTGTACCCGCTAGCTGGAATAGCTCCTCCAGCCGTCCGGAGAGAGGTCGCCTGCGCTGTTGAACTGCAAAAACAAGAAAGCGACAACAGACATCCCCTGCATGAACATAAAATGCCTGCAGCTCGTCTTAAAAACCGTAAAAGTTTTTTGCGCTGCACGAGACCCCTGTCATCCACCCCTTCCGAATTAAGACTCGAACTGTGGTAAGGAAAACACGCACCTCCGGATAACTTTACCACCCCGAAAGAATTTCTCCCTGTAGGAAATAAGCTGCCGTGGCCAACGTGGAAGTCTCTCAACCGACTTCGAGCGCAGGTTGGGCGCTGTACAGAGACCCTCAGCAGATGGGGCATGATAAACGCATCCCACATCCTGTGCGAGTGCGGTGCTCCTTCACAGAACATGCCTCATTTGCTCACGTGCCCAGCATGCCCTGTACACCTGTACGTGGGATGGAAGGAAGGAAAGGCCTCGGCAAATGGAAGGCCTCGGCAAATGCTATGGATGTGGCTGCGTACTGGTCCAGGATTTTGTAAAGGAGCCATTGACACGAAAAGAAGAAGAAGGAGGGACTAGGAACGTATAAGTGTTCAAGAGCTAATGTAAATAAATCCTTGAATGTAACACTATACCAGACAACAATCCCATCCTCAACTAGATTTAGGACTTAGAACTAAAGAAAATAGCGCCCAGGGCAACGACATTATTTTGTTCATCGGCCCAGAGAGAAAATAGTAGATTGTGTAACAAGGGACCAAAATAATTCATTCAGGGCGATAGCGAAGCGAAGGATTCTAAAGTAGAAGCCTAAGCGTAGCGAGGGATTCAAAGTACGTCGCCCGAGGTTAAATAATTTTGGTACCGTGTGGCACACTCTACTTTTCATCCCCCTCTGTATGATAAAAATAAATAAGAGATGCTTTTAGTAGTGGTTTTATTTTATTACCGGTCAGGACTTTATCGAAGCGAATTGCGTTCAAACTTTTAAATTAAATAGTGTTCCAAATTTAAAAGTCATTTCGTCACTGTTATTAAGTTAGCTGGAATGACCCATTCTACTCGCACTTATCGAGGAACCCTTTGCCTCTTCGAATAGATGAGATGAAATAGTATATTTCGTGAAGAGTATAAAATGGCGGATTTTCTTACCCGAGGAATGAAGCTAGTTTCGACGTGAGCCGAAGGCGAACGTCGAAAGCTTTCATTCTGATGGTAAGAAAACCCATTTTTACTCGTTGCGAATGATACTTTTTCTACTACCTGATTTATGTATTTGAATTTTTAATTTTTCCTTTCAAATTTAATGTATTTTATGCTGGTTTAGCCACGCGTTTTCTAAAGAACACAAAATCATTTTCAAAACATATCAAAAATATGACATACAGAAGAAATAAAGAAATACACAAGCCTGTACGGCCCCATTGCGCTGAAAAAAAATCAAACTAGACGCGAAAAAAAAGTTGTTGCACTTTGCATAATCAATTTCATACAAATTTCAAATTCAAATTATGTTTATTAAACTCACAACAAAGAGCACGGGAAATATACAAATTACACAGTTTTAAAGATAAATATGCCAATAACGGGTTTAAATTATAAATAAACAACTTGATCACCATGCAAACCTATGGGGCACTTCTAGTTGTTAGAAACTTGGAATTTCGTTTACAGGTAGGTCTTAAAGCACAAACATAGGAAAAAATCTGAAAATTACAAATGTTTAATTATTTCGGAAGTTATCAAAGTCCAATTTAATTAGAACCTTTAGATAAATAAGAGTTTAATAGATCGTAATTGTCAAGTTAAGACCAGTGGGTCTACCGCGTAATTCTCATTTTCATCAACATCAACTTGAGATTGAAATTTGTCGTGCGTGCGACGACGCCCGCCTAACATGCCATCTCTTTTGCACGCGTTGAATTTCGCATGCATTTGCTTGAAGTTGATACAAATGAGAATTACGCGGTAGAGCCCCAGTTTAGCATTCGGATTGTGTAAATTGGTGTAAATTAAGTTGGTCCTTTATAGGACTGCAAATGGAATTATTTGCCATAAGGTTTTTAGGGTTCAATCTCAATTTCAAACGTTTATTCAGGATAAAAAACATAACAGAAATAGCAATTTCAAATGCACCGCCTAACTGCAAGGCAGTTTATTGGCAGTTGGCGCTCTCACTCTTGTAAGAACTGGTCCTTCCAATATATATGATTTTCGCAGTTAGATCAATGATCGATGATCAATCAATGATTATACCCATTGGCTTACAGTACATGTGTTAAGTGGGTCAATTCAACATCCACATATTGTGGGTCACAACCGCAACGTTCGATTTATAAAAGTGCGAGGCACTGACGCAAGATGAGTAGGGTGGTGGTGGGAATCTGTTTTTAGGTAATAATCCGTGTGTGTGGGCTTCCTGTAAACGGTATGCTCCGAACGACGAGAACAACACTCGCCTTGATAATGCCGAAATAGTATCGATGAAACGGTTGGCATATAGTCAAAATAATTTTTGTCTTTTGTCTTGTCTTGTCAACAACAATCACACGTGAATCACACGTCAGCTCACGCGAGTTTTAATAATATTAAACTTCACCCTTTAAAGTTCAAAAACGACACAAAATACAAATAATCCCCTTTTGCCGAAATGACAGTGGGCAAATGACAGTGGGCAAATTGTGGGCCAAGTGGGCCAAGTGGGCCAAGTGGGCCAAGTGGGCCAAGCGCCGCCAAGATCAAGACATATGTTAAATGAAAGTACATAATGTAGTCCTCAAGCAAGCAGAACCACATCAAAATACAACGTGTAACAGAAAGGTGTAACCATATTTGAAGAGCTTATTCAGTCAATGGTATAGAACAACTTTTACTATGGAACAAACCCTGTATCTCGAAAAAAAAATAGACAACTTCATAGAAAAATGCAATGCCGCTCGGCCGAAATGTATGGAAAGACAGATTTTTTTTTTGAGATTACAGGGTTGGCTCCATAGTAAAAGTTGTTCTATACCATTGACTGAATGAGCTCTTCAACTAATATATGGTTACACCTTTCTGTTACACGTTGTATATCCGAGAGATTTCGAGATATGACTAATTATGTTTTACAACCTCAGTTCTTGTAATTAACACGGAACGCCGACGAAAGATTTTGCAAACATAAAAATGTTAATGAATACATTTTTTTTTATTATTTTGATGGGGTTCTGCTTGCTTGAGAACTACATTATGATACATCTTAATATTAACGGCGCTTGGACCAACTCCCATACATGAGCTCTTGTTTCACAATAAACAGAGAGGTACAAAAAGTTTAAAACGTAATTGTTTTTCATTATCTACGTTCCAAAGACTAAAATTCTGCATTTAATTAAAATTTTAATATCATTAATGATAAAAAAAAATTCAAGTGCGAGTAGGACTCGCGCCCTGATGGTTCCGTACCATTTTTTAATGCAAGTGCTCGTAAAGGCCCACTTTTTATGCATCAAAACCGAACAGAAAGTCGATTATTTTGCCCTAGGGCTTTATTATTATTTTTTTTATTTATTTACGAGAAGTTGGCTAACCTGCAACCTTTCCTGTGTACCATAAATGTTATACTTTTTTCCCACTGTTTAACGGCTCTGGATACAGTCCTTTTGAGCCAATCATAATTTAAAGTTCACAAGATTATATTTGTTTTATTTCCTCACACTACGCATTGAAAAACGTAGTATGATTGATACACGGGCGTAAGAGCAATAAATTACTCGGTCCTCGTAATTTATTCCTTTTTGGCCTTGTAGCATAAACTTCTATTAAGGATTAAGGAGGATTCTTGGCACGAAACGTTATGTGCCAAATTCAGGGTTAAATCGTTGCGGCCTCAAAGAAGATGTTTTAGAATAGAAAAAGGAATGCTTCGGTGGTTTGAATATGTACAGAGGGGGCATCTATAAATTACGTATGAAAAAATATATAAAAAAAAAAATTCAAAATATTTTATTAACATAAACAG
The DNA here is from genome assembly GCA_934047225.1 of Ypsolopha sequella. Lineage (NCBI taxonomy): Eukaryota > Metazoa > Arthropoda > Insecta > Lepidoptera > Ypsolophidae > Ypsolopha > Ypsolopha sequella. Next base: position 22,020,350 of record OW204005.1, on the reverse strand, counting down.
TTTTACAATGAGCGTTTTTCTCGTTGTTTTTTTTTTCTTAGTTCTTAACTTTCCTCCAGATGTCAGTGTCCATGTCGCTATAGATAAAATATGTTCCGTAGCAATCAATGTCAAAGTGGTTTTTGGTTTGTTTGGAATCTGTGCAAATTTTGTCTTTGATTCTGTAGCTAAAGAATATGACAGTGCCATCTAGGAATCTTATTTAACATTAAATTTGACACAAGGAAAAACGCTCATTGAAGCAGCATTCAGTGACTCCCAGACTAGACCATGGAGAGTCTGTACCATGGGTGCCGGTAAACGGATTACATGTTTGAGTTTTGACCCCCCTCCCCCTCTAGTGACATTTTTGTGACATTCTCCTCAACGCCCCCTCCACCTCCGTAATTTCACGTGACTTATCATGAGTGAAAGGCCAATAAATTTATCAACGAATTATTTATTATACAAATGTAGAAGGACATAAATCTTAGAACGCAAAAATCAGAAGGAAGATTAACAATTCATACATCCATGGACTATTGCAACTCTCTTGCATTGTCATAATAAGTATAACAACGGGAGAAGTCTCATTGCCTATCCCCTCCAACGGATCAACACTAGCACGAGTAGCACGTGACATTTCTTCAAACCCCTCTTCGTGACCCAAAGTGACACTGGACTACCACCCCCCACTCCCCTAATTCCATCCATCAGCCTAGTTCGTCCACTGCTGGACATAAGCCTTTCCAGGACTTTGCCACTCCCGGTGGTCATCCTGGAAGAATTGCCCATACTCACACACGCTGGGCAGGCGGGTTGGTGAGCGCGGTGCCGGAACCCTCGCACCAGTGACGCCGCTGCCCGTCACCAGTCTGTTCCATATAAGGCCCGGCTGGATATACCGCCATCCATCGGTCCCAGGCATGGTGGGCCTCCTGGTTTTTTGCCTGTGAGCTGTTCTTTTACTCTCCCCCGAATTACTTCGAAGGGTTCTCCAAGTAAGACGGTGGTACCTCCACAGTCGAGCCCGGCATCAGCTCTACCACCTAATTAGCGTCACGTAATTTATGGACGCCCCTAGAGGATGTGACTAAAACAAATTTACGGTGCGCAAGTCAAAGCTCGACCAGTGGGTATTTTCATCAACATCAACTTGAGATTAAAAATTGACGTGCGTGCGACGACGCCCGCCTAACATGCCATCTCTTTTGCACGCGTTGAATTTCGCATGCATTTGCTTGAAGTTGATACAAATGAGAATTACGCGGTAGAGCCCCAAGCTGCCCTATAAAGATGTATGCTGACCAAATTGGCGAGATATTGAAGAAGGGCAATGTCAAGTACCCGGAATAGAAGAGCTTATATGACTAGATTGATGGATGTGGAAGGAGCGAAAGAGGTGTGTCAGGATCGTAGCATGTGGAAATCTGTAGTCTGCCTACCACTCTGGGAGACAGGCGTGAGTGTATGTATGTATGTATGTTTCATTCAGGGTTAAAATACGATATTTTCCTAAAAATTTCAAATGCAATTTTTGTTTTCTCCACAATCGACGACCGATTAGTTTGACCATAATTATATATTTTATAGATATATATATATATATATATATATCTATATTATAATCATAGTTCAGATCTTCCCATAATGTGTCATCTCAAGTATTTATATAATTAGAATTTGTGAAATATCACTATTTCAACGTGAGGTTAGATTACTTTAGGTTAAGTTAATAAAGCTAATTATTGTATCTTTTATAATGTATGTTTAATAATGCCCCATTATCTTCAAGCATTCCTTGAATCATGGTTGCATAAGAAAATAATCTAGGTGTAAGAATGCGCTCTAAAGTAGTAAAAAAAATTGAATACAAAACTAAACCTTATCAAAAAATTACATTACTTCAACAGAGGCGAACATAAAATAGTCATAAAACAAAATTGTTCTTCCGCCTCAAACAAACACACAAAGGTAATATAGCAATGAAGGCATTACTACTGCTTTTTCTAGTTTTTGTTTTCCAAACCCTCGTTTCATCTGACGATGTAAGTAAAAAAATTAAATATGTTAAGCATCAGAAGATTCCAATACTAAACGCAAAAAAATTTATCAAGAAACCAAGTTACACAAAAATACCTATTAAATATACAATTAATAACGACAAAACCAATGAAAAATATACAGTCTTTCAATCATTGCAAAGAGCAAAGCAAGCACAAAGGAGTTATTTTGGAAATGGTCCATTTAATGACGATTTAACAAGGCCAATAAATGTACCAGATAGTTTAATTTTTTCACTTGATTCGAATTTTGAACACAAAACGCGGGTCAAAAAAGTGTTACCCGCATTTTTTCATGAAACTTTACACAGACGCAAAAGAGCTGCTGTTGATCCAAAAAGAGCCCAAAAGGAAGTAGCCAAGGTTGAAGAAAAAAAGAAAGAAATAGTTGAAAAAATAGATCAAAAGGCAACTAATCTAAATTTAAAACCTGAAAATGTAAAAGCCACCGAAAAGAAGGTCGATGAAAAAGTTGTCCTAAAAAGTGCTGCAAATGTACCAACTGCACAAACAAAACCGACTGCTACTAAAAGTAATGTAGAAAACAATAAAAATAATAAAGTTTTACGAAATCGTACAAAAAAATCTAAAAGAACGTCTCATGGGAGACGTAAAAAGCTCGCCAAAAGACAAGGAAAACCCAAAGTTAAGAGACAATTAATTATTAAAAGAGAAGGAAACAGCACGTCTCAGACGCCAGTTCTTTCAAATGTCACCCAAGGAGATCTAACTAAAACCAATAGGTTTTTCAATAGAAAACGTGCTTTAAGAAGAAAATCGAAAGTGCAAGGCGGAAAAGGAAAAAAATCGAAAAGATCAGGCCAATCGAAGAAACACCACCTAAGAGGAAAGAAATCAAAACGACAAGGCAAATCAAAACGACAAAAGTTAAGAAAAGGTAAAAAGTCCAAACAATAAATATATGGATATTAAAGAACAGCGTTCCAAACACAGAGTTCGAGTTCTTTACGATCCATTGCATTCATTACTGAATAAATAAACGATTGGAAAATAAGGATGATTTTATTTTTATCTGTAACCTCTGTCCTCTTTACCAGATACCAGGCGGCTTGTGGCCAGTAAACCAGCTGAGATCGCCGGCTTTCCTTACGTCGTCTCTATTCAAAGGGATGGCGAGCATTGGTGCAGCGGTGCAATCCTAAACCAACGTATCGTCATCACCACAGCTAATTGTGTTTGGAAGTGAGTTGACATGCTCAAAAAAATCATACGAGTCTCTCTGTCAAAACAAATTCTCGGTGTTCATACTTCTTTTTGTATTTTTTCTTCTTCTCATGGTGTCCTCCAACTCCAACTAGTGAAGTTGCGATTGTCAGCTCTTTGTGAAACATCATCATGGATGAATAAAACACTTTACTGGTTCACAAATTTTACTGTTTTACCCAACTAGTTTCGCCTTATTGGCATTCTCAAGGGATTAGATGGTTGATCAGACAACATTGCTGTCATTCTTTACTTTCATCCACACACTTGATAAGGCGAAACTAGTTGGGTAATAGTAAAATTTGTGAACCAGTACAAGTGTTTTATTCATCCAACTAGTGAAGGTTGGCAGTCAGTTTGGCTTAATTGTGTCTTCTCTTGTGCAATTACTCAATTCCTGTCCATTCTCGGATGTTGCACAGCCGGGACATTTTTTTTTCGATTTGGTTCCCTTTTCTTGCGATTTTGCCCATCATTATAAGTTGGAGTACATGTTCCAGGTACGCCAATTCTTCTTTATCTTTCAATAGTTCGCATCATCGGTTTCTGTTCACCTTTCGGTCTCAGACGTTGTGTTTTATGCAGTTAATGCTTCTATAGATACTTTTATTGAAGTCATTCTTTGTGGTCCAAGCTTAGCTGCCTGCAGCAGGTCTGATCTAACATCGCAGACTGTTATACAACATATATAGTATAGTAGGTAAGTGGGAAGTACAGTGGAGACCGCATCAAGACACATTGGACTTTGTACCTATCTTATATTCTTCTCTGCAGGGGCTACCACTTGATGTGGTCTCCACTGTAGAAGGTTTTTTATTCTCTATGTTAATATTCCAAATTCAAATTTTCTAATAATCCATTTAAAATATAAACTTGAAAAGTGTTGCGATTTTTTTGATGGGAAGTTTTTTTTTTGTAAAAACTAGGAGGGTTGCCTCGTTCTGCTCCGTTTCGCTCGGCTCCCCAAATTTATTTACACGTACTAAACCTAATACGCTCCACCTCGCTCCGCTCGTCGTCGTACCTGTTTTTGGTTTTTGGTGAAAAATATTCGATTTAATTTTCATACTTTACGATCTCCCTCTACATTTACACTGTAAAGTTTGTATCTTGTATCTACCTGAGGTATCTTGTATCTACCTGAGGTATCTTGTATCTACCTCAGGTATCTTGTATCTACCTCAGGAAAAAGGGGTATAGAAATGAGAAAGTTTCCCTTATTACAGTAGTGCTATTTACAAGGCTCAGGTTAGCTGAGCTAACTGCTGAATGAAGCGAAAAAATCTGTGTTAGGTTTACATGTAAATAAATTTGGGGAGCGAGGCGACCCTCCTAATTTTAACAGAAATACGATATGCCTAGGCAGATCATGATATGCCTCATTCTACGATGTGCCGACAACATATCCATCCCTAAGTCACAAAATAGATACAACCAGAAGGCCGACTCGAGCGACGGAGCAAAAACAGACGCACACATGCATAGACGTGTACGTATGATGATCTCGGCAGAATTTCGTATTGGCATTCACCCGAGTATCTCCGAGATCGTCGTATGTACGCGTCTATGTGTGCGTGTGCCTGTTTTCGCTAGTTATGTGGAGTGAATCTTCTGTAAGTGGTTATTTTGTGCCTAATAATAAATGAGAACCTCGTGAAAGCCGAAACCGAGAAGAGGAGGAAGTATCTCGACCTGGCTCACGAGGTTACCGACATGTGGGGCGTGGCATCCACCGAAATAATCCCAGTTGTTTTATCTGCGAACGGGTTAATACCAACCAGTCTCGAAACCAACCTGAGACGGTTGGGATTCCGTGGCAGTTCGCTTCCAGCGCGGATGCAGAAGGCGGTTCTGCTCGATACTGCTCGCATCGTTCGCCGGTTTCTTTCCCTGGGGCTCTGAACCTTGGTCGACTGTGCTTCTGCCGAGGGATGTACCGTCTCTCTCTCTTTAAATTCTTTTGGCCAAGAGGGAGAGACGAGATCAAAAATTCTCGAAATAATAATAATAAAATTCTTTATTGCACAAGATAAAAATTTCGTACATAGGCGAGCTTAATACTATTTAGTATTCTCTACCAGCTAACCTTTGGTAATTGGGAAGTTGTTGCGGGTAGTGCCATGATGTCAAAATATTATAGGGTACCGAAGTAAGTGCCGGGCCTTAAGGCGCTACGGAAAAAAATACGACTCTTTTAGAACTTGCATATCTACTTCGGTAAAGAAGGTATTATTTTGATAAAATAGTATGTTGTTTTTGGAATCTTTTTCTAGGGATTTGTTAAACAGAAACATGATTGGAGAAACTCGGCTCGATAAAAATATTTATTGAAATGAGATCATTTTCGACACCATTTCTCCTGGTTTGACAATTTGGAATGACATATGGACTGCAATTATAATTTATTAGATGGGTTTTAACAGTATCTAGTACCTGGATAAACGAAATTTTTAATAGCAACTGCAGTACATTTTATATTAATAAAAAACTGACTTTTTGCTACGTTTCCACGAATCCGTCCCTCTCGCACTGAGGGTTTCTTCGCATATGGAGTAAAAGGGACGCTAAAACATTTACATATCGCCTTCAACAAAACAGACTAGTGCCGGCCACCGCTGTCAATGGTGCGAAGGTTTCGGCACCGCGCTGCGTGTGTGTGTATGGGCATCACTGTCATGAAGACCACCAAGAGTGGCAAAATCTTGGAAAGGCGTGTCCAGCAGTGGATAGATGGATGGGAACTATGACAGAAATTAATTTCTATCTTTGAACACTTGGCGATTTATCCATCGCAAAGACATATAAGTTAACATTATATAATTGCAGTATAGAAACGCAGAAAGAAAAGTAAATCTGGATATGAGGAGCTCTGAACCGGGGTACGAACCCGGGACCTCTCGCTTACCGGGTGATTGCTCTACCAACTGAGCTATCCAGTGGGTCTACTGCGTAATTCTCATTTTCATCAACATCAACTTGAGATTGAAATTTGACGTGCGTGCGACGACGCCCGCCTAACATGCCATCTCAAGTTGATACAAATGAGAATTACGCGGTAGAGCTAGGGTTGCCAGATGTCCGGTTTTGGACCGGACAGTACGTTTTTTTTAACGCCTGTCCGGTTTAGAAAATTTTGGAAAACCGGACAACAGAATGTCCGTTTTTTTTAAATACGCGTTATATATATACCTCACTCACGAGATGGTACAATATGTGTGCAGTGTTCCCGTCTCCAAAGCCTTCGTATAAAGAGTTATTAGCGTAATGAGTAATGTATGGACTCACGAAAGAAATCGACTAGGTGTGAATACCGTAAAAAGCGAATTATGTGTTTTCAGTTGCATTGAATTTAAAGAAAAATAAACGTTTATTAAAAGTAGTAGCATCTAATGTATACTAAGTATTTGATTGTGTTCACCCTCAGTAATTTCCAGTAATTTTCTCAATTTTCTCAGTAATTTTCTGATCTGGGCAAAATCAAAGGCAAGACCCCCCTTTCGACAAATTGTACCAAAAAAATCATACCCTTTGGTTCGGTTTTTTTATCTGGACCATCTGGCAACCCTAGGTAGAGCCCCAGGTCTCAACACAACTCGTGTTATTTACCGATGTGCTTTCCCATACTGCAATGATATTTATAGATACCCACTTTACAGTGAGCCACTTGGCGCCTAGAGGACGCTAGTGTATTCAAAGCTAGTCAAAGACCATGATGGACGGGGTTTACTTTACCGATAGTCGTTCATAAACTCACACCGAGTTGGGTTTCCTACCCGGGTCGCAACACTAACCCGTTCAATAATGAACTCGCGTCTCAACACCGACCGTTCAAAAATGACAGTGTCGCTACACTGGTGTCGAATTTTTCAACATCAACTCTGAGCAGGGTTCACAAGGTTCGTATAGGCTCCAAACGTCATGAAACGTCACCTGACATTCACGTTAATTTTTGTAAATGACATGACGTTAATTTTCGTACCGAGGAGGTCTTCTCAACGTTATAGTTGATATATTTACGTAAAATTTCGTACAGAAGGGGTCCTCTCAACGTTGTTATACAAAATATAATGAAAAAATGACAACTGACGTTTGGAGTGTTGCTACACGACGAAACCCGTTCAAAAACTCAACGTTACAACCCCAGTGTTCCTACCCAGCCCAGGGTTATTTAAGGTGGCTTCGTCGGAATAATTAGCAACTCGATTCGTGATGGTTGAAATTTCAAACAAAACCATATTAAAATAAAGTCCTTATCAGCTCGCACTGCAACATGGCTATTACGTCAGTCGCTGCGGCTGACAAGTGCAAAAATAGTGTGTTTTTAATTTATTTTATCCAAAATAAAATTAATTTCCAAGAACTGAGAAAACCAAATCATTTAATATTATTTTGTCTAGAAGTTTATAAATTTTCATACTGTTTCGATAAAAACTGCAGCAGTTATGTTGTTACAAGTGAACAACAATTCGAGAAATAAGGGTAAACTTAGAATTTTCTTGCTTCACTTCTGTATGTTATAATGAAATTCAAGAAAAATCACATCACTATTTGTATCATGCAGATTACTATGTATTTTTCTTCTGTTGAAAAATGCTATTGTTACCGTATAAAATGGTTACAAAGTTACTTCGTTCAAGGTCGTTGGCGTTGGTAGAAACCTTAAGGCCCTTAATATCGCCAAATGGGTACTTTCTAAAGCCTACTCCTCTTTTATGGCCAAACCAAAAATATTGAAAAAATGTATTATGGATTTTCAACTCTAGGACAACATATGCAACATTTTTCTTTTTCGTACCACCAAAACTTCTATACGAAAAATTGTTTTAACATAATGGTGTTTTTTTGCTTGAATTCCCTACTGCTCCTAAGCGGCTTAGGCGATTTAATTCATTTATGCTTTGATAAATAGATAAACTTGATAGCTATAAATATAACATAGAATTATTCAATCGAACAATCACGTCCGTGTGAAAAGTATTATTTTCTCCTATTTTGCCCTATCAAGGACGCAGCGAGCGTCGTAACAGCCACCACGCATTGTGCACTGATATGAACGTTATTTCAATGTAATTTCCGTTGATATTCGTACAGACAAACATCGAGCTGCTAATTTGGCGACGGTAATCGCCTTAATGAACGCACTTCCGACTTCTCTTAGGTCAGAGGGGCTGAGTCACATGAGCGTCCGGGCGTGCTCTAGATACGCCCAGTCTGGCGGCATCCTCACGCCGATAGAGCTGGTGATGAAACACTCTAACTGGAGCATACGGAGTGCGCCACAGAACGATGTTGCGCTCGTACGTACCCTGAAGCCGATTGGGTATGTAATAGGTATACACCGTGTAATGATGACCTGCTCAGAAAATGAAACCACGTATAGGGGATGTTATGAGGGTTCTTTCTACTAAATTTCATTTCGACATTCCTATTAATACATCTACAAATTAATAATTAATTTAGTTTCGCTCACAAGTGCAACGTACTAACCACGTTTTTTTAACAGGCTTAAAAAATGCGATGTTGCCGCTTCGTGCAGGTTACTGACATGTAGTAATACTGGAAGGCAAGGTGCACACTTGGAACACGATTTATTTTGTTCGAGAAAACAAATTTCTGTAAACAGAAATATTTTCTCGAAATTGTTTTTTTTTATGGCTTTGTAGAGTTATTCCCTACATGTGGTTTCATTTTCTGAGCAGGTCATCATTACACCCAGTATACAAGGTGACTTTTTGACCATCGTCCAAATTCATATTGGTGGCTTGGTAAGTGATCAGTATCATGGATCAATAACAATTTTTGTAAAATACGTAAAATGAAATTTTGACTCCCCATAGTGATTCACTCGGAACTGGAAGTCAATTTCTATGGGAAGCCGAAATTTCATTTTACAGATTTCACAAAAATTTTTATTTATCCAAGATACTGATCACTTATCAAGTCTCCTTGTATATCATATATTAGGTATGTTTAGGTACATATCTATATGTGCCACGTTCAAATATTAGACCGCCTCTATTATTTAAGAGGCTTCAGAAGCAAAACTGCCTTTAGAGACGTTTTTGAATTGCTTTAAACTTTCTATATGAATATTACAAAACTTCGAAAAAATAAATCACATTTATTGACCCATGTCCCGTAATTGTGATGTTTTAAGACTGTACCTGAGCCTAGAGCATGACCAACTCCAGGCTATCTAGGATTCGTTTGAAGAAATTCGGACTCTCCTTGTATTGAAAAAAAATTATTTGGTTTATTAAACTTTTCTCTAGGGATCTTACGTATAAACAATGTTCTAAGATTTATACTTTTGACAAAAAAAAATGTTTTGCACCCTCTTTTTTTTTTGTTTTGCAATCGTTCGCTTCAAGAACGCGGTTAAGAGATCAACTTGTTTTTTTTTTCATAAAATAGGTAGTAGAAATATGAAGGTATATCACCTAAATTCAATGTTTTTTCCCCTACAAAATATTTCAGTATTAGCTAAAAACACCAATTTGTTGTTTCGCTGCGTGATCACTAGTATTAAGCGTCCAAGAAAAAGAGGCCAAAGAGCCAACATATAATCGCCTCTATGAAAAGCAAATAAAGTCTTTGCAATTAGACTTATTGTGCTGGACGGGTAATAATAAAAGTTGCTAGAGTATGCCATCTTCTTAAAACCTTTAAAGCTCTAACCTACAAGTAAATAAATACCTTTCAAATGCTTTGAAATGGTTTAAAAAACTGATAAAATTTTTAAACATTTAAAATTCAAAAAAGTCAAGGTTACAACTTGAACACAGACACGAGCAATACAAAAATCTAACTGTTCACGCCACAAGCGTGACGCATGCGCATGGGTAATCTCGCACCACAGCGCCTCGTGCCAAAGGACTCGTGCGCCGGCGCTTGTTTTCTCTTCCGCGCCAGACGTCTATCGAAGCGCACGTGTGAACATTGTTCGCGCCGCGACACGCCGATAAATCTCGCGTACCTCGCGTTCATACCAGTGTCGTGTTCTCATTACTCCACCAACCAATACATCCTGCCCAAGACCAGCACAATCTTCATCAGCCCAACAAGAAGGGACGCCACGCGGCGCATTCGCCGGCCCATCCAGAACCATCCAGAACAAAGGTTAGTTCACTCACGTTTCTCTCACAATCTTTTCCTGTCTGCTCATATCCTCAAATCCCATCTGCTCTGCATTTCATGTAACTAGCGTTTACACTAACATAATGACGTTTGAAACTATTAAGAAGATGGCATACTCTAGCAACTTTTTTTATTACCCGTCCAGCACAATAAGTCCAATGGCAAAGACTTTATTTGCTTTTCATAGAGGCGATTATATGTTGGCTCTTTGGCCTCTTTTTCTTGGACGCGTAATACTAGTGATCACGCAGCGAAACAACTAATTGGTGTGTTTTTAGCTAATACTGAAATATTTTGTAGGGAAAAAAATATTGAATTTAGGTGATATGCCTTCATATTTCTATTAACTATTTTATGAAAAAAAAAACAAGTTGATCGCTTAACCGCGTTCTTGAAGCGAACGTTTAAAAACAAAAAAAAAAGGATGCAAAAATATTTTTTTTTGACAAAAGTATAAATCTTAGAACATTGTTTATACGTAAGATCCCTAGAGAAAAGATTAATAAACCAAATATATTTTTTTCAATACAAGGAGAGTCCGAATTTCTTCAAACGAATCCTAGATATCCTGGAGTTGGTCATGCTCTAGGCTCAGGTACAGTCTTAAATATCAAATGTAACCTGTGTAAAAAGTATTATTTTCTCTATTTTGCGCTATCCGGTGATGCAGCGATCATCGTAACAGCCACTTTGCAATGCACTCTGATATGAACGTTATTACTATTTTGTTTCTGTTGATATTTGTACCGACACATTTCGAGCTGCTAATCTAGCTTACTGAAGCCCCTTAATCAGATAAAGGAGGCCAATATAAATTCTAAAAGGATGCAAAACAAAGACTTTCAAGGCAAAAATAAAAGGGTTATTCCCAGAGCTCCAAAAATTTCTTCCCACGGCTCCAAAAATTAAATTTAATATTTATTATTATCATAATTTTATTTTCGTCGGCTCCAAAAGATTAACTGTATATATATGCAGAACAGGACGAACACATAGTTTTACTAAACGCTAGACCCATGTCAGTGAAACCCTTATAGCGTTCTGTTTAACATTTTTGGAAAGCATTTAATTTTTTAAATTGTGATAATTTATTATTTTAAGGCTGATTAACTGTGATAAAACATGTCCTTAACAATAAAAGCTGTGATTCTTTTATATACATTTTAATATAGAGTATATCAAATCACCTAATTTTTTAATTATTTATCCATCTACGCTTTTATATATTTTGAGACGGTGCATCAGTTTACTATGTCGTAATGAGGAAGAGTCACGATTTTTGTTAAGTATGTAGATCGATGACAGTAAAAAAAACATGACTTATGGTGAAAAAAATATCCAAATCGGACAAGAAATGTCGAAAGTACAGCAATTTTACTGTAGCAGTTCAAATAACGCCCGCCAGTACCAGCCGCGAGCGCGTGACGTCATCCCACACATACCCGGGGCGCGACCCCGCACGCGCTCTTCAGTTCTGTAGGTGTACTCTGTTTCCCGCGCAGTTCTTGAGCTGTGCTTGTCACGGTCGCTTTGTTATAGATTTATTGTTGTGTATCAATATCCTTAAAAATGTCTTACAAATATTGTGTCGTGCCAAAGTGCAAGAGTACAAGTAGTAGTACGCCCGACAAACTATTTTTTCATGTTCCAACAGACAAAAAAGCTAGAAAAAAGTGGTGTAGTGTTATGAAGAGAGATCCTTTATCAAGCAAAAGTACTCATTACTGTTGCGAAGATCATTTCGACGTAAGTACCTTTCCTACGTTATACCTTATACTTGACGTATACCTATTTCCTCGTATTATTGAGTAAATGTCACCTATTTTATCGATCAATGGAATCAAAAACCTTAAAACTTAATCCTTTTATGTCATATTGTCTCAACCTTAACACAATCGTATGAGGTAATAACAATAAACAATAATCAACGTAGGTATGATATTTGTAGTCCGGGAGACTACCGCATTTTTATCTACGATAATGAATACCTATCAACAATAGGTAATGATTCGAATTTTAATTTCTTTGCTGTAGGACCTATTTTTTGGATCTGCTTTTCTCAGTAAGTAAAGTATTATTTAAAAATAAAATAAAGAATCTTTAATCTGTTTTTACTTTTTACAGGTCGAAAATGACATGGAAAATTATATAAGGTACCGATTGATGGGTGGTCAACTAAGACTAAAAAAAGGAGTTCTGCCGCATAAATTTGACTGCCAAAGAAAGGATAACGCCGTTGTAGAACGGACTGGATATAAAAAAAGACAGCAGATTGAGTACTTTGAAAGAGTGCTTAATCCGGAAGTTGGTCATGAAAACCTAATAACACAAGAAGAGTTCGTGGCGTGTGAAACGATTGATTTTAATTCAAATGATACAGAGGCTATAAACCCGCTTGAAGAAGATAATGCGGCAAATCTACACAATGATCCTAAATATAAATCACTCGCAGTGCAAGTTAATATAAAGCCAAAAGTTCGAAGCAAGGGCATTAATACTGACGCCGGTTTTGACCGGGTTGAAGAGTTTGCTCTTAAAATAAAAACGGTGAAACCAAAAGAACATCGTCGGGATCATCATCGGGAACCAATGCATGATAGCTTCACATCTTACTCTAATACCTCATCAGTTTCTGCGAGCCTAAGTGGATTCAGTGTAAATACTGACGCCTGTGAAATGAAACGACAAGTAGATACTGAGTTATTTAAGGAACACATGCAAAAAGGAACTTTAATGTCTATATCTAGAGAACCTAAGCTTTTTCTCGGATTACCATCGCAAGTGTATTTCTGTTTAGAATATTTGAGTGAATCTACTGAGAGACCTCTGATGGATGTATTATTGAGCTTGAAAAAACTGAGATGGCGTGAACCGAATTCCGTGCTTGCTGTTCAATTTGGAGTTTCGGAATCTACAGTCGCCAGACATTTCAAAGAAACAATACCTAAGGTTGCTCAATGCATGGAGAAACTGATTTTTATTCCTCCTCGCGACGATATTCGCTCAAATCTTCCGATACCTTTTAGGAGGCGTTATTCAACAGTCGTCAGCATCATAGATTGTTTAGAAATTCAAATCGAGAAACCTAGCTCAGCAGTACATCAGGCGCTGACGTGGTCACAATATAAAAATGCGAATACTATAAAATATCTAATATCGATAACACCTAATGGACTTATAAACTTCATATCCGAAGGTTATGGAGGAAGGACATCGGACGCCCTTATCTTTGAAGACTGCGGTTTTCTTCAGATGTTATCCCCCGGTGACGTAGTGATGGCTGATAGGGGATTTAAGAATATAGCTCATTTACTTGAACGTCAAGGTTGCAAACTTTTAAGGCCTCCTAGCGTTGATTCGGGATCAAAACTAAGTAAAGAAGAAGTTTTAGAAACTAAAAGAATAGCGGCCCTTCGAGTACACGTCGAGAGAAGTATAGGGCGTTTAAGGGAGTTTGAAATGATTGCACCTCATGCATGTGTTGACATTGATTATGTTAGAATATTAGACTATGTTGTGACATCTGCTTGTGGAGTAGTTAATCTTCAAGAATGCTTATTTAGAAACCAAGTTTAAAATAAAACAATATTTATATCTTAAGCCATCTGTTTATTTTTATACCTTAACCTAAGTTTTGACCAATTTAGGAAAGACTGAGTGTTTCCAAAAACTTGTTGACTTTTCCAAAAGATCTTTGCAGTAAATTTCATCAAAATCTTCTTCAAAGATTTCTACTTCTTTGTTAGCTTCAAAATTCTTATCAGCAACACAAAAAAGCCCTTTAGTTTTGTTGCAAAAAAACATTTGCAGCTGGATTTGACCTTTTGATTTGTTTGTGAGACGATTATTTTTAATAAAGCTTTCTTTGCCTTGTGTGGTCATGGGACATTTTATTTCTATGACATATTCTTGTGTTAAGCCATCAGGAGATGCACCTAAAATAGGCCAATCACTTTTCAAAAACAGCCCACCATTTTCGATTACAAATTTTCTCAATTTTGCTACTTTTGCCCTAACATCAGGTTCCAGTACTTTGCCTCTTCGCATTGCAGGAGTTTCTGGTATGGTTGCACCGAATATTTGCTCAACTAATGAACCATCAGGGGTTTTGCAATGGGCGGCGTCGTGTATTTTTGACGCGGTTATTCTGCAATATCGCATCTCATGCCATAAAGGAGACTGAGCTTGAGATAGAGTTTCTTGTTCTATTTTTGAACACTTTTCTGGTGTTTGTTTTGTTGTACAATAATCGATGAAGCCTTGTGCACTGTTCGTGTCGTTACCTTCTTTTTTATAATCATTTATCAAGTTATGCAATGATAATTTCGTAAGTTCATTCTGTGTAACGTAACTTGTTAACTGAATCCTAATAGAATTTAACTGTATATTGTGCACCAGTTTGTTAAAAAATTGTTCACTTCTTACATTAGCGTTATCGTCAATATCTCCAGCGCTGGAACCGATATCTTTGGCTTTTATAAATTTCAAGGTTGTGCCCACTGTGGCCAGTTTTGGTTTGGCCCAATAACATTTTTTTTCAGTTGGAGAAGGCTCTTCACTGCGTCTGTGTATCCACATAAGAAATGCTACACTATGTTTGCAACCTCCTTTTTGTGCAGCACAATCATGACAAGTAACATCAATAATAGTTTTATCATTTTCTTCACATTTGAGAGTGCAGCTATAACCTTTAGTTTTTACTTTATGCTCCGGTGTTATTCTTGCCTTTACTGTGCACACATTTCCATTTCTTTGGACTTGGACATACCCTACGGCATCGTCGCCATATGACTCTCGTACAGACCTGTAATAATCATACAGCATTAAATACCTACATCACATTACCTGATGCGGTTGCACCATTTAAGTGCATCGAAACAAAAAACATGGTAGGTATCCGCTAATGTTAGTTAATCTACGGCGCGCTCCCGGTCTATAATGTTTAGGTGAACTTGAAACCGGCACTTACTAAATCGCAATGAATCATGCCTGCAGTTGCCTGCTTACAAAAACATCAACTCGAACTCCGTAGGAAGAAATAATGTAGGTACTTGACTTGACTAACGTTTTTATGATGGAGTGTGTTATGCTGTCCATGTACCTTTTTACCCAGGTTATTTTATTATTTTCACATTACCTACCGCAACAGCCATGGGAAAAAGTACCTAGGCCTAAACTCACTAACTAACACATTAAATTTGGTAGGTACTTACCGTTGAAGCTTCCAACCTCGGATTTCAGCGCTGGTATACTTCACATGATTGTTTAAGTATTCAAAAACCATGAAAGAATCCACTTTAGGTAGATTATCTGACTGTCCTTTTTCGAATCCATCTTCCAATTTGTTGCTCATTATTACAGAACACCGAAACAATAAACCGATAATGCATAAAACTCGAAAAAAAACCGAGTGTTCGCTACTAATCACGAATGTGCGTACTGGACGACTGCGATCGCGCGGGGTCTGTGTGTGATGACGACATCGGTATCCACGGGCGGGAGGCGCGCGTTTTAAAATCAAGCCCGATAAAATATTAAATAACTTTGCCATTTATGGACGGATTTCAAAAAATCAAAAAGTAGTGTACTCAGAAAATCATAACACATGCAATGTAATAGTCAAAATTGGATTCTCCCGTTATGTGACTTATCCTCATTGACGCCCTCATTCGTAGTGCACTGTAGTATATTTATATGCTTCTACTTGAATTTGTTGTTTATGTACAATATTTGGAGCCGGTGAGAAATTAATATTTTCTACAAATTAATTTTTGGAGTCATGGGAATCTGTGTATGAAATTTTATTTTTTTGAGAACAATGGATTTTGGAGTCCTGGGAATAACCCAAATAAAATAATACCGACTCACGATAAAGTATGTACGTATATACAAGGTGTAACAGAAAGATGTAACCATATATTTTAAGAGCTTATTCAGTCAATGGTATAGAACAACTTTTACTATGGAACAAAACCGCTATCTCGAAAAAAAAATTTACTGTTTCATAGAAAAATGCGATGCCGCTCGGCCGAAATGTATGGAAGGGCAGATTTTTTTTTATATTTCAGGGTTGGCTCCATAGTAAAAGTTGTTCTATACCATTGACTGAATAAGCTCTTCAAATATGGTTACACCTTTCTGTTACATGTTGTATAACTATAATATAAATTTATATTATGTAATGTAAGTTTATATATTGGTAAAAGTATATACATATATATTCAAATTTTGTATCCCATTACTACTCAAATGTATATTTTATTCTATTGCAATATTGTTTTATTATTTTTCTGTTTTAATATTTTAACTATATGCTGATTTTATTGAATATGTTTAGGTTAAAGTAAATAGTAAGTTAATTAAGTATGTTTTTCTCTTTTAATGGTGGTGGCAGAATAACAGCGTTCCTAACCCCTTTGGTATAGGAACTTATGCTGTGTCACTGTCCTTTTTAACAGTGCCATACAACTTTACGTTTAAGAACATTGATACTACTTTGTCTATAATGGTGTGTTAAATAAATGTATTTTTACTTTTTTTATTTTTAGTGGTCCGAATACTATTCTGCTCTAGGAGGCGCTGAACAAAAATAGTAGATTGTATCACAAGGGAGCAAAATAGTATTTTTACGTCGGGGCGTTATTTTGAATCCCGAGCAGAGCGAAGGATTCTAGAGTAGAATCCCGAGCGTAGCGAGGGATTCAAAATACGTCGCTCGAGGAAAAATAATTTTGCGGACGTGTGAGACACTTTACTTTTCATCCCATCTATGAGGAAAAGAAATAAAAGGCACTATTAGATACAAATCTAGAACTTATTTATGAACTTATTATGAAAGAATTATTTCTTTAAAATAGACTAACTTTTGGAAATAGGCCAAGAAAACAGATTCCGAAAAAGTCTTCGCTCCGTTTGAAAAAGTCTTCGCTCCGTTTGCATTTTTCCATATGAGGAAATTATCATACGCTTTCAAATATTTTTCTCGGGATTTACATGGTAATAGGTTCTCTATCACATTAAATGCGTCTCTTCTTATATTTTCGGGTGTTAATGTAACACTTTCACTATCTGACAAACCCATTTTTGTTTAATTATATTAAAATTTAAATTATGGCTATGAATGGTATTTGTACCGAGCACGTAGTTCGCGCGTTTATCTTTTTTTTTTTTTAATACAGCCGGCTCGGGCCGCGCTGCCGAAATAACCGGCCAGTAACTTTTTTATACAATATTTTTGTTCGAAGTCTTTGGTCACGAAACACTATAAGGAACAACATTCATATTCCGAATTCAAAACTCATTATTGCCCTATGAAAGTCTCTTGCAGAAAAGACCTACTTTGTTCGAACTTATTAAAGAACCAGTCATCGTTTTTCAAAAATATGGGATGAAATAGTACATTGTTCACCGAGGGAAGAAAGGGACGATTACCAACGAGGGTGTAGGCCAAGGGCCTCAATACACACGAGTTGGGAATCGCACTTTCTCCCGAGTGATACATAGTGCTTTATACTACACCTACGAGGAAAATAAAAGACAAATTATGTTTAAATTTGAATTTAAAAACACTTATAATATATGTACCTACTTTCCATACCCGTGTCAGGTAAAGTTAGTCTTAGCTTTCATTAGACAGAAGCTAGCTAGTAATTTTACAAATTTAAAATTCAGATAAACCAAAAAAAGTTTTTATTTCTTTTGATAACATCAGTAGGCAACAATTGACATACTAGAGCCTGGTTATAAACTTCTTGGTAGGTAACCTAATTTTTCAATGCATGTGCTCGTAAAGGCCCACTTTTTATGCATCAAAACCGAACAAAAAGTCGATTATTTTGCCTTAGGGCTTTATTATTATTATTTGTTTTTATTTGTTTACAATGGTTGGCTAACCTGCAGCCTTTCATGTGTACCATAGACGTTATACTTTTTTTTCCACTGTTTAACGGCTCTGGATACAGTCCTTTTGAGCCAATTATAATTTAAAGTTCACAAGATTATATTTGTTTTCATTTCCTCACACTATGCATTGAAAAATGTAGTATGATACACGGGCGTAAAAGCAATAAATTACTCGGTTACGTTTAAAACACTCGCTACGCTCGTGTTTTAAATCGTCCTCGTAATTTATTCCTTTGCGCCCTTGTAGCATAAACTACTATAATCATATTATGCCAAAAGACAAAAAGTTTTTATGTCTGAGTACGCAAAATGATACTGGCCACTTGCTCATGTTATATTAAAAAAAAATTGCACTCAGAATAATATTCTAAGGAATTGCATATACTTTTTCTGCCCACTCAAGCACGTTAACAATGGATTTTCATACACTTTTTCCGCCCGCAAATTTGTATGACAGTAATGACGTATTTTCTGCATCGTTTTCTAAAAAGTAAGACGATAATAACAATAATAATAAAAATTCTTTATTGCACAATAACAATGTCTGTACAGAGGCGAACTTTTCTTCCAGTTAACCTGGGGCGTTGTAGGAAATGTAGGGTAGTGCCCAAAAATAAGAAAGGTAATGAATACTATATAAATAATACACATGATGTACTTATATAAAAATATATATATATATAATACAATAAAAAAATATATAAAAAGAGGGAATATTGTATAAATACATACAAATGGTAAATTTACATAAAGCTAGAGTAAAGGTACTTTCCGAGCAGGTGTTATACAACGTGTAACAGAAAGGTGTAACCATATTTGTAGAGCTTATTCAGTCAATGGTATAGAACAACTTTTACTATGGAGCCAAACCTGTATCTCGAAAAAAAAAATTAACTGTGTTAGTTTGCGTTTTAATCAGACACAAAATTATATCATTTCAAAGGAATTTATTCCAACCGACAACCTCACTGCTTGAACACTCAAATCGGAATGACCTGCCGCTCAGAGCGCTCGCTCTTTTATAGAAAATCTACGAGCACATTGAAGGAATGTTTACCATAGGGCTGACTGAAACTTGCACGTTTAATTAATTTTTAAATATATTTATAAGATTTTTAGGTACATTAGCACAAAAGGTATTTTTAAGAGAGCTAGAGTTGCCAGATACAATACATAAATTCTACATTTAATGTTGGTGTTTCCAACATGCTGCCACCTGAGACATTTACTGAGAAGCAAATGACATACATTGTAATCTATGTACTGAATCTATATACAAATGACATTTTTAAGTAAGTTACCCGATAGGATAAAGTATTAAAAATAGATTAGATTTAAAACTAAATCGAATCATAAACAAAACAAGTAACACTTCGTTACAAACATAATAGAATCACAATATTAGACCACTGTCTAAAGAAAGTACCGATATGCAAATCATATAGCTAGCAAAACTACTTAAACATCAATAGGCAGAACACATATCTTCAAAATGGATCGTGTATGAATTTTACCATTTGATGTTTTTACCTCAACGGCTCTTACATGCCCATCATGACCAGGGTATACATTTACAACTCTGGCCATTGGCCATGACATTGTAGGAACATTATCCTCTTTTAAAATTACAAGAGTTCCAATCTTAATATTAGGTGTGATGCTTAGCCACTTAGGCCTATTTTGTAAAACATTAAGATACTGTTTGGACCACATATTCCAAAATGATTGTTTCATTTGTGTACATAACTGCCAAAATTTCAATTTATTTTGTGGAACGTTTGACACATCATTTTCTGGATACATTGTTAAAGCATTGCCTATTAAAAAATGACCCGGAGTCAGATAGCTAAAATCGTTTACATCACATGGGCTTATTGGAAGCAAAGGTCTAGAATTAAGTACACATTCTATTTCTACTAACACAGTGTTTAATTGTTCATAAGTCAATAAATGACCCTGTACCACCCTTCTCAAATGATATTTAGTACTCTTTACCGCAGCCTCCCAGAGGCCTCCAAAGGTAGGTGAATAACAAGGAATAAAATGGAAGTCTATTCCTTTTTGAGCAGTAAATTGAAAAACTTTACTCTGGTGGTTTTTGGAAGAAATTAGGTCGTAAAGTTCCACTAACTGGTTCTTTGCCCCCTTAAAGGTGCTAGCATTGTCAGAGAAGATTTCTTTCGGCACACCTCTTCTTGATATAAGTCTACGAAGACACGCAAGATAGGTATCGGACGCGAGATCAGAGGCTAGCTCTAAATGTATTGCCTTAGTGGCAAAACATACGAACACGCATACATAGCCTTTACCTACAAGTGATCGTCTAATACGCGAAAGTTTGACATTTATAGGTCCTGCGAAATCTACTCCCACTTTTTCAAAGGGACGGCTCATCGCAGTCACCCTTCCGGCCGGCAAGGAGCCCATGAGCTGTTTGGAAGCAGTAGCCCTTTGTCTAAAACATGTTATACATTTATTTATTATTTTCTTGATATATGATAAACCATTAGATATCCAATATTTTTGGTTTAAACTTGACAATAAAAGCTTAGGTCCTCCATGGAGGAGCTTCTCATGTTCAGATCTAACAATACATTCAGTGACATGAGATTGTTTTGGTAAAATCACTTGGTGTTTTTGTGAGTAAGGAATATCAGAATGATGCAACCTACCACCCACACGTAGAATACCCAAGTTATCTAAAAAAGGATGTAAGCTTTGTAAAGAACCCTTTACGCATTCCTTTCTTTTTAAATATTCAATTTCCTCTTTGAAATATGATTCTTGTTCATTCTTAATGAGCAACATTAGCGCACAAGTGAGTTCTGTACTCGAAAGGAATTCATGTGATACCTTACTGCCCTTTAAATTGTTGACAAATCTTAGAACATAAGCTAATATGCGTACTATTTTATGGATGCTAGAATGTTTATGTATACTTTCCAAGGTGTCGTTTACTGGATCAGGTGAAGATCCTACATTGCTGGATAATGTTGCACTCGTCCGGCTCTCGGGTAAGTCGAGAGGTAACTCTATAGAATTATCAAATTTGTACTGACTGTCATGCAAGAATGGAGGCCCATGCCACCACAAATTGCAGGCGCCAAGTTCTTGTGGACTGACACCCCTGCTGATGTAGTCTGCTGGGTTGTCTTTGGTGTTGACATATAGCCAATGACAGTCAGCTGTATTGTTAGTTATAACCTTCACCCTATTCGCCACATAAGCCGTCAACTTGATTGCTTCAGAACGTAACCATGCAATCACGATTTTGGAATCAGTAAATAAGTAAATTTGACTTATTTTAAGTTTAAGCTTAAGCGTATTTGAGACCTTTGCAATTAAAATTGACAACAATAGCGCAGCATTTAACTCTAAGCGTGGCACAGTCAGGTTTTTATTTTGAAGCGGGTTTATGCGGGATTTCGAGCAGAGCAAATGCATATTTACTTTGTCATTATGATGAGTTACGCGTAAATACACGCAACAGCCATATGCAGTGGAACTAGATGCATCAGAGAAGCCTATAAGTTCAACCTTGTCTGCTTGTGATATCAAAATATTTCTATTTACATAGATTGGATCCATTTTTGCAAGACTGGAGGAAAATTCCAGCCACTCTGTTCTAATACCTTCATCAGGGGTGGAATCCCAATCAGTCTTGGAAGACCATAATTTCTGCATTATCGCCTTAGCTTGAACAATGATAGGACCTACATAACCCATCGGGTCATAAAACTTTGCTATATAAGCCAAGATTTCTCTTTTTGTAATTTTCTTTGTGTCAAAAGATTCTGGACATGTTATTTTAAACTTATCTTGATGAACGACCAACTGTAAACCTAAAGTTTTTATGCTACAGTCGTTATTTTGAAGCTCTAACTTATCAAAGTGTTGTTCAGTTGATGGAATATCCTCTAATATTCGACTATCATTTGATGACCATTTATGCGTTTTGAAACTGCCCAGTTGTAGGAGCTGACGAAGCTGCGATTTTGCTTCTATGATCAATTTTATATTGCTATTTGCATAGAGCACGTCATCAACGTAGGTGCAGTTATTTAGAATGAACGAGGCCAATGGCAAATTGCGTTCATGCTGGTTCGCCAGTTCCTTCAAGCAACGCGTGGCTAGATAGCTAGAGCTCTTAAGCCCGTAGGTCACAGTATCAAGCCTGATACACTTGATAGCTTCATCAGGGCTGTCTCTCCACAGGATATTCTGTAAGGAAGTATGCTCAGGGGTTACACGAATGTTTCGAAACATTTTTTTTATATCAGTGGTGAATGTGTAATCACCAAAACGGAACAAGAGCAAAATGTCGAAAAGATCTCTCTGTACTGTGGGTCCGTTTAACAATAAATCGTTGAGCGATACTTTCTTACTGGTCTTCATCGATCCGTCAAATACAGTACGTAACTTGGTGGTCTTACTGTCAGGATTGAGGACTGCATGATGGGGAAGAAAATATACTGCGTCCTTACTTAGTTGGTAAGATTCGATGTCAACATAATGACCATGGTTTAAATTCACATATTCGTGAATAAACTTTCGATACTCTAAGAAAAGATAAGGATTTTTTTGCAATTTCTTTTCGAGATTCAAAAATCTTTTTAAAGCGAAATGAAATGAATTTCCTAGCGCATCATTCACTTGGTCTAGTGGCAGTTTTAAAGGCAAAGCAACTTCAAAACAATTTTCTTTCAACTGAACAGTCTTTTGAAAAATATACTCGCAGAGCTCTTGCTCTGAAGACCTTTCGTTGTAAATTTCAGGAATGCTTTCGCTTTTCCAGAAGTTTGTTAAATTTTCATTGATATCTGATTCACAAGTGACACATTTTAAAACTGCTACCTCATTACAGACTTTTGATGATACCGTTTGTGGCAAGCTTCCCCCGATTATGTAACCAAACTGCGTGTTAATAAGCTGTGGCTGCTGTGCATTTGGCGTCGACCGTTTAGGCGACACGTCGCTCATCGACTCCAGTGGCAGCAATGCCTGGAAGAAACAATCGGCTCCCATTAATATGTCAATTTGACCGGGGATGTTAAAATTTTTATCTGCTAGCCTAACATTTTTAGGGATCGCAAAATCTGATAAATCTAGCTTTCGCTGAGGTAGCTCACATGTGATTCGCTCAACCACATGACAAATGGTTGTTATTTTAAATGGATTGACAAACGAATGTATCTCCACAGGTACACACCGCTTCACACTGGCTTTGGTATTGGTGATTCCTACTATATTAATATTATTCTGAGTGGGCCTTAAATCTAGCAGCTGAACGGCCTTTTCTGAAATAAAAGACAGCTGTGACCCACTGTCAAGTAAGGCTTTGAAGTGCACCTCCTTGCCGTCACGAGTGAAAAGCTTTACCTGGGCTGTGGGTAAAAGTACATTGTTAGTAAGATTTGCCGCCAATGAGGCGGGAGATGCGGCGGATTGTTGAGTATCAACTTTCTTATTATTATCGCTGTGTAACAGAGTATTATGTTTCCTTTTGCATTCTGCACACCGAAAGTGATATTTGCATTTTCCTGCATGCGCACCTAAACATATATTACATATGCCTTTTTCTTCTGCAAACTGCACCCTTTTAGTGGCAGGCAATAACTGAAAGCTTTCACACAAGTATAACTTATGATTGGACTTACAGAAGAGACATGAAGCTTCCTGCGCTGCCGTGTAGGTAACTAATTTGCCAGTGGTCGGGCCTGGACGCTGCTCCCTTACTTCTTTGTACTGCTGGCTTTGCTGACCTTGGGGAGATTCAGCATTTTCCAGCGCCAATGCACGCTTATCAATAAATTCGAGAAGATCCGCCACAGTCGGGTCCACCTTACTGTTCCTCTCAATCTGGTATGCTCTTGATGTGTATGCATCTAATTTTCGAGAAAGTATACACACAATTATAGCATCCCAATACCTAACATTTGGCTCAAGATTGGTCAAGGCAGCAAGTTCTTGTTTGACATTCGATACAAATTCCCTCAAATTGCTTGCTGTTGATTTTGACAAAGGTTTGAGATCCAATATTGTGCTAATGTGATCATTAATTATTTTAAACTGGTTATTATAACGGTCATTGAGTAGACCAAGTGCCTTTTTGTAGCTTTCGTGCGTCAAAGGCAGGTTTTGAACTAAACGCAGGGGTTCATCCCTGAGATAGGCACGCAAGTAATATAATTTTTGCACATAATCAATATTTTCGTTGTCATTTATGACCGAGTTAAATAAATTTATGAATGGTATATATTCTGTGTACTTACCACTGAATATAGGTATATTTATTGGTGGTAACCTAAGTTTGGAAATTGGAGGGGACGAAGTGTTGGGTCTTGGATCGGGAATATCGGCTTCACGTCGTTTTATTTCCAAATTGAGCGTAGACATAATATTATAATAGCGATCCTCAACCTCGCTAACATTCTCTTTGTCGCTATCATCTAAAATCAAAATTTTGACATTGTATTTTTCATACTCTGAAAACAATTCTGCAGTGCGTGTTCTTTTTAATTTCAAGGCTTCTAACAAAGAAGCAGAAACATCGCCACTGTTTGTAACAAAGTTGTTTAATCTGGTAATATTACCTTTTATATAACCACGTGCCGCGACCAACTCGCTTAGCTCCATTTTCCAAACGCACTAGTTGTGCTTATAACGAACAACAATATAACGTTTCGTTGATATAGACTTGTTGGCGTTATTATTCTAAGCTTGTTTGCAATTACAATACCACTTATTCCAAAATTATGAAAAAACTGTCAAGAAATGTTTTTTTTTGCTTTGACACAACCTAGATCATAGATAAGACTACCTAAATCATAGATTTAGTATATAAAAAGTCTAAGATACAAGTCTATGACCTAAATTATATAAAATGTCAGTCTGACTGAACTGAAGCTTCCAAGGGAAAAAATTACAAGTTTTATGCTCTGTGGTGAGTTTTATGCCGACACTGAACGCCGACAGATACCTTTTTCGGCGACACGATTTGACGATGTTGAGTTGAATGCAGATACCGTATGCCGACACCGCCGTTCGCCGACAGGAATGTTTCTAGGCTGTTCGCCGCCGTTGTACCTGGTTTGCCGACTCTTTTCGCCGAAACGCCGTCACTTTTCTATATTGAAATCATGAAAAGTTGTCTGATCAACGTCCCACGAGTAGGCTTCCACTTCGGTATCCTGGCTGATGTAGAATCGCAGCCAAGATGCTTGTATAGACGAAATGGAAAGGGGTTTGGCCGACTCTTTTTGCTGAAACGCTGTCACCTTTCTATATTAAAATCGTGAAAAGTTGTCTGATCAACGTTCCAGGAGTAGGCTTCCACTGCGGTATCCTGGCTGATGTAGAATTGCAGTCAAGATGCACGTATATGGAATGAAAAAGGTTCAGGGGCTTGCGAGCTCGAAAATAAAATGTCGGACAAAAGTCGGACGTGTAAAACGCGTTGGCACAAACTTGCAGATCTTCTTTATTGCTATCGTTGGATGCTTCTCTTCTCGAAGGACCATGAAGGAATGTTTACCATAGGGCTGACTGAAACTTGCACGTTTAATTAATTTTTAAATATATTTATAAGATTTTTAGGTACATTAGCACAAAAGGTATTTTTAAGAGAGCTAGAGTTGCCAGATACAATACATAAATTCTACATTTAATGTTGGTGTTTCCAACACACATGGCAAATAGAAAAATAATTGTTCTACAAAGTGAAAAACTTAAAACTAGATCTAAAATAACATTATTTTACAATATTCATTACACAAAAGAAAACTACGTGTTTCGAAACATGTGAATAGTATAAAAGATTAACAATGTGATTATAAAATTAAAGATTTATAATACTACCTGAATAAGATTGTAAATTAGTGGCTGGTAAAGTTTTAGCACAATAAAATGTAATGGCAATACAAGTTTATACAATACCAAGCTACGTGTTCCGAAAATGCTTACAACTGTTTCATAGAAAAATGCAATGCCGCTCGGCCGAAATGTATGGAAGAGCAGATTTTTTTTTTGAAATTTCAGGGTTGACCCCATAGTAAAAGTTGTTCTATAACATTGACTGAATAAGCTCTTCAAATATGGTAACACCTTTCTGTTACACGTTGTATAAACGTTATTTGTTATGAAAACGTTCTGTTTCTCCGTTATTTAAATCTTGTTCGAGTTACTTACGTCTAGCTGGCTACAGTTATTGCGTGTACCTAGAGCGGGTCAAATAAATATTCAAAAAGCATGGCCGTTAGATAAGTGATAATTATAATGAAATTGAAAATTTCTTCCGTGTACAATTTCGTGTGTGTACAATAAATAATAAACGAATAAATTATCGGGGATACTTCTAATGCCGCTTTGCATCTATATACAGGGTGTAACAGAAAGGTGTAACCATATATGAAGAGCTTATTCAGTCAATGGTATAGAACAGCTTTTACTATGGGGTCAACCCAGAAATCTCAAAAAATATATATATTTCGGCCGCGCGGCATTGCATTTTCCCATGAAGCAAGTAATTTTTTTTTTCGGTATGCTGGATTTGTTCCATAGTAAAAGTTGTTTTAAACCATTGACTGAATAAGCTCTTCAAATATGGTTACACCTTTCTGTTACACGTTGTATATAATATTTCTATGTAGTTTTAGCAATGCAATTGAATTAAAGTTGTTTTTGGGAAATAAAGCACTACTGCATCACTGCTTGGGGTGCAGCTGCCAAAAGCCATCTTCTTCCTCTTGAACGCGCACAACGTGCGTTGTTGAAAGTAATGCTATTTAAGCCTAGGCGTTATTCCACTAAAGACTTGTATGGTGAATGTCCTGTCTTAACTGTTCGTCAACTATATATAAAATCAATCATACTACGTCAACACTTGAAAGCCGATTATAAAGTATTCAAACTAAATGTTAAAACCAAACGAAGGAAAAATCGTATATTTGCTACACCGACAACCCGTACCTCTTTTGCTCAAAATTGCCATATATTTGTTGGACCATATATTTATAATGCGATCAGCAAAAAAACTGTTCTTATTTCTCTCAATCGAAGAATTTGTGCTCAAACTGTTCATCAATATCTGCTTAAACAAAATTACAGTCAAACTGAAGAGTTTCTTAAAATACATACGTAGAGTTATGCTTAACGTCACCTAGCTTTATTTATGTCAAACAAGGACAAACACACACTCACCAATAAACATCATACATCACCATCACACCTTCCACAAAAATACTAATTATAACACACACATAATTTTCCGTTAATTCTAATATAATTTTTTTTTTATATAACTCCTAATTTAAATGTTTTATTAGTTTTTTATTCTTCTTAATGCTTTAATTTTAACTTTTATTAAAATTAATTATAACATAGTCTGTTACTGTAGAATGGGCCTGTGACCCTACGATACACGAATACGTAGGTTTAGGGGGCAGGAAACTTATTTTAAGTACCTCTTATTTTTATTAAGAAACAAATAAAGTTATTATTATTAAAGTTATTATTATTAAAGCTTGTCATATTTTTATACATTTTGAAATTACGATCTATAGCTTCAGCCACTCCTGCCATGCAGTAGACCTGCCCAATTCCAACATGATGCCTCCATTTGAAGATGCCTGGGTGTGCAGCTGGGGTTCTGAACGGGTGAGCAATATCAGTTTCAGCAACTTCACTTGCCTGTTGACGATGCTGGCTTCATGTGCGTACGCAGGGGGGGGGCCTGGGCAAAAATAGCCCCCCTGGAGTGTGAGACAAGCAAGTGTTATGTAGAAATAGAATAGAAATAGTTTATTTGCAATTAATGTGGTTTATAGTTATTACAATATTACTTAAAACTAATCAAGTAATCATGTACAGCACATTTAACCAATTAAGGCATGTAAAAATTTAGCAGTAACATATTTATGTTTAATGTAAGTATTAAAAACAAAATCAATTAATTTTCAACTCTTATTAGTAATTACAATGTCACAATATTTTATTTCTATAAATTCTTTTACAGTGTAAAAGCACTTATCTACTAACCAATTAAATAAATATTTTTTAAACAATGTGTGTGGCATAAGTTTTAACTTGTCTGGTAATTTATTAAATATTTGTATTTGCATCGAAAAGCAATTTTTTTGAGCCAACGCGGTCTTTAAAGTTGGAGTTACTAGTCTGTTTGGATGTCTAGTATTGAATGAGCAGACGTCGTTGAGTGTGACAAATTGTTCCAGATGATTTTTGGTGAAACATGCTATTTCATAAATATGTAGGCTAGGTAATGAAAGCAGCTTTAGTTTTTTAAACAATGGCTTGCATGAATCTGTTGGAGCCGCATTGCAAACAGCTCTGATACAACGCTTCTGCATGATAAAAGCCCGATTTATATCGTTTCCATTACCCCACAGTATGAGACAGTATCGTAACACAGTTGCAACATAGCCGTGATACGCCATGAGAGCTGTCTTCATATCTGATGTTTGATGATGATGATGATGTATTAAAATTAATATGACGCTTTACACTGAAAACTAACTGTTGTCTTAAAAACATACTGTATTTAAGCTATATACATAGGGACTACTGAAAATCCCGGGAGACTAATTTTTTAAAGATAAATTTGATATCGAAAATACTTACGTAGTGTTCAATAATTTGTTTGTCTTTTTCGTTTTAGAACCTATGCCTATATTATTGAGTTTCTGCCCCCCCCCCCCTGAGTGAAATCCTGCGTACGCCCTTGGCTTGCTTTAAAATGAAAAATGACAAAATGTATAAAGTTTATTGTGATTTAAGCACACATTGATTTACTTCTGCAATTTACTTTTTTTTTAAAAAGAAAGCAAGAAAAATGTTTATTTGGTATGGAAACTTAAAATTTAATAACAAGTTATACATAATAATGAGGAATTTTTAGGAACATTTTAACTACTTAAAAACTAAATGATACCAAAAGGGTCTCCGCTCATCATAATGTCGCAGCTGTAGCCACGACGCTGATTTTCAGCGGATGCCCAGGTTTTTAGATTGGATTGGCACACATTTATAAACAAGGTTATACCAGAGAATATAAAGTATTACTACGTAAAGAAGCGACACTCACCTCCCCGCGCGATTTTAACGTCCCCCGCGTTCCCCCGCAAGTTAGTGGCAAATCTGGAGGCAGGCAGAGCTCGAGTAGCACTCGTTCGCTGCGCGCGTATTTTGTTTTGTTTTCTTGATTTTGAACACAAACACTTGTACTATTTGTTTCATAACATTATGTTATGAAACAAATAGTACAAGTGTTTGTGTTCAAAATCGAGATGCTTTTTATCGCAAGTATAAATCTTGTTTTGTTTTATTACGATACTGATTTTTAATCAATAATATGGTTCGTTATTGTGGTATATATGAATGCCTAGAAAACGGGGCAACCAATAAAGAACGGAGATTTTTCAAATTTGCTTCCTTCCGATGAACTAAGCCATTTTCTTTTATGTTCATTTATTTTTAAAGTTATGAAAAAGCGGCGGTAACTCAGGGGTAGAACGCTGGCCTCTCAATCTTGAGATCCAGGTTCAATCCGCGGTTGGGCATGCACCAATGAGTTTTTCGGAATTTACATAATGCGCATCGTATTTGCTTATAGGTAAGTACTTCCCACTTTCTGAACGGTAAAGGAAATTCAAAATTCAAAATTCAAAAAGTTTATTTTGCAAAGTAGGTATATATAATACACGTTTCACAAGTCAAATTTTAATCTTATAAAAATATATGTAATAAAATAATAAATGTACATGAACTACTTAGATTAAATGTTTTTTTTAATTTATGTAGCAATATATATACGATTAAAATTATAGGTAAAATATTATTATACAAGATGAAATCCAATCAACCGCCCGAACCCATACCGGAGACCCGGCCAGGGACCAGGAACAGGTTCAATGATCACCAACCGAGCCCCCAGCACGAATCCAGGCAGCCGACCAAACCCCATCCTATATACTACATAGTAATAGGTTACATATATAAATACATGCCTACCTCCGCCCATTCGATTAGTCTTGCTAAGAAGAACGGGCAAGAAACTTGGCAAGATCATGTCTTTTTTTTTTAACATAAACTTATACTATACATCAAATTACTTATATCTACTTTAACCAAGGGATAAGAAAATACAAGACAGCAGGAATTCAGGTTAATGAAAAAAGAAAAACATATATATCTTTGCCTACCTGTCTCATATAGTCTATTTCCTTTTACAGTCTGTAATTAATTAATGTTAACTCTTAAGAGGAATCAAAAGTTAGGAAATTATATTAATTAATTAAATTATTACCTACTTTCATTAAAATCAGTATCACTATAACACCATGCTTCACCATCATCCAAATATTCATTTATTTTATAATATGCCTTTTTCAGTAGGCCCTGCTTAATATACTGTTTAAACTTATTCTCTGACAAAGTAAGGACCTCCTTTGGAAGTTTATTGTAAAATCTTATACCATGTCCTACGAAAGAGGTACTCACTTTGGCGAGTCTGATTTTTGGAAAAGCCAGTTTATACTTATTTCTGGTTTCCTTACAATGTTGCTCACCAAGCCTTGGGAGAGACTCAACATTTTTTCTGACATATCTAAGGACTTGGTAAATATATTCACAAGGAACAGTTAATATATTAATTTCTTTGAACTTTTCTCTTAATGAATCCCGGTGCTTCATATTATAAATAGCCCGAATTGCTCTCTTCTGCAAAACAAAGACTGCGTCTGTATCCGCGGCTCTACCCCATAACAGCATGCCGTATGACAAAATGCTGTGAAAGTAACTAAAATAGACTAGTCTAGCAGTATCTACATCAGTAATTTGCCTTATGCGTCTAACAGCGTATGCGGCCGAACTAAGTCTACCACATAGGGCTTCTATGTGGGGACCCCACTGAAGACGAGAGTCTACCGTAATGCCCAAAAACTTAGTTTCGTTAACTAACTCCAGCTTGGACCCCTGCAAAAGCAAATTACAATCCACTTGAATTACATTTGGTAACGTGAATTTTATACATTTCGTCTTTTTTGCGTTTAAAACTAAATTATTTACAGTAAACCAATCAAGCACTAGTGATAAAGTTGTATTCGCGTCGTCAAGGATATCTTTACGTCTATTAACTTTAAAAATAAGTGACGTGTCGTCTGCGAATAGTACTATCTTAGTTAAGTCTTTAATTAAATAGGGAAGGTCATTTATGTAAATTAAAAACAGCAAGGGCCCCAATATGGAACCCTGCGGGACACCCATTTTAACTAATGCTCCACATGATTTTACCCCGTTAATGTCTACCTTTTGAATACGATCACTAAGATACGACTTCATTAACGCCAAAGATTTGCCCCTCACTCCGTAGTGATCTAATTTACATAAGAGTGTTTCATGATTAACGCAATCGAAGGCTTTCGAGAGGTCACAAAATACACCAAATGCATCCTGCTTTTCTTCCCAAGCATCAAAAATATGCTTAACTAAAGCAACTCCTGCATCTGTGGTTGACCTCCCTCTAGTGAATCCATACTGTTCACAGTGAAGCAATTTATTTAAATTAAAATGAAATAACAATTGATTAAAAACAATTTTTTCAAAAACCTTACTCAAAACCGGTAAAACTGACACAGGTCTATAGTTTGATGGGTCACCGTTGTCGCCTGATTTAAAAAGGGGGATCAATTTACTAAACTTCATTAAGTCAGGAAAGACACCATCATCTACACATTTATTAAAAATTAATGCCAAATAAGGAGCTATTAAATCAATAACAGAACTTATAACTTTCACAGATAAGCCCCATAAGTCCTCGGTTTTTTTCAAGTTAAGCGATTTAAATGCTTTAATTACAGTTAATGAATTAATATGTTTAAAAGCAAATACAGAAAGACACTGCGGTACGTTATCTATTAAAAGATCCTGCGCAAGCCCAGGGCTTGAATTTAAATCTTTAGTTGTTAAGGAAGGAATTTCAGTAAAGAATTGTTCAAAGGCATTCGCAACCTCTTTATCTCCCGTAACGACTTCATTGTTAATACTTAACTTAAGCTCGTTATCACGTTTCTTACTTTTCCCAGTTTCAGTATTTATGATGTTCCATACTGTTTTTACTTTGTTATCGGACCTTTTAAGTTTTTTATTCAAGTAGATACTTTTTGCTTTTAAACACACCAATTTAAAGATGCGTGAGTAATTTTTCATGAATTCAGTAAATTTAACATTATTATTGTAGGACTTTTTGTCGTATAATTCGTATAAATGATTTCTGCTTTTGTAAATACCTGGAGTCGCCCAGTCACTGAAGGTGATTTTACTTTTGTTAGAAAGTTTTTGCATCTTAAACGTATTTTCGAACTCTTTGGAGACTATGTTGAAAAGGTCTGTAAAGAGAGCGTTTGGATCGTCTTGGAGAAGATTAAAATGTGCTAATTTAACTTCTAGGTTTGCTTTGAAACAATCTACTTTGTGAGTTGTAATAGGCCTGCAAAAAGCTTTTTTGGGCAATTGATTTACGCTTTGTTTAATGGTTATAGTTTGGCCACTGTGATCGGACTGCAAGCGGTTGATTACTTTATTGTCTGAATATTCGCAATCACAGAATATATTGTCGAGGCATGACGCAGTATCCCGAGTAATTCGAGTAGGTTCTAAGAACACATTAGACAAATTAAATGATTTGAATAAATGTATTAATTTTGAGCGCATAATCGATTTTTCTAGTAAATCTACGTTAAAATCTCCACATATAATAACTTTTTTCTTGGAATCAAATAATAATTTTAAAACCTCTTCCATTGCTTTTTCAAAAATGTTGTAATCTTGTCCTGAGGGTCGGTAAACACAGAGGATAATATATATTAAGGAAAACATAGTGAGGAAACCCGTATGTCCTAAAAATCGTGAGTTTGTGCCCAAAGTACTTACGGCGATAGGGCTCACCTCCCACCACGTTAGGACGTAATATTTGTAGGTGAAACGCTGGTGTACCGAGTGTGGACTGTGACTTGCATTTCTAAGTTCACACTCGGAACACCTCAGACACCCTCTCCTGCATTCAGGTCGTGACGATATACATATTTTTAATACAAATTTATCCATGGGGAACCAGAACTAGGACCTAGGGATTAACCACGCTAAAATTTAGGAAGAGAATTATATAAGTTGCTGACTATAAATGTTGTCCCTCTCGATCGACGACGCTCACACGCTTGCTGCCAGCCCTAGACTAGCTCACGCACACACACAAGCGTGTGCGGACAAGCCAGATGCGCGCGTAGAGTGTAGGTAAATAACTTGAGCGAGGACTATGAAGTGTCGGGGGTGTGGTTATACACTAAATTAACATTATATCATTGCAGTATAGAAACGCAGAGAGAAAAGTAAATCTGGATGTGCGGAGCTCTGAACTGGGATACGAACCCGGGACCTCTCGCTTACCGGGTGATTGCTCTAACCACTGAGCTATCCAGGTCTCAACACAACTCGTGAATTTACCGATGTGCTTTCCCATACTGCAACGATATTTATAGATACCCACTTTATAGTGAGCCACTTGGCGCCAAGAGGACGCTAGTGTATTCAAAGCTGGTCAAAGACCATTATACCCTACCGTCACCTGTTGCCCTCACATCCAGATTTACTTTTCTTTCTGCGTTTCTATACTGCAATGATATAATGTTAATTTATATCTCTTTGCGATGGATAAATTGCCAAGTGTTCAAACATAGAATTTTGTTTCTGTCATAGTTAAGGTTATACAAATTTATATATAATATTATATAACAAGATTGGGTGGCATATATGTTCTGAAGGTCCAGTCATACACATTCATAAACAAACTTACACAACAGAACAGAACAGCAGCAAAAAACCAGGAGGCCCACCATGCCTGGGACCGATAGATGGCGGTATATCCATCCCTAATAGCCGGCCTTATATGGAACAGACTGGTGATGGGCAGCGGCGTCACTGCTGCGAGGGTTCCGGCACCGCGCTCACCAACCCGCCTGCCCAGCGTGTGTGAGTATGGGCAATTCTTCCAGGATGACCGCCGGGAGTGGCAAAGTCCTGGAAAGGCTTATGTCCAGCAGTGGACGAACTAGGCAGATGGATGATGATGGATGTAGACTAACATAAAACTTATACTATACAAATGACTTATATCTACTTTAACTAAGGGATAAGAAAATACAAGACAGCAGGATCGGTAGATAATATCGTTTTATTCGATTTCTTTCCCCCCCCGGTGCAGCGCGACGGCATATTCGAGTCGGGTCAGCGGCCACTGCAGGCTCACCACGTCGCTGTTATGAACCATGAGGAGTGTAACAACATCACGCTCCGGTTCGGTGTACAGGTCAAAGACGACTTCATCTGCACGTACCAGACCGGCAGGAGGGCGCCTTGCACGGTTCGTACAACATATTTTGTATTCGAGTATGAATGAAAGTAGAGTGAAAGTAGAGTGAAAGTGGAAGGTACAGCTCGACCTGCCCCTCTATCATGTATCTTTAGTTGCCAACTAGACTGGGCGCCTATCATCAAAAACATAGATAAAAACTGAACTTTCCAAAATGCCTTTAAAGGGTATTGAATTATTTATGAACTGTGTCGTCACTTCAAGTACGAACATATCCTTAATCAATCGGTATTTGATAGTATATCTATGTTTTTGATGATGGAAACCCAGTCCAGTTGGCAACTAAAGATAAAATACGGGTGTTTCTTTTCTGTGTATTTCATGAAATACACGGAAAATTGTAATAAATATCTGGTATATGCATTTTGACTATATTATCTAGGGTTTTGAAATTGGAAAACATGTTTGGATAAATTTTCCTCGATAGAAATAATAGTTGAAATGAGGTCCTCTAAAAAGGCCATTTTGCATGAATCAGATCATGATTCTGTTCTATTGCCGTCTCTTTTGCACGCGTATAAAAATTCTGACTCTATCCTACTTTCAAATCATTTTATGATTCACCCAAGTCGGCGTTTTTAGATCCCGAGGTCTTCAAACACACTTTTTCTCCTCGTTTGACGAATACGAACCATATACAGAACTCAAACATATTTTATTCAATATCTAGAGATTTGATATTTGAAATTTTGCTAGCTATTTTAGTCTTTTTAATAAAAATATAAAACCAACTTTTTTCCCTTTTGCCCTGAATCCGCCCCTCTCGCACTGCGCGATTTTTCGCTTGGAGTGACAGTGACAAAAATAAAATCCGCATAGCCTCTTAATAGGCCCTCAGGCTGCCCTAGAAAAACGTATGCTGACCAAATTGACGATATACTGAAGAAGGGCAATGTCAAAAATAGAAGAGGTTGTATGACTAGATTGGTGGATGTGAAAGAAGCGAAAGAGGTTTGCCTGGAGCGTAGTAGATAGAAATCTGTAATCTTTGCCTGCCTACCCCTCTGGGAGACAAGCGTGAGTATATGTATTTTTGTATTGTAAGTTAAACTATAATAAACAACTTCATTTAAGGAAATTATTCTCACGTAGAAGAAACAGCATGAAAATATTGTTCAAAGCTGGTTATTTCTTTTGGTTATTTCTTTGAAACTACAAATTTTCTCCCATTTTGCGCTATCCGGAGACCCAGCGACGTCGTAATGCAGTGCGAGCTGATATGAACGTTATTTAATTTTATTAGTTTCTGTTTTTTTTATTTATCTAGTTATCATGTTTTGTACATATTTCTATCTTATAAAAAAAATCACGTAAACGCTTAGGGGGTTTAAATGTGATTTCTGAGCCACTTCTTAGTGGTGCAGTACATAACAAAAAATACAAGTAAATAATAAAACATTTAACTGACATAATTAATTAGTTCAAGACAATAGATGTCTCTTCATGATTTTTCTTACTTTTTTAGGTTTGACATCTATGTCTTGCAACACTTTACCTGGTATACTATTTAAGATTTCAGGTAGCATGTAGTTCCAAGTGCGCTTTCCATAAATATTGTTGCATTTGGGCAGAACATAAGGAGGTAGATAAGAAAGGTTACGAAAATGTTGCGGCCGCGTTCTCTTTTGAAGAATTTAAAGCTAGTTTAATCTTATCATAGACAAACAATGATCTTATTGAATACATCAATTACTCTGCAATATTATCTGTCGATATTTGCACCGACTCAGGTCGACTCACGGTCAGGTAGACACGGAAACTGTTTGCATTCAGCTGGGGTGTGGCAGGCTGAGCAAGGAAAAGCGTCCCCAGTCCCCATCAGTAGTAATATTTACTTGTGGAGTATTGGTAGGACCTAAAAAAGTCAGTAGTTATACTGTATTTAGCAAGACGATGCAACGCTATTCACTCACCCCTCAGTATTATGTATGATACTTAATTTTAGAAAACAGCACTTCGACTTCTGTTATAAAATGCAAATACACATGATTATCATGGGTACGATACGAGATTCAGGTCACGACCGCTCAGAGGTTTCATTTGTGTCGAGAGCCGAGATGGCGGCATTTCTTTTGACGCAAAGGCAGGTGTCAATCGGGGGGATGATCCGCTTTGCATTGTCTCGCTGAACGTAGTATACCATAAGTTTTTGTAAGAAGCATTGAATAAAGTTTTTAACTATCTATCATTCTACCAACCGCTATTAGTCCCTTCTCTTAGCTTCCCAAAAGGCCGAAATAGTTCGGTAGGTGATACCAGCACCAACTTTTAGTATGTTATTAAACATGTAATTTTATACAAAAAAAACTGTCGGGACACAACTTCTAAAGTGTTTGGATCCGCAGGTATGACGTCATCAAAATGGCGGCCGTCAAATTTTGAAAACTGCAAATTATATTGAATCTATGAGTTCTATAGACATGGGAGGGGCGTCAAATGAGAGGTAATTAAATTTTCTACAATGCTGTTGTTATATAAAACCGTGTAAGTGGCACAAACACGAACTTATTAAAAATTTTGTAAAAAAAAATCTTTGATCTAGTCTTTATTTTAATTATAGTATCTAAACTATTCGTTTAAGGCCAAAACTGTGTAGGACAGACATAACGAAAAATATATCATCTTTTCATTAAAAAAAACCGTACTTAGATCAGATTAAAATTGCCCAAGTTATACCGCTTTTAGTAAGGCGCTCCCACTTCCCCGCACTGGTGTCGCGCGCGGTATCGAGTTAAAATCTCCACCTTTTACTGGCTGATTAATTAATTGTTATTTATATACCTATTCAACTTTATTTATGTTAAACAGGGTGACTTTTAACCGAACCCAGATAATTTTAGAGGTTTTTAACAAACGTCTGTAGAACATATTTAAATAGTATAAAAAATTAAAGTGGAAAGTAAAAAAATTATAAAATATATTACGTAAATATGTTACTTAAAATATGTAAGCCGATATGCACATGAAGTCACTTCAGCAGCACTAAACGTACTGACAGAAAAAGCATTTAATGAATCTGATGACACTAATAATGAGTCCCTTGTGCAGCGGGTAGATCGCATAGATGAGTACCATCGCCAGTTTTCTGTTTCCGCAACTTCATCTTAAGAACCCGCTCTGAATCGTACTTCATACATATCTAAAAACCATAATAACTCGCGAAAGTGGGACAATGCAATCAAATAAATTTTAGGCTTTCATTTAGACGGTCAATATGAAGTGGTGTATGTCCTTGATTTTTTCACAAACATCGCGTTAACGACCAGAAAAATATTTAAAATAATGTGTTTTCGCCCTAAATTCGAGTACTTTTACAAGGCTTCGTTAAGTGACTTATGAACATTTCACAAGCAAAGTAAGCACATTAACCACTTGGAAGCATCATCAATATTCTAATTAATTAAAACAGAATAAAAAATAATAAGTAATCGAGGCACAGTTAAGGTATTCGGAAATAATTATTATTTCCAACGCAAAGGGCGAGACTCGCTTAGCACAGTTCGAACGGTGTGGGGCAAAGCGTGAGGCGCATTAACAATGCGCGCATGTAAACAATTACATCAACCAGCCAAATATGTGCTTTATTGTCGCGATACGTCTTGCTTTGCATTGGATTTAACGTCGTCCTGCCTGCACCGGGTTTTTAACACCCTGTATTTAGCGGTTGGTAGAATGATAAACTCTCTAGCTAGCTAGTGTCTATTAGGACACATTAAGGCGATATGTAAAAAAATAGAGGTGCTTCTTTTTTGTGTATTTCATGAAATAAACGGAAAATTTCAATACATTTCTGGTATATGCATTTTGACTAATAATCTAGGGTTTTGAAATTGGAAAAACAAGTTTGGATACATTTTCCTCGATAGAAATAATTGTTGAAACGTGGTCTTCAAACGCACTTTTTCTCCTCGTTTGACGAATAGGAACCATATACAGAACTCAAACATATTTTATTAGGTGCGTTTCAACAATATCTAGAGATTTGATATTTGAAATGTTGCTATCTATTTTAGTTTTTTTTATAAAATTTATAAAACTAACATTTTTCGCTTTCGCCCTGAATCCGCCCCTCTCGCACTGAGCGTGTTTTCGCTTGGAGTGACAGTGACAAAAATAAAATTCGCATAGCCTCTTAATGTAAATAGTTACGTCTTATTTGTAGAGAGACACCGGAGCACCAGCAGTGTCTGATGGGATCCTGTGGGGACTTGCTTCTTGGGGACTACGGAAAAAGTAACTACTTACACTTTCTATCAATCTACTTCATCCATCCATCAGCCTAGTTCGTCCACTGCTGGACATAAGCCTTTCCAGGACTTTGCCACTCCCGGCGGTCATCCTGGAAGAATTGCCCATACTCACACACGCTGGGCAGGCGGGTTGGTGAGCGCGGTGCCGGAACCCTCGCACCAGTGACACCGCTGCCCATCACCAGTCTGTTCCATATAAGGCCCAGCTATTAGGGATGGATATACCTACTTATACATATATTATTATATAATCTACTTATACATAATTAAATTAGGGTGCCACCTGAAATTCTAGGGCTATCAGCAACTGCAAATCTATTCAAGATGAAATTTAATCAACCGCCCGAATTCATACTGGACACTCGGTTAGTGATTGCTGATCAGGGACAAGGTTCAGTGATACTTTTCTTACAAAATTATAAAAAAATAGTGTTAAAATTAAAAGTAAATTCAGGACCTAGTAGTAAGGGTCCGTTTCGCCAAACATGCCCTCGCGTTTGGACAATTTAGCATATTAAAACAAAATATTTTTAACAAATAAAATTTGTGTAGGTAGTTAGGGGTTGAACTACATTATAATTTTTCAGATTTGACACAAGCATCACAATCATTGAGAAAAAAAATCGGAAAGATCAGTAAAATCACGGAAAACGTAATTTGGCTAATTTGGACAATCCCGACCATCTGGCAACTGTATCCACCACTCTTGTGCCGACACCAAAAGAGATGCCTGCGTCTTAATTTCGACATAATAATTAAAGTTAAACATGATTGGTAACTAATTTTAAAGAGTTAAAAATCAAGTATTCCTTGCTAACTCAACATCGATCGTTCTGACGCATTAACTAGAGTGAGCTGAAAACCAGCGCCAACCAAAACATGTTTTGGGTGATCAGAATAATATAACCATTACGATATCTATGTTTGGATGGCAAATTGCTGAGCTACTTGGACTTACGTGTTGCTCTTTAGTTAATAGTTTACTCTCTTTAAAAGTTTTTCTTTATCTAACTTTGCAATCGCGGCGGCGCGATTTTACCTCTATAGCGGACATGGCTCTATGGGCGACGATCTATGGGCGGTTTAAATGACGGAGGAGGTAAGTATCTCTAAGTAATAAAAATAACCTGGGAGTCGTCCTACATCTGGTCACTTGGTGCCCACTAAACGATGGTCTGAACAAAAAACACTAACTGACAGACTGACAGACAAACTAAACCACCCTCTCATCACTTCCATCACCCTCTTCCACACATACCCTGATCACCCCACCGACTCACCTCACTACAGATAACTCGCTGTCCCTTTTAGGCAACACATATTCCAGAATTGGGATGGCATGAGAAGAGTTGATGGTGGTGAATGTTGGCACTTGAAGGGTGCTTGTACTTGTCCACAAACTTTTATTATTTGATATAAGAATTTGTGGATAAGTACAAGTACCTTTTAAATCTTAAGAAGTATAGGTTGATTAAGAAAAATATTGTCTTTTTTATTTTTTATTACTATGGTATATTCGTAATTTTTTAATACTTGACTGATGATGGCCCACTAAGGGCCGAAATATATTTCAAGTTTTCAGTTTTCTTTTATTTATTGTATATATTTCAAGTTATATTGTGTAATTATAAATAAAAAGCTAATTAAGGCATACTATATATATTTATTTAAGTAATAAAAACTAACATTCTTTGCCCCAGGTGTGGCACCGAGCGCTTCCCCGCGATGTTCTCGTACTTGGGCGCGGATTCCAACATCAAGTTCATCAGCTACGCCATGACCAAGCTGATGTCGGACTTGAGGGAGAGTCCCTTCCTGGACCGGAGGCCGGTCAAGACGGCGCTCACCACGCCGCACGAGATAGCTTTCTACTAGACGCATTCGTTGTAAACTGTTATATTGTAATAAATGCTACCGGTTTAACAAGAAATGTTTTTTTAGATCGAACGAAAACCTTTGGAGCAAAGGTTCGATGTATTTCTGATTGTGCTGGTATTGATGTAATAATGTTTAAACCAAATAAATAAATAACATGTGCAATGCAATGATGGAACCAAAATTGACGGTCTTATCACCAAAAGCGATCTCTTCCAGGCAACATTTG
Source organism: Ypsolopha sequella (assembly GCA_934047225.1). Classification (NCBI taxonomy): domain Eukaryota; kingdom Metazoa; phylum Arthropoda; class Insecta; order Lepidoptera; family Ypsolophidae; genus Ypsolopha; species Ypsolopha sequella. The sequence continues at coordinate 21,979,253 of OW204005.1, read as the reverse complement.
GAAATACATACAACTTAAAGCTCAAAGAGAAAGATAATGCTATTAAAGATAATGCTGTTTGACCAATTATTTAAATGACTGTAATGATGGAGCTCATCTTATTGTGAGAGGAAGGGCATTCCACAGATTTACAGCTTCAACAGTAAAGGAGTTCCCATAAAAACACGTTGTTTGACAAGGGCGGATCCAGCCGGGGTCACAAAATCCGAATTAGCACAAATATATATTGAAATTTTGTGCAATTTTAGGTAAATTTAGCGTGTTTATATAGAAAAAGAAAGTTGAAGTAGGCCCAGAGGGAGGTCACGACTTCCATGATTCCCCCCTGGATCCGCCGTTGTTGTATGAACTGGCACTACTCAGCGAATATTTTCAGATGACCTCAGATTATGACTGTTCTTAGTATGAAGAAACACAAAGCGATCTTTTAAATAAGGGAGATATAAAGGATTAAATAAAACAGAGTATAGAAGAAAAATAATATGAGAATTGCGAAGAAGACACATAGGGATCCACTCAAGCTGAGAATGAAATTGTGAGATATGGTCATATTTGCGTAATCCAAATATGAACCTAATAGAAAAGTTTTGAAGACGCTTGAGTTTATTAAGTTGTTCCTCGGTGAGGTCTAGGTAACAACAGTCAGCGTAATTTAGAATAGGGAGCAGGAGAGAATTTGCAAGCGCAACCTTAAATTAGTGATAATGTTTCAATTATCGAATTGAATATCTATTCCATCCCATGTGACTGGCAAAAGCTACACAAAAGCTTGCAAGATAACAGAATCATAATATTTGTATGCTTTTAATACTATTTTTTTTATTTATATTTAAAGGCAACAAAATCGTTAGGGGAATATGAAATGAAACTAACACACTGTATATGAGCATATTTAATATTTTCTTTTCAAAATTGTAAAACTCACATTTTGAAATTGCAAAATTATATAACTAAACTTTCGTATCGTTAATAGTAACAATCGCCTTTTGTAATTAATTTCTCCCTTTTTAATTGTAATTCTCACAAACTAATAATAAGTGTAAACGATTTTTTACAGCTCTAGTAATAATAATATATTTTAATGTCTAACAATTTTCACTTTCTCAACGTTTACCACCACTTCATCGATTTCGTTTCCAACATCAACGTTTACATATTTCTAATCAACTTTTTTTATAATTCTAAATGTACTTTTTACATTTTCCATAATATAGTTTACAGTGACTACTCATTTTCTTCTGATCATTCTCTTTTTACGAGATTGATTTTTAGAAAAATATTGGAATGGCTTTTAATAAAGTAACACTATTAAACGAAATTAAAAAATACATAAGTAAAATCATCAATTCCCACGAATCTATGTAATTTATAATAATTCACTAAAATTCAATTCGATTCTTTGGCAATTTTAATTCAAAAGTGAATTTACAATTTTATAAATTGAAACTGGCATAAGCTGTTTATTTACGGAGAAAGAGCAGAAATGAGACAATGTATTATTGCGGACCTAAAACTTGATTAATGTGAACACAGATTAACATTTGGTAACCAATCAGATCAGAATGAAACACATTGCTATAATTACTATTGGATAAGACGTCAGATAAGCCTGCGTTCACATTAAACTAAATTTTAAAGTTGGAGAAATGAGTTGCAACCACATCAAGCGTTTATATTATTAACTTTGATTATTCTATTGTACTGTATTAATTCTTATGTAATAATAACACTGGCTGTTGAAGTAACTAACACTGGCCGAATATAACAAAATAATAAATAGGAAAATAATAAACTATTTTAGCCAAAGATTTTCATAGTAATTCGGTCAAAAAATAATTAGGCCAAATTTTCCACGATTTTTAATAAAAGATGTTATAAATAAGTAGATATTTTTGTACAGAGTTGCAATATTTTGTTTTCCTTAATTTGTAACACTAACATTATACCTACCTATAAGTAAAATAGCTGGCCATAAAATCTATGGTAACAATTTAAAATTGTACACTCGAAATCCGAACTGAGCTAAGCAAAACTAATAGAAAATAATATAAAACACATGACTAACATATTAAAGTACAATGCCCCTAAAACAAATTATATCTATTGCAAATAAAACTTATAGCAATTTGGATGGAACCGAGATTGGATACTTCGAAGTATCCAATGAAAAGTTATACAAAAAGGTAGACATAAATTAAATATGTATATTACTCGTAATATTCAAATATAATTCTACTGCACTAATTTTATAGTACAAAACAACAAATAAATTCGTGCTTCTTATTCTAAAATGCCACTTAAATTCTAACATTATACTCTGTTAAAAATTTAAATTTAAAGTAAGTCAAAGATGTTTTCCTTATTCCGAATTTCAAAATATATTTTAGTCGCCGGTATTTTTAAGCAAAATTTCGATGAATTTTATCGACTAACCTAATATTTTCGCACCACGCAAGAAATCATTTTTAATACCTAGGACTACGAATCTCCCTGATTTTTCTCTTTCTTATATCTAAATATACACAAAAATAATTTTGTACTCTTTCAACGAGTAATTCCTCAAATGGCAACATTTATTTTTAATATGGCAGCTTTGTACGTTTTGCCGAGATCCATTGATTTTCACCATATTTTTTATTTTGTTGTAGAAACCCATCAAATTCTACTATATTTTATTATAGTGATATTAAATTTGCTAGTAGTAGTAGTACAATCAATAAAGACTTAAAATCATTACTCATGTTACAATAAATATAATTATTGGTATCTGAAACTATGCTACTAAAAGGAGTATGGATAATTTCATGTATGATACTGATACCAACAATTTCTAATTGTTGACAAAATAACGCAAACTGATTAATAATGAAACCAGTCAATAAAAATTATAATACCATCATTCCATAGGTTTTTGAAGACATCTTGTCCATATACAATAACATCATCAAGATAAACTCTCACAGAATTTTCTCATCAAAACCGAAATTAACAATTCCATCACACTTTGAAATTCTCTTTGAACTTTTATCACACCAAAAAAAGTCAGTAAATTGTTTAGTCGAAAAAAGAGAACTTCATCGATAGGTCCGACGGACTTCTCTTTGATTTCGATTTGACGGAATCCTAGGCTTGGTTTATAAGTAGAGCTTCGAGCTCATCAGCAGATCGTAGAAGGAAAGCAGCGGACTCACGGTAGCCTGTAATCAGTTGCCTGACAGCTCCCACTTCAGCGACTGACAGCTTGTGAGACATGAGCGAACTCTTCGGTTGTGAAGGAGTTGAGGTCAAAGAGGTAGCAGTGGACGTAGGCAGTAGAGGCGTCGATGTAGAAACATTCTTGAGCGATAAGTCTGTTGGTGCTAAAAATATCAGAAAACACAAGGTTAATTTTAGTTTACCGTTTAGTCTTGTTTTTCAGTAATGTTACTGGGTAAATAAGGGACTAAACGCAGCATGGTAGCAGCTAGATTGTCTTTTGGATGGCACGAAGATTCATATATGGCATAGGCACTTATTATTGTAGTGTCATATTTTCCTTAAAAATTGTTAACGAAAGGTTCATATTTACATATTGCACAATTTTAGCTTCACAATTGAAATAAATCAACTCAAGTTTAATTCAAAACATTTTTAAATACGTTTCAGGATAGTATAAAATAAATGGAGCCAACCTATAAACTCACCGGTCAGGTTGCCAGGGAAGGGGTTAGAATGAGCTGCCATCGCTGATAGGAGAGCACTCTGATACGCCGCCATTGCTGCGTTCACTCCTACACCTGATAAAGAAATCACATTTTTTAGATAAATAAAATACGAAATCAAGACTTGTAGTTCAAATGATAGGTCGTGTTATTATCTTTGTGTGTCGGGAATATAATCTGATGGCCTCAAATTATTTCAGACATTGTAATTTCTTGTTTACGTACGAATAACCTCTTATTTGAAATGTTTACATATATTATGTAACAACCGAAAAATAATCTCAAGGGCTTCAGTTTTCATTGACAAAATACAAGAAACTAGAAATCTAAGATTATGACTTAACTAAGAGACACGAATGCTTATTAATGGACAGTTCAGTTCTGGAGTAGAATAAAATTACCTGAAGGAGGCAAAGCTGTCAGTGTTGAAAGTAACGCGCTGCTGGTCAAAGCTGCTGATGCAGGGTTACTGTTTGTACTGGAATAAATATGATAGGTTTTTATGATTGTTTGAATTTCAACCTCGATTTGATGAAATAAATTTTATTTCGTGTATTTATAACACTTTTTGCACATTTACACAAATAACTTAAAGACAAAAAAAGCCCAATATGATGAAATAATTACCTCTGTCGTCCAAAAGTCTGCGGTGTCCCAAACGTATTCGGGAAAGACGGCCTGAACAATGGTGCTGGCGAAGATGCTGGGCTGTAAAAATAACGTTTATTTTTTTTTAGCTCTGGTTTTAACAATTGATTCACTGAGAATCTATAAAAACTTAATTTTTGCATTGTAGATCTCAACTTGTGGTGCCAACGGACAATGGTTTCTTTAATAAATGAACTGTTATAACCTGGAAAGACAAGGAAAACGTAACCTACCTAGCAGTCTTACTCCCAGCATTCCCATTAGCATTATCAAGCTTCAAATTATTGTTATTCAGCAGCGAGTTCTCCAACGTCGGGCTTCCTGAGGGCCTGGTAGTGTCAGCTGCTACTTTGCTATGTCCGGCAGTGGACGTGGTATTTGATGTCGTAGCGGGAGTTGACGCTGGACTGCTCATGGCTCCACTGTACAGGCTGAGAAACGATGAGGCGACAGCTGATGATGCTGTTGTGTCTATTGCCTGTTGAAGAAAATACATGGCTTTATACAATCTGGTTGTTTCCTAGCCCATTTATCTATTGCAATACTAGTAAAAACACTCATATTGTAAAATTGTTTGCCATATGCCAACCTGATGATGACTTATCCTAATCCATCAACTTATCTCTATTGAGAGAAATATGAGGTGGACCCAGTTAAAACAAGTAACATACCTGGCTAACATAAACCAGGTTGGAGAAAAGGTAAGTAATCATACTGACCATAGGTGTCGGTACTGTCGGCATGGGCTGACTAACCGGATCGAGTCCCAGACGCATGCGTTTAGCATTGAGGCTCTCGTTCTCACACGCTTGAGCGAGGATGTGCTCTGCTTGTACCGACGTCAGGTGCGCAGGCGTTGGCCGTACCTAGAGGAAAACCAGTGTAAAGTAAAAAGCAAGCGTTTTTTAAGTATGAAGCGTATTGTTGGGAGAACATCGCAAACAAAATAATGCAAGTGAGCAAGATCCGCTCTTGTTCATGTCGTCAAATACACAAATCACAATATGCATGCTGTGGACTACCTTAAACCAACTGAACTTTTAAAGAACCGGCTTACTTGAATCACTGACTCAAGGGGTATTCTTCTAAAAGTTCTAAGTAAATATAAAATCAAGAAGAGATCGGACCCTCACCGCGGTATCCCAGGCGTTGCCAGTCCCCACTGCAGTGCCTCCATTGCCCGAAGTAGGCCCCTCACCCCTGACCTTCTTGTTCCTTCTGCAACTCTTAAGGTAAGTCCTGATCCGCTTTCGAGCTCGTTCAGCAAACTCCGGAAACTGTCGGGTGCAGGAGTCGATTATGGCTTGGATCTTCTCCTTAGGCTGTTTGGAGATAGGAACTATCCTGTCTAGGTTCTCGTCAACGAAGAGGCGGACAAACATCTGTAAAAGAAACAAAATTGGTAAGAACGAGTTCTGGTCAGACTGAAAAGTCCGGTGGAAAATCAGCGTCGGAAGCATATTCAAACTTTTAAGAGAATGCTTTGTCGATCATTGCTACATTGTTATATGTTTATATGTTTGGTATCAAGCGTATTTTCATATTTTTTATGTACGGGTGCTTTTTCAGAAAAGTTGAAGTATGCTTATCCATCATCTACTTTTGATGTTTTAATTCTAAGTGTTATTTAATAGTCAACATCAAATAAATGTTCTGTCAAGTTGTATAACCTAAAATATGAATCATTTTCTATATTGGCTCTTAGAAGTCATCTAAAGTCTTAATTGACTACATCCTATGTAAAGTTTTAACTTTAAAAATCGATTGATAATTATTTATTACGCCAACAATTAATTCTGTGGCTGTACTCGTCAATCTGTCTCTTGTTTCACAAGAAGCGACACTCACGTCCCCCCGTCTTTTAAGTAGGGCTGGGTGTAAGCACTACATGGCTGCCAGCCTGCACGCATACAGACAAAAGTGTGTGGACACGCTGGTGCTCATGTAGTAGTAGTAAATAATTAAATCTCTTCGCTAGTATTGAGTATCCGGGGTTGATTCAGTAAAATAATCACTTACATTGAAGGCTTTCAGCCGCTCAGGGTCGTGATGCTGAGGGTCCACTCTATCATCACTGTCGTCGTCCGAGGCTCCCGCGTCATCATCGTCCTTCGTACGGTCAGAAGACGAGGTCTCGTCATGGGCTGATGCTGTCTCCACGCCCGGCGTTGCCGAGCCCACGTGGATTGGACTCTGGAAGGAGGAAATATAAATTTCGGTTACTGAAATACTTCGATCATTTATTTCAGTACAACGTTTAGTTGAATTTGAAAAATGGCATTTCCAAGATGAAGGCTGCTAATTCGATTTCTAATCTATCACTTACGTCGTTTTCTATCACAGCCAAATCTGCTCATATTATGCAATATGTGAACTGAGCAATTAACTTTTTAACAAGCTCGGAAAAGTTCTGTTTATCATTCGAAATCTGCCTGCGTGCTTTTTATCAGCTAGCGTGAAAAATATTTTTAAAATTCGAACCTTTCTATTCTAAAAAGGTGAAAATGTCAGTGCGCCAGCCTAATTGTTAAAACAATCTCGCTGGCCAGCACGACGAGTGCACGAAAAAGAAAAAAAAATGTTTGTTTTTTTTTTGTTTTTCTTGCACCTTTAATAATACAAGTACACTGGACTGGCTATTGACGACCTGATAATGTAGCAATTTGATTATCGCCATTTTGGCGCTGATTGCTGCAGTGAGTGACGTGAGCGTAATCGGAACTAATGATGAAAATGACACAGTGACGTTATCTATTATAACAAGTGTCATTTTTAGTTCCCGGTACGATTGGTGGGCGCGATTAGAAACGGCACAAAAAAGAACTGTTGTTTTTTATGGTACAACATGTCCAGCGTACTTGTACCTAGCATTTTTCTCGCTGTAGTGAAGTGAAAAATTGTGTGTTTTGCTCGGCAGCAAAGTTATTTTGCGTCTCGTACATTTGAAACCTTCGCTAATATAAGTACTCGCGCCAAATAACAACTTTGCAGCCATACATAACAAATAACTTTATGTAATATGTTTTTGTTTCTGCCCAGAAAGTAAGGTCGCTCCAACGATATGTTCGCTCAGTTTTTCTCGGATGACGAAAAAGCTCGATTTTGGCCATCCGTTATTTTGGTTCCAAAAACTGGAACGATCCATTATAAGTGGGACCTCTGGTAACGATGTTCATTTACATTGCCTACATGAATACCTAAATTGATAGATGACTTTTTGCAACGATTTGCAACACAGGGGTTGCTTATTATCGCACTACATTGTACGACCTCATTTGTTCGCCCTTACAGTTTTTTTACACATCTAGTTCGATGCTGTTGATTTGCATTTCTGCAAGTGTAGGTAAAAATAATGAGGTGGCCTTTCTGTTGGTCATTCAACTTGTTATGTTTTATGCAACTCATGCGAGATTTACTTGAACTGCATACCTAAAGCCTAAAGGTGGACTTTGACATGACGCGGCTAGCGGGTGTGGCTTGCGATTATCCATACTTTGGAGCAGCAAATGGATGTCAAAACTATCCCTTTAGATATCGGCTTTTTAAAATTGTCACTGTGCAAGTGCTTAGCACCAAAGTGCTCAGTACCAAAGAGATTATTTATTCTTTATGATTATTTATTCTTTTGGTATAGTGTAAGATAATATAAAATTTATAATACCTACACATTAAAATCGTCTCAAGATATATTTCAGGCATACCCGAGCCTGGCATCAGTTAAGTTTAAAAAACATATAGAATAGAAAAGAATAGAAGCTGTTTATTTGTCACAAATGAACACAATATTATAAAGACAAAATACACAAAACACACATGACAAATCGGTCTAAGGCTCGACTTATGGCTGTTTGTTAGAAACAAAAAACCGCCGATCTTCCGCCTTAGCCTATATTACAAAAGGGAACGCAAAATCAAACAAAAAAAAAATTACAATAATCAGATACTAAACTAAAATTACATTTAAAAAACAGATGGAGTAAAAAATAATACTTAATACGTAATCAAAATCGAAAGATTCGATTTGGCAGATTACATTTGGCATAGACAAAATAGAAAACCTAAATTATTTACATTTTAATCTCTTTTCTCGTATGTCTGTCTGTCTGTAAGTTCTCTTATAACTAAATATGTAGAGAAAATACACGTCTTGTTTACATTTTCATCTGTCTATTGGCGTGTCCGTCTGTCTCTAATTCACTTATCATATTTTAAGGAAGAGGGACAATTACGTAGCTTTAGGCGACGCCACGAAGAATTGGCACTTTTTGAAGTCATTTTACTACGTTCAGAAAGAAGCTACTAGTTTGATAAATAAGTATAACATTTTCGGAACCTGTTTCTAGAATTCTTGGATACAGAAACGCGATTAAAAATCTTTCACTCGATAGAAATAATTATTAAAATGAGGTCTTCAAACACGCTTTCTCATAGTTTGACAAATAATTATCATGCAAAAACCCCAAACATATGAGGTACTTAGGAGTTAGACTGGTCTGAATTGGGTTTATTGGGGTCTATAAAATCCAAAGAGAATGAAACGCTGCTCAACCTTAAAACTCACCGAGTGGCCAGTGGCCAATGGAGTGGGTGGCTTGGGCGGCTTGGACCCTAGGCCCAGGGCACTGTGGTACGAGGCCCAGAGATCTGCCATGCTGTCAGCCCCACTTTCCGTCACTTCCCCGTTCCGGCCTGAAAGTACCAGGAGGTCATAGGTTAGAGAAACTTATCAGTTAACGTTGTACCCCTTTAGCTTTAAGCATTGTTTTGTTAGGCTTATGAGATAAGCAAAGTGACAGACCGAAAAAGGGACGGAGTTGTACGAGTAAGCGAGACATAATAAAGTTTATCTCATTTACTCGGACAGCCCTATTTCTTTTTCAAACTTCATCTCGTGCAAAAATTATTCTTTAGGTAAAGTACGGCATAAGTCAACATTTGCTTCAGTTACAGTTGGAATACTTACATATATTGATACAAGTACACAGAACGTGTTGTGACATACAAAATGACAATTCTTTTTTGTACCGACTCAAAGCGCCCCCACCGAGCGTACCGGGAACTAAAATTGATACTTGTAATAATAGATAACGTCATTATAACATCTTTATCATTAGTTCCGAGTACGCTCACGCCACTCACCTCAGCGACCAGCGCCAAAATGGCAAAATTGCTTCATAAGCAAGTCGGTCGTCAGTAGCCATTCCAGCGTACTTTTATGAATTTATTTATTTATTTATTTACACAAGAACCTTATACCTACTTACAGTTTTATACCAACTCGCAGGTTAAGATAATACTACATAATATAATAAAATTAAATTACATATATTTCTACTTATATGTATAATTATCCTTACATAATTAACTAATTTAAAAAGTTATGCACACTTGCAGCAAATTTTGCAAGTGTGGTGTAAAAAATGTCTACTTCTTGACACTGAGCGATCAGTTCATTCAAAAGTGAATACATTCCAGTGAGTCGGAAAATGACATCAGCCAATAAAAAACTATGACTTGTGCCGTTCTATAATTAGAATTCCAGAATTAGTAGATTTTTCAAGGTTGTTAGTCACTACGAAAAGCCATTTTATTTTATTCACACATAATATCACTCCAGTATATTAAATATGTAAACGATTTAGCAGCTATGTCATCGCATAATAATTCTTCGGCTTCGTGCAGTACTTTTATGTCACGACGCGACGTCAGGCTTGGTTGTAGTAATGCCCGCTCCCGCGTGTGTGCGTGCGTAATGTGTGCGATAGGGAGTGCGCTTTAGAAACGTATACGTGCACGCACCACTACAACCAAGCCTAACGTCACGTCATAGCGCCTTCCTTGCATACCAAGATATTGCTGTTGTGTGCGTACTGTAGTTCGTGCGTACTAGCACGCACACATATTAGCCGCGCGATGTACCTTTGGTTGAAGATAAACTACTGTTCTGGTTTTACTATGGTCACGTCGTGAGATAAAAGTACTGTAACGAGTCTAGAAGCTAGGCTTATAAAAAAACCGGCCAAGTGCGAGTCAGACTCGCGTACGTTCCTTATTGTGGATGATAAATTTAATTTTGTAATTTTTTTTCGTGAATTTCTGAACCGCTTTATTTTTCCTGTAATCTTTACGTAAACACATTTGGGGGGGGACAAACATATTTTTGTGGTTTTTAAGGATTTCTCGAAATATATGCAATTAAATATAGCTGAACTACATATTTTTACAATCAGCTTTACATAATATATATTTTTTATATTCTATTTTTTTTTAATCGCTATATTTTTCCTGTTTGTCCAGTTATGATCTGTTGCGACATTTTTTTATATTTTTCGGTCAACTAGTTTCGGAGATAAGGGGGGGTACACACATATGTTTATGTTTTGTTTAAGATTTCTCGAAACCAGTGCCAGTAAATATAGTAAAAGTAAATATTTTTACAATCAACTTTTTAATATCTACAATTTGATACCCATATTGTATTTTTAGGATAATATTTTTTATTTTTCTCACTTTTATTTTGTAAATTATTTTGAACAATTTAAAATTTTTCATATTTTTTTTACACCGTGACATGTCGGCAGATTAATGCCATTTTTGTGCCAAAGTTCATGTCTTTATCTTTAACGGTGCTAAAGTTATGAGGCTGTGACATACGGACGGACGGACGGACAACGGAGTCTCACCATAAAGGTTCCTTTTGTACCTTTTAGGTACTACGGAACCCTAAAAACATAAAACTCGAAATAGATCATCTTGACATTGCGCATTTGGTATGACGCCGGACGCTCAATCTAGAGACCAGGGTTCTAATCCTGTCGGTCAGGCATGCACCAATGAGTTTTTCGGAATTTATGTGCATAGTATTTGTATAGCTGAGCGATGAAGGAAGACACTCTGATGTAAACATTCATGTCCTAACAATCATGTATTTAAGGCTCCGTGGAAATAAGTCCTGCTCTAACCCTTTTATTTTTTGACTATCTATCTCGTTTTAATCAACGGCCGAGCACGGAAAACCTGACTTATTTTGACTTTTTTGCAACATTATATAGTGTGGAAAAACTATAAATCGTATCGGAAAACTGTTTTTTTGATAATATTATTTGATTCGTTATTATGGTTCTGAAATATATTATGTCATTGTTATGTCTCTAATTTAATCAAAATAGCGAGAAAATGGTAGAAAGTTTTGAAACTCCTGACCCTTTTCTTAAGTCACTATAAAAATTTACAGGGATTATTAATTTATTTTTCATTTTATAGGGTAACAAGAATTTATTTAGTTTCGAAAATTTAATTAAAATTTACTATCTATTTAATATATTTAAAGTGAGAATGCCGAACCCTGTTTTTGCCCGATTTCCAAAATTCGATCCTTAAGAGGCCGTTACGTCTGTTTTTTTTATACATACAAAAGGTAAAAACTGAATGTGAAGTCAACAGCTTATTTTCTTCATATATTTTTTTCACAAGTATTATCTAGCCACATCTAACTACGTCTCTGTACAGCCCAAAAAGCAAAACTTGGTGAAACAGCATCATAATTAGGTATCAGGATATCGTGAATATCGCAAAGATTAGCAAGTTGTATAATTTTTATCTACAAGGTGAATTTGTGAACATCGTCCAAATTCATACTTGAGCCTTGGTAAGTGATCAGAATCATAAACCAATAATGATTTTTGTAAAATTCATGAGATGAAATTTCGACTCTCAATAGTGATTCACTGAGGACTGGGAGTGAATTACGAGTACTATGGGAAGTAGTAATTTCTTCATACGAATTTCACAAAAATTGTTATCGATTCATGATGATGATCACTTACCAAGCCTCCAGTATGAATTTGGACGATGGTCAAAAAGTCACCTTGTATATCAGTAATCAGTAATTCATTTATTGACCATTATAACAGAGAATGTTACATGAGGCATGTCAAATATTACATACTAGCTTTTGCCCGCGGCTTCGCCCGCGTTGATTAAGTTTTTGTATAGTCGTATCGAATCCCATCCCATCCCACTAATGCCACTATCCCATACCATCTCATCCTCACTATCCCATCCCACTAATATTCAAGTGAATGAGTAACAGTACATTACTTTTCTATAGGAACTTGACACCCCATTGCCTTCCAATGGGAACTGATTTATGGGATAAAAAGTAGCCTATGTCCTATTCCAGGTTTAGAACTACATCTGTGCAAAGTTTCAGCCTAATCGTTTCAGTAGTTTCGGCGTGAAGGAGTAACAAACATCCATCCAAACTTACGCATTTATAATATTAGTGAGATATGTATCTTAATGATAAGATAGGTTTAATAAATATGCTAAATTAAAATTAGTTACAAAACTAAATTTAAAAGTTATGTCAATAGAATATGAATTGTTAAATATGATTGGAAATTATTTGTCGACGAGATTATATAATTATATCAAAGAGAGAATGAACATTTATTATATAATTATATCAAAGAGAGAATGAACATTTATTATATAATTATATCAAAGAGAGAATGAACATTTATTATATAATTATATCAAAGAGAGAATGAACATTTATTATATAATTATATCAAAGAGAGAATGAACATTTATTATATAATTATATCAAAGAGAGAATGAACATTTATTATATAATTATATCAAAGAGAGAATGAACATTTATTATATAATTATATCAAAGAGAGAATGAACATTTATTATATAATTATATCAAAGAGAGAATGAACATTTATTATATAATTATATCAAAGAGAGAATGAACATTTATTATATAATTATATCAAAGAGAGAATGAACATTTATTATATAATTATATCAAAGAGAGAATGAACATTTATTCAATTGCTTAGCGATGTACTCATGTATTGAATAAAACGGATTTGATTCAAAATAAAATAAACTATATATACTGGACACCAGTGGCATATACAGAACTTTTTTCCGGAAAAGCAATCAGAAGGTCAAGTACGACAATAAAAAAAATATGAAAAAATTTAAATAACACTTTGAAAAAAAAAAGTTTGTATGATGCCAGTGTAGCAGTGTAGGCACTGCCTACCCTAGAGTGAACATTTTGAACATACAAACTTGTTTTTTTTAAAAGTGTTATTGAAATTTTTTCATATTTTTTTTATTGTCGTGTTTGACCTTCTGATTGCTTTTCCGGAAATACAGACGTCCGTTTACGTACGTAATCTGTAGTCTCTGCCTACCCCTTTGGGAGACAGGCGTGAGTATATGAATGTACGTATGTACATATATTTTTGGCAGAAACTCTAAATATAGGTACAAAGCTTCAACATTTATCTTTAATAACCCATATTCCAGTAAAACAGTTTCGGTTATTTCACGAAACGACTGGGAAGTCTGTGTAACATTGTAAATTTATTAGTTTTACCGGTCTAGGCGTTAAGAGCACCTCAACTACACTTGAATATTGCAGTTTGACGTAACCTCGTAACCAAAGTTGGTTTACAGCTTTCAAGTTGAGTTGGCTTGACTGAAGAGATTTTCTATAAATATTTTGTATCGCGGAAATAGAGTTACCCTTTCCTTCTCTTCACTTTCCGAAAATCTATCACCAAAAGTCAAAAAATAGGTGCGATGACAAGCGAAGCGAGGAGGAGCGTGTTAGGTTTAGAATTAATAGGTATTAAATTAACAATAGTAGTGATCAATAAAAGTAAAATAACTAACTAATATGAAATTGATACTTTTCGTTGTTGGTTCTTGATGGAACATTTGAAACATCTTGTCAATAAAACACATACTTGGTAACTGTTCCACTTTATATCTATATTACACTAGCGACCGGTTTCGTTATAAAGCCTTTCGCCTGAAGATGTTATTATAACGAAACCGGTCGCTAGTGTAATATAGATATAAAGTGGAACAGTTACCAAGTATGTGTTTTATTGACAAGATAACTAATATGAGCTTAATCATACTAAAATTTAACACAAATGCCGCTCGTCTGTTCCTGAAGCTTACTGGGGTATATAAGTGGTAGAGCTGATGCCGTGCTCAACTGTGGAGGTACCATCATCTTACTGGGGTATATAAGTGGTAGAGCTGATGCCGTGCTCAACTGTGGAGGTACCATCATCTTACTCGAAAGCCCCCTAAAGTTATTCATGAGAGTAAGAGGACAGCTCTGTATGCTGTAGTTGCTAATAGTTGCTTGTATACTCGTATTGTGCATCACCTACCGAAATTTATGTTTAATTGTAGATGATACAGGATCAGCTGAAAATCAGCGCTGTGTAGACATGTTTACCATGCTCACAGCATATGCTGAGCTGTCTCCTTTTTGTTTAATGTATTTTTGTGTTTAATTATGTCGTGTTGCTTTTATGTGTTTTTTTTTTAGACAAATAAACTTTTTCTATTCTATTCTATTCTATAGCTCTGACAGTAAGGGGACAGCTCTGACAGTAAAAGGACAGGTCTGACAGTAAAAGGACAGGTCTGACAGTAAGAGTATTGACTGAATAAGTTCTTCAAATATGGGTACACCTTTTTGTTACACATTGTATATTTGTTTTTGATGATAGGCACCCAGTCCAGATAGCAACTAAAAATACACAATAGGCCCCCGGCTCCTAGATACAGTTGTTGATGCTACGATTAATATAAAAAAAAAATCCAAACAAAGAACAGTACTTGTGTCGATTCGGTGTAACACGACTTAACTTATTTGACAGGACTAACTTTATTTTAGCGTCCTGTTTTTGTCTTTTCGATACAGCTACGCGAGAACGTATGCGTCGATTAGATAAATTTGACAGATAGAATCGATAAATTCTAAACGAAAACCCTTATTGCAATGAAATAAGAGTTACATTTTTATTTATCGAATCGATACCAAGTTCATGCTAGTAACCCAGATAGAAAAAGACAGAACACTTAAATTAAGTTTAATCCTGTCAAATAACTTAAATCGTGTTACACCGATGCGATACAATTATCCGATATTTTTAATCAGTTTTAAATAAAACCGCATGCCTAGCAATATCTTTTCAAAAGTAAGACAATTATTGTCACTTTCTCATAAAATGTTGAATAACTCAGTTCTTTTGTGAGAAAGAAAACTTTTGTTCGGTCAAAGACAGCCGAGAGCTAAAAACTTTTGTTCGGTCAAAGACAGCCGAGAGCTAAAAACTTTTGTTCGGTCAAAGACAGCCGAGAGCTAAAAACTTTTGTTCGGTCAAAGACAGCCGAGAGCTAAAAACTTTTGTTCGGTCAAAGACAGCCGAGAGCTAAAAACTTTTGTTCGGTCAAAGACAGCCGAGAGCTAAAAACTTTTGTTCGGTCAAAGACAGCCGAGAGCTAAAAACTTTTGTTCGGTCAAAGACAGCCGAGAGCTAAAAATAAGTACATAATTCATCAAAACCTTTAATAGTAGATTATTAACCAAGGGCTGTATGACGTCAATTGCATACGAGGTTTTTGGCGCCTGAGCGAAGCGAAGGCGCTAATTAACCCGAGTATGCAATTGATGCTTACGCCCGAGATAAATACTCTGCTTTACATATCGATTGTGAGGTAAGTAAACAACAAGACAGCAGGTTTCAATGAACATTTATTAAGAAGAAAAAAATGTGTATTTAATTAAAATTAACGGCGGTAATGTATTTTCGACAACTGTTTTTGCCCTTTCTTTAATAAAATCGGGCGTTAGATCTATGTCTTCGTCACTAGACATGTTTAAAACATTTGAAAAAGAACTCAAACAAGAAAATTAATTACTTTCGCGATGCTTTCGCGCCTACTAGTAGACTGCCTTTTTTTTTTTCACGCACGCAAGCGCGTTAAATCTTGCTGGCCAGTTTGATTTTTAAATCGATTCCATCTAACATACGATGTGGAAACAAATAGTTCCATATTTAAAATAAAATCTTTATAAAATAAATTGTCTAGATTCCGATTCGAGTAATTAATCGATACCGAGAAAAAAATATTAACTTTTTAAAAATATTCTTCGTGCAGTATGAGTATGACAGTTCTTTTTTCAAATTCCAAAACCTATGCTGTAATGATAGTCATACACCCCAGCATTCAGGGGTGTAAGGGTGTACTTACAGAGCAAGAGATATGTAAAAAATATTAAAATACTGACTGGTTTAAGATCCTGATATGTATTTAGTATTTAGTATGCGGGTCGTGCTACCAAGGCGGCAGATATTAATGGGAGGTTTTGCAGGGACCGGTGCATCTGCGTTTTAAATGTCAACCGAAACATGCCCCCCTAGTTTATAAATATAATTTGAGAAGGTGCCTGCATAACTACAGGCTCTGAATATGGCTTTGGAGCAGTTAAAATAGCCAACGGGCGAGGCTTAATAGGTTTTTGTAGGGGGAATTATGCAAGCCTTTGACCAATAAACTGTACAGTTGACAAGAAAACCACCGTTCTCAGGCTACTTCGGGATGTTTATAACCCCGACCGGACTTAATGACCACTTAAAATTGGAGTCACACACAAAAAACAGCACAAACAACACACAATTTTAAAGAACAAAATTACCTTGAGTCTGACTGTGGTAATTCCATGCCAAGAGCATCATTTTCAACTTCTCAGCGTCTTTCGCCAAGCCCTGACCTGCACCAAGTCACATTTGCCAATCAATTGAAGAATTCAAATTTGGAAAATCGAACAACATTTTTTAAAAAGCAAGGAAATTGTAGCCAATTCAATTGTTTTTCTGTTTTGGTATTTTATGCAGCTATCAAGTCATATCAATTTTGGTTTTTGATCGCTTTTTTTAGTGAATTTGAACGGATAAAATACCAATTTGTTTTCGATTGATTTGATGCAAGTGGCTTTTTTTGCTATGTTGTGTGGGCAGGGACTGTGAATACTTACTAGAATAGTTATCATCTTCATTCATATCAACTGGCTCTGGAGTTAGGTTATCCTGAAACAAAAGAGAGCTGAGTTTAGAAACAAATCAGGCAATCTCTTTCTAAGGGTCCGTGGAAAACAAAAAGTTGTAAAAATACCTATTGGTGGATCCCTTAACTAAGGCAAGATTTACCAGATTTTCCCGTATAAACGTCGTATTCTTTTGTGTTTTAATTGTAAATAACGAAGATTTAATTTTAAAAATAAATATATGTCATATTTCACTCTATTCGAAACACGATTACTTGCACTTTCTAGCATACAATAAAATCTTAAAGATAGACATAAATTATGATCTAAATACCATTTCATTTGAGTTATATTAGGTTTTAAACAATAAAACTTGTATCGAAATAATTGTCATAAAACAAGGCATATTAAAAACCTACCCCCCTAATTCCAAAAATAATAAATAAAGACACCTCAAAATGGCGAGTTTACTGTGTGGCCCGCTTCCACTGAGCATGATAGACAAGTGTAAAATAAAATCGTTGGAGCAGGACCGATTTCTTACTGTTACCGAATACCCTGGCTTTAAAGTAAATAGACTAGGAGCGCACAGTCTGTAACCCGTAACAGTTCCGTATTCAAAATCGAATTAAATTTGACAGAGCTGTATCTGACCAGTTCTTGACTTGGCAAGTTCAATTTTCTCATGAGAGTGAAAAAATTGAAAAACTAAAATCTTTTTATAAACAAAAGCTCTTTCTATTGGATAGATTTTAAAGAGTTTACATATAGGGCATCGGTCACTAGGCTGTCATGAGCTCTTGACCGTTTCTATAATTAATAAATTAGCGATACGAAGCGGCCCCCGCGGGTCAACGCTCGTTGCACGCAAATCGATAGCGCTTCAAATGGACAACCCACTAAATATAGCATGCTACCTCCACACGCGTTGTAACCCTCTGGTACCTGGCATGCAGGGCCGCAGCTGTCCACGGCCAGGAGTTTTTTATTTCCACGACATGATGACAAGCAATCAACTGGCTGGAGACCATTGCAAACTGTCGTTCTTTTTGTTCCTTTACGAATACTTTTCCCCTTTCCTGTTTCCCCAATATACATTACATAGCAAATAAAGTACAATCCTGATTCCAACACAAAATGTATTAATTATCCTTGTGGTGTTCTTATCAACATAAAATCAAACTTATTGGGTGTTTTCAGAGTTTAATAAAGTGTCATAATTGTGTCGATTCGAAGTTACGTATTTGACAGGACTAAACTTAATTTAAGTGTTTTGTCTTTTTCTTTCTGTAGCGAAATGACAAGGAGAAAACGCTTAAATCAAGTTTAGTCCTTTCCAATATGTAACACCGTATCGACACCATTAAATAACAAACAAAGTGAACCGGGCTGCTTCTAGTGGTCGCTAAAAATAACTAAATTGATCGGCAAGTAATATTGGACAGCCATAAAATTTGTGTTATTTATGTTATCTATATTATCAGCAAATCGTGATTCGGATTTTATCAAATTTTAGCAAACTGTAAATAATACTTTCCATAACAAATTTTATGTTTCGCATTGTAACGTTTTCTGGGTTATCATAAAGAATTACCACGTTTCCTTCAAATTCTCTACAGAAAACGGCAATTTCATATTTAAATACCTATTATTACGATGAATGACATACTCGTTGACATACATATTTTGGGATAATGTCAAAGTTTATTTCTATTCAAAATTCAAAGTGACCGGGTGGTGCACGTAGAGCAATGGTCTAACTAAGGGGTCGTAGTGGGTAGAGGGGTAGCTCCAAGTAATACGACCATGTACGAAAGGTTCGTGCAGCAAATAATCTCAAAACTTGCTCAAACGTACCATACAAACCTACTTTACTTTATTTTTATTTACCTTCGCACGAATCAAACACACGGCGGTATCACGATAAATAGGAACTCTTAGTGTAACACGATAGGGTCTATTTTGAATCACTAATAGTCCGTCAGTGGGATATAAAGGCCGGCTTGCACGTTGCAAGCTAATAAATTCAAAAGCCAAGTCGAGTGACCGACTGGCATGGAACGAATGATTGTAAATCCGAGTGGAATTGCTAAAGTGAGAACGTGGGTTTAGATTTAGGAACAGTGGCATATGTGGATGTTTTCGCTGATAAAAAACATTTATTGGTTTCATTTTCATTACGCGTATCGTTTACCGGCTCACAAGCCAGCCAAATAAGAACCCTGAAGATGTCTTGTTTAGAGGGGAAACTTATGTCGATAAACGAATACTCTGCAGATAAAAACAAATAATTGTTTGTTATCCAGCAGTTGATAATGGACTGATATGCCATAACGTAACAACTTTTTCAATAAATCAAAAGGCCCAAATAAGACATTTATTTTATTTATAAATAACTAGCATTTTGCTGTGGTTTCACCCACGCGATTAATATTAATGATTACTGCCCGTTTCCAGGGAACAAACTATTACCCACAGTTGGTGTATGAATGTTACGATCAATGTCGATTGCGATTGGTGACATGTGCTCTGTGTGCTCTGTCATTGGTGGAACAGCGGACCCAAACATCCACCTGCGCAGTGTCACATAATTTTCCCTAGAGAAATGAACTATCGGCAACTCCTTTTCTTAACCGCCATAGATTAAATTATGTTCAGGTCTGTTAATTCGAAAACCATTTTGAGATTAAGGTTTAATAAGCCGAATTTTCGAAGTTTTGGTCTAAAAAACCTCATGCTGATGAATATTTTTACGAAAAGTCTGGAACTTCCATTAGCCCTAGTGTGAATGTACTAAAGTTGCTATCAAAATTTCGTTTAACCAGCCCCCCTATTCTGTATCTTTAGTTGCCAACTGCACGAGGTGCCTATCATCAAAAACATAGCTAAAAACTGAAATTTCAAAATTGACTTTAGTGGGTATTGAACTATTAACAATCTGTGTCGTCACTTCAAGTGCGAAAATATCCTTAGGACATCGGAATTCGATAGTATATCTATGTTTTTGATGATAGACACCCAGTCCAGAAGGCAACTAGAGATACACAATAGGCCCGCTGGTCCTAGATACTGTTAAAACCCATCTAATAAAATATAATTGCAGTCCATATGACATTCCAAACTGTCAAACCAGCAGAATTGGTGTCGAAGAAGACCTGATTCCAATAAATATTCGTATCGAGCCGAAATGCTTCAATCGCGTTTCTGTTTAACAGGTCCCTAGAAAAAGATTCCAGAAATAATATACTATTTTATCAAAACAATACATTATTCACTGAAGTAGATATGCAAGTTCTAAAAGTGTCGCCTTTTTTTCCGTAGCGCCTTAATAATATAACATGGAAATTCTTCTACATGAAGTCCATATTCAAGAGACCAACCGTGCGGTCCGAAATAGAATTACATCGATAAAAGCTATGAATGATTTAAAGTGTGAGCGATGACTGGTCCGTAATTTGTGAGCTAGCAAACGATGTGAAAGATAGCTTATGATTCGGACCGCATTAAAAAAGATACATCTTAACCATAACCTCAAAGTGCCGTGATTCGTGATGGAACAAGAAGAGTTTGTAGCACTGTTCTTCAACGTAGACTCGGATAGCGACGATAGCCAATTTGGCGAACTAATGCACAGCTCTACATCCAAATCGAACACCAGCGACGAAGAAGCTGATCAGCGCATCATTAACCACTTATTGCACAATGCAACTTACCCTTTGAAGCTCGATCATATTGACTCTGATTCAATTTCAAACTTATATTTTTTTTATCGAGTCCATAAACACATTTACAAATATAAATTCTTCCATTTCGACGCAGAGTTCCACACGACTTCACATTCAAGACTTTTCATTTGTTTCTCCCATGGCAGAATAAAACATATACCATGGTTTGTCTGATCTGAACTGCTGAAATAATGGAGCGAAAACAATTTTTGACATTCCATTCCGTTTATCGCTCACATCGCCTCACCTCCGTCGCATGAGCCACGAAAGTCATACGAATGAGTGTACGCATTTGCTTCACTCACGGATTATTAGCCATTCACCTCATTCATTCGTAATCGATTTTAGCGATATAATTCTATTTCGGAACGCAGGGCAACCCTGCGGTCCGAAATAGAATTAAATCGCTAAAATCGATTACGAAAGTATGAAGTGAATGGCTTATGAGCCATTGTAATTCTATTTCGGAACGCAGGGCAAGTGTAACCGAATGAATGAATGAATGAATGAACAGCGATCTAATTCCAAACAGATTCACTGTCATCTGTAGAGTCGTGTTTGTGAACACGGGTTTAGATTTGCGAGCGCTAAAATGTGCTGTTTATAATATTATTGAAACTCGCGTGAGCTGACATACTAAATTATTATTACGTACGGCTTGAACATTCACGTGTTATTGTTGTTGACTATATGCCAACCGTTTCACCGATACAATTTCGGCATTATCAAGGCGAATGTCGCTCTTAGGACGACGACGTGGCGTTCACCGCGTTTTCGAACGGGCAATAATAATGTGCTGTATAGTTTTTAGGCGCAGAATTAGGTGAAGTCAAAGTCAAATTCATTCTTAAAGCATGGCAGAAAAGTTATAAGAGTATGTATGTATGTAAATTCTTTATTGCACAAAATAAGCTTATAATGCACAAAGGCGAACTTAATGCTAATTAGCATTCTCTACCAGTTAATCTTTGGTGATGCGGAGATTGCAAGGGTAGTGCCAAATAAGTTATTTTTTTTGTACACGTAAATATTGTTTCGGTTTCGAAAGGGCCTTAAAATACTCTAAAATAGTACACACTTTATATTCAAAAACTACCAACATTTATCGTATTATTTTGTGAGTTGTTTTTACTGTTATTATCTGTTTATTTAAAATGATAAGTACATAAATCCTGCAATCTTTTACAATTTTTTTTTTAAATGTATATGTTTAATTGGCACTACCTATGGCAAACCAAACTTTTGCGTCCGCAATCGCATATCACTCCCAACCTGCGGGCCTATATGTATCTCTAGTTGCCTTCTGGGCTGGGTATCTATCATCAAAAACATAGATATACTATCGAATTCCGATGTCCTAAGGATATTTTTGCACTTGAAGTGACGACACAGATTGTTAATACTTCAATACCCACTAAAGGCAATTTTGAAATTTCAGTTTTTATCTATGTTTTTGATGATAGGCACCTCGTTCAGTTGGCAACCAAAGATACAGAATAGGGGGGCTGGCTGTAACAGAATACCAGCGTTGTGGTGTAGTATGCATACATTATGTTTGTATAAGAGTGTATTATTGTGTCACAGCACCATGCTGAGTCATGGCCAATTTGGTGACGTTGAATGCATGGGATAGCTTCAACTATTGTTTAATATGTTAATTATAAGTACTAGTTTTAAGTTAATAGTTATTATGTACCTATATTTTGCTTTTCCATGTATTCTTTTTGTCCCCAAATAAATTTCTTTCTTTCTTTCTTTCTATTTATAAATTTTGGCTAATACTAACACAAATAATACTTAATGTGTCCTAAAATGTTGTTCAAAAGAGCACAAGAATATAAAGAAAAATTTTAATAAACTTCAAAAGAAACGCGAACATTTTAGCGGCCCATTCTCGCGCTTAGTAAACAAAGGCTACGAAAACAGCCGAAGATTTACATTCAACAAGTGGTTGGTGTTCCCATACACCGGGTGTAAATATAGACATCTATTAATCTTTAAATGAAAACTACTGATAATGCTGAATAACATTCTCATACAAACATACCCGCGCAAATGAATAAAATTGTTCACTCAATTTCATTTTAATTTAAGAGTTGTGCTCTTGTCGGTGCAGTCCTCAGATTCACTTCTGCACTCCGAATTTTCAGCACAATAAGTCTAATGGCAAAGACCTTATTTGCTTTTCATAGGGGCGATTATATGTTGGCTCTTTGGCCTCTTTTTCTTGGACGCGTAATACTAGTGATCACGCAGCGAAACAACAAATTGGTGTGTTTTTAGCTAATACTGAAATATTTTGTAGTGAAAAAAATATTGGATTTAGGTAACGTCCCTTCATATTTCTATTGCCCATTTTATAAAAAATATCAAGTTGATCTCTTAACCGCGTTTTTGAAACGAACGTTTGAAAACCAAAAAAAAGAGGGTGGAAAACATTATCTTTTTTTGACAAAAGTATAAATCTTAATACATTGTTTATAGGTGGAATCCCTAGATAAAATACCGATAAATCAAATATATTTTCTTCAATATGAGGAGAGACCTAGTTTCTTCCAATGAACCCTTGAAAACCTGGTGTTGTTGATGTTCTAGCGTCAGGTGTCCCGTTAACTTCTTGATACAACACAACATTCACTTTCTCTTTCATCTGATCCATGAATGTTCTCCTAGGTCTTCCTTTCTTTCTTTTCTTTTCCACGTTACCTTCAATTATATTCAAATATATGCATTTTAGGTGTTTTCTTTCACCGTTCAGTACAAATAGTAGACACATAAATTCCTATTTCTATAACCATATTCGTGCATGCTAGATCAGCAGGATATGAAGCCAGATCTCAAGGTTGAGAAGCCGGCGTTGTACCGACGACACACCGCTTTTCAATTCCGGTATTAGTATAAGTAATTATGATAATTTAGCTAACAGCAGCTAGATATTATTGTATTAGGTACAGCATTATATTGTACTATACATTTTGTACTTAGCCTATGTACTGTTACTATGTAATCATGGAAATTACTGGATCGGAATGGACTGTTTGATTGTCCCTAGATTATACTACAAGACACTTGAGCCGAATACTAGACATGTATAGGTCGGTAG
Source organism: Ypsolopha sequella (assembly GCA_934047225.1). Taxonomy (NCBI): domain Eukaryota; kingdom Metazoa; phylum Arthropoda; class Insecta; order Lepidoptera; family Ypsolophidae; genus Ypsolopha; species Ypsolopha sequella. The sequence goes on along the minus strand of OW204005.1, from coordinate 21,955,199 downwards.
GTAGTTGATATCGACCGTCTTGGGGCGGCCAAGGACCGCATCTGCTATGCGGACGGACACTAAATATCCGTTGACCCCTTGGCGTTATGTGCACCTGGTACATATAGATGTACTGTGCTTGTGTGTATTGCAATTTACTTGGTAATTAATTACGCCATGATAGGTTGTGCGTTGGTGCGTGAATCCTAATATGATGATGATCTAAGTAAAGTGTGATATATTATATATTTATATTGATTGATCACCAAAAATATGCCAGTGTATAGGTAAATAATTATTACTAATATTATTCATATCCAGATTTGCTTTTCTTCTTTCTTATTCGTAGTATTGCTATTGTTGTAATAATTTAAAACTGTTGTCGTTTGGGATTTGTTTTTGAAAAAAAATCTATTGTTTCATACAATTTGGTCTGTACATTTTTTATGGAACAGCTGATTTTTTTTCGTGATTCGAGAGTTGGTTCCATAGTAAAAGTTGTTCGTGGACGAATACTATTGTTAGTTTCCGGCTTACGCAACTTTATCTTAACGACCTGTACATTTTAGTAAGCAATTTATTTTGCTCGAGTTGTAAGAGCTTACTCGGCAAATAACTTTGCAAGTGGGAAAGTGAAGTAAAAATCGCATCACACGCATGAAGCAACATGCTTCATGATCACACGAGATGTGTGAGACGTAAAAAATCCGTTTGGGATTTGTTTTTGGTGTTTGTTATTTGTTGGTTTAGGGATACTGAAATTGTCTATATTTTATGTGTAGCAAATAAGCTTAGTTAATGGGGATGCTTACTGTCAAATTAGTTCCGCATAGAGGGCGCTGTGTGTTTATGTCTGTTAGCTTGTCAGTTCACATACAAATAATTGAATAATTTATTAGTTTCATTAAAAAGTTAAAGCAATTGGTGTTTCTGTGGCTTTTGGATGTAAAGGAAAGGGAACTTGAACGCCAAGGTCTACTTTCATTCCTCGTAGCAAAGCGCCTCTTTTCTTTAGCTCTGTTTTCAACTGAGCGATACGCCAAGTAGAATACATGACGAATACACCAACAAAAAAAGGCACAAAATTCTTTAGAAATGTGGAATATAAAAATAACATCTATCAGCGTCTTGTACAAGAGCGTGATAAGACACAAACACTCAGCGCCCTCTACCGTAAAAGCTTTTGGTTTTCTTTCCCATTGTCAAATAGTCTAGATCTGATTACATTATGATTTACAATATGTTGCAAATGTTCCATCAAGAACCAACAACGACAAGTATCAATTTTTTACATGTGATTAGTTGTGTCCTGTCAAACTTATAATTGAAAAATTTACTAATTCTTTTATTTTTAATATAGGTATACTTATGACATATACAAGTTGAATTTGTGAACTTCGTCCAAATTCATACTTGAGCCTTGGTGAGTGATCAGCATCATGAACCAATAACAAGTTTGGTAAAATTCATAAAATGTAATTTCGACTCCCCATAGTGATTCACTCTGGACTGGGAGTGAATTACTATGGGAATTCGAAATTTCATTATACGAATTTCACAAAAATTGTTATCGTTTCATGATGCTGATCCCTTACCAAGCCTCTAGTATGAATTTGGACGATGATCAAAAAGTCACCTTGTATATATAGGCATCCACTGAAAATCAGCGTCATAGCGCTAGCAATGCTCATGACACATGCTGAGTGGAGACCTATTTGGTATTATTATTAGTCTCTAGTAAAAATGTTGAAATACCAAATAAAGCTTTTCTATTCTATTATATATGTTGTAATATGCGTAGCGTGTGGCAAAGTTATCAAATTAGGAAATATCAAGTTTTTTCGGGCTTTTTCTAAGGGTTTTATGGCATGCTAATTTCTCATGGAATTTCTCTGCTGTCGACTCCTGGGAAAATATTTGCCCGCATCCTACTCAATCGCCTCATACCTGTCTCTGAAACAATTCTACCGGAGTCACAGTTTGGCTTTCGCCCAGAAAGAGGTACATGCGAAGCCATCTTTTGCCTGCGTCAACTCCAGGAAAAGAGCAGAGAACAAGGTCAACCTTTGTTCCTCTGTTTCGTTGACCTTGAAAAGGCCTTCGACTGTGTGCCACGCGAAGCTCTCTGGCTGCTACTGGGTAAATTAGGATGCCCCAACAAATTCGTCCGGATTCTTCGACTGCTGCACGATGACATGAGGTGCTGTGTCAGTACAAACGGCGAGCAATCTGACTTCTTCTCCGTCACCTGTGGTGTGAAGCAAGGCTGTGTACTTGCACCTACCTTGTTTGCTCTATACTTTGCAGCAGTAATTAAGGAATCGATATCCGAATCAACAGCTGGTGTCCACATTCGCTTCAGAACAGACGGGAAACTCTACAACCTCGCCCGATTAAAAGCGCGTAGCAAAGTATCCTGTGACACCATCAGAGAAATAATGTACGCCGACGATCTGTGCTTTGTATCGGATTCAGTGGAGGGGCTGCAACAGTGGATAGTCGTATTCGACCAGGCATGTCGTAGGTTTGGCCTGAAAATCAGTGTCGGCAAGACGGAAGTTATGGCCATGGACAGTCAAGCAGGCACCGACTTAACACTCAGCGTTAAGCTTGGTATGGATCAACTTAAACAAGTCAAGAAATTCAAATACTTGGGTAGTACTGTATCAGCAAAGTACGATCTTGATCCTGAAATCGACAGCAGAATTGGAGCTGCTGCTGCAGCTTTCGGCAAGCTGCAGTCTAAAGTGTTTCGCTCGCATGACATCAGGCTATCAACCAAAATTGCTGTATACATGGCGATTGTTCTCCCAAATCTCCTCTACTCTGCTGAAACTTGGTGCCCATATCGTAAGCACATCCACGCGCTAGACAGATTCCATCTAAGATGTCTCCGCAACATTCTGAAAGTCAAATGGTCGGACCGTGTCAGAAATACGGAAATACTGCGACGCTGCAATGTAGGTGGTATCGAGGCTTACCTGATGAGGCGCCAGTTGCGCTGGTGTGGCCACATGCGACGTATGCCAGAAGATAGAATGGCGAAACGCATTTTATATTGCGAGCTTTGCAGTGGAAAACGCAAACAAGGCGGGCAGTTCCTTAGGTTTAAGGACGTGCAGAAACGCCACATGAATAGTTGCAATATAGAACATTTGACATGGGAGGACCAGGCTGAAGACCGAACTGTGTGGCGGCATACAGTCAACACTAACATCTTCGAGTTCGAGGCTAAACGAAGAGCTGCTCTTGACGCCAGACGTGATGAACTCCGATGTAGACCACCAGCTGCCATACATTACAACTACTGCAATGGAAAACTTACATGTAGCCTGTGCAACCGCACTTTCACGAACAAGATAGGCTACATAAGTCACATGAGGGCACATGACCGACGCTCTCCACAGCCACAACAGTCGCCGTGACCGAACTCGGTCGGATGAAAAAAAAAAAAAATCATCATGGCATGCTAGCACTGCAGGGCCGAGTTAAGGCTATATGTAAAACTTTTAGGATCCCTGTTACTCCATATGCGAAAAAACCCTCAGTACGAGAGGGACGGATTCATGGAAATGAAGCAAAAAGTCAGTTTTTTATTAATATAAAATGTACTAAAGTGGCTATCAAAATTTCGTTTAACCAGAGGGTCTATTATGTATCTTTAGTTGCCATCCGAACTGGGTGTCTATCATCAAAAACATAGATATACTATCGAATTCCGATTGTTTAAGGATATGTTCGCACTTGAAGTGACGACACAGTTCGTAAATAGTTCAATACCCGCTAATGACGATTTTGGAAGTTCAGTTTTTACCTATATTTTTGATGAAAGGCACCCAGTCCAGTTGGCAACTAAATATACAGAATAGAGGGGCAGGTCTTAAATACTGTTAAAACCCATCTAATAAAATATAATTGCAGTTCATATGTCATTCCAAATTGCCAAACCAGGAGAATTGGTGTCGAAAACACCTCATTTCAATAAATATTTGTATCGAACCGAATTTCTCCAATCGCGTTTCTGTTCAACAGATCCCTTGAAAAAGATTCCAAAAATAATATACTATTTTATCAAAATAATACATTATTTACTGAAGTAGATATGCAAGTTCTAAAAGTGCCTATTTTTTTTCCGTAGCGCCTTAAATCCAAGTATTGAGGGTCATAAGGTCAACGGATCCTGGCCCCGTCTGCAAACACAACGTAGGCACCTTTTTACTGGTGTTAGGCTTCGGCGGTGACTTGTCACCACCCTCATGACGAAACCATGAAGCCAAGCGACTCGTTGTGTTCCGGCGTGACGTCATGAGTGGCCGTACTGGGGAGAAGTGGTTACAGACGGTTGCGTAGTATCAACTATTCGTCCGTTACCTACTTTCATAGGTTTTGAGAAAGACCCTGGAGATACTGCTAAACGTATCGCCTGCTTTCACTATCTCACTTTCTGGGTGGGCGCGATTCACCCTAGATCTCAGCGACTTTTTATCAGGAGCACATTGTGTATAAAAAGAATTTGGTTGCACTGATATTTCTTTCTGGTTGTACAACATTCTGCACGTAAAATAATTAGTGAAAGAAAATGGTGCGTAACTTTAGTATTTAGCGAAATTATCGTTACCGAGCGGACAATAGCACCAAATTTGGTATGAGGGTACCTTGCAAGGAGCCCAAAAAGATTTTTTTGTCTTTTTCATCATTTCTTTTATCTTTCTTAGTTTTCTTAAACCTGTAACTGAAAATTAACAGTGAAATTACTGTTTACAGCTATAAGAGAAATACGAAAGAAAAAAAATATAGGTTGTACGAACTTTGACCGTTCACTGAAAATTCACAATATGGAAAAACCAAGGTTTCCTTGGTTAAGATAAAAAATATTCATTCAATATGAAATAAATAAAGAAAAAAAAAAACAAATAAATAAATAAATTGAAATGAGATTAGTTAAAATATATAATTCATACATTTATACGATATAAAGAGATATAAATGGCGTAAAAATAAATTGTGTTTTTTTGCTGGTTTATGTTTATGTACATATATTATGGAAATTGATGTAGAGTAGGGCAAAAACTAAAACCATGTATTTTGCAAGACAATAGAAGCAGTATATGCACGAGCAGCAAACCTACATCAAAATACAGCAAAATTACGCAACTTGACACAATTGAACCAACTAACGTCGCAAATTAAAAATATTAGATAATAGTGTTGTACATAAGTACGAGGGTGAATCCAAAAGTTCTAAGCCCGACCTACAAAGAGGTATCAAATCTTTGTAAATCTACCGTCATTTGTTAGTATGTTTTTTCGTGATTGATTGTGTGAAGTTGAAGTTCGATACTGCAAGCTATTATTTTTTTGTGATATTTTGTTTAACGCAGTCTGACGGGATTTTTCACAATGGAGAAAATTGAACACCGTGCTGTGATTAAGTACCTCAATAAAAAAGGTCTTTCACCTAAAGAGATTCATGAAGATATGGAAACAAGATTAGGGGAATCTGCTCCATCGTATTCCACTGTCAAAAAGTGGGTAGCTGAATTTAAACGCGGTCGGGAGACCATTGAAGATGACCCAAGAAGCGGAAGGCCTTCAACGTCTACCACTAAAGAAAACACTGACAAAATTTGTGATCTCATCCTAGGAGACCGACGATTGACCATTAGTAGGATAGCTGAGATCACAGGCATCAGTTATGGCCGAGTGCAAAACATTATAACTGTAGAATTGGGGTTCCGTAAGGTTTCTGCTCGCTGGGTCCCAAGATTGTTTTCAGCTGACCAAAAACGAGTTCGATTCACAATTTCGCGTGACTGTTTGGAACTTTTTGAGGCAGATGCTGAGGATTTTATGTCTCGTTTTGTTACCATGGATGAAAGCTGGGTTCATCACCATACTCCTGAACCAAAACAGCAATCCAAACAGTGGAAAAGATCTGGCTCACCCACGCCGAAAAAGGCCAAGTGCGTTTTGAGCCAATAAAGTCATGGCATCTGTTTTTTGGGATTCGAAGGGAGTTATTTTATTGGATTATTTACCTAAAGGTGAAACTATAAATTCACGCTATTATTAGTAACCTATTACGAAAACTTCGCGAAGAAATAAAAGAGAAATGGCCGGGGATGTTGCGTAAGAGAGTTTTGTTTCATCAAGACAATGCACGAGTTCACACTTCGGTTGAAACGATGGCTGTGATCCATGAATGTGGTTACGAGTTGCTGCCCCACCCACCTTATTCGCCTGATTTAGCCCCCTCTGACTATCATCTCTTTCCAAATTTAAAAAACACTTGGGGGGATCTAAATATTCGACTAGAGAAGAAGTGATAGTCGCAGTTAATGACTATTTTGACGACCTTCCGGAATCATTTTTTTTCGAGGGTATAAACAAGTTGCAGGTCAGGTGGAAGAAGTGTGTTGATCTAGATGGAGACTATGTCGAAAAATAAAAATAATTTTGAACCCAGTTTTCTTTCATTTTCACGGTCGGGCTTAGAACTTTTGGATTCACCCTCGTACAATAAATAAGTACCCAATTTCACAATTAATTCCAACAAAAAAAGACCGTATGTTGATTAGACAAATTTTATCCTGAATAATAATCCTACCGATATAATAAAATAGCGAGGGTTTATTTTTAAATTTTTATTTGGTTCGATTCCCGGCTGAGAGAAGCGAATTTTAGAAAATCTTTGAATGCAGATTTGTTTCTTCTAAAAAATAAAGGAATGTTTCCTTTCAGGAAAATGAGCTAACTATAGGATTTAAGGTAGTTCCCCTCCAGGGCCCTTGGATTTTTTCCATTCTGTATATAAATTGTATGAGTGAGTATTTATTATGACAATTTAAATATAAATCACAGTAAAAAAACAGAACTCTTTAATCTTTATACGGGGCCTAAAAATCTTTACCATTCACAGCCCTACGTATATTTCTAGAAGGAATGGAACGACGTAGGTGTGCTACGAAGCGGGAATACTACGGCAGTTCGGTGTTTGCTACGCCGTAGCCCGTAGCAAGAGTGAAACAGCCCGTGGCAAGAGTGAAATACCCCGTAGCAAGGGTGAAGAAATCGAGCGATGAGACCGCCCATTGTTGCCTATATTTTTCTTAACTTTGTAGACTTTTTTTTTTTTTTTTTTGGTTATGTTAATCAGGTGGTAGAACTGATGCCAAACTCGACTGTGGAGGTACCACCATCTTACTTGGAGACCCGCTCGAAGTAATTCGGGGGAGAGTAAGAGGACAGCTCACAGGCAAAAAACCAGCAGGCACACCATGCCTGGGACCGATGGATGGCGGTATATCCATCCCTAATAGCCGGGCCTTATATGGAACAGACTGGTGAGGGGTAGCGGCGTCACTGGTGCGAGGGTTCCGGCACCGCGCTCACCAACCCGCCTGCCCAGCGTGTGTGAGTATGGGCAATTCTTCCAGGATGACCGCCGGGAGTGGCAAAGTCCTGGAAAGGCTTATGTCCAGCAGTGGACGAACTAGGCTGATGGATGTACGATATGTTTACGAGTGGGAAGTTATTTAATTTTTCTCTTCTTTTTAATGAGCGTTTTTCTAGTTGTTTTTTTTTTTCTTAGTTCTTAGCTTTGCCCCAGATGGCGCTGTCCATGTCACCATAGATAAAATGTGTTTTGTAGCAATCAATGTCAAAGTGGTTATTCGTCTGTTTGGAATCTTTGCAAATTTTGTCTTTGATTCTGTTGCTAAAGAATACGACAGTGCCATCTAGGAATCTTATTTAACACTAAATTTGACATAAGGAAAAACGCTCATTTCGCACTCATTTTAAAGTCTCCGAGCTAATAAGAAAATTGCGTTTAAGTTAATGTTAAGGTGGATGCGACGAATTTCATTCCCAAACGCACAACTTATAAATGTTTTTCTTATTTTTGAATAAAAAGGTATTGTGTTAAGTTTATACGTATTATAGGGCAGGGGTCGGCAACCTTTTGATATAGGAGGGCCACACATGCTACCAGGGGATCAGCGAGGGCCGTATTTTGTGCAGTATTGCGTCTTAATGTGCATCTTTTAAGAGGATGGCATACCCTAGCAACTTTTTTTATTACCCGTCCAGCACAATAAGTCTAATGGCAAAGACTCTATTTCCTTTTCATAAAGGCGATTATATGTTGGCTCTTTGGCCTCTTGTTCTTGGACGCGTAATACTAGTGATCACGCAGCGAAACAACAAATTGGTGTGTTTTTAGCTAATACTGAAATATTTTGTAGGGAAAAAATTTTGTATTTAGGTGATATACCTTCATATTTCTATAACCTATTTTATGAAAAAAAAAATCAAGTTGATCTCTTAACCGCTTTCTTGAAGCGAACGTGTGAAAACCAAAAAAAAAAAGAGGGTGCAAAACATTTTTTTTTTGACAAAAGTATAAATCTTAGTACATTGTTTATACGTAAGATCCCTAGAGAAAAGATTAATAAACCAAATATATTTTTTTTCATTACAAGGAGAATCCGAATTTCTTCAAACGAATCCTAGATAGTCTGGAGTTGGTCATGCTCTAGGCTCAGGTACAGTCTTAACTAAGAACAATGCTTGCTTTTTAGATAGTTCAGAATGGAAAATGTCTGCTCACACTAATATAGTTATCAAGCAGTGGTTGCGAACTTTGTGGGCCACACCAAAGTGGTTCACGGGCCGCATGCGGCCCGCGAGCCGCGGGTTGCTGACCCCTGGCTTAGGGCAAAGTGCGTAAGTTAACTTTATTTTTGTTGTTTAGATGTTTAAAAATATAAAACCTTTTCGCCTGTGGCAATTGACGCCAATAATTCTGTATTAGCGAATTTTATAAAGCATAACTTGAAAATTTAATGCACAATCAGTCATGCATGCCTTGTCCAAACATGTATGCGTGAATGCGAGGGCGTACATGTTTAAAAATGAAAATGAAATATAATAAATTCGTATTGTAAAAATGATGTGTTTATATCAAATTTAACCTTTTAGAGGGGAGATAAGTAAATTCTTCGTTTCGTCTTAACTTAGGGATTTGAGCCAACGTTCTAATTTGGTTTATGGCATTACGTGACAATAGTTTATAGGCTTTTCTAGCAAAGTTTTGTTATTTTATGCAATAATTTGTAATTGATCCTATACAACAACTATAAACAAGCCTTACATAGGTACTATTTTATGAATCGCACTATAGCATTTTCATTTTTTTACATTTTATAAATAACATAATTTTTTTAGCAGAATGGTTTTCGACAATAAATTCGAAATCGTCAGCCCGGTCGAACCATCAGTTGTCTGGTTGACGAATGTATTGTATAACCTAGATTCGATACAAAATAACTGGGAAAATTTCGGCTACCAACCATCAGGCGTACATAGGCGTGAGAGGGCCTTGCTGATACATGGTCTATGTGTTTGCTATGTACTGTGGTGCCACCCCCGTGCCCCGCGGGTTCCCCTCGCCACCCCCGCGTTACCGTGTAGTGCGCCACCCCGCGAGCGATTGAGAGCTGTGATTGGGAACGTATCGATAGTTGGTGATCGATAGTTTTATCGATAGATTTCGTGGAGTATGGAATAATTAAGTAATTGATTATGGAACTATCCTACAAATAACATTCTGTGAAAGATATGGTATGCAATCCGAAATCATAGGAACGATTACAAAAAATAAATAAATCATTTGTCATCATTGAGGAAGGTACTATTTGTTTTTCTTCTAATGAATAACTTTAGCAATCTAGCAGAAAGTGTTTGATAAATATGATTTAAGTACCTACTCATATAAAACCCAAGTACTGGTACTGAAGTTATAGTCGATTGAGCTTAAAATTTATGTCAACACATTTGATGATTCAGCGATTGAATTACAATGGCCGACATTTCATTATGTATGATAATATATAGGTACCCATCCGCATTCTACATAAATGACGATAGAAACTCAATTAAAACTGATGTGTTTCTAAAACTTTTTTGAAAACTACGTTTTGCATTAGCACTGCACTATTATTGAGAGTCTACATACGAAAAAAGTAACGAAATATAACAACTTGTATGATTGATAAATCTAAAAAAAGCGAAAGATCGTCAGGGTCGAAGCAGACTGATCTTTAGTCTCTTATTACTACCCCTATCAGAGTCAAGCTTGAGTATATACTAAATAAAAAAGGATATATTAGAACATCTTCTTTACTTTTTATTATTTCCGAATTGTCACTTAGTTATGATTTAATTTTGAACCATAAACGAAAATTCATCGATACACAAAAATCATCGATACTAATCACTATAGGCCCAGCAATCAGGCGGCAGTCAGCGTATAATCATTAAATACCCAAGCGGAGGGGTGCGATGACGCCCGCGGGCTGGGTGCCACCCCACGCGCCCAATTATGAAAATACGAACGAAATACATTTTAGGAACGCTTTTCCAATGTTAATACCACCCGACGCGTCACGCCGGCCATCGATAATGAATCATTCGGATGTTCGAGTGTTGTCACATCCTTATGCGGCGATTCCCCGCTTCTTGCATATTTATTTGAACACCTGACTTAAAGTATCTGATTGGTATTTACACTTACTTGCAGATCGTGATTCTTCTTGAATGTTGTTGTTCGTTTCATCAAAGTTTAGTTCTCGAGATGGGAAACTTTAAAGGAGTTATAGGAAAACCATCAGCATATTCCAGGAAAAGTTCAAGTGTCTACACTTACTTCATCCGGATCGCATGCCAAAAACCGTTCTTCAGTTGAGTGCGCTTACTGGTTTTTTATTCGCCATTTTTAGAACTTTTTTCACTGCGAGCGACTAGGAGCTCAGAGCGGGTTGGAAGTCTTCGCGGTTTTTCAAAATAAACGGCTTCCTTTAACGTTCTGCTGGCTCGGTAGTTTCGCTCCGGTATTTTTAAAGCGGACAGCGCCCCCCTTCAGGGCGGGGGTGCCAGGGTGCCAACTCCCCCCCCACCCACATACAGTAATACCATAACGGGTGCGAGGTATGACGAGATTATCTACGTACGCGTCATGTATAGGTACACACAGGTTTGCTCTATGTACGGGGTACATAAGCGTTTACTTATGGTACATAGCGAGCTATGTGCAGCCCGGATGCGACGTCATCATTGAGCACATTACAACATTAAATTAAATAACCAGTAACGTTAGGTCACAGAAGTGGGTAAGTGAAGCATGAACCGTTCTGAATGGGGTAGGGCGAACTTACCCCACAAGGGGTATGTTGAACAAAGTAATGCTTCGGTGGAAACTTATTTTGCTACGTTCAAGGGAATACTGGTTGTAAGGGATGGCACAGTCACAGGGCCTATAATGTACCTATATACCTATAATGTATGTAGGTATATTGCTCTTTGACACAGTTACGATTTTGTCGTAGGAGAATTAAATTCAATTAATCGCGCATTTACTTGAATAAAGCATGTGTTATTTATTATAAAGTTAAATAAAATTTTAGAGAGATATATTTGGATATTATACTAAAGAACAGAAACAGAAGGCCGATCAAAAATAAAATAAAATAAATAAATCAGATAAATTTCCTAGTAATTGTATACAATTTCTAAATAATATAAATTTACGGTAACATCTATGAAGTATTAGGTACATCATCGTAACGTTTTAAGCAATGCCGTAATTTCCGTAATTTTCACTATCAAAATAAATAATATTTTAAAAATCCGACTCCACACCTACAAACTTAGGTAAAGGCCTATTATTAGCGTATACTGAGATAACCAATCAATGAATTATTATAATTTTTATCTACTTCCGAAGTAGATAAAAATTAGAATAATTCATTGTTTTGTTTTCTCAGTATACGCTAATAAATAGGTCTTTACCTATAAAATTGCTGAAAATTTCTTACAGATTCACAAGTTCATAACTCCTGTAATTCAAAAGCTATTTCAATGATTTGTTTTTTGTTTGAAAGTTGATTTCAAGGTTTTACATCTACGTCTAAAATTTTGTTTTTATTTTCAGTTTGATTATAAAAATTTAATCTTCAAAAACAGTTCGTCCTAAACGCCATCCATTTCCATGATAAGTTTCGTAATATTTTTTTACAGCTGACACTTTTCAAAAATTAAATTAATGTTGCTGTTAGCTTAATGTTGTCTCATTTACACACAAAAAAAATGATAAAAATTGGATTCTTCATTCCTAAAAAAAAATGCGAATATGTTTGTACTGAAAATTGAGTTTCCTTCAAATTCTCTATAGAAAACGGCAATTTCATATGTAAAGACCTAATACAAAGGTTTTGATTTCTGGCATAGTAAAATGTACTCCGAAAAAGAGTGATATGAATCGTGCTCCGTTACAATAGAGTTCATTTTAGAATGATTACGCCTCCTCAAGTAAATCATAACCGCGTAAAACTCACAGCTTCTCTATCAAAGCCGCTTGTGTGGGGTGTACATGAGTTTAGATGTCCTTGGGACTTTCCTAATTTTTTTTTCATAAATATAATAAATTTAAAGAAACCAAGAACAGCTAATAAAAAAACGATGAATTTATCAATTGAATTATACAAAATTAAACATTAATCTATAGTATCAATTTATGAATAAAAAATAAAGAGTTAACTAAGAATATGTTTATTTTGCGAAATCCATCGCTATGAATACTCTAAATATTATTAGAGTGCATTACAAACTAGAAAAGATAACGCCCTTGTGAGCGTTCTATATGTGCAGTACAAGCCAGTATATCAGGCAGAAGCAAAAATAACAGTGGACAAGTATGATGGAAGAATTCACCGGTCTGGGTAGGAACCTCGGTGGCGCAATTGGTAGCGCGCTTGTCTTGATAACAAGAGGTCGCAGGTTCGAATCCTGGCCCGGGGAATATTTTCAAATTCTTGTCTTTGGGTTTGTTTCTGATTGATCTTTTCTAGTTTGTAATGCACTTTAATAATATTTAGAATAAAGATTTTCTTGTTTTCAATTTATTAAAAAGCTATTGGTTACTTTGAAGTTTTAAAGTGAATAAAATCAAAATGAAGCTTTATTTGACACAACAATTTTTAGGGTTCCGTACCCAAAGGGAGCCAAACGGGACCCTATTACTAAGCCTCCGTTGTCTGTCTGTCCGTTCCGTCTGTCACAGGGTCTACAGCTTCAGCCGTTACAGGTAGCTAGTTGAAATTTTCACAGACTACGTGGCACCTTTCACGACAAATAATAAAACTTAAGAAAATTCAAACCAAATTATATATGATTTATAACAAATTATATAGTTATGTATTGATTTATATAAAAACGGCTCACCTCAATACGTGTTATGATCGGGAAAGCCGACCAGTTTCAGCAGATTTAGACTGCCTTCATCTGGGCAAGTGAAGACTTTTACACAACGACGTTACGCCTCACGCCTCACGTCGTCGTGTAAACGTCTAAATCTGCTGAAACTGGTCGGCTTTCCCGATCATAACACGTATTGAGGTAAGCCGTTTTTATATAAATCATGAATTATCCTCAAGTCTCATTTCATTCTATAATAGATATGTATAATTAAATTATATATATAACAAATTATATACATAGAAAAAAACAAAAACCTCGAAAAAGTATCATTTTTTAACGTTATAAGTATCATTTTTAACCCCTCTTTATCTCCGAAATGAAAAGACCGAAAAATATTTAAAAAAATCATACTGATAGGTGATTATGTAAACATTACAGGAAGTATAGCTGTTAACATATTAGGGTTCCGTACTCGGTGGGGGCCGCGAATTGTTAGAGGCGCTATCATTTTAGTGGCTTGTTTTTGTCGCCTCAACAATACTCTGGCATCTATACACATTTTTGTTATTTACCATGAAGTTTTTGGGGTTCCGTACTCGTATTGTGTGATGCTACGGAAATGCTTTTCATTTAAAACGCACTGGTTTTTTTTATTTTGTCACTTATTATTATACACTATACACTTGCAGTACTACATTAGCCCCTATAGAGAAGGATATAAGATAGGTACAAATTCCAATGTGTATAGCTTAAGGCGCTACGGAAAAAAAATCGACACTTTAAGAACTTGCATACCTACTTCGGTAAATAATGTATTATTTTGATAAAATAGTATATTATTTTTGGAATCATTTTCTTTGGATCTGTTAAAACAGAAACGCGATTGGAGAAATTCGGCTCGATAGAAATATTTATTGAAATGAGGTCTTTTTCGACACCAATTCTCTTGGTTTCACAATTTAGAATGACATATGGACTGCAATTATATTTTATTAGATGGGTTTGAACAGTATCTAGGACCAGAGGGCCTATTCAGTTGCCATCTGGACTGGGTGTCTATCATCAAAAACATAGATATGCTATCGAATTCCAATTGTCTAAGGGTATGTTCGCACTTGAAGTGACGACACAGTTCGTAAATAGTTCAATACCCACTAATAGCAATTTTGAAGGTTCCGTTTTTAGCTAAGTTTTTGATGATAGGCACCCAGTCCAGTTGGCAATTAAAGATATAGAATAGAGGGGCTGGTTTAACGAAATTTTGATAGCAACTTAAGTACATTTTATATTAATAAAAAACCGACTTTTTGCTACTTTTCCACGAATCCGTCCCTCTCGCACTGAGGGTTTTTTCGAATATGGAGTAACAGGGACGCTAAAACTTTTACATGTCGCCTTAATGTGATTTCCACTGTACTTGGGAAGGACCTAGTCCAATATTATTTATATACTGCTTTTTCAACTATATCTTATAAACATTTAAACAACCTGCTTTATTGCAATGTTTGGTAGGTAATAGAATAAATGAGCGCGTTTTGCCTCCTCAAGCAACTGTCGTAAAACCACGTAGTTTACCACCAGTACCTACCCGCATGAGGGTGGTGTAGGGTGTCCACGAGTTTGGGTGTCCTTGAAACTTTCCTTATTAACTACTAAAAGCCGCGGGCTTCGCCCGTGTGGATATCCTTTCATGATTGACTTCATATAAGGTCCATCCATCCATCCATCCATCAGCCTAGTTCGTCCACTGCTGGACATAAGCCTTTCCAGGACTTTGCCACTGCCGGCGGTCATCCTGGAAGAATTGCCCATACTCACACACGCTGGGCAGGCGGGTTTGTGAGCGCGGTGCCGGAATCCTCACACTAGTGACGCCGCTGCCCGTCACTAGTCTGTTCCATATAAGGCCCGGCTATTAGGGATAGATATACCGCCATCCATCGGTCCCAAGCATGGTGGGCCTCCTGGTTTTTTGCATGTGAGCTGTCCTCTTACTCTCCCCCGAATAACTTTGAGGGGGTCTCCAAGTAAGATGGTGGTACCTCCACAGTCGAGGCCGGCATCAGCTCTACCACCTGTTAGGTCTTTACATATGAAATTACCGTTTTCTATATAGAATTTGAAGGAAACTCAATTTTCACTAGTAACATTTTTGCATTTTTTTTTAGGAGTGACAAATCCAAATATGTAGTTTCTTATGTGCATGAATGAGACAACATTAAGCTAATAGCAACATTGATTTAATTTTTGAAAAGTGTCAGCCGTAAAAAATTATTACGAATCCTATCATGGAAATGGATGGCATTTAGGACGAACTGTTTTTGAAGATTTCATTTTTTAATCAAACTGGAAATAAAAACAAAATTTAATACGTATATGTAAAACCTTAAAATCAACTTTCAAACAAAAAATAAATAATTGAAATAGCTATTGAATTACAGGAATCATGAACTCATGAATGTGTAAGAAAATTTCGGCAATTTCGTAAAAACCTATTATGTGATCTCTGCCTACCTCTCACACTACCTCTATAGGGGTGAGTATGTTTGTATGACTTCTGTCGTTTTTTCACGAAACTCCCAAAACATGAAATCTAATCCCAAGTTCACGTGACGTGATAGTAATTGTAGATGTTGGTTTGTCTTTTTAGTGCCTACATTTTATGGTACACAAGAATTTAGGTAACAACATGACTCCATAATATCCTAGTACCCTCACCAGAGCGTGTAGAGTACTTCCAACGCGTTCTGGATTTATCTCTCAGATACTCGAGTTATGAACGGGGAGGTGGCGCCAACCTCGACGCATATATGTGTCTTAGCTGATCATGATGACGTCATCAGTATTTTTCTGTATAAATAACTCTTCACCACATTTATGTGACTCTTAATAATACCCTAGTACCGTTACCAGAGCATGGAGAGTACTTCCAACGCGTTCTGGATTTATCTCTTGAGTTATGAACGGGGAGGTGGCGCCGACCTCGACGCATATATTATATCTTAGCTGATCATGGTGAAGTGATCAGCATTTTGCAGTATAACAGTATATTAAAAGTATATCAGTGCAGTGAAGAAACGCAGAAATAAAAGTAAATCTGGATGTGAGGAGCTTTTAACCGGGATTCGAACCCGGAACCTCTCGCTTGCGATGGATAAATCGCCAAGTGTTCAAACATAAAAAAATATTTCTATCATAGTTCCGATAAGAGTATATCTTCTGTATACAGGTTGTTAAGATGAAGAGGCGGAAGCTGAAAAGTGGCGATAGTAGTCACCCATACGAACAACATTCCGTGAAAAAAATCGAGAAATTGAGGAAAAAAATCAGTTTCATACATTTTGGTCGGGTTACTTTTCTATGGAACAGCAGATTTTTTTTTTCGTGATTCGAGGGTTGGTTATATAGTAAAAGTTGTTTGTATGGACGAGGACTATCGCCAGTTTCCGGCTTACGCAACTTCATTTTAACATCCTGTATGTACTGTATATCATCATGAAATTACCTTTTGTTTATTGTATGTTTCACTCTAAATAATTAATGATCAACCGTGAATCTATTGGATACGATATGTAGCTTTAGAGATATATTTGAATATTATCAAATTAATCAGTAATTTTATTGTTAATTAAATAAAGATTTGATATAATATCAGCAATTGTATAATGTAGGAATATATATATTTTTTAATCCTACTTGCCATTGTATTTTGTTTTTTACGTTTTAAAAGGGAGCAAACCGAAAATCAGCGCTGAAAATCTTGCTTTCAACTTGTAGCATTTGCTGAGCTTGCCAGTTTTTGCCATTATTTATTCTGCAAGTTGTACTATTTTTTCTTTTTTTTAAGTTTTGCGGCGAATAAATAAGTTTCACCTTCACTCACTTTCACTTTCACAAAAATAATACCCGACTGGAATACAAATGATCAGTTTGGACAAAACTCCGAAAGGGGGTCGTCTCGGCGTCGAAAAGCGTCGCGAATTTCACAAAGCCGTCTCCTACTTACGGAACCCTGGGGAGTTGCGGTCAGGACTAGGGTTATATATAACGTTGAAAACCTTTTCGAAAATTTTCGTGCCTCTTGTATTGATGGTGATTTTGAATAAGATATTCACCTTTGTAGAAAAAAATACATAATATTTGCATTTCTATAGTGAAAGGAAGATCACGCTAGATCGTCATTTGTTCACCAGCAAGGTGAACTACGCAGGTCCTTTTAAATTTAGATTAACATTATATCATTGCAGTATAGAAACGCAAACAGAAAAGTAAATCTGGATATGAGGAGCTCTGAACCGGTATACGAACCCGGGACCTCTCGCTTACCGGGCGATTGCTCTACCAACTGAGCTATCCAGGTCTCAACACAACTCGTGTATTTACCGATGTGCTTTCCCAAGAATACACATTACTCTTATCGAAACCATGATAGAAATAAATTTCTATGTTTGAACACTTGGCGATTTATGCATCGCAAGGAGATATAAATTAACATTATACCATTGCAGTATAGAAACGCAGAAAAATAAGTAAATCTGGATGTGAGGAGCTCTGAACCGGGATCCGAACCCGGGACCTCTCGCTTACCAGGCGATTGCTCTAGCAATCTCTATGCTCCACCATAAAGATCACATCCAGATTTACTTTTCTTTCTGCGTTTCTATACTGCAATGATATAATGTTAATTTATATCTCCTTGCGATGGATTAATCGCCAAGTGTTCAAACATAGAAATTTATTTCTATCATGGTTTACATTTAGGGAAGAACCTTCCCGTTGTCATACCATCGACGAGTAGCAGCTTTGTCAGTGAGATAAGTTCAGAGCTGCGTTCACCGCTTCCTTTCACGAGACATCTCTCCAATCAAAGTACTCATTGTTATAAAATAAAGATGAAAATGGCTTAAACCGTGGGACTTATTACCATATGTTTAGGCCTCGATACCTGCTAGCGACAGCTTAAAATATTAATATGGGCAATTGTACAGCGCCCCTAGTGGTTTACGTGAGGAACTAGAATATCTTATACAATATATTTTACGCAGTCGCTAACTAACGAGTATTGAGATCCAACTCACCTACAAGTTGGTGATTAGGGCAAACTACCTATATATTTAAATTGTGCCCAGACTACGGCAGGAGCCTATTATACCTGAATACCTAAATGCAGAAAGGGCACATCAGCATATTTTCTTGAAATTCACTTTTTGCAGAAATAGAATGTTTGCATATTAAGAGAAAAAACGGCACAAGTAGCATAGTTCTAAATATGATTTTATTGGCAGTTGATTATGACATGTTACTTGAGCCCTTTATGCAATGAATTCATTAATATTAGATCCATTCAAAAATGAAATTTTTGTCTGGCCTACTTATATTTGATGACTTTTACATACATTTTCTTGATAAAAATAGAAAAGCTTATCATGGACATACATTCTTTACATAAAGGAAACAATTTTTTTTTCAAAACACCTTAATATTACAGTTTTTAAAAATGTTTCAGTTTTTATGATACATATGCTGTAATTTTACAAAAGCTATTGGTACCTTAACATATTTGACCAGACTTAACTTAAGTTAAGCGTTCTGTCCTTGTCTTTTCGATAAAGAAAGAAAAAGACAGGACGCTTAAGGCGATATGTAAAAGTTTAAGAATCCCTGTTACTCCATATGCGAAAAAACCGTCAGTGCAAGAGGGACGGATTCGTGGAAAAGCAGCAAAAAGTCGGTTTTTTATTAATTTAAAATGTACTAAAGATGCTATCAAAATTTCGTTTAACCAGGTCCTAAATACCGTTAAAACACATCTAATAAAATGTAATTGCAGTCCATATGTCATTCTAAATTGTCAGACCAGGAGAATTGGTGTCGAAAAAGACCTCATTTCAATAAATATTTCTATCGAGCCGAATTTCTCAAATTTTGCGTTTCTGTTTTTACAGGTCCCTAGAAAAAAAGTCCAAAAATAATGTACTATTTTATCAAAATAATACATTATTTACTGAAGTAGATATGCAAGTTCTTAAAGTGTCGATTTTTTTTTCGTAGCGCCTTAAAATAAGGTTAGTCCTATCAAATAAGTTAAGACGTGTTGTGCCGAATCGATGCCATTTTGTTTATTTTTTGTTTTTAGGGCGAAAAAATCGTATGCTATTCAGTGTTTTGCCTCTCCTGAAAAAAATTAAATGTGTTGATGTGCCCTTTCTGCATTTAGTGATTCATCTAGCAGTAGAATAGAGGTAAGTATTTAAACTTTTTATATTTTTGTTTTTCATTATATGAATGGTAAGTGACAATAAGTGGTAATTTCAATGTGTACAAAAAGGAAAACAAAAAGAGTAATTAAGGTAAACCTCTCTTAACGGCAAAAAGTGAATTTACTGACAAGTGTTTGGATACGTCGCTGCCACAGTGTAATAAACACACAGTAGTGCGACGAACGACGAAGACTATTGTCAAATAGTCTAGATGTGATTAGTTGTGTTCTGTCAAACTTATAATTGAAAATTTTACTTATTCTTTCATTTTTAATATAGGTATACTTATGACATATACAAGGTGACTTTTTGATCATCGTCCAAATTCATACTGGTGGCTTAATATGATCAATAACAATTTAGGTGAAATTCGTAAAATGAAATTTCGACTCCAAATAGTGATTCACTCGGGACTGGAACTGAATTTCTATGGGAAGCCGAAATTTCATTTAACGAATTTCACAAAAATTGTTACTGATCCAAGATACTGATCACTTATCAAGCTTTCAGTATGAATTTGGACGATGATCAAAAAGTCACCTTGTACAGGCATCCACTGAAAATCAGCGTCAACGCGATAGCCATGCTCATGACACATTCTGAGTATATTATTTATTAGTCTCTAGTTGTTAGTTTTAAGTAAAGATGTGGATATACCAAATAAAGCTATTCTATTCTATTCTATTCTATAAGATATCCATACACAACTATCATACGGTGCGGGGGTACAGGGAGAACTTGAGTAGCTAAATATAAGGATAATAAAAGTTGACTTTTGTTTATATAGCCAAATTCATACTGGATACTTGGTAAGTGGTCAGGGCCAAGGCCAAGTGTTAAACTGTTTTTTTTTTAAAGAATTAATTGGAGGCAAGGTAAGGTGCCAAATTTTTTCACAACATTTCCCTCTCTCTTTTTTGTTTATTTTACAAACACATGTCACGACGTAATTTTGTCACAACCCTAGCGCAAGCATCTGCCAGACGCTGTAGTGTCGGCATTTCATTCAATCGAGATCAAAGGCGTCAGACCACTGGAACTCTGGAAGTAGTTATACTGTGCCGCTGCCATGGTAACCCTACCCACGCTATAGGCACTCCACTCTACTTGAGACCGAATATGCAAGACCTGGCAAGGTTATCCCAGCTATAAATAACTGCTATAGTTATCCCAGCTATAAATAACTGCTATAGTTATCCTGTTACAGAAGCTGGGCAGAGTCAAACAAGACAGCTTTATTTTTAATACTTTTCTTGAAATGGAATACATATATTTATATCTATATTTTTTTTCTGAAGTTACTTTTTATATTATTAGTATTTAATTACAAAACTTATCTATCAGTACATAAAGGATTCTTTATGTTTTATTTCTTGTTTAAAATTTTAAATTGTAAAGCTTTTTTGCACACCTGCCTCTGGAACTATCTTGTACTTTCTGTCGAGTTGACTGGGAGAAAATGCTTCTGGCATTAAATCCACCTGTTGTACATTAAACTGTGTATTGTGCAATAAAGAATTTAGAAAAAGAAGAAGAAGAATCCAATGTCTTACTCACAGGTTTAGCGAAAATCGACCATTATGTTTCAATTTACTTTTGGCATACCACTATCTCACGAACCGCTCAAACAATCCCAGCAAACCAGGTGTCAGGTGATCGAGTCAGACGGCTCCCTTCCACCAATAGTACTCAAAATTTTGACAACTGACTTCAGTCGGCTCCAGGCTTTGTCTGCGTGAGAATGTTTTTGCACCGAAAATTTCCAAGTTACTCCACTAAAACTTAAATATCTCGGAAACTACAAGTTCGATTGCAAAAATACAAAATACGTTGTAATCCTCACAATTTTGAATACCAGAAGCACTCACAAAAATAATAACTACATTTGAACTCAAAAATGACCTAAAAAGCACAATAAAACTCGAACCGAAAATTTCAAACCAACAAATGTCAAAATTATATGTAGAACGTTAACAGGCCTATCGTTTGAGACTAAAACCAAATAAATTGGCCGAGAACTTAGAAAATGGCAACCATTGGAAGATTGACGAACCCCGTCATCGCCCAAGTCTGCCCATGATTCCATGTCTGCCGGTAGTCCCACGACTACCAGGGCGTTGTTACATTATAATACACCTTTACCATCGATTCAAATGATGAAAAATTTAAGAAGCAACAAAAAAAAAATATATATATAAAGTAGCACGTAAATCATTGGTCAACACAAAACAAAACAAAATCTGATATTTTTCTCCAAAATCGATGACGAGTCTCTTTAACCCTTTTAATTCTCATCATTGCAAAAAAAATAGACCACAGTAAGATCATGCCAAGGATCCAGCGTTTCTCTCTGTTGCTTAAAGTTACTGTGAATCTTTCTCCATTTTCCCATCTCCTCGAGCCACCTTGTATACGTGAAAGTTTTAGGTCAATAAGTTATCGAGACCTAAGTAACAAACAAACAAACTTCGTTTTTATTTAGTCCCCAGGGTATTTTGCCGAATTTCTCGAGGTAATATAGGTACCAAGGTAGTTAGTTCGTTTTACCCACTGCTATTAACTTTCCTTCATATCAGCTACAATTATATACCAGTGATACTGGTAAGTAGCCTGCTTCGAAACTTAAGTGTTCAGAGCTTAAGGTCAGATGCACAACTTCAAATGACCATTTCACATTGTGTAACTTAGTCAATCGGTTCAATAAAAATAATATAGATAGTAGACGATATGGCTGATCTTTAATTAAAAATCTTTAAGATCGCTTGAAAGAAAAAAATTTTAAAGTTACCTCTAAAATGCATGTTTTTCCAGTGTTAAAGGGCCGTTCTTGAATCATACAGCCTTGAAATTTGTGTTTAAATAAGTGAATAATGACCTCGTCTATTTTTCTTAGAATATTTTAATAACTTCATCTAGAAGCAGAGTTCTTAAATAAAGACAAAATTTTTCGTCAGCGTGTGTTTCTTGGTGGTCGTAACAGCCACAGCTCAGCTTCTCGCTATTTTAAACTAAAAGGAAACGTCATAGAGTTCAGTTTTGATTGATACAAAATAAGGTGCTCAATCTGACTTTATATGCACCCTAAACCACATTCTCCACTGATCGTACTGAACAACTTTTGTCCTATAACTTTAATTCACCTTATCAATTCAATAGATCAGTAAAAGTACAATTACACAGTTTGCGAAATAGGAATTTTTTTTTTGTTCTCAAAGAACAACAAATTTCATTTTGCGAATTTCACAGATGAATTTGGCTATGTCAACTTAAAGTGAAAGTTCCTACACATTTCGACCCACTTAAAGTCGTTGTCAGTCGAATAAGAATTGACAGTATTTTATTAATTTTATTTTCTACAAAGCAACTTAAAGAAAAGAAAAACAGGAAGTTTTGAATAAATAACAAAAGCATCCCCAGAGCAATTACCCTATTCATCGATCTACCCACCCGCCTAAAACAAAAATGCACGCGGCATCCGACCCACGTGCGGGTGAAACGGGTTCGATTCCCGCACCGCCCCAGTCGAGACCTTCTCCAGAACCGAGACCTGTCTGGCTGCTCAAGTAATTACGCCAAACCCCCTACTGGGGGCTAAACCCCCATCTAACCCCCATCTCACCCCCCGAGGATAAGTAAAAACAATATTTTTACCCGCGCCGACCAAGGCACCAGAAGTGACAGACATAAATTGGGAACGAAGATAGAATTAGGGAGTAAGTTGCGTTATGTGACAGGCTGTTATCAGTTATCATATCCTGATGTTAATGTGGTAATGAGCTCACCTAATGGACTTTTCTTGGACCCTAGTAGCTAACTATTTTGCTAATTTTGGTGCCGGGAAAATACGTAAGCACTCTTTATTAGAAGCATTATCAAAGTGAGGTGTTGGAAAAGTTTAGTACAGCAAAATATTAAAACTACAAAATCTAATAATTATTGTATTTGGGTTCACCCAATTGTAATAAATAGTCAAATATTAAAGAAGAGCAAAGAGATATGTAGGTATTGAATTGATAATATCGTAACTGAAGGAAATATCCCTCTATGAGGCAGGCGTGAGATATACGGTGAATCGATTGTTATTATTAGTAATCAATACACTAAGCCACCCTTGTTACCCTAGTAGCTTAGGGGTTAAATCAGGAGTAGGTAACTTCGTATAGTTTGTTATACATAAATGAATTAACGCATGTAGCATTATATGAATATACATATATACATATAACGACAGTGATAAGGCAGGTATCGTTATTTTAAAAAATGGTTGTTTTTACAACAAGCAATTTACGACTCAATATAAATTGAAGTCTTAGCAGATGAAGATTTGTGGTTAGTTGCCTCCTGCTCTGGAAGACGATCATGGGTACCTTTATCGAAAAAATTCGAAGGAAGCATACTATGTGCCACTTCGCTGCCCCTCCACCGAAGATATTCGTAAGAATAAAATCAGGAATCGCAACTGGCTCCACTTTCCGAAAAACTCATAGAACTCGGGTCTAAAGATTCAGAGTTCAGCGCTAGCTAGGTGATAATTTAAAATTTTGTAGGTATTTTGAACTGAACGACAGATTTTTTATATTGAAATTAAAATCTAAAATATTCACAATATTTTTTGATCACAGTGCACGTGCGTGAGTTACACTCGCACAGTTTTTTCTCATGCCAGCTCCTACTAAATGCAAACAATGCAAGTACTAGGAATGCAACTGGCCGAAGAGCTGTGCGATGAATAATGGACAGAGTCTTAGCACCTAGCTGGCTAAATAAGGCGCTGAGCCGGCGGTCTATTCTTGTAACTTAGACAAGTTCAAAGTGCTGTTTGCAGCTGTGGATTGTGGTTAATTCGCACGGTTTATAGATGAGAAACACTATAATAGAGGACCGAAGTAGAGAATCTCGGTTGGAAGTATGTATGAATTATCGAATTGAATGAAACTTGAGGATAAAAGATGATTATTGCAAAACGGATCATACCTCGATAACTATTTTTGATCGGGATAGCCGACCGTTTCAACAGATTCAGGCTGCCTTCTATGCGAGTGAAGATACTTCCGCGACGATGTTGCGACGTTGCAAAGCGCCTCACGAAATAATCACGTATGTATGAATATTAGTATAAGTGGAATTAAAGTTAAACCTTCCCTTTTTTTTAAAGATATATAAATGTATAGCGAAAACCTTCTTTTCTCTCCTCTCTCAAAGGTGACACTCTAAGTATTTTGACAATAGGTTTTTTTCTCTTAGGGAATTCTCTTCTGAATGCACTGATCACACTGACGTTTTTTAGGAAAGTTCTGTAGTATGATCAGTTAAGAAAGTGATTTTATTTAAGGCGATATGAAAAAGAAAATACGGTTGCTTCTTCTCTGTGTATATCATGAAATACACGGAAAATTGTAATAAATTTCTGGTATATGCATTTTGACTTTTAAATTATATGTTTGGATTTTTATTCTCGATTGAAATAATTTTTGAAATGAGGTCTTTAAACACACATTTTCTCCTCATTTGATGAATAGGAGCCATGTTCTGAACGTATTAATTTTATTAGATATATTTCAACAATATCTAAAGTTTTGATTTTGGAAACTTTGCCAGCAATTTTAGTTTATATAAGATATATGGCAGTGACAAAAATAAAATTCGCATAGCCTCTTAATATTTACTGTCTATCTATTAACAGAATTATATAAATAAATTTCTATGTTTATTATTACTTGGCGATTCATTTATCGCAAGGAGATACAAATTAACCTTATAACATTGCAGTATAGAAACGCAGAAAAAAAAGTAAATCTGGATGTGAGGAGCTCCTTAATAATGTCTATTTATAGTTCTCATTATTATTATTATTAATTAATTATTAATATAATTATTTTCCGTATGAACCTACCACAACAAAATCGCTTGAAATTTTATATTCATGATCTTAGCTAGCATCAAATATAAAAAAGTAAGAAAACATGAAAACTGGTGTTAATCAATAACTATTTGAGTTTTCTTCTGATCTTTAAATTTAACTGATTTATGTAAGGACAGTATATGTATAAAAAGAGTCAAGGTCGGCCGAGTCAACCGATCGGTTAAAGTGTCGCATTTAGGAGTTATTCAGAAATCCATAGATGTATATGACCCCTTATTTGAACTTACTTAGATGTTTGGAGTTAACCCGTAACTACCTACCCCTTATTTTTTCACATAACCACCTACCTGCGGTCATAGAGACCGCTTATCAAATGTCAAGAACCTTAGTAACTAGTTAAAACAAATATTATTTTTATTCATGTACATATTTCAAGATCCATATCGTTTAATTAAAAACAATAAAATACAATGTTACTTAAATAACTGAGTAACAATATACACAAAATAAAAATCACTTCTAAATTGTTAGTTCAATCAATGTGAGGTAAAAATGATGATTTACATAGAGAAAATGCCGACTTGCAATCTTTTTTTAATTACCTACAGCGGATTCGCGCAAGTATATACCTGACAAGTGCTTGCAAGGCATCAATGAAAAGGTACATAGACGCACAGATTCCTATGGCTTACGTTGGCCGAAGAAATTGGAAAACAAAAGCCGCTAGAGTCTTTGAGACCGACGTCAGGTAGTTAGGGGTTAAGGGCGCACCGAGTGTTTGCCTTTGTAAAGAGTAAAGATAATAACCAAACTTTTGCACTTTTTCAACGTTTTTCGTTGTTTTTTTTTCATTATATTGTTCTTAAATAAAAACCATCGTGTATAAACGCTCCAGTCATCTATGAACTTTATTTTAGTAAATAAATCATAATATGAAATTACTTATTTATATAAAAAAGTAGGGAAATAGAGGAAAAAAATACTCGAAAAGAGGTAAATTTGCGAATTTGTTCCATCGAGCCAACTTTATCAAATTGTGTTTCCATCGTGTATGCAGTCTAGTATATAGCCCCAATAATACCAATATATTTCCCTAGATTTTAATTTAATTGTTTACTACTTCAAACAAGGGTTATAAAAATGTTTTTGACTGTGTAAAAAGCTCGGTGCGCTCTTAAGGAAGGGAAACAAAAAGTAAAAATACTACCTTTCAACTTTCAATTACAAATGGGGCTAAATTTAACATAACCGTAGCAAGGGCCAAGTCAAAAGTACCCGGAATAGATGAGCTTATATGACTAGATTGATGGATGTGGAAGAGGCGAAAGAGGTGTGCCTGGATCGTAGCAAATTAAAAACTGTGGTCTCTGTCTACCCATCTGGGAGACAGGCGTGAGTATATGTATGTATGTATGTAACCGTAGCAACAAAGGCTAATATCTAACTTAGGCAGTAAGGACAAACACGTCTTAGACAATCTACTTAGGCCAGAAAGGACACCTTATCATGTTGGATTACGAACTAAAATGTCGTAACTCACGGGACTTCTTTGACTGCACAAGCTATAGCAGGGGTCCCCAACGTTTTATCATCCCCGTCTCCCCAAATTTTTACTTAAATCACTCCGCCCGTTCCCCTTTACCTGTTAGTTTGTGAACGGCGTTTGCCTCCTCATTGATAATGTCAAATAATGTGATTTAAACAGTATCCTATGCATGAAAACATCTCCGTTTAGTTGCGTTTCAAACTACATCAAAATCGTATGGAATCTAGGAAATCGCTCCAAGCGGACAGTAGCGGAACTAACAGCTACGTATAGCAACCTAAGTTTAGTTTCAAACGCATCTATACGGAAATGTTTTCATGCTTAGGCTACTGATCATTACTGTGTTGGCGTATTTTTTTTCTGATACTTACTAAGAGCATAAATCCTAATAAATATACAGTTTATTTTTGGAACCACCCACCCCCTTGGGTCACTCTATGCCCCACAAGTGGGGCGCGCCCCACTGGTTGGGAACCAATGTGCACATGAGTTGATACCTAACTAGGCTTAGGTACTAGGTCTCGTCTTCGTCTAGACTTCGATTGGACCTTAAAATAAAAAAGGTATATTATATATACTTGACATATTATAAATATTTTATATTATCATTTAGCGACGGTTATTCTTCAAACCGCAAGCTTATAATAATAGTGCTACGAACTAGCTACGACGTAGCAGCCTCGTAGCAATACAGAGATGTAACAGATTGTGACTTAATTCATTTGTATCGATGTAGCGTAGATAATTTTAAAACTGAAAAATACTAGCTATGTTAAATAATTTTAACGCATATGTGTATGGTTAAAAAGAAACCATTATATGGGACAGGTAGACAAAGGTATTATTATTTTGAAGTCGTTCGGTCGTCACCTGCATCTCATCACTGCGCCTCGCCATACTTGCCAGTTTCCCGTAGACCACGAGACATGCAACTGTCTCGAAACGTCGGGTGTCCCCCTTTTCGTAAAAAGGTAAAAATTGATCGCGGTAGACCCGTTTATATATATTATAATTATAATCCATTATTACGACAGAAATAAATTTCTATGTTTGAACACTTAGCGATTTATCCATCGCAAGGAGATATAAATTAACATTATATCATTGCAGTATAGAAACGCAGAAAGAAAAGTAAATCTGGATGTGAGGAGCTCTGAACTGGGATCAGAGCCGGGATCCCGGTTCAGAGCTCCTCACATCCAGATTTACTTATTTTTCTGCGTCTCTTACTGCAATGATATAATGTTAATAATCCATTATAGTAGAGAT
Organism: Ypsolopha sequella; assembly: GCA_934047225.1. Taxonomy (NCBI): domain Eukaryota; kingdom Metazoa; phylum Arthropoda; class Insecta; order Lepidoptera; family Ypsolophidae; genus Ypsolopha; species Ypsolopha sequella. Next base: position 21,927,025 of record OW204005.1, on the reverse strand, counting down.
GCGCCACAAACAGAGCCGTGTGGAAGGAGATGACCATGAAGCAACTGGCTTGTTGCTTCATGGAGATGACGAAAGGATTCGTATAGCTTAAAACTTTTTTTTTTCATAGTATATACGGCATTTTGGAGCATAGTTTTCATTATTTTGGTATATAAAGTAACCATTATTTTTTAAAGATTTTATAAAGAATTATCCGATATGACGTCACTTGAGAATTTTAGACATTATACCAATTGTGATGTGTGATTGCCATTATTACATTATATTCATGTTGTGAAGACATTTTTTTTAGGAGTTGAAAGTAGAAGAAAAGAACGGGCCCAACACATTAAAAAAATTAACTTACAATGCAATTCCTCAATAAAAACACTCATTATAGAGAAGTTACATTAATGACGTTTTTCTCAAATTAGTCTTGCCGTCAATAATAATAATAATAATATATATTTTTTTCAGACCAAGTCCATATCTTGTTAGTAACCGAATTGCTTTAAAAACTACACCGAGAAAATATTCTGGTTCCGTTAACCTGAATATAGTTCATTTAAACAGAAAACATTGTACTATATGTGACGTCTATATTTATTGTTCAGTTTACTTGTACAATCTAATGTATACAATAATTCAAGTTAACATAACATAATTCTGTTTTTGTTAACCAGGTATTTTTTACAAAACGATCTGGTAGTATTGTAAAAGTATTTTTTCTCCGTGTATATTAGTACACATATTTACACTTGAAAACTTTATTTAATGTTAAACATTGCAGCTCTGGACCCCATATGTAAGAAGTTCCAGTGCCACACAACCGGACAATCCATCCGATCCAGTATTGTGTTGAGAAGGCTGCTGGGACTGTCTCTCACGCGCCGCATCAGGGAGGCCACTCTCTTGCGTAATATTCACTCCCAGCTGTCAATACGAGCCTCGGTAAACATGCCTGATGCGCTGCAAAAGCGAGGTAGCCCCATCATCATCCTCAAACCATTATTATATTGGACGCGCAGAGCACTGAACGATTTGCGAGTACAGGCTGCACGTGTAAAATGTCTGGCAGTATATAATAAGCTCTTTTCTGGTGCCCTTCAAGTGGGAGTCGCAGGGCCCAAATTCCAGGTCTAAGGCATCCATGTGTAACTATACTACAACTAGCTAGCTACCGGCCGGCAGGCTGCATGCAAGGTCGTCCGGCGCCTCATTAGTCACTCTGACGATATCTTTATGTGGATACTACCTATGACTTGAGAACAGAAACTATACACTTCATTCAAGCTGTTATTCAGGGTCCCAAAGTTCGAACTCGAATCGAATAACTCGGCTTGAGTTATTTCCATACTATTTGACACATGGGGGTGCTAAATTCTAGCTCAAAGGGACTGCCAATACAAGCCTTATGGATGGTCGTCATGACGCGACCAACTCAGTTGTGGACGTGGCCATTTCGTGTTCCATTTCGCTATGACGATGTGAGACATATGACGATGTGAGAAGCCGGTCCGAAAAAATAATTATTCTACTTTTTGGGTACTTTCTCTACGAGCGCGCTTCATCCTATATCTCATCGACGCTTTCTATCAGGCACGATAGTGGCCAAGCATAAGTACATAGCAAATAAAAAATCAGTAAATTTTAGCACTTCGCTTTTCGTGTAATATTTGCTCAATACCAGTGTAAAATGTATGTTACGAGGTCAAAGGGCGTCTTTCCGCCATTCTTGCGACCAAGTCACGTGAAACCGTTGACGAATCGTCCGGTACACCAGGCTATGCGAATTTTATTTCTGTCACTGTCACTCCGAGCAAAAAATTGCGCAGTGCGAGAGGGGCGGATTCAGGGCAAAAGGGAAAAAGTTGGTTTTATATTTTTATTAAAAAAAACTAAAATACCCTATATATTGTTAAATTGTTATTGTTAAAACACACTTAATAAAATATGTTTGAGTTCTGTATATGGTTCCTATTCGTCAAACGAGGAGAAAAGGGGTGTTTGAAGACATCATTTCAACAATTATTTCTATCGAGGAAAATTTATCCAAACATGTTTTCCAATTTCAAAACCCTAGATTATATAGTCAAAATGCATATACCAGAAACTGATTATAATTTTCTGTGCACAGACTCGTCTCCAACAGTGGACTCTTATAGGCCAGAATGAAGATGAAAACCGTGTTATTAGTCATATGGCCTTTTACCTTTTCTTTCAAGGCTAAATTAGATTATTTTACACAAAAATTCCATACTAATAATAAAGTAGTAGTCTGTGCAGACACCATTTTTTTGTTACTTTATAATATTGCACTGGGCCCAAAACTAAAATTTTCGTCTGTCTGTACGTTCCGTTGTAACTTGAAAACCACTCAACGGATTTGGATTTGTTTATTTTTTTGTTATCATCATAGTGATCCTGGCCTCGTAGCACAGTGTTTAATCACGCGCGATGCCACTTAGTTGAATCACAGGTGCGAGGAGCGTGACATACTGTTCAACCTCAAAAAACATCGTGTAACTCTCCTCGCACTTGTGATTCAACTAAGTTGGGTCACGCGCGATTAAACACTGTGCTACGAGTGCTGGTTAATAAACAACCAACCCGAAAGCTAACTGAAAGACACTTTCACGTGAGCGAAGCCAAGAAGTAGTAACCTAATAAATTAACGTCGTAGTCATATCAAAGTCAGCAAAATATAAGATGCCATGTCCACACTAGTATATCATCGGAACCGCGTGTCATTTGAGACTTCGCCATTTGCAAGACGAGCCTTGAAGCGGGTATCTGACTTGGCGCCAAATCGCCATCGCGTCGTCAGTGGTTTTATCTATGGGTTTTTCGGGCGGGTTTGATATCCGCCGGGACATGTACTTTACGGGTTATGTGAATAAGACCTGGGGACCTAAAAAGACCAACTCGGGTGAATTATGAAATTATTTGAAAGTAGGATAGAGACAGAGTTTCTTCAGGCGTGCAAAAGAGATGGCATTCCAACAGAATCATAATATGATTCATCCAAAGCGGCCTTTTTAGAGGACCAGCCCTCCTATTCTGTATCTTTGGTTGTCATCTGAACTCGGTGCCTATCATCAAAAACATAGATAAAAACTGAAATTTCAAAATTGCCTTTAGTGGTTAATGAACTATTAAAAAACTGTGAAGTTACTTCAAGTAAAAACAAATCCTTAGACAATTTGAATTCGATAGTCTATCTATGTTTTTGATGATAGGCACCCAGTCCAGTTGGCAACTAGAGATACATAATAGGCCCGCAGGTCGTATAAAAAGGCCGCTTTGGATGAATCATATTATGAATCTGTTCTAATACCGTCTCTTTTGCATGCCTGAAAAAGCTCTGTCTCTGTCCTACTTTAAATAATCTTATGATTCACCCAAGTTGGCCTTTTTAGATCTCCTGCGGGCCTTTTATTTATCTCTAGTTGCCAACTGGACTGGGTGCCTATCATCAAAAACATAGATATATGTACTATCAAATTCATACTGTCTAAGGATATGTTCGCACTTGAAGTGACGACACAGTTCGTAAATAGTTCAATACCCACTAAAGGCAATTTTGATTGTTCAGTTTTTATCTATGTTTTTGATGATAGGCACCTAGTCTAGTTGGCAACCAAAGATACAAAATAGGGGGGCTGGTCCTCTAAAAAGGCCGCTTTGGATGAATCATATTATGAATCTGTTCTAATGCCGTCTCTTTTGCACTCGTGAAAAAGCTTTGACTCCATCCTACTTTCAAATCATTTTATAATTCACTCAAGTCGGCCTTTTAGATCCCCTGAAGTCGAGATGAAAAAAACGTTACAACGTTTATTTTTATAAAAAACGTTTTTTTTTATTATACGAATATATAAATATAAATACTTATTAATTAAGTATTTATATTTATGTAAAATACAAGGTACAAAAAAAAACGGGCCAAGTGCGAGTCAGACTCGCGTACCTCGGGTTCTGAATTGTGGATGATAAATTTAATTTTGTCATTTTTTTGCGTGAATTTCTCAACCACTTTATTTTTCCTGTAATCTTTACGTAAACACATATTACCATGATTTTTTTCATATTTTTTGGTCCACCTGTTTTGGAGATAAGGGGGAGATAAACATATTTTTGTTTTTTTTTTAAAGATTTCTCGAAACCAGTGCCAGTAAATATAGTAAAAGTGTATATTTTTATACCTACAATTTTATATCCATATCATATTTTTATGAAATATTTTTTTTATTTATTTTACTTCTTTTTTATATTTCAACATGTACTTTACGGGGCTCCCATACAACAGACATGTTTTTTTTTTTGCCGTTTTTATAGATAATGGTACGGAACCCTTCGTGCGCGAGTCCGACTCGCACTTGGCCGATTTTATTTATAAACGCGACCTGGCAACACTTGTTGGCGCCTAGTCTCTCGTCTCTTACCGCATTCAGATAAAATGGTTCTCCTTTTGATTGCTCTACCTACGTATAAACGATCTTGTTTAAGGCAAGTCTTGTGGTAATTCTTCTTTTTGTAATTATTTTAATTTGATAGAAGGCTTTTAATGGCCACAATTTTTTAATTATTTTATTAGGTAGGTACCTACTGACTTTTGATAGATGTTGAAACTCGTACCAAAGAAAAAATTCTTAAGTTTTCTAAAAAAATCGGCCAAGTGCGAGTTGTACTCGTACAAGAAGGGTTCCGTACCATTTTGTATGGGAGCCCCTTTAAATATTTATTTTAATCTGTTTTTTGGTATTTGTTGTTATAGCGGCAACAGAAATACATCATCTGTGAAAATTTCAACTGTCTAACTATCACGGTTTTTTAGATACAGCCTGGTGACAGACGGACAGCAGAGTCTTAGTAATAGGGTCCCGTTGGTTACCCTTTGGGTACAGAACCCTGAAAAGAGATAAAATTATGAAAACAGTAACGAGAGCACCTGAGGATTGTGTAACTCTTTCATTGATGCGCTATTTACGGTATGCGGAATATCGCATTGAAATAAAATTGATGATTTCAGTTTGAAGTTTTAAAAAGTAAGAAATCATGTAGTGTATGGAAGTTAATAAAAATAGTATAAGCTTTTATTATATAGAATAGAATAGAATATCTTTATTTGGTATTTCAACATTTTTTATTTAAAACTAACAACTAGAGACTAATAATAATATCAAATAGGTCATGAGCATGACGCTGATTTTCAGTGGATGCCTATATATGTATATGTCATAAGTATACCTATATTAAAAATAAAATAATAAGTTAAATTTTCAATTATAAGTTTGACAGAACACAACTAATTACATCTAAACTATTTGACAATTATTAAAATTAACTGATTTAAGGGGATTAAATAAAAAATCTGGTCTTCACTGAAAAAGTAAAAAACAAAATCTCATCTTGTCAGCATGCAATGGAACGAAGTATACTGAAACTTGGAAAAATACAAAAAACGAGAAACGCAGACATTCGCATGAAAACTAAACTAACAGATGCTCTACATTTTAGTTTGAAACAGAAGTGGAACTGGGCAGGGCACTTGTCAAGGTACAAAGATAAAAGATGGACTTACCAAACAACAAAATGGCAGGGCCCAAATGGCAAAAGAAATGTGGGAAGACAGAAGAAGAGATGGGCCGACGACATAATAAACATAGCAGGAAAAAGTTGGATGCATACAGCCAAGGACATGGAAAGGTGGAAAAGTTGGATGCATACAGCCAAGGACATGGAAAGGTGGAAAAGTTGGATGCATACAGCCAAGGACATGGAAAGGTGGAAAAGTTGGATGCATACAGCCAAGGACATGGAAAGGTGGAAAAGTTGGATGCATACAGCCAAGGACATGGAAAGGTGGAAAAGTTGGATGCATACAGCCAAGGACATGGAAAGGTGGAAAAGTTGGATGCATACAGCCAAGGACATGGAAAGGTGGAAAAGTTGGATGCATACAGCCAAGGACATGGAAAGGTGGAAAAGTTGGATGCATACAGCCAAGGACATGGAAAGGTGGAAAAGTTGGATGCATACAGCCAAGGACATGGAAAGGTGGAAAAGTTGGATGCATACAGCCAAGGACATGGAAAGGTGGATGCATACAGCCAAGGACATGGAAAGGTGGAAAAGAATGGAGGAGGGGGCCACATAGCAAAGAAATTAATAGAAATAATTATAATTAAATGTATATAGCTGTAATAATAATGCAATATTAAATAAAACTTCTTGGTACTCGGTTCCACAAATATGATAATGTTTAATTACCTTTTAAGTTGCTACCGGTTTCGTCGTTTTACGACATCATCAGGCACTGTATTTGAGGTGTTAATAATACATTTTTGAATACATTTTTTACGAATTTTATGTGTTTACATAAACATTTAAGTAAACACATAAAATTCGTGGTTTTTGCAAGATGTCGTTCCATCAAGAAGCAACAACATTCACCGTCAACTATGTAATAATAAATAAAAAATAGGTCATTATGTCAGTTGTTTTAGTTGACAGCAGATTTTTTACTTAGTAAATATATACCTGTGGATCATACATAATATTAAATACGGCTCCTAAATATTGAAATATTCGAACATAAGCGTTAGTTTTTTTCGTCAGGATCCAGGTATTTTTAAGGTTAAACGTCAGTAGCTTAGCGCAAAGTGCATAACTTAACTTTGTTTATCTTTTTAAGAGGATGGCCTACCCTAGCAACTTTTTTTATTACCCGTCCAGCACAATAAGTCTAATGGCAAAGACCTTATTTGCTTTTCACAGAGGCAATTATATGTTGGCTCTTTGGCCTCTTTTTCTTAGACGCGTAATACTAGTGATCACGCAGCGAAACAACAAATTGGTGTGTTTTTAGCTAATACTGAAATATTTTGTAGTGGAAAAAAATTGGATTTCAATAAACTCCCTTCATATTTCTTTTGCCTATTTTATTTTAAAAAAATGAAGTTGTTCTCTTAACCGCGATTTTGAAACGAACGTTTGAAAACCAAAAAAAAAAGAGGGTGGAAAACACATATTTTTTTTACAAAAGTATAAATCTTAATACATTGTTTATAGCTGATATCCCTAGATAAAAGATCGATAAATCAAATATATTTACTTCAATATGAGGAGAGACCTAGTTTCTTTCAATGAACCCTTGAAAACCTGACTTGACTTTTAAAATCGAAAAGCGTTTTGGTCTGTGGCATTTGACGCCAATAGTTATGTATTAGTGAGGTTTATAAAGCAAGAGTTTGTAAATGTATACACAATTAGTCATGATCTTCTCAGAACTAACTTAAAATGCTGTTTTAATTTTGTTTGGACCAGATCATGACAAATTGTGTATTACATTTCAAACTCATGCTTTATAAACTAATACTGAACTATTGGTGTTAAGGCGAATGAATACGCCAACTGCAATTTGGACCTGTCTTTGAAAGCATACTCCTCCCACACGGGTAGTACAAAAACTTTCATAAAAATATATGTTTTTCTATTGAAAGTTTTGACAAAAAAAATCGAAAGTCATCGAAAGTTTCACATGATTTCTCTTACTATTCTATTGATATACTTCTATTGATTTTAATTATTATTTCACCAAATTATAGGAAATTATTAGATCTAAAAAATTTAAGTTCAAAAATTTTTTTTCCGTTCATGGCGTCCATGTGAAAAGTATTATTTTCTCCTATTTTGCGCTAGCCGGAGACGCAGTGGTTGTCGTAACAGCCACTTTTCAAGGCACGCTGAAATGAACATTATTTCAATGTCGTTTCCGTTGATATTTGTACCGACACACATCGAGTTGCTTATTTAGCGTGGTCATACGCCTTAACTGCCACACAACAAAATGTTTTCAATTTTTAACTTCTAAACAAGAAACACAAAGTTAAGTTATGCACTTTGCGCTAAGCGACTGACGTTTAACCTTAAGACAAGGATCACCTTAAGGGTGACCATCACGGTCAGTTCGCAAAGACGCGTGTTAACGCGAAACCGGTTCAGAGATTACGTTTCCTGTGCACAAGGTAACCTGCTACTGGTTCAGTAACAAACCGCCAACGGTTACTACAGATACACGGGTGTGTCTCTCACGAGCATCTGTCACGTTCTACATGAATCAAACTACTTGTTATACTGATCATAATTAAGGTTAAGGCGATATGTAAAAGTTTTAGCGTCCCTGTTACTCCATATGTGAAAAAACCCTCAGTGCGAGAGGGACGGATCCGTGGAAAAGTTGCAAAATGTCGGTTTTTTATTAATATAAAATGTACTAAAGTTGCTATCAAAATTTCGTTTAACCAGAGGGCGTATTATGTATCGTTAGTTGCCAACTTGACTGGGTGCCTATCATCGAAAAACATAGATATTCTATTGAATTCCGATTGTCTAAGGCTGTGTTCGCACTTGAGGTGACGTCACAGTTAGAAAATAGTTAAATACCCAACAAAGACAGTTTTGAAAGTTCAGTTTTTATCTACGTTTTTGATGATAGACACCCAGTCCAGTTGGCAAATGAAGATACATAATAGGGGGACAGGTCTTAGTTACTGTTAAAACCCATGTAATAAAATATAATTGCAAGCCATACGTCATTCCAAATTGTCAAACCAGGAGAAATGGTGTTGAAAAAACCTTATTTCAATAAATGTTTCTATCGAACCGAATTTCTCCAATCGCGTTTCTTTTTAACAAATCCTAGAAAAAGATTCCAAAAATAATATTCTATTTCATCAAAATAATACCTTCTTTACTGAAGTAATATGCAAGTTCTAAAAGTATCATTTTTTTTTCGTAGCGCCTTAATAGTCTATGCTAATTTTATTTTTGTCACTGTCACTCCAAGCGAAAAATCGCTCAGTGCGAGAGGGGCGGATTCAGGGCAAAAGGGAAAAAAGATGGTTTAATATTTTTATTAAAAAAACTAAAATAGCTACCAAATTTCAAATATCAAATCTGTATATATTGTTGAAACACACCTGATAAAATATGTTTGAGTTCTGTATATGGTTCCTATTCGTCAAAAAGGAGAAAAAGTGTGTTTGAAGACCTCATTTCAACAATTATTTCTATCGAGGGAAATTTATCCAAACATGTTTCCCAATTTCAAAACCCTAGATTATATAGTCAAAATGCATATACCAGAAACTGATTATAGTTTCATGAAATACACAGAAAAGAAACACCCGTATTTTTTTCGCATATCGCCTTAAGCAGTAACATTCAAGTTCGTTCACGGCAGCAGTTCGCATTATAAATTCCTTTAATTACGCCATTTTTATGGTAGTCTGTATGACAGAAGCCGTATTAGGGTTCTGTAGCTAAAATTGTTTCTTTACGCAAGTGGCTTGTTACCACCCTCGTGACGTAACAATGTCGCCAAGCGACTCGTCGTGCTCCGGCATGACGTCATGACGTCTAGGCACAAAATAACCACTTACGGTTCACTCCGCATAACTAGCGAAAACAGCCGCACGCACACATAGACGCGTACGTACGACGATCTCGGATGAAGTCGGTCGAATGCCAATACGAAATTCTGCCGAGATCATACGTACGCGTCTATGCATGTGTGCGTCTGTTTTCGCTCCCGTGAGGAGAAAAAGTTCCGCATGTTTTTTGAACAACAAGTTGGTTGTGACAACCCTGCATTTTTGTTTTGTTCAAAAACCGTAATATGATTTCTATGTATATGAAACGTAATACCTGCCACTGTGCGTCGTCGAGTCGGCCTTCTGGTAGTATATATTTTGTGATTTACGTCGATTTAAATTAAAATGAAAAACTTTATTACGGGGAAAACAGTATCATATCTTTGTATATTCGCCATGTCAAAACAGAACGTATTTGCAATTTTCTTACAGGTAAGTTTGTTTAATGTTTTTTTTTTAGATAGGTATTTAAATGTTATTTAAGTTTTTTTTTAATAGGATAATTTAAATTTATTAGTTAAGTAATGCAATAAAATATAAATTGAAATTATATATATATATAGATATGGGAAGATGTCTGTTTATAAAAACAGAACGTTAGTCCAATTAAAATGAAATACGGAACTAAGGCTGAAGACGTTTGACTTGCCCTTGACCAATATGTTACAAGGATCTCAGATGCAGTTTTATTATCAGACGTGTCGCGTCGATGGGTTCCTCAGCCTTGTCGTGGCACTAGTGTTGGGCCATGTAACGGTTTTCGGCCACTCTTGTTCATTTACAGAAACAGTTTTTTTTTTTTTACATAAATCGTTAAACTGTACAACTGTTGGAGAACGAATCTCATCGTTACATTTTTATTTGAGTATAGTTTAATTTTTTGGAGTCATCTAGAGCCACATTTTTTTTTACTCCTGTCGTTTGGGCGTAGATTAAATAAATTAACAAGTTTAAGCTACTCATATAAATATATAAACGACTTTAAAGTAACGATTATGACAATGTCATAAAATTTGTCATTGGGCAGATTGACACGCAGTTCACCGTACCAATACTGGTTTAGGTCAATAATAAAAATAATTGTTTATTGACATATTTCCTTACAATAGCAATGGCCCATACATATACATGTATCTCATACATAAAAGAATACAATCACAACTTAATATAAACCTGAATCTAGCTAGCCCCTATATTTTAGGGGTGATACTTTTCATTGCCGAATAAGATGTGAAAGCCGATGAACGAATCGATGCCTAAAGATCATTGACTGACAAGTTATAATTACGATGAGGAATATTTGATCACTAGTTCATCTATGTATGTATTTATTGATTATTACAGACTAAAAACGAAAAAATAATACTAATCGTTTATTTTTTTTCAATGCAAGTGCTCGTAAAGGCCCGCTTTTTATGCATCAAAACCGAACAGAAAGTCGATTATTTTGCCCTAGGGCTTTATTATTATTATTCTTTTTATTTATTTACAATGGTTGGCTAACCTGCAGCTTTTCCTGTGAACCATAAATGTTATACTTTTTTCCACTGTTTAACGGCTCTGGATACAGTCTTTTTGAGCCAATCATAATTTACAGTTCACAAGATTATATTTGTTTTATTTCCTCACACTATGCATTGAAAAACGTAGTATGATACACGGGCTTAAGACAATAAATTACTCGGTTACGTTTAAAACACTCGCTACGCTCATATTTTAAATCGTCCTCGTAATTTATTCCTTTTCGCCCTTGTAGCATAAACTACTATAATGTCACAAATTCGGCCACACAATGTAACCGTACATTGTGTGGCCGAATTTAAATTTCCGAAATGTTAACAAATCAAAGTCTAGTTAGTGCATTTTGCTTGTAGCAAATCCATAATAAAACACTTCCCTGATTACTCCCCCCTCCTCCTTTATCCCTGGTTTAGTTACAAATAAGGGCTTCAACCCAATGAGGAATGAGGAGTTATTAGTGTCATCTTAGGTTTCTTAGGCAGATAGTAATTGTGCATGTGATACCAATTAACACCACAGAATACAATACTAACACTAGCATAAACTTATTTCCAATATTGAACTCTGTGGTATGTTCGTTAAGACAGATTTTCCAAAATTATGCGCAGCGCCATCTATGGGTCATAGATAAATATAATAATATGATTAGTATAGTGTTATTAAAACAATTTAAAAAATTATTACTGGATATATTTCGGCCCTCGGTATGGGGCCGTCATCAGTCGAATGTAAAAAAAATTGTGACATATAATTTAGGTATCATAATAAAAAAATATAAAAAGTAAAAGTGACACTTGTAAACAATTTTAGTTTTAAACTATTTTCTAAAAAATAATAAAGTAGGTTTCTCTAAAAATTATGTTGGTTATTTTTGGTTATTTTTGATATTATTTAATCACTGCTCTTCTTGGATGATCGATGATGGTGGTTAGGTGGTTGTGTGATGTTGTTGGTGTTTTTACTTGAAATTTTGAGCGGTCTCATTCGTCGGTCATATAATATAATAATATATCATATAATAATATGATATACATATACAACGTGTAACAGAAAGGTGTAACCATATTTGAAGAGCTTATTCAGTCAATGGTATAGAACAACTTTTACTATGGAACAAAACCTGTATCTCGAAAAAAAAATTAACTGTTTCATAGAAAACTCCAATGCCGCTCGGTTGAAATGTATGGAAGAGCAGATTTTTTTTTGAGATTTCAGGGTTGGCTATAATCATGGCATATAATCATATATAAATCATTTCAATTAAACTACTGGAAATCTATAGATTCTTTGAAAATGGTTATAATGGCTAGATGTTTAGTCGCGAATTTTTTCGAGTTCAGTATTGGCTTTGTTGTAAAGGTTCGTAGAGAGTAGTTTCTTCGCTTTAGCGACTAAAAGTTCAGCCAGTATAAAACGTGGAAAACAGAAATACGTGCAGAAAAAAAAGCAATGTTACCTTTGGCAAGACATGTTGCAGCAATGCGCCGGCTTTTCTTTTGGCAGCCATCTTGAAAATATTTTTGGTTACACACAGCACTCTATGAAGTCTTTGGTTTCTTTTGTCAGTTTTTGCTTATGTTTAGTCTGTTGCCCCCATTATTGGCAAATACATATAATAATCTGATGACCTATCGAAAAAGAGAATGTTATTGGTATTATAATTTCTTATTGTTGCAGATAAAAAAGCATGTGTTCGCAATAAATAGTTCCAGTTTTATCGATACGCTAATTATAATGGAGTATTTAACAAACAAATATAAAAGTTTATTGTTCAATAGCAGGCCATGATCTATCATGCTATATGATAGGTCGATTAAAAAATAAAAGGGAATTATATACAGACTATATGAAAATTGTTATTTAAGATACATGTGCGGACTGTAAGGTTTTATACGAATAAGTGCCAAATTGAAAACACGAGCGCAGCGAGTGTTTTCATTGTCACGCATTCGGATAAAAACCTTTTACGCTCAAGTATCTTGCAACATTTTTCAATGCATTTTGCGAGGAAATACAACAAAAAAATAAGTATAGTAAAGAAAGTAATTTTATTTCACCAAAGCCTATTTACAACAAAATGGCGTGCTTTCTTTGCAGAGCGCGCGTTTCATACAGTTTTTTCTTTCTTGAGGCAAAGGTACAGTATACATACAGCCAATAATGTGAAAAATATTTTTGTTTGCGGAAACAAAAGTTTTTGGAAAGCAAAACCTCCTTGCATCTTTGTAATTTTTTAAATTTTATGACTGGCACCATGCACCACAGAGTCAAAAACTTAAAAAAATTAGTTTATTTCACGCGTGAAATAAAGAGTCGGTTTCCGCATAATTTTGTTACACAAAAAAGAAAACTTTACGAGCAACTGCATTGAAAAGAAATACAGCTATTTTCTGTTGTCCTTGTCAGAAATTATTAAGGAAAAGTTTGCCGGAGAAATAATTTTAGATTAAAATTATGTTTGAATCAAGAAGATTACAAACTTCTTGTTTTCAATCAATATTAATCAACCTTCATAAACAACGTTTGCTTGGTATGATAAAAAAAAAACTTCTGTTTCATTACAATAACCATGGTAGTTGTATAACCCATAGAAGAAGGACTACGTATAACGCGTGCCATTGCAATGCAAGTGCTCGTAAAGGCCCACTTTTTATGCATCAAAACCGAACAGAAAGTCGATTATTTTGCCCTAGGGCTTTATTATTATTATTTTTTTATTTATTTGCAATGGTTATACTTTTTTTCCACTGTTTAACGACTCTGGATACAGTCCTTTTGAGCCAATCATGATTTAAAGTTCACAAGATTATATTTGTTTTATTTTCTCACACTATGCATTGAAAAACGTAGTATGATACACGGGCGTAAGAGCAATAAATTACTCGGTTACGTTCGTAATTTATTCCTTTTCGCCCTTGTAGCATAAACTACTATTAACATTTCCTTTAGCAGGCAATGCATTCGTCCCCATTGGCTTTACCCCCGTAAACTTGCGTAGGTCAGTGCTCGACATTCATTCAGTTAAAAAAAAAATAGGTCGCTTTAAGCTTTTTAAACTTTTAACCCCTCATGTTTGCACACTTTTCAATGAACCGGTTTCTGTTTGCCAGCACCGTTTCTAGTATTGTATGCGAATGTCAGTGCATGGTCTATTTTTTTTTTATTACATACTCATTTTAGGTTTAGCTTCGCTTTTGTCAAAGTTGGTGGCTTTCGAGTTTTGTTGATTTGGACTAGTAATTGGGAGTGTACTTGATGATATATACATACTTTAAAGTCATAGAAACCTACATTATTTTAAGATTAAAGACAAAAAAACCACTGTTCATGTGAGAAATAAGTAAAATGAAACCAAAATTGCAAGTACAGTTATTCCGCGAACAAAAATAAAAAGTACCAAGCCTGCAGAGCGACACCGGAGCTCAACTAGATTAAAATCGCAAAGGGCCTCTCATTCTCATGCTATACGCGATAATAACACCGTCAACCCCACCAAGACCACTTAGACGGCCGAGATAACCCACAATCATCTCTATGCTGATCGACACAAGAGTTACAAAAACCACGGTTAGTAGATAGATCTGCATCGTTTCGGTCGTCAGAATGCGGTCAGTGCACCGGCCCTGTTATTTCTTTCGCGATAACGACAAGGCCACTGTAATGGCTTTAGGCACGGTGGTTTAAGTCCTATAGTGGCTATATGGCTTTAACTACCTAACAGGCTAGTTTTGCGACGCCCTTCTACGTTTTTATAAGCCTACCAACGTAATTCTGAGTACCAAAGGCACGTTGGGCCCTCATTAAACCTATAACGGCTTCTTAGAATGGCGTCGACTGTTTTTAGCGAATTGGTACGTTGATTAGTGGAATAACTTGGGCTAATTTCAGGCAATAATCGTCTTTGCTTCGGTATTTTACATTATAGTAAAATTTAAAAAGCAATGGAAATGTTTTCAATGTTCTAGTTATTTCAGTTACCAGGGCAACATATTTGTTGTTGAGTAGGCATTCAACGCTTGTTATCAAAGCGATATTGTTGGGACCGTGAAACATTTGATTAGCTGGACGCGCGCTTGCACTCCAAAATTACTTTTTTACTAAAAACTACATGTAATATTGTGAAATCAACTTCAGGGATATCTGCGAGCCTAGTATATTTAAGTAAAGTTATTTCCCTATGAAAACTTTTCCTTAATAATCTCGGTAAAATTACTCTAATTAATATACAAATATCATGATAAGTTCAATTATTTAATAATATATCACCAACTGACAATAAAATTACTATTGGTATTCGTAGAAATAACACAAATTACCCCAAACATTAGGTAACAAAACCAATAGATAGGTACTCCTGTCATTATCACCCAACATGCACCCAACAAACCACATTCAAACTTCACAAAAAGAGGGACGCGAGAAAAGTTTCTATCGGAAAACTGCCTCCATTCCACGTTCAAAGTTGTCAAGCGAGGCAACAACTAAAAACAATGGCAGGACTAGCGTGACAAAGGAAACTTAGAAAACCTGCCGCTCTAATTGCATTTTTTTACCATCTAATGCCAAGGTCCACTTACTCATCGGATCTAATACCCATTCCTGTACACGTACATGCAAAACCTGCAATACCAGCGACAAAAACTAGACACTTCAAGACGATAAAACTTTACATTCCTAAATACAACTTTTTATTGCGAACACATGCCCAAAAAACGCATAAACAGCACCAATCTAACCTTATTCCGAAATGCACTACTTAGCAGCGGCCAAGAATTCGACAAAACGGTTCAAATTTCGCGAAGAATTTCAAACTAGCGCCGCGGGACAGACACGCGTCCGCTGCCAAGTCTGTGCGGTTACTGACTGGGTGCGTTCATATCGTATAATTCTGTAGGTCCTCTTGTCCGGTGGAAGCCTGCCCCCATGTCCCCTGCTGCCCCCACAGCCCACTTCGAAATGCATCAATGACACTCCAAACATACGCACATTCCCGGCGACACAATCGATCGACGAAAAAATTACGCGATGGTTATTTGCGGGGCCGAAGCCCACGGTAATGGCAATGATGACTTGGAGGTAATAGCTGGTGGTGATAGTCACGAAGGAGCAATGATTTAGGTGGCCAACTGACCAATTACGTTTCAGAATAATCAGACAATAGGACAGATTCTGATGGGTTTATTATCTCAAGTTGGTTGATGCAATATCCATTAAATCTATTACTGAAGATCATTGAAGTTAACTTGGCAGAAGGACTGCGTTAGTTGTTTTGATTAATTGTTTTTATGATAAAAACATCCTTAGTAGATGGAGTGAAAAATCTTTGATGAAATCTAAAGATGCCTGCTATATTTAAGGAATGAATTTTTTTTATGCTATGATACATTAAACAAAAAATCAAGTAATATAAATTAGAATGTTTAAGAAGGAACTAATGGTTTTTCAATACAATATGTAAACGGTTTAATTAAACAAAACCTCTTAGATCTTTTTAAACTGTTGAGTTCTTTTTATTGCTAAAACAATAGTTTCCTTTTTTCAGGTTAAACGTTCGTTAGAAATAATGTTTATTCAATTTTTTTTTTATTGGAATTGTTCACAAGGATTACCAATTGATTTTGAAATGCTTTATCAAGTTTTAGTAATTTTAGAGTATTTTAATTTAACGTCTCTCTTCCAAAACAATGTAAGTTACCTAGGTTATATTTAGTAGTATAATTTGTGGCTCATTATGACATCTTAATTACAAGGCACCCACACAAGTACCTACGTGGTATATACGTGGCGTAAATCACACGTAACCAAATAACTGTCTATGTACTAGTAAATATACAAACATATACCTACAGGTATACACAATTGGGAGTTGCTTTGTATGTATGCAGCATACATACATACGCGAGGCGTACGATACACACGGTATTGGCTGTTACCGGATAAATCCGCAGATTCGGGAGCGTTTGGAAATTAATGCGTAAAGTGTTGAATGAATGAGAAAGAATAGTTTATTTTGCAATGTAGGTTAGGGTGTTTTTTTTTTTTACTTTTTTCTGTTTCACCACGTACTTTATGTAGTTAAAACGAATAAGGATTAAATGAGACTTGAGGATAATTCATGATTTATATAAAAACGGCTCACCTCAATTTCCCGATCATAACACGTATTGAGGTGAGCCGTTTTTATATAAATCACGAATAAGGATTGTTTTCATTAATATTTAGTGGTCCTCTATCGCAGTTTTTAAAACTAAAATCCCAATACAGTGAGTGATTTTTTCAAATTAATATTAATTTATTAAAAAACACATTGTTTGACATTGGTGATTTGACAGCCATCGATTCTCCTAAAAAATTCAATTCGTTTTTCAACAGATTCCCTAAAGCAAGCTCCTTCCCATCCCTAAATATGTATACAAGGTGACCTTTTTGATGATCGTCCAAATTCATACTGGAGGCTTGATAAGCGATCAGTATCTTGGATCAGTAACAATTTTTGTGAAATTCGTAAAATGAAATTTCGGCTTCCCATATAAATTCAGTTCCAATCCCGAGTGAATCACTATGGGGAGTCGAAATTTCATTTTACGAATTTCACCAAAATTGTTATTGATCTATGATACTGATAACTTACCAAGCCACCAGTATGAATTTGGACGATGATCAAAAAGTCAACTTGTATATAACTATATTTTCAAAAATAAATCTCAAGAACCATCTCCCATTTCACAACGTCATGTGCTCACTTGAAGATTATGACAAGATTCGTACAAGCTACTCAGCCACGCGTGGCGAACGCGTCAAGACGTCGACGCAGCCTGTATAGTGTATAGAGCAGCGCCGTATCTAGGGTCACTCGCGCCCAGGGCAGGATTCCAATAGTGCAGCTTGGATTATTTCGTAAAAATTTGTACAGTACATATATTTCGGAGGGTATATGTATACAACCACGTACGCACTTTGAAATACCTCTGACACCCTCCACAAACAGTCAAAAATCTTACACCCTTTTCCACCGAAGATTTTCAAGTCCCAACGTGATAATGGGTGATTTTTATAGCCGTACTTTGAGCACAAATACGCCATATTTAACTTCTTAAATCGCTTAAAACAATAGATCCAAGTCCAGATCGTGGCTCGAAACTATCTTACAAACTGCGGGTATGCGCAGGTTTACATCACAATGTTTTTCTACAACCACCGTTCAGTATGTAATAAGTTTATAAATTCAATAATCAGAGCAGAGCAGAGAGTTATTTTACACACGGATCCTGCTTCTAAATGCAAATGACATCTTGAAAGTACACTTTATTTAATAGTCTGTATCCGTTTATTTTTTCCAGGTACTGTCATAGTCATCCATCATGCATCTGCATACAAAATAGAAAGGTATATCGCGGATAGACAGACATACAAAAAATAACAGTATTTTGAGTTCCAATCAAAAAACACGTGCATAGAAGCGAGGCACTAAAAACGCCAATAAACGGAGTGAAAATTCATAGCTCAAGTACATGATACCATGGCATTTATATAAAATCAAAGATTTTACCCATAATAATAGTGCAAGAAGCGGTTGCTATGTATGTGCGAGTATGACAAGTATATATACCAAATGCGTTTGCGAAGAAATCAAGAAATATAATAACTGTTAACTTTATTTTAGGCTATACTTCCGCTGAAGCGCCGTTACGCGTAAACCTCCATACAAACGCTGTCAACACATTGTTGGGTGTCTTTGGAATGTTATTATAATATTTTTAGGCTAAACCCATTAACATTATCTAGCTCTATGTTTAAGTCGAACTAAAAATCGTGAAATTTGAGAAGTATCTTAACAACAACCCCCCAAAATACGTAAATTTAACGGGTTTTTACCAAAAGTGTACCTGAATATGCTTTTATGGTTTTAGATAAAATCAAAAAATCTAGATAACCAAAACTAATGTTTGAAAAACGTCCACTCAGTCTTGCCAAAAGGTGGTCACTCCTGAAACAAGTTTTCAATCGCGGGCTGTAGCTAGGGTTGTCAGATGGTCCAGATAAAAAAAACCGAACATTTTTTATCAAAAGATCAGTTTGATCTGGCCAAAATCAAATTTGATTGCCCTTTGATTTTTTTTAATACAATTTGTCGAATAATCAAAGTGTCCCTTTTGTCCCTTAATTTTGGCCAGATCAAACTATGAAAATTACCGAAATTACAAAGTTCATCCACTATGGAGCGGGGAGCGCCCCTCTCTCCCGTAAGTCTTGCTACCGCCCGCCAGAATCGCTCATGGCTTTTCCTCTTAAATACTCCCGTGAATAAGGTATATTTATCGCGTATTAAAAAAAACGGACATTCTATTGTCCGGTTTTCCAAAAATTTTCTAGACCGGGCAGCCGTTCAAAAAACCGTACTGTCCGGTCCAAAACCGGACATCTGGCAACCCTAGCTGTAGCCCGCGGAGAAGAAGCCCGGGTATAGTTGATCAAACTGAGACCCGTACCTGTGCACGCCCTACGAGCGTGCGAAGACGACTACACTACTGCTCAATTTTGCGCCCACCGACGATATTGGCACGATGGTATTGTCCTCGCAAGTTTCATGGAGCGAGCAAGGTGCAATTAAATATAGCTATGACATTTGGCCACGCCCACAACTGAGTTGGTCGCGTCATGATGTCTGTTCTTAAAGGACTAATGTGCTATTCTGCGACATTTTGGCTCAACATATCAGTTCGCTAGCTGCGCCCAGGTCCTGCGCTCTAAGCCTAGTTACAATTCTGGATATGCCATACATGTGCTGTAACAAACACCCTATATATGCGATTCATGTACTATGGGTAGCTTTACTTTGTGTGTTCTATCTATAGGTTACGATTATGTGTTGGTGTTATGGATTGTATTTAAGACCTCCGAGAAACTGTTAGGGCAATCAAATATTGTGCAATAATATACTAGCTGGACTTTTGTCAGTGAAAAGCTGAAAACTAGAGTTGGGACTCGTCTATACAAACAACTTTTACTGTTGAGCCAACGACGAAAACGCAAACAACCGGCCAAGTGCGAGTCGGACTTGCGCACGAAGGGCTCCGTACTATCTATAAAAACGGCAAAAAACATGTCTGTTGTATGGGAGCCCTCTTAAATATTTATTTTATTCTGGTTTTTAGTATTTGTTGTTATAGCGGCTACATGAAAATTTCAACTATCTAGCTATCACGGTTCATTAGATACAGCCTGGTGACAGACGGACGGACAGACGGACAGCGGAGTCTTAGTAATGGGACCCGTTGGTTACCCTTTGGTATTGCGTAGCAGACATTATGGAAGTAGTTTTTCTATGGGACAGCTGATTTTATTTTAGTGATTTTTACTAAAAAGTTATTAGTTTAAGCTTTTTTAAAGGTTAACAACCGGCCAAGCGCGATTCGGGCCTGGCTCTACCAGGGTTTAGTGACGTCACAACAACCAGTAAAAGAATTTTTTTATTTTTTTTCGTCACAGGTCACAGACTTATATTATATACAGTATATTATGTACATAAAACAGAAATTCCAAATTCCGTACTACAAAAAGTCTAATTTTTTATATAGACCAAGTAATGGTCAAAAAGTGACAAAGTTGATGGCACCCCTTTTTTACTTTTTTAAGATATATATATATATATATTTAAATTCTATTCAATGACCTCTAGATGAAAACATCCTTCAAAATTTTACGTTTTTTTTTTTCTAGATTCTATGGCACAAACTACCAAGTCCGATTTTCTATATTTCTTCATTAATATTCCACTAGCGGACCGCCCCGGCTTCGCACGGGTGCAATGCTAATACTAAATATACTACAGTATTTAAGGCGCTACGAAAAAAAAATTGACACTTTAAGAACGTGCATATCTACTTCAGTAAATAATGTATTATTTTGAAAAAAATATATATTATTTTTGGATTCTTTTTCTAGGGATCTGTTAAAACAGAAACGCGATTGGAGAAGTTCGGCTCGATAGAAATATTTATTGAAGTGAGGTCTTTTTCGGCACCAATTCTCCTGGTTTGACAATTTAGAATGACATATGGACTGCAATTATATTTTATTAGATGGGTTTTAACGATATCTAGGACCTGGTTAAACGAAATTTTGATAGCAACTTTAGTACATTTTATATCAATAAAATACCGACTTTTTGCTACTTTTCCGCGAATCCGTCACTCTCGCACTGAGGGTTTTTTCGCATATGGAGTAACAGGGACGCTAAAACTTTTACATATCGCCTTAAGGTACTTAATTGGATAAGGATTAATGCTGTATTGTTTAAAATCGCTTTGTAAATAAGCCATTATTTCTCATAAAAAATAAAGGATAAAAAATGGTTATTGTGGATTATCCCTAAGAGATAATATACCATATACCATCTCGGATTTTTTTGTAGACCTTTTTAAGGTGTACAATACTGTAGTACATTATTTTGATCTATCTCGTAGGGTTCAGCCAGCGTTTGCAATGTAAGCGCAAAAAAATGTATTTATTTACGACATCACATTAGAAACCTCTAAAATTATCAGTGTTTCTCTACTATATTATGGATGTATTATACATATAAACCTTTCTCTTGAATCATTCTATCTAATAAAAAAAACGCATCAAAATCCGTTGCGTAGTTTTAAAGATGTAAGCATACATAGGGACAGACAGACAGCGGGAAGCGACTTTGTTTTATACTATGTAGTGATTTGTCGTTGCTTGTTTGTTCTTTAAAATAACTCAAAAGTTCACATCCACTTTTGGTACTTTTATCTAATAGTCAAATAAAAACTCTGAACTCTTTAGCTGATCGCAGAATTCTGATTGATCTGTTATTCCTTAGAAGGCTAGCACGAGGCAAATATGATTGTCCTCAATTATTACTCAAATTGCAATTTAACAAACCCAGAAGAGTACCAAGAGGTAAAGCCATGATTTTGCGGCCCACACCATCTAAATCCAACTTGGGGCAACATCACTCCCCATTGAACAGGTTCTCAGCACTGTTTAATAAACACAGTGCATGTCTTGATTTATTTCATGGTAGTGTTTGTAACTTTAAAAAATCCGTCTTTAAACAAGTCTTAGGTCACTAGGTGTTAAAATACTAGGTCACTTGTATTAATTCCATAATTAGTTTTTAGTTACTCTTAGTAATTAGTTTTAGTTAATCTTAGTTATATCATGTCATATTCATGTAATTTAATATTCTGTATTTGTAAATAATTTAACATTGTTCACTATATCCTTTTTTGCATGTGGTGCTCACCTGGAATTATCTGGGCATATAGCTTAAAACCTTATGTTATGTTATTAAAATGTATTTATGTACCTGATGTTGGTGATCCAAATAAATAAAATAAATAAAAACACAACCACTAGTTTTATGTTCCCGCCTGATTAAAGTAATGTTATGTATGACGTGATGATATTATGTTTACAATGTTTTGTTTTCGTATTTACCGATCACTTGTAATCATAATAATATGTTATTTAAATTGTTACTATGCTACTGTTCATTTTCTTGTAGTCAATGGTAAAAAGTAGAGCACTTAGATAACTCGTGAAAAAAAATCCATCTTGGCTCTTGTAATCTAGAATCCCTCGCTATCCTTCGCTGCTCTCGGTATTCAACTTTGTGCCTAGAAGGGAATTCTCATTTTTTTCACTTATTGTGTTATCTACTATTCTGGAATTTTCACGAGTTTCAGTGTGATTTTTCGCACTTTTTTGTTGTGTTTGGGAACTTATGTATCTTTTGAAGTCCATCAAAGATTTTAAGAGAGCCTAATTTTATTTTGTACAGTGGAGACCGCATCAAGTAAGACACATTGGACTTTGTACCTATCTTATATTCTTCACTGTAGGGGCTAATGTCGTACTGCAAGTGTATAGCTTGATGTGGTCTCCACTTATACCTATCTTAATGTGAACCCAAAAAGATTTTTATTCGATGTTTTTTAAATTTTCTTTGATGCGACCTTGAATTGTTTTTGATAAAAGTTTTTTTTAATATTTTTGAGCGAGTGAGCGAAGCAAGCGATGGACGTTCTCAGAGACTACTTGAACAAGCGTTTGTATGTATGTATGTATGTTTGTCCAACGATAACTCGAGTATCTTTGGTCGAAACGTCATGAAATTTGGTAGGTGAGTAAATGAAACAAAAAGAATTTTTGGGTTCGACCATGAGCCAAATCGGTCAAGAGGTTGCCGAGATATAAGGTTCTAAGAAGGACACCGCAAGTTTACAGTTCGGGCTGATTACTAGTGTGATAAAATCAAAAAATATTCAGCTTATTTTCCTATGCTATGCTGTGAGACATTCCTTGGTGCCAAATTTCAAGATTATAGCCAACGGGAAACATTGAATTTTATTTTTTTTCTGATTGTTTCCGCCAAACTTTCAAAAAGTTTATTGGCAGATGTTACTCTCTTAACTTAACTACTAGCCGACTAATACTACAAAAGAAAAATAACTTATAATTAAAGTTATACAGATTTTAAATTTTAGTCATCCAAAAGATGAATATAAAGTAGTTTATGCTACAAGGGCGAAAAAGAATAAATTACGAGGACGATTTAAAACTAGCGAGTGTTTTAAACGTAACCGAGTAATTTATTGCTCTTACGCCCATGTATCATACTACGTTTTTCAATGCATAGTGTGAGGAAATAAAACAAATATAATCTTGTGAACTTTAAATTATGATTGGCTCAAAAGGACTGTATAAGCCGTTAAACAGTGGAAAAAAAAAGTATAACATTTATGGTACACAGAAAAGGCTGCAGATTAGCCAACCATTGTAAATAAATAAAAAAAAAAATAATGATAAAGCCCTAGGGCAAAATAATCGACTTTCTGTTCGATTTTGATGCATAAAAAGTGGGCCTTTACGAGCACTTGCATTGAAAACATATTTTTTGTAAGTACGTCTTAGAATCTGTTTAGTCAGTTTGTAAAAAATACGTTATAGAAAGACCGTATCTTTTTAGTACATTGAACTAGAAGCCTGAATTTTTTACAGGACTATGGAGCAATATACCTTATTAATCTTATTAGACCTAAAAATGGTGATGCATGAATAAGCATCTTCTCGCTCCCTCTTTTTTCATTATATGTGTCTATTTTATTTTTGTTATTGTCAAATTTATTACATGTTACTTAAGAGGATATGCGAATTTTATTTTTGTCACTGTCACTCCAAGCGAAAAATCACGCAGTGCGAGAGGGGCGGATTCAGGGCAAAAGGGGAAAAAGTTGGTTTTATATTTTTATTAAAATAACTAAAATAGCTAGCAAAATTTTTAAATATCAAATCTCACGTTGAAATCAAGTTGAAACACACCTAATAAAATATGGTTGAGTTCTGTATATGGTTCCTATTCGTCAAAGGAGGAGAAAAAGTGTGTTTAAAGACATCATTTCAACAATTATTTCTATCGAGGAAATTTATCCAAACATTTATCCAATTTCAAAACCCTAGATTATATAGTCAAAATGCATATACCAGAAATTTATTAAAATTTTCCTTGTATTTCATGAAATACACAGAAAAGAAACACCCGTATTTTTTTCGTATATCGCCTTAAGTATATTTACCATTCCAATTTTATAAGGTCATTGCCTTAATTTGATTAACCGACATAGATCTTTTTAATGCATGGTACTGGCAGAATATCAGTGTCACAGATTATTCTGTGGCGTATGCTGAGCCAGCGCCCTTTCAGCCTCTATGTCAAAGATCTTTATTATTTTAAGGATTATAATGTATTTGTTATTTGTTAAGCTCTAAAAGTGTACTTTTTGTGTTTTTTTTTTGTAAGAGGCTTTGAAATAAGGTTTTTTATCTATCTATCTATTATTATGCGCTAATTTCAACTTGATACTCAGCTGTTTTTGAGAAAAAGTCAGCCACATACGCCAAACAAAGTGATTCTCTAGCTAGGGGTTCTATTTTTTCATTCGGGGTATCTGAAAATTTTATCAATTGTCTTTCTAGTCATGGTCAAGCAATAGTTTTCAGGACACATGTCTCTGAAAAAAAAATGGAGCACCACCCCTCAACCCGGGGTACTAGGATGACATAACCGCTGTGGCAGTTAATTAGTAAGAGGGTGCGGCGAGACAGGCGCGGCGTGCGTTTAGAGGAAATTGTCGTTTTTATACGACTTCCACCCCCCGCTCTTTGGGGGTAAACCGCCACCCCTTGAACATTCGAATAATGAAACAACATAGTTACCTTCATCTTATAAGCGCATGTCGCCCTGGCATATTACCAGGAAAAATAATAAAAATAATAATAATCGGAGCTCGTTATTTCCCAAATGGACGGGTCTAATAACGGACCGTCCGTCCGATGGTAATTATAATTGTGCTTATTTTTATTTATAAGCTGTAAGCCCTTATTTCCCATTTGTGAAGGAAATAACAAATAGAAGTTCCCATATCCTTCTCATAGATAAATATTAAAATTCTTACCAGTTCATAACGTTTTAAGACTTATTTATGTTAAAAGTTATTAACTTTTATTAAAGCTACGTTCTAAACCTAAACCCAATAATTGTTTGATATTAGCCAATAACTAGCAGATTATCACTAGCTATTAGTTAATAACCCTCTGAATCCTCATTATCGCTAAAACAACAGATCGTAGTCAAAATCGTGGTTCGGATCCATCTTACAGATTAAATTAACTACCAGTTTATAAGGCTGCCAGCATTAAGATTGTACATGAGCCTAGAGCATGACCAACTCCAGGCTATCTAGGATTCGTTTGAAGAAATTCGGACTAAAACGGGGACGGAAGATATATTTGGTTTATTAATCTTTTCTCTAGGGTTCTTACGTATAAACAATGTACTAAGATTTATACTTTTGTCAAAAAAAAAACGTTTTGCTCTCTCTTTTTTTTTGGTTTTCAAACGTTCGCTTCAAGAACCTAAATTTTTTTTTTCCCTACAAAATATTTCAATATTAGCTAAAAACTCTCAAATCAAATGTTTCACTGCGTGAAGTCAGTCGCACACGCACACACAGTCTACAGATAGCTCTTAAGTTATAGATAGAGAGAATATACTTGAAATAAATATATATATATTGCTACATAGAGCACTTATTTTATTTTATTTTTTGTTTAATTAAAACATTAAGTATATAAAAATTATTTTCGAAATATATTTCGGCCCACTTTGGGGCCGGCGTCAGTCGAATTCCAAAGTGGGCCGAAATATATTTCGAAAATAATTTTTATATACTTAATGTTTTAATTAAACAAAAAATAAAATAAGATAGAGAGAATCATATAAATCATAATGATCATCATAGTGATGACTTCAATAAAGTCTTCTATTTTGTATAAATCTATTTTAATTTCATTTGTTTTGTTAAGGTCTTTAGTTTGTCTAAATATTTTATAAGTTTTAAATTTAAGTAACATTTTTGTTATTTAAGTTTTAATAAAGAAAATCATATAATCTTAGATTACACTGCGTAAAAATAAGTTAAATTTAAAGCTTTATACAAAAACTTTATTTTTTTTTATTTTGTCTGCTTTGTTGCATATAAAACGGTAATTTTGTAATTTATCGTATGTATATTTAATAAATAGTTTAAAAGGTTTTTGTAAGAAAGTAAGGAAAAATTAAAAATGTTATCGCTAAATACTAACAAAAAGTTGGTCGGACAGAGAAAACTACCCGGGTATTTCATAATAGGTTGATCAAAGCCACAATAAGAAATACCTTGGTTGCATACTGGTACTAGATGACGTAAAAACCATCCCCGAATGCGAACCTTATGCTCTGATAACGGACCAATTTAAATAGACTATGACTAGGAACAATATTGCTAGTGACAGGTGTCTAATACTTTAGTTACTGATGAAAAAAGAAAAATTTTCTGGCCGAGGGGGTGGGGTACCATACAGTCCCCCCAACGCCCCCCGTACTTTAAAAGTCTGGATACTAAGTTCTTCTTGAATTAAAAACACTTGTACGTTATAGTTTCACTTTATTGATGTTAACTCCCAACCGGTTTTTGATTTTACTCCATTTTCAAGGGAAGATGTTAATTAAAATATTTCCCTGACTCCAGGGAAAGAGTGACTAGCTCTGAGCAACGTAAACAATGATAATGTTGACAGAAAATAGAATTAAGTAGGTAAGTCGAAAATGTATCAGTGGTGTCGTGCGGTAAAATTTTCCGAAAAATGGGGAATTTACTAGGAGTTTTTTAATGCTGTTACATTTTAACTACAATAATATATTATGTTTATTTAATGTCGGTTTAAATGTCAAATGAGGCGTAATAAGTATAAATGTCAAATAAGTTGACATACAAATATAATAATTTAAATTGTTAAATGTAATTAATTGAAATAATTAAGTAGCGGCGATCTATTAACTTCTAACTGCTGATTTAAAATGTTTTCCTGGTTTTTGTGTGGTAACAAGTGTTTTTAATTCAAGATGTGTTTCAAGTTTCACCAAGTGCCGAAAGTCGCAAGTATAAATTTTACTAAGTTCTCACCAAAAGTCGTGAAATAATAGGCTCTACATATGAAATTACCAAAATTTTTTAACAGATTCATGAGTTCATAATTCCTGTAATTCAATAGCTATTTCAATTATTTGCTTTTTGTTTGAAAGTTGATTTCAAGGTTTTACATCTAAGTATTAAATGTTGTTTTTATTGTCAGTTTGATAACCAAAATTAAATCTTCAAAAACAGTTCGTCCTAAATGCCATCCATTTCCATGATAAGATTCGTAATAACTTTTTACAGCTAGCACTTTTCAAAAATTAAATTAATGTTGCTGTTAGCTTAATGTTGTTTCATTCAGACACAAAATAAATTACATAATTTGGATTTGCCATTCCTAACAAAAATGCAAAAATGTTAGTACTAAAAATTTAGTTTCCTTCAAATTCTCTATAGAAAACGGCAATTTTATGTGTAAAGACCTATTATCATTGAGGAATACCAATATAAAATTGTTCGTACAGGAAAAACGGCCAGGCTGACTTAAGGCAAACTAGAGGATTTCATCACAAGTTGGTCAAGGCCACAATAATACAGTGGTTGCATGCTGGTAATCGATGGGATAAGAACTACCCCGAATGCGCCCCTAAAATCGGTCGAACATTAAGAGGATGGCATACCCTAGCAACTTTTATTACCCGTTCAGCACAATAAGTCTAATGGCAAAGACCTTATTTGCTTTTCATAGAGGCGATTATATGTTAGCTCTTTGGCCTCTTATTCTTGGACGCGTAATACTAGTGATCACGCAGCGAAACAAAAAATTGGTATGTTTTTAGCTAATACTGAAATATTTTGTAGGGAAAAATATATTGGATTTAGGTAACATCCCTTCATATTTCTATTGCCTATTTTATAAAAAAAAATTAAGTTGATCTCTTAACCGCGTTTTTGTAACGAACGTTTGAAAACAAAAAAAAAAGGGGTGAAAAACATTTTTTTTTGACAGAAGTATAAATCTTAATACATTGTTTATAGGTAGGTAGAATATGAGGAGAGACCTAGTTTCTTCCAATGAACCCTTGAAAACCTGGTGTTGTTAATGTTCTAGCGTCAGGTGTCCCGTTAAAACGGCCAGGCCGACTCGCGGCAGCAAATGTTTCTAGCTATACTTATCGAGTGTTATCATACTACATGCAATATTTTGACATGAAAAAGCCCCAATTTTTTTCATGACTGTACACAACCTGCCAAGTTTCGCCAAGGTCTGCCGGCTTTTTTAGGAGTAACTTCTTGTCCTTCTTCTCACAGTAACTGTATCATGCTTGTACTCGATGAGATATACTCGTAGTTACCCCACAGAACTATAGGAATAGAAAGGCCATGAAAGCCGTAACTGCGACGCACCGATATGATCAATACGTCAAGACATAACCCACGGGCCTCTCATTTCTCAACCGAACGCGTTAGAACAAACATATTGTAAAAATTGAGTATTGCAGCGTGGCAAATGGTTCTAACTCTTCAAATAACGCAAATAAGACATCAAAAGGAATTTCATTTCACTCGTAAGTAATTTAAACATGTATTTACTGTGATATTTACAGAATAAACCTCGCGGTAAATAAAATTTCAACCTTACCATGAAATATTTAGCATTATAGCGTTGAAATTAGACAATATTTTGTCCATTGCAGGTTATAAAGAGTGTCACACATTGAGTTAGAATATTAACGCCGCAATGTATATTTTTTCAAACATTATCAACACGGACCTAATTGTGTCATAGTGTGGCCGCTGGTCATGGCTCTTTACACACATTGGCACAGTGCCATGACGTCTTTAGTATTTTACATCTAAGCTTCATAGAAATACGGTGTTATTTTGGCTGTATAAGACGGGTGAATATATGTGTGCGCCGCGTATGTTTACTAA
The DNA here is from genome assembly GCA_934047225.1 of Ypsolopha sequella. Lineage (NCBI taxonomy): Eukaryota > Metazoa > Arthropoda > Insecta > Lepidoptera > Ypsolophidae > Ypsolopha > Ypsolopha sequella. Next base: position 21,897,666 of record OW204005.1, on the reverse strand, counting down.
CTAGGTAATACTACGTTATTCCAAAAAGTGGCGACAGAGGTTCTCGAATAAAATTTGTGTCACGCCATCCCCGTGAGTTACCCACAATAAACCACCAGTCTAATTGTTTTTGCTATACTCATACTCATACTCATACTCATTTATTCATAATTTATCATTACATGTCTAACATTATTATTACATTATTTCAATAGTATTACATTATTATTAAATTATTATTACATTATTATAAAATTAAAGTAGGAGAAGTATAGTGAGAAGTCAACAGACAACAACCTCAAAATCGTTGTTCCAACAGCTCATGATACCCCTCAAAATATTTTCAGTTTATTTACGTATCCCTAAAAGTCATGGAACTCAGCAATCGATCATACATATTTTTCTCCAGACTGACAAACCACCGAAATCCTATGGTTGATGTGGGCACAAAACAATGTATTATAAGTGGTCGGCGGATGGGCACATACTCGTAAATTGTCCGATATTGCGAGTGAAGCATAACCGCGCCGCTCGTAACTTGCGTCTAGATGCTGAACCGACATGCTGCCTGTTTGGACCTCTATTTTAGACCTCAAATTGTTTTAGGTGGTAGAGCTAATGCCGGGCTCGACTGTGGAAGTACCACCATCTTACTTGGGGGTCTCCAAGTAATTCGGGGGAAAGTAAGAAAACAGCTCACAGGCAAAAAACCAGGAGGCCCACCACGCCTGGGACCGATAGATGGCGGTATATCCATCCCTAATAGCCGGGCCTTATATGGAACAGACTGGTGATAGGCAGCGGCGTCACTGGTGCGAGGGTTCCGGCACCGCGCTCACCAACCCGCCTGCCCAGCGTGTGCGAGTATGGGCAATTCTTCCAGGATGACCGCCGGGAGTGGCAAAGTCCTGGAAAGGCTTATGTCCAGCAGTGGACGAACTAGGCTGATGGATGGATGGATGACTGTTTTAAGTGACAGCAGCAGCAGCATACAGCAGTCATATGGAAGAAGTAGTCATCTACATCGCAACTTTCAGATCCATCACGTTAAGTGTCATAAATAGTCATAATGGATCTGAAGATCGATGTAGACGCTGCCTTCTTCCATATTACGGCAGTTTTTGATAGTGTGAATATTTGGATTTTAAATTTACAGCCTCACACTTCGACCCCTTTTAACCATATTTATATTTTTGAGACTTATAGACCCCTGATATGGAACCTGTGTGTGTGGTTGTTTTCCGAGACCTTTATGTTATTCTATTTTTATTTACACCACGAATATACATAAGGACTTCTGTTTTTTTTGACTGAACCCTAAAAGTGAGTAACAATGGTACGCTTAACAGATTTTTTTTTCAATCAAGAAAGTCTGTCAAGTTCAACAATGGGCTAAAATTGCCCTGTAGCCTAAGCATGAAAACATCTCCGTATAGTTGTGTTTCAAACTACATCAAAATTGTATGGAATCTGGGAAACCGCTCCAAGCGGACAGTAGCGGAACTAACAGCTACTTATGGCAACCTAAGTTTAGTTTCAAACCCAACGGAGATGTTTTCATGCTTAGGCTACTGGCCTACTTTGCATCTCTATTACAAAATTGGATCATCTGAACTTGATTTCAATGTGGATAAAACGTTTAGTTGAAAATATGGCTTTTTTTTGTTTTATTATTTATTTTTAATTTTATGAGAAGCTGTCTTTTCGAACATGGAACCTGCTGAATAAGGGATGAATCAAAGTGTAATTCTGGCCAACATAACAAGTACCAAATCTGGTAACTAATGCTCTATCACTGACAGTTTTCATTTCTAAAAGAGAAAGAAATATAATTAAGGGTCCAATACCCAAGACCTAGTAGGGCAATAGTGAGCCCCGGCGATTTGGTCGGTTTTATACACACCCCACATAAAAGCAAAGGAAAGGACCATACCCCAGATAAGTGGGGGGTACTATCTTTATATCTCGCCCCCCTACCCCCACAGGGCATTATGACACCCCCTTGGACAGCTAAAAGAAATATCCGGTCGCACCAGGGTATCAGGACGGCGGCAGTGGTAGTTAGACTCCTCGCTTGTATTGTTTTGCGTGAGAAATTTTCTTGCAAAATAGGCACCAACTAAGTTTGAAATTCGAACGCATTTTAGATTATTGTGGCAGTTAGTCTTATGTCATGTTTGAACAAGCCACAGATCAAGCCGCCCTGAGCATTATTACATACATACATACATACATACATACATACATACATACATATACTCATCCCTGTCTCCCAGAGAGGCGGCAGAGACTACAGATTTCCATCTGCTACGATCCCGACACATCTCATTCATCAATCTAGCCATACAAGCTCTTCTATTCCGGTACCTTTAACTTAATTTGCTCTTCTTCAGTATGTCGCCAATTTGGTTGGCATACGTCTTTCTAGGGCGGCCTTGTCGAGCTCTAACTTCGACTTTCTCACCATAAATTTCTTTCGTCACTCTACTTTCATTCATCCTCTCTACATGTCCAAACCACCGAAGCATTCCTTTTTCTATTCTAGTCACTACATCTTCTTTCTGGTCACAACGATCCCGTATGTCGAATCAATGAATGAATGAATGAATGAACGAATTGATACTTTATTGTACACAAAAGACATATAAAAGAAAACAGAGTATTGAAAACATACTTTTGTACAAAGGCGGACTTATCACTTCTTCCAGCCAACCTTGGGGTGATGAAGAAATTGTCACTAGAAAAGTAAAAGTATGTCATTCAATGTTAAGGCCCCAGACTCTCTTTGCAACATTTCGCTTTCATCTTACCTGAGTCTTTAGAAGTGGTGCTCCCCCCGCTGCATTAAGATGTTAGAGACCGCACCTGAATGTTGCTCTACTTCGTTAAATGAGTGTACGATTACTTAAAATTTGACATGTGAAGATTTTTAATTATTCAAGTAACGGTAATTTACAAAGTTTGGTTTGTTTATCGGAACAAACAAAATGAATTTGCAAAAGCAAAATAAAAAAAAGTAAATCTACCTGGAATAGATGGCTTATTGGTAGCAGTAAGAGTGATTAGTATTAAGAACACAATACGTTTAGGTCATGCAATTATTTGCAGATTTTTACCGAAGGGGTGTCAAGAGGTGTTCCGAGTGTGAACTGTGAGATGTAAGTCATAAGTCCACCCATACGTGTACCTATAAGTACACCCGCGTTTCTCTGACGATTATTACGTCTCAACGTCATGAGCCCTATCGCTCTAAGGAAACCTGCATGCCCTAAAAAGCGTGTAGTTGTGCCCGAAAATTTCTTTATTCATCAAGATTTTCATTTAACTAATGCCTTTTTAATACCTTTATAAAATTTGGAAATGTAGAAAATTAATAATCAAATCATAACAATGAAAACATTTAAAAGTATGTATTCCTAATACTCACACACATATTACAATCAGTTCTTAAAGTAATATAATATCAAAAATAGAAACTCTTACGGTAATTAAGTGTCTGTCAGTTTGTGTGTCCATGATTATGACTAAGGTGCAATAAAAAAGGTAAAAATTTTGTTTTAGAAATGTGATGTTTTAATGATAAGAACCGCAGCTGCGTACGTTCTTTTGTTTTGATGCATTATTGTCTAGCACGTTGTTATCTCGACTGTCGGTTTTAGTGACTTCGATAGCTTTTTAAGATATTTTAAATAAAAGTAAGTAAAGTAATAAAAAGGATGTAGCTTCGGCTTTAGTTATTCCAAAAAGTGGCGACAGCGGTGCTGGTATAAAATTTGTGTCACGCCATCCCCGTGGGTTTTTTAGACCACAACTTCTAAAATACGGCTTTACGGGTTTTCGAATTAACACACATTAACATAACTTAATCTAAGCGAATTAGGGCATGCAATTATTCGCAGATTATTACTATCCGGATAACGGATAATGTATTATCCGGATAACCGGATACTTATGGTAAAAATTAAGGGTAGTAATAAAAGCTCCGAAAACTAAATTAAAACCGCCCAAAAAAACGGCCTACCGCAAACATCTTGAAAAAAAACCGGCCAAGTGCGAGTCAGACTCTAGTCAGAACCTAGGGTTCCGTATTGTGGATGATAAATTTAGTTTTATAATTTTTTTCGTGAATTTCTCAACCGCTTTATTTTTTCTGTAATTCTTACGTAAACGCGTATTACCATGACTTTTTTCCTATTTTTCGGTCCACCAGTTTTGGAGATAAGAGGGGGCACATACATTTTTTTATAGATTTTCAAGGATTTCTCGAAATAGATGGAATTAAATATAGCCAAACTATATATTATTACAATAAGCTTTTTAATACCTACAATGTGATACCCATATTGTATTTTTATTAAAAAAAAAACATTTATTTTACTTTCTTTTATATTTTTAAATCACTATAGTTTTCCCGCTTATTGGTCAGTTATGATCTATAATGGACATTTTTTCATATTTTTCGGTCCACCAGTTTCGGACATACACATTATTGTGGTTTTTTTTTAAGATTTCACAAAACCAGTGCCAGTAAATATAGTAAAAGTATATATTTTTACAATCACCTTTTTAGTGTCTACAGTTTGATACCCATATTGTATTTTTAGGATATTTTTTATTTTTCTCACTTTTGTTTTGAAAATATTTTAACCCATTTCAAATTTCTCATATTTTTTTTACAATGTCATATGTAGGCAAATTAATGCTATTTTTGTGCCAAATTTTATGTCTTTATCTTTACGGTGCTAAAGTTATGATGCTGTGAAATACGGACGGACGTAGATTAGACATTATTTTATCGAAACAGGGATTTCTTAAAATATTTTATCCATAGTAGTTTACTTATTAAATGATAAGTGCAATATTCAAGTAGAACAACTTTCATGATACAGTTCGCCTCTCCATAAGAATCTACGCGAGGGAAAGGGAGCAACCGTGCGAGCGGGAGGTAAAATGACGTCGAGCTACACAACACACGTCTGAACGCTGCGATGTCCCAGCGAAACTGAGGGAAATATCGACGCGTTTTGTGTTTTAAACTCTCGATAAGTTTCGATTTGATAAATGTTCTTAAAATAATTTTTTAAATACCGTTTTTTGTTATTTCACTTATTAATAGATCTATTCTACGTGTTTTAAATTTGACTACTCTAAACGATAGTTTTCTAGTAGAAAAAAAATATTTTATCAGTGGTTGAATTCATAAAATCACGACTACTTAAAGCACTCGAAATAAAAAAACTAAAGTATTATCCAAAAAAGTAACCAGGTAAGATTATTGTTGAAGATATGGGAATAAATGTTACCTGAATAAATTTCTTGTTTTTGTCATAATTTTTACGTGACGTGTGCATGAATGAGACTCTCAACGCGTAGAACATAAATAAAGGTACGAGTATGTTTAAAGCCTAAAAAACCTATTAAAAGTAGCATTAAAGTAAATGAAAAAATAAGTTTTGAAATATTCAAATTCCACACTATAAATTAACGTAAAATGTATTTTATTTATTGCTTTCTTACTAACTAAAATAAAATCTTTCTTTTCTGATAATTCTGCAAGAATACTGATTTTTAGGGGACTGGAGCCTTAAGGGCCTTACTATTGCCAAATAGGTACTTTCTAAAGCCTACTCCTCGTAAAAAATGTATTATGAATAATCAACTCTTAGACAACATATGCAACAGTTTTCTTTTTCATACCACCAAAACTTCTACATGAATTTTTTTTTTTACTGAGTGGTGTTTTTTGACCTCAAATTCCCTACTGCTCCTGAGTGGCTTGGCCGATTGAATTCATCTATACTTTGATAAATAGATAAACTTTATAGCTATAAACTTAACATAAGATTATTCAATCGAGTAATCACGTCCAAGTGAAAAGTATAATTTTCCCCTATTTCGCCCTCTCAAGGACGCAGCGAGCGTCGTAACAGCCACTATGCATTGCGCGCTGATATGAACGTTATTTCCGTCTTAATAATCTTCTCAAAACCAACTTTAAATGCTGTTTTAACTTTGTTTGAAATTGTGTATTAAATTTCAAACTCATGATTTTATGATATGATATAATATTGAACTATTGGTGTTAACTGCCACATAACAAAATGTTTTCCAATTTTTATCTTCTAACAAGAAATACAAAGTTCATTTATGCACTTTGTGCTAAGCGACTGATGTGTCACCTTAATGACGACGGGGTGGCGTTCAACAACTTTGTCAAACGTGCACTTCTATCGGTGAAACATCAAGCTGGGACGTAATAATCGTCGATGAAACGTGGGTGTACGAGTCTAGATAGTAACTTGCACTCTTTAATTCATATTTGGACACACCTCTGACGCCCCCTCGGGGATTCATATCGTAATGATGTATTATTTATGTTATTATTATTTTTTATTAAGCATCTAATATTATTATATCACAATTAGCAATGTTTTAACAGACCCACAGCAAAGTAATGGATATCTTTTTCATTTTCCTTTTGAAACTAGGGTTGCCAACTTTTTTTAGAAGAAATAAAGTATATCTGATTTCAGGGAAGGCAAATAAAAAGTACGGTCCTTTAAAAAAAGTATCCTTTATTCAAGGGTGTTCAACACACCAAAGGGTGGAAACTTTAAATGACTAGCTAGAGTTAATTTAAATTTTTTACTATTGTTATTAAAATAGTCGCTAGTTTTCCAAAATAAGTAATAAATAAATAAATAAATAAACATTTTTTTGAAAAAATATTGTTGCAGCGGGCGGTAGGAACTAGGAAGGCCAGGCTTGAAATCCTTCTGTGAAACTGTATTTTTGTGCTCTTTTCACAAATACAAACGCACAACTGCGCACAAGTCATACATTTTCCCTCAGACTTCTTTACGGCTGTGTTTTCGCTGGCTGGTATTTTCAGTCTACGTCTAATTTTACGTAAAGATTGAAATAGAGTATTTTCACATCCTTTATTGGTATTCAAAAGTATAAAGTACTGAGACCCAAAATAACGTAAGATACTTTATTTTAAAGTACGGTTGGCAACCCTATTTGAAACATCTTTATTTTGAAAAAGCTCCTCGTCTCTAGGGCAAGCGGAGTACGAAAGTTTTTCTGTTCACTTTGTAGCTTGTTGGAAATTAAGACTTTCGTTTTGTTCGCGCTTGGGAAATTGCTGGCGGAAGTACTAGGCGATCAGACGAACTTCCGCTCAATGTACTACCAGGGTAACATGGAGAGTCAAAGATGTTTCGTTGCGGAAGTTACTAGAGGAGTGTACTAGGAATTTAGAATAGTCACCCAATGAAATTACTAATAGTCCCTGTTAATGAGTCAGGTTTTCAGCGCGTTGCGATGGCAGCAGGAAAAATTTGGCAAGTGCGAGTCGGACTCGTGCATAAAAGGGTTCCGTACCACCACAAAATACGGGTACGGAACCCTGAAACGTGGTAAATTACGGCGACACAAACAAACCGCTAAAATGGTAGCGTTTGACAAACCATTCGCGGTTCCCGCTGAATACGGAACCCTAAAATCTTAACAGCTATATTTTACCTGCAATTTTTACCTAATCACCTATTACCATGATTTTTTTCATATTTTTCGATACTCTTGTTTCGGAGATAAGGGGGAGAGTGACATGATAACGCTAAAAAAGTAAAAATTTTTAGGTTGTTTTAATAGTCCAGTCAATTTAAGAATGTTTGTATGGAGCAGGTTGAATTAAATGTACATTCGGTGAAAATTGGGAATATATCAGTAAACCAACTGAAAAATTAAAATTCAAAAGAATCCCCGATTTTGTGCAACTGTAACATAATATGAGACATTGGGACACTAGTGCTTCTTAACTTGCTTACTCACTTCGTTCGTTTCGTAATAATTTTGCACGAGTGTCCCAATGTCTAATTATGTTCAGTTGCACACAATACTTTTTTTATTATTTATTTATTTATTTAGTTTATTCAGGAAATTAACAGCGATATAATGTACTCTAAACAATATTTCTAAACTTAAACTAAGGCCAATAACAAATTTCCCCAACTGTAAAAAATAATAATCGAAACTTAACTAATTCGTTAGTCTACTCTTATATTTAAACATTTAAAGAAAATAAAGCAACTTAACCAAGTACCTAACGTAATCCTATAGTTTAATTTGCTATAGTTTAACTTCATCTACATCCATCAAAAATATCGTCTTTATTTATAATATTAAAAAAAAAAATTAGAAGAAGATTCGTTCATGAACCGGTAATGCGGCTTGAAGGCCTATCAGGATAATGGGGGCGTGGCTTAAGAAATAAGGTCAAGACTTATTTCTCGTATCTGTTGTTGAATAATAAATTGGGCCAATAGCAGCGCAGAATCGCGTTGTTATAATCTGATATTATAATATCGGATAAATATTCTAGGTACTTATAAAACTGCTCTTTGCGGTATGAAAGTAGATAATAGTAGTTTATGCTACAAGGGCGAAAAAGAATTAATTACGAGGACGATTTAAAACACGAGCGTAAAGAGTGTTTTAAACGTAACCGAGTAATTTATTGCTCTTACGCCCGTGTATCATACTACGTTTTTCAATGCATAGTGTGAGGAAATAAAACAAAATATAATCTTGTGAACTTTAAATTATGATTGGCTCAAAAGGACTGTATCCAGAGCCGTTAAACAGTGGAAAAAAAAGTATAACATTTATGTTACACAGGAAAAGCTGCAGGTAAGACAACCATTGTAAATAAATTAAAAAAATAATAATAATAAAGCCCTAGGGCAAAATAATCGACTTTTTATTCGGTTTTGATGCGTAAAAAGTGGGCCTTTGCGAGCCTTGCATTGAAAAATATTTTTTTATATGTCTTCACAATAATTAGACCATGACTAAGATTATTAAAAAAAAAAGGTTTTTCCGGGATGGAGGGAGTGTCAATAATATGAAAATACTAATATTTCGAAGTAATTTTAGTAGTACATACATACATACATATTATACTCACGCCTGTCTCTCAGAGGGGTAGGCAGAGACTACAGATTTCCATCTGCTACGATTCAGACACACCTCTTTTGCCTCTTCCACATCCATCAATCTAGTCATACAAGCTCTTCTATTCCGGGTACTTTTTACAAAGCCCTTCTTCAGTATGTCGCCAATTTGATCGGCATCCGTCCTTCTAGAATTTTAGTAGTGTATCTTTAATTCGAGCTCGAATATTGTATTTACTGGCATTGACTACTCAAAAGCTCAATATTTACTGGACTATACGGGGATTTTTAAAGTGAAAACTTCTTTAGACAAAAATACAAATACAAAATACAAAAATCTTTATTTCGGTAAGAAAACACATTTTAACAAAAACATTGTTGAGGCCTTCTTGTAAGTATAAAAATACTTGTAACAGAAGACCCCACTCTTCCATAGCCATAAATTATTAAAATTTATACCAAAACAAATAATTGTTATAAACTTCTTTAGACGGGTTGAACGATTTTTGGTAGGGGTAAATCTTACTGGTTCATGTGACAAAAGAATGACATGCTATTTTGCTATTTACTTTATAGTCTTCACTTCTGTCGGCAGTCCCCATGACATCTTATGATTTGCCGTGGTAAAACTATTTCTGTGGAAATTTTAACTGGCTACCTAATAACGGCTGAAGCTGTAGACATCTGTGATGTGACAGACGTATAGACCTACAGACAGATAGACAAACAGACAGCAGAGGGCTTAGTAATAGGGTCCCGTTTGGAACCCTTCGGGTCTACGGAACCCTAAAATGTACCAGGAAAAGAGAGTAGGTAGCGTACTAGGAATTCAGAATAACACAACCAGTGAATTACTAGGACAGCATTCATGTTTGCAGTGTGTAGCGATGGCAACAGGAAAAAGTACCAGGTAAACAGCGAATCCTCATGTGGAGGAAAATGCTGAACGTTTTCAAATACTAGGACAGCATAATAGAAATGAATACAACATTTCTGTCATCCCGGCGCGCGGCGCCTCTTAGGCGCTTTATCGAAATAAGAATGGCATATATGCCGCCTTCATACGGAATTTTTTGGATGTATGAACTGCACTTCTAAATATGTCATCTCGCGTATTTGAGTTTTCATTTGGAAAAGGTATTACCTGATTCTATTGCCAACCAATAGGCTGGAATTTCGGCAAACCAAGCAGAGTTGATATTATTTTATACGGTCAGCATATTAGTACAATTTTGTTAATTTCTATCATAGCAAATATGCGATTGTGTATGTAACGTTATTTTTATTCTGTTTTGTGATATTCATGTGGTGACCATGTATTTTTTTGGTTATCAGCATATTAATCAATGAGATCAAAACAAACACAGTTATTGCTTAATTTATTATAATTTAAATGGTGTTTTATTAACGTGATAAGTTGAAATTTGAATTACTTTTAAAATTACGTATAATTTTCTTCTTTCTTTTCCAACCGTACAATAATAAAATTTTGGCAAGGTCCAAGGATTCTTCATACATTTCGCCCTTCCAAGGCTTTCTTTTTACAGTGGCCGTTACGTTAATTTTCAACGGGACGTTACTAACAAAAGCGGACCTGAAAAGGGTCCGCAAACCCAAGTACCTACCAGGCAGAAAATCTCAAAGATATTGCCAACTCGTAATCGGGTCGGAGCAACTTGAATTTTGGGGTTTTCCCCGGCAAAGTTCGGTTCAAAGACGTCCTCAAAGCCCCTGGTGGGTGGTGAAAGGTACTAGGGTGGCAGAAGAGGTGGGAGGTAAGGGTATCAAAGTTTGCCCCCGTTGGCGCGGCACGGCTATTCGGCTGAGCCTGGCGGAGTAGGCGGCCCCGCAGCCTTTGCTACTTTGTTGGCACTTAAGGGATATTCACATGGAGCCATAAGTACAGTACAAAACGTTATGTGTACCTACATTATGTACTACATATATGCCTGGAAAATATAGGCGTTGGAAGGATTTTGCTTAGGATCTGAAAAATTGCGGGTTTGTTGCTAATTCAATGCAATGGAAATTGATTAACGACATTTTTCGAGCAATCATGAGGTTTTAGACAAAAATAAAATCTGTCACGTGAGAACTATCGAAAAAATTTACTTTAAATAACTACATAAATTAACATTATATCATTGCAGTATAGAAACGCAGAAATAAAAGTAAATCTGGATGTGAGGAGCTCTGAACCGGGAATCGAACCCGGGACCTCTCGCTTGCCGGTCCGAGAGGTCCCGGGTTCGATTCCCGGTTCAGAGCTCCTCACATCCAGATTTACTTTTATTTCTGCGTTTCTATACTGCAATGATATAATGTTAATTTATATCTCCTTGCGATGGATAAATCGCCAAGTGTTCAAACATAGAAATTTATTTCTGTCATAGTTTCAATAACTACATAAGTTATACATAATCCAAAAAAAAGTATTCCTTATGTATTCCTTGAATTATAAGAACACTTTATTACAATTAATTCCAGATATATTTCGACTTCTTGTCGGCACATAGTAGTTTATGCTACAAGGGCAAAAAGGAATAAATTAAGAGGACGATTTAAAACACGAGCGTAGCGAAAAAAGTTTTCAGAAAACGATCAACCTCCTTCGCGCAGGCTACGTTCGCAGCTCAACTTTCATCCAGTAGGCTCAGACGATATCTGTGCCCTAAAACGGGCGATTGTTTTACCGCCAAACCGCTGCCTCCCTCCCCCCCAACCCACGGGTGGTACCCCAGGTGGAGGGGGCCTAGGTCTGAGATGTTGATGGATTTTTGGCGCACATTTCAATGTCACTTTAGATTCGTGTTAATGCATTAAGGCGCCTCTTTCCAGCGTCATCCGAAAATTACTCTATTGATAAAGTTATTTCTCTTAAACGCTATGTTCAGATATACAATTTGTAACAAAAAGGTGTAGCCATATTTGAAGAGCTTATTCAGTCAGTAGTATAGAACAACCTTTACTATGGAGCCAACCCTGAAATCTCAAAAAAAATCTGCCCTTCCATACATTTCAGCCGAGCGAAACAGTTAAATTTTTTTTCGAGATACAGGGTTTGCTCCATAGTAAAAGTTGTTCTATACCATTGACTGCATAAGCTCTTCAAATATGGTTACACCTTTCTGTTACACGTTGTATACCTACAAGGTGAATTTGCAAACATCGTCCAAATTCATACTTGAGCCTTGGTAAGTGAACAGCATCATGAACCAATAACGATTTTTGTAAAATTCACAAGATGAAATTGCAACTCCCCATAGTAATTCACTCAGGACTGGGAGTAAATTACTATGGGAAGTCGAAATTTCGTTATACGAATTTCACAAAAATTGTTATCGATTCATGATGCCGATCACTTACCAAGCCTCCAGTATAAATTTGGACGATGATCAAAAATTCACCTTGTATATTGTTAGTTCAACTATAAAAATAACTTTATTTAAGGAAAAACAGTTTGAAAATATTGTTCAAAGTGAAGCTTTTTTTAGACAGAATTTAAGTAAAATTGGTTATTTATTTGAAACCACTAATGGTATTTGTATGGTTCTTGCACTTAAATACAAGGAAAATATTGCTTAGAAAAATCATTTATAGAAATTTTTCCCGTTCATCACGTCCATGTGATATGAACGTTATTTCAATATAGTTTCTTTCGATATTTGTACCGACACAGGTCGACTCAAGGTCGTTGGCGGCTACCTGCCCCTTAAATACGTGGAGCAAAATTAGTTGGTTGGAGACAGGATTATTCATGCGTACCTGATGCGTATGGAGAACTAGAGGACGCCACCGACTTCGTCCGCGTGGATGAATTTGTGATATTGCCGTTGGGAACGCAGTTTCAATTCAAAAGTTTGGTTGACTATAAGAAATTTCTTTTAGAAATAAGACCGCCTTTGTTTCGTTTTTTCAAATTTTAAATTCTGTTTTTCGGTGGTTTTTGTGCAATAAAGAGTTTATTATAAATATTATTATTAAACTTTATACAAATAAAAGATGATAGAAATAACTTAATTTTGTACTTTTTTGTTAAGATTTTGTTTTAGTATTATTTTTTTTCTCAATGTATTGTTTTTTTTTAACCTTAATTTTAATTAGTTTTTAACAGTTCTACGTTTTGCGAAACATGTTTCACTTATGTAGCAAAAATACTATTATTGTTTAATTAAGTGTGTTGTGTCTGCCTGTTATTGGGTATGCACTCTAATTTAAATTGTTAAAGCTATTTTTATACATATGTCATAGTGTAATATCTGTTGGCAATACTAATAAATAAAAAAAATATATATTAAAAAAAAAAGTGAAAGTGAAATGATCTTTATTTGCCACAGAACATATAAAAAAACACAATAATACAACACAATATAAAATGGCAAAAAGGAGCAAGCTCAGCAAATGCTACAAGATGAAGCAACTTGCAGCGCTGATTTTCAATTTGCCCCATTTTCAAGCATTTGAACAAAACAAACCCCTTTCTCAGTCCACCTCTAACTTTACCGTAAGGAACATATATTATAAATTGATTTTTTTCTCTTTTCAGTGGTTTAGGCCAGGGGTCGGCAACCTTATGATATAGGAGGGCCACAAATGCTACCAGGCGATCAGCGAGGGCCGCATTTTGTGCAGTATTGCGTCTAAATGTGCATCTTTTAACTGAGAACAATGCTTGCTTTTTAGATAGTTCAGAATAGAAAATGTCTGCTTACACAAATATAGTTATCAAGCAGTGGTTGCGAACTTTGCGGGCCACAGCAAAATGGTTCACGGGCCGCATGCGGCCCGCGGGCCGCCGGTTGCCGACCCCTGGTTTAGGCCATTACATTGTCTATCAGGTGGTAGAGCTGATGCCGGGCTCGACTATGGAGGTACCACCATCTTACTTGGAGACCTCCTCGAAGTAATTCGGGGGAGAGTAAGAGGACAGCTCACAGGCAAAAAACCAGGAGGCCCACCATGCCTGGGACCGATGGATGGCGGTATATCCATTACACTGGTGCGAGGGTTCCGGCACCGCGCTCACCAACCCGCCTGCCCAGCGTGTGTGAGTATGGGCAATTCTTCCAGGATGACCGCCGGGAGTGGCAAAGTCATGGAAAGGCTTATGTCCAGCAGTGGACGAACTAGGCTGATGGATGGATGGATGGATAGTCTTTCAGTCAGTCAGTTAGTTAGTTACGGAAATATTTTAAACTGGGTGTTAAGATGAAGTTGCGGAAGCCGGAAACTGGCGATAGTACTCGTCCCTATGAAAAATTATTCGTGAAAAAAATTGGGAAATTGAGAAAAAAAAAGAACAGGTGTATCGTACATTTTGGTCGGGGAGCTATGTAACTTTTTCATGGACAAGTTGATTTTTTTTTTCGCGATTCGTGGGATGTCTCCATGCTAAAAGTTGTTTGTATGGACGAGTAGTATGGACAGTTTCTGGTTTTTGAGCCTAGAGCAAAGGTCTTCAACCCGCGGCCCGCCAGGACATTTTTTGCGGCCCTCAGAGGCCAAGGAAATTTTCATCTATTTTATATGAATTCACGGGCAACACTTCTAAAATCAAATGTATGTGAGCAGCTATTTCCAAGGATGAAAAATGTAAAATCCAAAACTAGGACAAGGATTACGGATAGACATCTGGAAGGTATGACAGAAAAAAAATTCTATGTTTGAACACTTGGCGATTTATCCATCGCAAGGAGATATAAATTAACATTATATCATTGCAGTATAGAAACGCAGAAAGATAAGTAAATCTGGATGTAAGGAGCTCTGAACCGGGAATCGCACCCAAGCTCCTCACATCCAGGTTTACTTTTCTTTCTGCGTTTCTACACTGCAATGATATAATGTTAATTTATATCTCCTTGGGATGGATAAATCGCCAAGTGTTCAAACATAGAAATTTATTTCTGTCATAGTTTCGATAAGAGAAATGTGTATTCTTCACTACCCGATACTGTAACAGGTGACGGTAGGGCATAATGGTCTTTGACTAGCTTTGAATACACTAGCGTCCTCTAGGCGCCAAGTGGCTCACTATAAAGTGGGTATCTATAAATAACATTGCAGTATGGGAAAGCACATCGGTAAATTCACGAGTTGTGTTGAGACCTGGATAGCTCAGAGGCTAGAGCAATCGCCCGGCAAGCGAGAGGTCCCGGGTTCGATTCCCGGTTCAGAGCTCCTCACATCCAGATTTACTTTTATTTCTGCGTTTCTATACTGCAAAGATATAAGGTTAGTTAATCTGGAATTTAGTCTGCGGATTGCGAGCACAAAAATAGAAGCAAATATCGACAATCTGGTGAAAAGTAAATAATGTCAATTCTCACAATAATCTGTATCTTATTATTTTTGAACAAATAAAGACATTTTTGGTTTTAAATTATTGTTGAGGTGGTATGTTTACGTGCAGCAATGTGCGGCCCTTTGACAGACCTGGAATACAATATTGGCCCTCCAGCTAAAAAAGGTTGAAGACCCCTGGCCTAGAGCATGAACAACGTCAGACTTTCGAAGATTCGTTTAAAGAAATTCGGACTCTCCTTGTATTGAAAAGAAAAGATTTGATTTATTGATCTTTTGTCTAAGGATTCTAGTTACTTATGAACAATGTATTAAGGCTTGAATATGCGTGGATTTGGTAAAATTGCGTATATTTAGCTCGATTTGTAGGCCAAACTGGCTACTAGAAAATTCAGGGAAATATAATATGTACTTAATCATGTTTTTTTGACGAATTAAGCCTTTATGGATTATCGAAATTTTATATATTTACTCAAAAATATATATATCTTTAGGTACCTGATTTCATTCTGTACACTCAATTCGCTCGGACACGGAATACGCGTTTGAAATGAATCTTTCACACAATAAAATATCTCATTATTATCTACAAAAAAGCCTTACTACAAATTATGGTTAATGTCCTAATGGAGCCGCGATTTCTAAATAACTGAACTTTTGCGTGCGCGGCATCTGATTAGAGCAGGGTAGAGAGTCAAAAAACAAACGCGTTAGAGCAGGACTGAATTTTAGCATTGTGCAGCCCCTTACGATTTATACTTTTGCCAAAAACTTTTTTTTTCCACCCCTTTTTTTGGTTCTCAAACGTTCGTTTCAAGAATGCGGTTAAGAGATCAACTTGATATTTTTTTCATATAATAAAAATATGAAGGGATTCTACTTAAATCCAATATTTTTTTCCCTACAAAATATTTCAGTATTAGCTAAAAGCACACCAATTTGTTCATTAGTATTACGCATCCAAGAAAAAGAGTCCATTGAGCCAGCATATAATCGCCTCTATTAAAAGCAAATAAGGTCTTTGCCATTGGACTCATTGTGCTGGACGGGTAATAAAGAAAGTTGCTAGAGTAGACCATCCTCTTAACACCTAATACACTAATCTTGTAGTGTACATTGTCTTGTAGTGTACATCGTATTCGTACTACGCCCTCATACTGTAGACCCTGATGTTGCAGATTTCACTACGTTTTGCTACAGCGTAGCAAAATCATATATGGGATCGTAGCACTTATTACGGCGTAACGAAACGTGGACGCGAGTATGTTAAATGAGTATTCTAAGCTTTGTATTGTATTTTTTGAAGCTTTGAATATGTTAAGCAATTTTACAGATAACTATGTAAAAGTTTTAGCGTGCCTTTTATTCCATATGTGAAAAAATCCTCAGTGCGAGAGGGACGGATTCGATGATAAGTAGCAAAAAGTCGGTTTTTATTAATATAAAATATAGTAAAGTTGCTATCAAAATTTCGTTTAACCAGAAGGTCTACTCCGAAGAGACAAAATTCGGTCGAATGTCGGTCGGACGTATATCCATCTGTATCACACTCTCTATGCGTGCGTCAGAGGTGGACGTATGCCCGACCGATAAACGACCGACCGAATCTTTTTGGGAGTGCCGGGCCAGGTCTTAGATACTGTTACAATCCATCTAATAAAATATAATTGCAGTCCATATGTCATTCCAAATTCTCAAACCAGGAGAATTGGTGTCGAAAAAGACCTCATTTCAATAAATATTTCTATCGAGCCGAATTTCTCCAATCACGTTTCTGTTCTAACAGATCCCTAGAAAAAGAATCCAAAAATAATATACTATTTTATTAAAATAATACATTATTTACTGAAGTAGATATGCACGTTCTAAAAGTGTCGATTTTTTTCCGTAGCGCCTCTTAAAGTAAAGAAATAAATGTTTGGCTTATCATGGTTGCAACCCGCCTTAACTTAATTCAAACTTGATTTTCAACCTACTCAAACAACTAATAAAGTTGAACTTACAACTTTTAAATACAATGTATCGCTTGATGACTTGATAGATACGGAAAAAGCTAAGGAGGTATGTCAGGATCTATCGTCTCTGCCTACCCTTTTGGCAGATAGGCGTGAATATTTAAGTGTATCACTCAGAAGACTGCAATTTCGTATCCCAAAAACAAAATACTTGTTGATTCAACAATAAACTATTTAAGAACAAACTTACTTCTCTTATTTGGATCGAAACTTCGACCAGTCAATGGAAGGTTATACCTAAATATATATTTTATTTTGCCTTCGACTTTGTTAAGAGGCTATGAATGCCAATTTTATTTTTGTCACTGTCACTCCAAGCGAAAAATCGCGCAGTGCGAGAGGGGCGGACTCACGGCAAAACGGAAATAAGTTGGTTTTATATTTTTATTAAAAAATCTAAACTAGCTAGCAAAATTTCCAAAATCAAAAATCTAGATATTGTTGAAACCCATCTAATAAAATATGTTTGAGTTCTGTACATGGCTGCTACTCGTCAAACGAGGAGAAAAAGTGTGTTAGAAGACCTCATTTCAACAATTATTTCTATCGAGGAAAGTTTATCCAAATATGTTTTCCAAAATCAAATCCCTAGATTGTATAGTCAAAATGCTTATACCAGAAACTGATTATAATTTTCCGTGTATTTCATGAAATACACAGTAAAAAAACACCCGTATTTTTTCACATATCGCCTTAACACTGATTAATTAATTTGTGACTTTACTATCTAATCGTAGAATAATCTAGATCATTAGACAGACGTTGACAGACAAAATGACAGCGACATCCTGAAATTTGACAATCTTATGTTGAAGCATTGGATTGTCAAACTTTGCTTACCTATAATTGTAAATAATCTAATTCGAATCTTTCGAGAAGACCACAGAAGAGTTGTCTGAGGAGGACTGGAATTTATTTTTAGAAAATTTGAAAAATTTGTTTAGACGCATGAAACTTTGTATAAATACTGGTGGAGAGTTCTTTGAAAATATTTAATAATAAAACTATACACCCTAAAACATTTTCTTTTTCTTTCGCAAAATTTTCTGAGTATCCCACGTATAGTAATTCTGTGAGAAGTATTGAGGGTCGTCTTATGCTCCACTCCGCTTCGCTCGGCTCCCAATATGTACTTACATGTAAACTTAAGGCGCTACGGAAAAAAATCGACACTTTTAGAACGTGCATATCTACTTCAGTAAATAATGTATTATTTTGATAAAATAGTATATTATTTTTGGATTCTTTTTCTAGGGATCTGTTAGAACAGAAACGCGATTGGAGAAATTCGGCTCGATTGAAATATTTATTGAAATGAGGTCTTTTTCGACACCAGTTCTCCTGGTTTGACAATTTGAAATGACACATGGACTGCAATTATATTTTATTAGATGGATTGTAACAATATCTAAGACCTAATTAAACGAAATTTTGATACCAACTTTAGTATATTTTATATTAATAAAAAACCGACTTTTTGCTACTTTTCCTCGAATCCGTCCCTCTCGCACTGAGGATTTTTTCGCATATGGAGTAAAAAGGACGCTAAAACTTTTACATATCGCCTTAACACGCTCCTCCTCGCTTAGCTTGTCGCACCTATTTTTCACTTTTTGGTGAAAGACTATCGATTTCGGCTTTTTAGAAAATGACGAAGTAATTTTACAACGGCGGGCATTTTTCAATTTGCAAATTGCAAAACAGCAAACGATTAGAAACTGACAACGGCCTTTATAAACGGCGGAATTTTACTTTTTGCCTGCTACATATAGACGGGTATTTTTAAATGAAACTACGTTATCTACTGAGCGTACTGAACCACTTTCCCAAAGCCCACATGCCGTACATATATGACACCTTTTCAAATGCCCTTGCCCCGTCAAAATAGCAATTTTATCAAAATCATAGCCAAACCATAACTGTGTTTAAACATTATTTATTATTTAGAGTGCATTACAAACTAAAATAGATCATTATTAGAGTGCATTACCAGCTAGAAATCAATCAGTGGTAAATGTGGTAATGCACTCTAATAATAATTAGAGTATTCAAAGCGATGGATTTCGCAATAAAAACATATAATAAAAGAAATCAATTAGAAACAAATCTCAAGTAAAACAAATATTTTGAAAAAATCATCGGGTCAGGATTTGAAGCTGCGACCTGACTTACAGAGCAAGTGCGTATCCAAACCGATGGATTTCGCTATAAATCATATGAAACACAACAGCGTTACATACTTCATTTACTGATGTACATTTCGTGATAGGGATCCCTGGTAATCCGAGAGAACTTTTCTCAAAGAAACAAAACCCTGCCCACCCAAAAAGGTCAGGAGCATCCTAAAAAGGACGGTACGGGTCTGACCGAACCCAAAAAAGTATATAATGTACCAGGGTAACATATAACAGAGGCTTCTTCTTGCGCCGGGTAATGTTAAGAAGGGTCCACGGGAGGGACAGGGGGTTGGACCCCTCCGGAAGGGGGTCAGGGGAAAAAATTCAGTCCCTTGGCGTACCCTCGGCCGAGGCACATCGGTTGCCGTCTGCACCGTCCTAATTAGAGATGTGGAGCTGTAGCCCCGGTGGACAAAAAGTCGACAGTTTCTTTTTGTTTTGAGATGTATTTTTTTTTTTTTTTTTATGAACGTAGCCTTTACGTTTCGTCTCGCACGTTACACACCAGGAGCCGTATTTTTGAATCGTTCTTTTTAAATTCACGTGCGAAAATATATACCTGTCTCATCTTGCAAATGACAAATTCTGATGTGCTACGTGAGATGGGTATATACTTTCGCACGTAAATTGAAAACGAACGATTCAAAAATACGGCTCCAGACACTTGGCGAATGGGAACTAGACCGAAAAAAGTGCAAGATGTCGACCGAGACGACACTTTTGCTATAGTTATGTTTTAAACACTCCAAATTTGTAAAGACAGAATCTTGAAATTGATTGGATTTCACCTTGTATAATATACAAGGTTACTTTTTGATCATCGTCCAAATTCATACTGGTGGCTTAGTAAGTGATCAGTATCATGGATCAATAACAATTTTGGTGAAATTCGTAAAATTAAATTTCGACTCCCCATAGTGATTCACTCGGGAGTGGAACTGAATTTCTATGGGAAGCCGAAATTTCATTTTACGAATTTCACAAAAATTGTTACTGATCCAAGATACTGATCACTTATCAAGCCTCCAGTATGAATTTGGACGGTGATCAAAAAGTCACCTTCTATATTTTACCTATCATCTTAATCGTATATATATTGCTACATAAATTAAATAAATTTTTAAATTAGTTCATGTACATTTATTGTTTTATTACATATATTTTATAAGATTAAATTTGACTTATAAAATGTGTATTATATATACCTACTTTGTAAAATAAACTTTTTGAATTTTAATTTGAAAGCTCGTTAATTTTCCTAAAAACGTAATTTCGATAAACACATTTCCAAGCCACAATCTTATCGATACGTTTAAAACATCGATAGTAGCCACATCACTAAAAGATTATGACAAGATAGAGGCCGCTCTAGTTGCTATACACAGGCGGCTAACGACCGGCCCGAGCCGTCAGAAGGACCTATATTAATGTTATTATAACTTTTTCTAGACACCCTGTATATAGCGCCCCCATACGAGAAGGGGCGAGAGGAAAATAGTGGCAAGTTGGAGTTTTCTACGATTCTCTAGATATACATACACATACATCACACCTGTCTCTCAGAGGGGTAGATAGGAATCTGCTACGATCCTGATACTCCTCTTTCGCTTCTTCAACATTCGGCAACCAAGTCATACAAGCTTTTCTATTCGGGGTCCTTTAAAGTTTTAACCTGTACAAAAAAAATTATATTGTCACTCCATGTCTTCTCGTGGATGTCGTAAAAGGCGACTAAAGGATTATAAAATGATATGCCAACAATCTATGTCTCTGTTGAATTGAGGGTCATAAAGTCATCGGATCTTGGCCAAGGCACCTATTTACCGGCCATGACGGTTTTTGGTTAATGGAAAGATTTATCAACGCCTCGCCTGCTATCACTCTCCCAGTTTCGGGGCGAGCACGCTTCATCCTGGCTCATATCGACGATTTCCATTAGGTGCGGTAATGGCCAAGCGTAAGCCAAGTATTGAATGAAATAGATAAAAACAAAAAAATAAATTTAATATTAAACCACAAAATAACCACTTACAGAAGGTTCACTCCGCGTAACTAGCGAAAACAGGCGCACGCACCATAGACGCGTACGTACGACGATCTCGGATGAAGTTGGTCGAATGCCAATACGAAATTCTGCCGAGATCATCATACGTACGCGTCTATGCATGTGTGCGTCTGTTTTCGCTCCGTCGTCGAGTCGGCCTTCTGGTAGTATCTATTTTGTGGTTAAACTGTGTAGAAACAACGCAGATGAAAAAAAAATATGGACGTGAGGAGTTCTGAACCGGGATTCAAACCTGGGACCTTTCGCTTACCGGACGATTACAATAGAATACCATACTTTTATTTATCAAAAAGGCAGGTTCTTCTTAAGAGGCTATGCGAATTTTATTTTTGTCACTCCAAGCGAAAAATTGCGCAGTGCGAGAGGGGCGGATTCAGGGTAAAAGGGAAAAAAGTTGGTTTTATTTTTATTCAAAAAACTAAAATAGCTAACAAAATTTTAAATATCAAATCTCTAGATATTGTTGAAACACACCTAATAAAATATGTTTGAGTTCTGTAAATGGTTCTTATTCGTCAAACGAGGAGAAAAAGTGTGTTTGAAGACCACATTTCAACAATTATTTCTATTGAGGAAAATTCATCCAAACATGTTTTCTAATTTCAAAACCCTAGATTATATAGTCAAAATGCATAAACCAGAAATTTATTAAAATTTTCCGTGTATTTCATGAAATACACAGAAAAGAAACACCCATATTTTTTTCGCATATCACCATAAATATAAATATGACCCACAAAACGCATTGTACAGTTTGATTGTGGGATGCGTGAGTACCTGATACAACTTTGATTAATAATTAATTTACCAACAGCTCTGCTCTTAACCCTTAAATGCATGATTTTTTCTTTTTAAATGAAAGTGCGATATATAATAGAGAAATGGTCCAGAATTATGGGAAAAATAATTTTTTTTTTTCATTTTTAAGGGAGTAAAATGGTAAAAAATCAAAGAGACATTTTTTTTTCAAATTAGTATAAAAATTGTTTATTTTTTAATTTTTGTTTTTTATCAGTTAGTATAGTCATTTGACTCTAGTTTACAAAAATCCTATTTAATAAAACAAAAGCATGAAATTTTCATGATTTTTTTTCGTAACCTCTAATTTTCTGATTGGGACCATTTTTTTACAACTGCAAAATTATGTTTGTATAGCAAAATTATGTTTGATTTTTGATATAAACAGCCTGTCCACGTTGGAGAACGCATTTTTCGATACAAAAGTTCACACTTCCTGTTTCACCCACTTATGGGGCAAATTTTGAAAAATCCTTATTGCATCTCAAATAATGTGTTCCAAATGATAGTGGGCAAACTTGTATGGGAGTTGGTCCAAGCGCCGCCAACATTAAGATGTATATTAAGCAAAAGGACATAATGTAGTCCTCAAGCAAGGAGAAACCCATCAAAATAAAAATTAAATAAAATGTATTCCTTGAGATTTTTACATTTGCAAAAACTTTCGTCGGTGCTCCGTGTAAAAGCGATACAAAAAAAAAATGGGGTTTTTTCGAATCCATTTACTCCATCATCGTCATCTACGTATTTCATTTTTGGGTAAATGTTTATTGAGTATTTGATTAAGATTCTCACTGAAGGAAAACGCGATTGGATTAAATTTTCTCGATAAAATTTAACCGCGAAAAGATCCCTAAATTGTTTTATTTTTTCCTGTAATTCTGAAATCGTAATTAATTTCATTGTGAAATTGCATTCAAAATGTAGATATTATGTATTTGTAAAGTCTCCTTAAAAATCTTTTTGAGAAAATAGCTTAGTACATTTTATATTAATAAAAAACCGACTTTTTGCTACTTTTCCACGAATCCGTCCCACTCGCACTGAGGGTTTTTTCACATATGGAGTTGTTACTCACTGTTGTGACGCTAAAACTTTTACGTATCGCCTTAATTACAATAACTGAAGTACGGGAGGTTTTAAAACATAACAATTCATATCTCAAAATCTCTCAGATAGATTTTGATGTGGTTTTGCTTGCTTGAGGACTACATTATGTACTTTCATTTAAAATATGTCTTGATCTTGGCGGCGCTTGGACCGAATTTGCCCACTGACATTGTATGTTTCTATAGTCACCGATTTATGCTGTGCATTGTCTGTCAAGTTAGTCAGTCACGGAACTGTTTTATGCACAGTTTTATGTATGTACATAGACCAATATATATTTGTTATAAATACATATTATAGAGAACCATAGACTAACTTAGTCCATGATAGAACTCACCTTTGGTCCCACAATGCAAATTGTAACTTGATTCTTACCTGTAATAGAAAATGTTTATTAATTAAATTAAATGTGTTAATTTAATGTGTTCTTAATAATGTAGGTCAGTAGCATTAACTCTGTATAATGATTTTTGTCTCGCAATAAGCGTTTTTCTTGTCGTTTTTTTTTTCTTAGTTCTTAGCTTTCCTCCAGATGGCGCTGTCCATGTCACCATAGATAAAATGTGTTTCGTAGCAATTATTCTCAAAGAGGTTTTTAGTTTGTTTGGACTCTGTGCAAATTTTGTATTTGATTCTGTTGCTAAAGAATACGACAGTGCCATCTAGGAATCTTATTTAACACTAAATTCGACATAAGGAAAAACCACGAACCTATACCCTAACCGGACTGAGTACTTGTTTCAAAAAACGTGAAGAACGAGAAGTCATACTAGATAATTTCATCTCTGTCTAAGTAGGGTAACCATATTTAAAAATAATTGATTGAGACCACGTAGGTAGTAAAAACCGTATTCAAAACATTTATTTTATTGGTTTAAAGTCTTCTGCTTTAAAATAGCGGCTGCAGACTACTGGATTTTTGCACTTTACTTCGTTTCCTAAAACTTCTAACCATTTTCTTCGGATATTTTCAGTTTTTGGAAGACTGTAATGTAAAACCCAATATCATGGTTACTCTAGCGGTATCAATGTAAACATGTATCATTTCTCCGAGAAAACGTTGTAATTATGCCTTACCTATGAAACGATATCCCACAATTCCCAAAAATTTGGCTTCTGCAGCCCTTCACGCTGCATGCTTTAACCATTTTTGCAAAAAATTATTAATTTTACAATTTTGTTTTCAAATGTCACGGCCGTGGCGCCATTTTTAGATAAAAGGGTTACCAGTTTGCAAGCATAAGAATAATCCCAACTTTATTAAGGAATGATTGATCTTACATTTACGGATAAAACTAAATGTAAAACATAAATAAACCTAACAAAAAAATAGTGACGGACTTCAAATGTAACTGCAGCCATTCGCTAAAAAGCTTAAAATAATTATAAAATGACAGATGGTACCGAAATAACACTTTTTCCGCCTTCTTTCTTCCTAAAAAATATGTTCTTTAGAAGTCGGCGCTCTTATATTGGTTTCTGTGTTGCTATAACCAAGGGAACGCGGTCACTTTTAAAGAACATATTTTTCAGGAACAAAGAAGTCGGAAAAAGTGTTATTTCAGTACCATCGGTCATTTTATAATTATTTTCAACTTTTTTGCGAATGGCTGCAGTTACATTTAAAGTCGGTTACTATTTTTTGTTAAAAGTTTATTATTTTACATTTTTAGTGTTGACGGGTCAAATTGTGTAATGTGGATAGTTCTTGTAAACGCGCTGCTGATATAAAACGAAGGACAAGTAATAATTGGTTATATTTAATAAATACCCTGTAATCAGCACCCTAATACAAACTGATTGCCGTAATCTCAAGTTATGTGCTGTCACCCGTTGAGGAGTTCTATGGTAATGAGGCCAAGATCAAAGTTCAGGTGGAGAAATTACAATTTACAAGTAGTACTCGGCAATCACTATCCTAATACAAAGCGATTGCCTTAATCTTGAGTGGTATGCTGTCGTCCGTTAAGGAGTTCTATGGTGGTGAAGCCAGGATGGAACTTCAGGTGGGTATTCTGATAATTTCCAAGAAATGCCCGACAATCAGCACCCTACCAAAGTGATTGCCGCAATCTCGAGGTAAGTGCTCTCATTCGTTAAAGAGTTCTATGGTAATGACTTAATAAGACCAGGATCGAAGGTCAGGTGGAAGATTGACAATTTCCAAGTAATACTCTGCGATCAACATCGTAGTACAAAGCGATTTCCTTAATATCAAGTGGTACGCTGTTACTTTCTGAGGAGTTCCACTGCCTATCTCTGAAAACTTTCATCAGATCATGGTCAATCTTAAAATGGGACCTACCTCAAAGGAAATTTTTCCAAACAAAAAAAGAATCATTCAATTCAGTTCAGAATTGACGGAGATAAGGAATAACATACCCAAAAAAAATACAGTTGAATTGAGATCCTCCTCTTTTTTTCAAGTCGGTTAAAAAAAAGTATTTACTAAAAGCTAAATACTATAAAGTCGTTGAAAAACTAAATCGTGAAAAACTCAAGCCTACCATCGCAATTTGTTTTTTTTGTGATGGCAACTGTGCGAGTAGGACACAGGCATCGACCGTGTGTTGTCCCGCTCGGCACGTTTTCTCTAGTTGGTTGTGTCATAATAAAATAACTTTTAACTGTATGAAATAGAGTCTATTTTTCTACGCGTAACATCCTTCAGTGCTCAATCCAGTTTACGTATACAATACATCCATGGGAAAAACGCTCATTACATTTCATACATATAGTTTAGAATTCTCACTCTCTTGTTACCATAGACAATACATTTTTTTTTACATTTATGCTTACTGGGGGGCGCAGCTGTGAAACAAGGAGTATGGTAGCGGTGTTAGTTCCGATTTTGGACGTAACCAATCCACGCGCCATAAGATAGTTGTAGCACACTGTAAGTTATTTTGACACTATTCTGAAACAAGATAAGTCCCATCTCTTGGTAAACAGCAGGGGCACTTAAGGCCGGCCACGTCACCAAAGATCTTCCAGTCAACCTACGAAGGATAAATGTGTTAAACGCCTCAAAAGACAGTTATCACATACTAGGATCGCAGGGCGGGGAGGCGGTCGGCTACAAACTTCTTTGTTTACGAAGGGATCGCGTCTCTTTAGAGGTATGTTTGGGGCCTGCCCTGCCCTTAGGGTCGCTGGGAGGGTCCATATTGGACATTTTGTATAAGTGTAGGCCCGAATGCCTCGATCCCAAGCCAAATCCCTTTCGGCATACCCTTTTCGGGAAAGGTCCAAGTGACCGTGCCAGGGCCTCGAATTTGCGGATTTTTAAGGTAAAATTTATAAGGGGTGGCTTGAGATCATATAGGGTGAAATATGCGTTGCGTCGGTATACCTACCTTTTTTGCCGCTACATTGCCTGCCACATATGCTCAAACAGGCAATATCTACCTACCCATGAAACCGAAAAAAACAAGAACTCACATAACAGTGAGGCTAGAAGGTAAAGACTAAATTATAGAATGCGTTTCATAAAATAATACCTATGCTTTAATGTTGGCACCAACGACTTCTAAACGAGATGATTGGATAAAACAAAATTGTATGTCTATGGATTGAATGAAATTGCTGCTACCAACATAACAGCATAGGTACTATTCTATGAAACGCACTCTAGTGACGACACAATATCTTATCTATGTGTCGCAGGCAATAGTAAAAGTCGGCATTTTATAAACGGCGTCGTCAGTTTCTAAATCATCATTTTCCTCGTCATATAGTAGAATTCGGCATTTTATCATTTGCCTCAGCATATAGTAATTCTGTTAGAACTATTGAGGGTCTTCTCGCTCCACACCGCTTCGCTCGGCTCCCAATATGTATTTACATTTAAACCTAACACGCTCCTCCTCGCTCCGGTCGTCGTCAGACTTATTTTTCACCTTTTGGTGAAAAACTTTCGATTTCGGCATTTTAGAAAATGAGGAATTCATTTTACAAACAGCTGGCATTTTACAGTTTGCCGAACGGAAAATTGCAATACAGTTTAGAAACGGACGACGCCGTTTATAAAATGCCGAATTTTACAATTTGCCTGCCACATATATGCATTATAGAGGGAGAAAGATATAACCTCAGGGTCAAAAGAAAGGCCGAAGGCCTAGCATCAAACATGAAGGTCCACCGAAAGCCGAGCCACGCATTCGGATATCATAAGTTCACCTCAATCGGAACAAGGAAAACAGAACGACAAGCGAATGAGAAACGACATCAGAAATAGGATGAAAGGCTAATTACTTTTCACAACAGAGAGAAACGAACGGCATTCATTACTTTCAACGTACAGAGGCATCACGCTAGCCTCTACCCACGCCTGGCGCCCTGGTACTTAGTCCCAGACCCTTCGAACCCTCGTCGACCCGGGTTAACTAGATAACGGCGATACGGGGTAAAACGAAACTAAAGGAAAAGTATTTGTAGCTAGTAGTGTGGAAACTAGCCGAAATTAGGGGCGACCGTCCAAATTGGGTCACATTAGATACTCAGAAATGCCGAGTTAACATTATCTTAGTGGGTGTTTTGTTTGTAAAGATATCACTGTCAGACGGGAAGATTTGACAATTACGGGATCATAGAATTAAGATTCAAGACTTTTAAAGCAAATAGCTAAGCTAAGAGCGTATTACGATGCAGAGCTTTCAAAACGAATTTAGAATTGTCAAAACATATCAACGAATCTCCACCGAAGAGTGATTGATAATAACAAAGTCTTACCAAGCAGATAAACCCAAAAACAGCCAATAAATAACAAAAAAACCGGTCAAGTGGAGTCGTGCCTTAAGGGTTCCGCACCATTCAAATAAGTTAATAGACTTAAATAATTTAAACATTAATGACATCTTATTTACATTACAAAATGTACAAAACGAAACTGCAAAATTAAGGTGGTCGATTATTCGGGTAAGTAGCCCTAAAACTACATCATAAATTGGGGTTTTCAGAATTTGTTGGATAAATGCAGTTTATATAGGGCACATAATATACAAGAAATTCCAAATTCATTCCATCCAAGGGTAAGAAAAAAAAATTCGGCCCTATTAATAGGGCTCCTTTGATTACGGAACCCAAAAAACGAGACATAATGGCCGAAAAAGAGAAAACTAACAGAAAATACCTATAAAAACAACAAAAACGATAAAACTGCCTTTCCCACAGTCCTAATATTCACTAATCATCAAACTACGATTCCTAAACACTTCTTAATTAAACGAAATTGATTATTTCGCAAGCAAAGAATAAGGGGCATAAAAAGTGGGGTGTATAGCCCCGTACCACCCGCCGGGTGGAGGGGGACCTCCCTTACGTACAGCGGGAAATGTGGACGCAGACACACGAAGCCCTGACCGGGGTAGCGACAGCAAAAGGAGGAGTCTTTAAATAAACTAGCTTTAGCGTGAAATAAAAATGTGGCAAAAAGTTAGAGGTATTTTCTCTGTTATAACGATTCTCTGATATAACGCCTAACTCTGCCAGCCCCTGTGGGAGACAGGCATAAATATATATGTGTGTGTAAAGATATATATTGAGAAGTATGTGTAGTAATTTGTCTTGAAGATAAATTTAAAATATTTACTTTTTTAAAGCGCAGGGGAAAATAGCGAATGACTTAGATGATTTAGGTTCTTTACTTCAGTGTAAAGTGCCGAAATTGAAAACAAAAGAACTTGAGCTGTGGCAGCGTTTTGAAAATCTTGTAAATAGATGCACTGAAAAGTACGAGTAGTAACATGAGAAAAAAAATGATTTATTTATTTATTTATCAAAAATATTGCACAGCATTACAGATATATCCAATTCACTGTAGAATTAAAAAGGTAATAATAATGAATAATAATGCATAGGATATTTACAGAAACATAAAAAACAACAAAAAGTAGGTAACCAAGATAAAAATAAATTTTTTGGTCTAAAGCTTAGAATCTAAGGACATCGTCATTGAGGCTTCACTCTCACAGAATTTGAATCATTCCCGCACCACATCCGTCATTCTGTCAGAGAAAAGATCACACAGTGGTTCTGATACCAAGAGTGCGCTGAGTTTCATGATATTTTTCAATGCATGTGCTCGTAAAGGCCCACTTTTTATACATCAAAACCGAACAGAAAGTCGATTATTTTGCCCTAGGGCTTTATTATTGTTATTTTTTTTTTTTTTTTGTTTGCAATGGTTGGCTAACCTGCAGCCTTTCCTGTGTACCATAGATGTTATACTTTTTTTCCACTGTTTAACGGCTCTGGATACAATCCTTTTGAGCCAATTATAATTTAAAGTTCACAAGATTATATTTGTTTTTATTTCCTCACACTATGCATTGAAAAACGTATCGTAATCGTCCTCGTAATTTATTCCTTTGCGCCCTTGTAGCATAAACTACTATTATAACTCTAATATCCCTTATATCAAAACGATAAATTAAAACTTTTTTTTTGCTATCTCTCCAAAGACGGCCGCCACCGCCTGCCGGCCGGTACTAAGCAGTTATTATTTACAGGCTTTTATCATTTCGAAAATTTCATATTCCTGCCTCTCGGACGCTTGAGGTTTTAGCCGAGGGGGACTGGTACCTCCACTTTTTGCCGACAAACAGACCGCTTAGAAACGAGCGTTTAAAGCGGTCTAGCACATTGCTGCAGGTTTTCTCAAAAGGCCGAACTTTTTATAATATGTGCTTTGATCAGGCTAGTAATTCGGCTTCGCTGTATGTTATTTCGTCACAGGCCGCGGATATGGGCCTCGCTAGAAACGCAAATTAGTTTCGCTAGACCGCTGCATTTTCCAAATAGCGCTACAATAGCTGCAAAGCTACAGTTTTTCTAATGTGCTCTGAACTTATGTACCAGGGTAGCAGAATTGCATAGGGGGACGTAGGGGGTACGCCGCTAAGAAATAATAGCGCAGCGCATGCAAAGAGGTGGTCCGTTGGACACCGCCTTTGTTTAATGGTTTACGCGTACATTAATCTAAGGAGCAGAAAAACCAGGATGAAGAAGTATTGGAAAATCTTGTGTCTGTTTTATTAGACTTATAATAAAGATCCTTTGAATATTAAGCTGGGGATCTAAAAAGGCCGACTTGGGTGAATCATAAAATGATTTGAAAGTAGGATAGAGTCAGAGTTTTTTCACGCGTGCAAAAGAGACGGCATTAGAACAGAATCATAACGTGATTCATACAAGACGGCCTTTTTAGAGGACCTGGACTTGCTATTGGCTCGCCTTTTCGCCTTTTTAATCAGTCAAATACATGTTTTGTCCAGGTGATCTAAAAAGGCCGACTTGGGTGAACCATAAAATGATTTGAAAGTAGGAAGGAGTCAGAGTTTTTTCATGCGTGCAAAAGAGACGGCATTAGAACGGAAACATGATATGATTCATCCAAAGCGGCCTTTTTAGATCCTCTGTATCTTTGGTTGCCAACTGGACTGGGTGCCTATCATCAAAAACATAGATAAAAACTGAACTTTCAAAATTACCTTTAGTGGGTATTGTTTACGAACTGTGACGTCACTACAAGTGCGAACTTATCCTTATACAATCGAAATTCGATAGTATATCTATGTTTTTGATGATAGGCACCCAGTCTAGTTGGCAACTAGAGGTACATAATAGGCACGCAGGTCCTCTAAAAAGGCCGCTTTGGATAAATCACATTATGATTCCGTTCTAATGCCGTCTCTTTTGCAAGCGTGAAAAAACTCTGACTCCATCCTACTTTCAAATAATTTTATGATTCATCCAAGTTGGCCGTTTTAGATTCCCTGCTAGTCTAACATGGTCCGTTTTTAACACCCTCTAAACACCTTTTGACAGCCCAATTTGACATTAAACACATGGAAAATTGTGTTTTGTTGTGTCAAAAGGTGTTAATAATAGGTGTTAAACGCTGGCCATGTTAGGCTAGCAGATCATGTATCGTCACGAAATTAATCCCCGAGGGGTTATCAAAGGTGTTCCGAGTGTGAACTGTGAAATGCAAGTCACATTCCACATTCGGTACACCCGCGTTTTACCGACTATTATTACATCCGAACGTGATGGATGGTGGTGAGACCTATCACCGTTCTTCGGGCACAAATACACGCTTTTTTTAGGGCATGCAGGTTTCTTTACGATGTTTACCTTCACCGTTCAAGCAAGTATAAGGTACTACAAATACTATGCACACAAATTCCGAAAAACTCATTAGTGCATGCCCGACCGGGGATCGAACCTGGGTCTTAAGATTGAGATACCCGTAAGCTACCGCCGCTTTTCTTTGTCCAGTTCAATACGTGATTTTCTATACCGATTGTAACATACAATAAATATATTTTCAATGCAAGTGCTCGTAAAGGTCCACTTTTTATGCATCAAAACCGAACAGAAAGTAGATTATTTTGCCCTAGGGCTTTATTATTATTATTTTTTTAATTTGTTTACAATGGTTTGCTAACCTGCAGCCTTTCCTGTGTACCATAAATGTTATACTTTTTTTCCACTGTTTAACGGCTCTGGATACAGTCCTTTTGAGCCAATCATAATTTAAAGTTCACAAGATTATATTTGTTTTATTTCATCACACTATGCATTGAAAAACGTAGTATGATACACGGGCGTGAGAGCAATAAATTACTCGGTTACGTTTAAAACACGAGCCTCGTAATTTTTTCCTTTTCGCCCTAGTAGCATAAACTACTATTATTAGCATAGCACCGTACAGCTGGGAAAATTAAAAAAAAAAATTGAAAACTATACAAAATTTACAATAGGTTCTTAAAGCTAGTATAGAGAGGAGTACAATTTTTGTTATTGTTTAGTTCAGTTTCAGTTGTTCGGTATAATCAGTAGAATATGTGTTTTAATTTAAAGATAGATTAAAAGATTATAAGATCTATTTACAACCGGTCAGTGGCGTATTTTAAGATTCGGCGCCCTGGGCCTGTAACTTTGCCATAAATAAACGAAAAAAATATTTATTTCAATATTTAAAATAAAAAAAATCCAGCAGTGTGTTGTTTTGGGCTGAGAATGATGATAATGAATAAAAAAAACTCAAAATTCAAAAGGCCACACAAAGAAATAAACAATGTAATTTTTTTTTTTTTTTTTATAAAAGTATAAAAGTCAAAAGGCAATATAAATTAAAAGCTAGCTAACGATTAAAAGCTAGCTAGCGTTCCAGCTCCAACAGCTTGCTGAGCACGTTTGTAGACAGGTGGGACTCTCCGATTATACGACACTGGATTCGATTGCATGTCCATGTGTAGTGGGGCGTGAAATCATGCTTCTATACATGTAAGCTGTATTAGCATAAGTTACTAACAATAGCATAAGTTGTTTTATTACTAACATGTTTTATATGGATCTTTGATCTGAAATAAATAAATTTGATTTGATTTGTTTTGATTATAAAAGGCGCCTAAAGCTGAGCGCGAGGTGCAGCTTGCACCGCCCCTCGCAGCCTGCCGCCCCGGGCCATGGCCCTTTTGGCCCTAGGGTAAATACGCCACTGCAAACGGTGTGTTATCTTGGAATCTTAGAAGAATATGGACCCCAATGGGGTGGTAGTTAAAGGCACAGAAACCGGCTTCATACACTCCGAAACAGTACAAA
This sequence comes from Ypsolopha sequella, assembly GCA_934047225.1. Taxonomy (NCBI): domain Eukaryota; kingdom Metazoa; phylum Arthropoda; class Insecta; order Lepidoptera; family Ypsolophidae; genus Ypsolopha; species Ypsolopha sequella. The sequence goes on along the minus strand of OW204005.1, from coordinate 21,864,653 downwards.
AAAAAGCCAAACCATAAATTAAGTTGGCGCACCAAGTGATCAAATCCTATAACTCTATTGTCATCTCAATTCAATAATTCTACGGGTTAAGATATTAGGTGCTACTTATGTTGCATGCTAAATAAAAATAACGTTACCCTGCGAAATGTCCACGGAAGACCAGCGTCGTGGGACAGAATAGTGCCATGACACTTGCTGAGTGGAGGCCTTTTGGATGTCACTTCTGTTTTGTTTGTTATTGATTATAATTGTATTTATAGCACACTGTGCGTAAAATTACCGCTTTACGCACGCGTAAAGTCGGCATTTTCCGCACTTGTGCTATAAAAAATTATACGAAACTCGTGCGAGAAACTTTTTCTCGACTCGTGTGATTGCAGCACTCGCCTTCGGCTCGTGCCGCAAACTCACACTCGTCAGAAAACGTTTCATCGCTCTCGTATCGTAATATACTATTTAGTTGTGACATCAATAAAGTTTTTACTATTCTAAAAAAAAAAAACTCAAATAATAAGTAACAGTATTAGCAGTATTAAATTCGAAATATTACCAAAATAATCTACATTAAGTGACCCGAAATATTATTTTACAATTTGTAAATATATCAAAACTACAATTTCTCCACGTTAAAATTCATTGTGAATTTAAAGTAATGTTAACTTAAAATTATGACTGGCTCAAAAGGACTGACAATCCAGAGCCGTTCAAAGTGAAAAAAAAAAAAAATATATATATATATATATATATATATGGTAAACACAAGGAACTTATAGGTAGAAAGGAAAGGTTCTAGGTTAGCCAACTTCCTATAAATAAATAAAAAAAAATAATAATAAAACACGAGTACGGTAAAATTGAGTTTACGAACAGTTTTGATGCATATAAAATAAGTCTTTACGCCAGTAATTAAAAAAATATTGATAAGGTGGGCCATTCCACTCAGCTGCCATATAACGACTTTCTAGGTGTTTGTGACATCCTGATGGCTTTGATCTCAATGAAACTTTGCACATATCTTTGTTTATGTTTTCCTTCGCCCCCACACCGCACTCCGACCCATTTCTCATCAAGAGGTGCAAGGTGGCGAGATATTCAAAAAGCGCCGAATTTGTGAAATGGTTTCAGGTAAAAACTGTTTTCCATGAAACGGTAACTGTTTATTTATAGAAAAGTGTATAAACTTAGTCTTCTTTACATGAACGACGTCTGTATTTCTCTCGTTTTTATTTCCAGAAGAGATAAAAATTATACAATTTGCTAAACTTTGCGTAAAAACGAAGCAATATTCACGACATCCTGACAGATATTATGATGGTGTTTCATCAAATTTTGCTTTGTGATCTGTATAGAGACGTAGTTATATGTGGCTAGATAATAATCATGACAAAATATATAAAGAAAATAAGCTGTTGACTTCACATTCAGTTATTACTTTCTGGATGAATCTAAAGAAAATCCAGGCCAAAACGGGCCTCTTAAGTTGTGCGTTTCGTAGCGGTTACGAATCGTTCCCCCTATTTGAATGGTACTAAACCCTCAGTACTCAAGTCCTACTCGCACTTGACCGTTTTCTTTTTTTTTTTCATTTTCTTACTTTTGTCTTTTTGAGAAAGTTTTTGGTTTGTAGTTTCATTAAAATATGCGTGTCCATTATCACCCGGTGTAGAAGATCTATTGCTTACAACACAAAATACAATACTAACACTGCCATTTCTATGACAAGAAGACGATATGAAGCTGTCAGCTGCTAAGTATACCCCGCGCACCCCCCTTCATCGTCGCCCATTTCATTATCACCCGCTTTCTTTGCTGACACGTCCTACAACTCAGCAGGGTTCCAGAAACGCAGCGAACCCATCAGGGTCCCCAGTATATTTAATGAAAGCCTGGCGTCGGGCGGGCGTACAGCACCGTATTAATCTTCGCAGCCGTCGACCTCTGGCGCTCCCTTGCGATCCTGGTAACCGGATGGTAAGGAACCCTGCGGTAGGGGCGAGATTTTCACTGGTTTTTCCACATTTTCTCTAGTTTTTCCGTGCATGCATTATGCAGGGCGGTCCGGCCTTCGGAAATTTATCGATAGCAAAATAAAAGTAATGGTCTGTCTCCGCCACAGGTTAAGCTTGTATTTTCTGGGATAGAGTTGTTATATACTTTTCACCTCACTAGCTCGAAAAGCGCGCCTATATATGTTACTTAAAATTAGTGTGCAAAAGTCAATTTTGCTCACTAAGTGAAGAAAAGTGTTGTGAATTAAAAACCTTAGAATTGGCATTTCGTAATTCATTGGCTCATGAAACGTTCAGCAACTAATTATCTAAATTAACAGCAGCAAATTAACTGCTCAAGGGAAAAAGGGATAGCAAGTATGAGCATGGTGGCTATCTCTTTCACTATATAAGGATTCCATACACATTGGGAGGATATACTTAGCCCTGCAGCTTGTCGGATACCAAAGACAAGGTAAACTTCTCGTAATTCTGTGTATAGCCTCCCAGCGTGTATGAAATGTGTACCATAGACTCTATATAAACCATAGACTCTGTTTAAACTAATGAACTTCTACCGGAAACGAATAGAGTAAAACGCCCGCGTGATAATTGTGTTAATTTGCGTTTTCGATCGGTTTATCAGAGATTTTCCGATTTTTGACGGCTTTTGGGATTCAATTTACATTGCTTACATTTTTTTCATGCGCAATATTTTTATATGGTGTCTTATTTAAAGAGAAAAACATTGAATTTTTATAAGTTCGTTCGAAAATTATATTGTCTGTACATTTTTGCTAGTGAGGTAAAAAGTTGTATGTGTTATACGAGAGCAAATTTATTTTGTTTCTTGTGTCTTAGAATCTCAGGATTCTAACTCGGGATTCAAACTCGGCACTCGCAACAAAAAAAACTTTGCTCTCTTGTTGCACAAATAACTTTTTATTTGTTTATCTCTTTAATAGATAAGGCAAAGGACAAGTCCATACAGCCATGACTGTTGTAATATATCTTCGGTTATAAGAGTCTTCTGCAATATAACATATAGTATCGTCTATATAAAAGGGCAAAACCATAACAAAAGTATCGGTCTGTGTACACCACAGGTTAAACTTGTATTTTCTGGGATATAGTTGTATTTTAAATTTGGGGAAGAATATATTCTTTTTAAAGCCTGACCAAGAAAATAAAAAACCTCGCCATATTACGGAATTAATTTTTTAACTAATTTTTTCTACTGGCAACCTCAACTTAAAACGTAATTATGTCGATTGCTGTCAAAGTGTGGTGTTCTTTTTTCGTGTGTGCTGTCAGAGTGTTGCAATCATAAAATAAAAATCATAAAAAAGCAGCAGCTCAAATGAGTAGGGTTTTTTATTTTCCTGGTCAGGCTTTAGTTTAATTTCTCTCATTAGGTGACAACGCAAAGGCCAAGTCCATACAGCCATGTCTGATGTATTTATTTGTAGCTTTGTCTTCGGTTATGAAAGTTTTCTTCAATATTTCCATTTAAAACGCAAAAGCCATGTCTTTAGCTAATGATGTCAAATACTTTTTTTTTATTTAAAAAAAGAGGCACCGGACAAGCGCTCAGTCGTTACCTCCTCTGATGCTGGCTCCACAATGGTTCGGAATCACGTGTCAATAAAAGAAACTCCGATTCCCGGCGTTTATTTTTCATTTCAGCAGGAAACGAGAAAATTACGAGCGAGTAAAAAATACGTCTCGATCTTCGCCGGCAAAAAATCCGCCGAAAAGGAAGCGAGCGACCATTAGGGTATTATCGGGGAAAAAAGGGCGGTGAGGGGAAAAAATCAGAAAAAAATTGCTCGCCACCCTTTCCTTTTCGTGAGCGTCGCCGCTGCCCCCCCCATCCTTATATTAAACCGTCCGCCACTGGGGGCGCCACATGTAGACTAGGGGGGCAGGAATTACGTAAAGGCAGGTGAATTTCGAAAATTAAAGTCGGTACACACTATTCGTGAGTGGGTAAGGATTATTACATTTGCCGGACCGGGCTCGTCCCTGAAGTTTTTGGCGCTAATTGCTCGAATGTATTCCGTAAAAACAAGGAGTGTCGGTAAAAACAGCAATTTAGAGGAGTGCCGCGTGAAGCGAGCTTGTTCAGAGATATGACACAATTTGTTGAATTATTTTCGTGTAAGGTTGCGGGGGATGCAGGGAACTTATTTCGATTGAAACTTTATTAACTCGTTACTACTTACAATATAAAATCAATATTAAATTTGTAATTAACTAAATGGAGGTTCCATAAATACTTAGGCGCGGTCTGGATGCCTCAGGTTTTTGTGACGTCACGTGAAAGACATTACTAATTTATATTTTTTTTATTTTTCCATCAATTGGCGATGTAGATATGTACGTTTGAATAAACTTATATTTTCTAAAAAGAAAACCCGCACTAAATTTTAAAAGAAAAACAGTTATTTTTATTTTTAGGTTAATAATAGTCCTAATTTTGACTGTCTTGTATTATATACAAGTGGTAGAGCTGATGCCGGGCTCGACTGTGGAGGTACCACCATCTTACTTGGAGACCCCCTCGAAGGTCTCCAAGGTCTCCCTCGGGGGAGAGTAAGAGGACAGCTCACAGGCAAAAAACCAGGAGGCCCACCATGCCTGGGACCGATAGATGGCGGTATTTCCATCCCTAATAGCCGGGCCTTATATGGAACAGACTGGTGACGGGCAGCGGCGTCACTGGAGCGAGGGTTCCGGCACCGCGCTCACCAACCCGCCTGCCCAGCGTGTGTGAGTATGGGCAATTCTTCCAGGATAACCGCCGGGAGTGGCAAAGTGGCACACATTTTTTACTTTCTTTTAAGAGTTCCTCCATCCAAATGTTGTCTGGAAGAGATCGCTTTTTAGTGATAAGACCGCCAATTGTACCCTGCTTTTATTTTTGAAATTGTCTATTTACTTTGTTTTTGGTGTGCAATAAAAAATATTGTATTGTATTGTGTAATACTTACATACATGAAAATATTATACACTAGTGTATTGTGCGTGTGCAAGGCCCCTTAATTTATAACTAATCCAAAAATTAAATATTCAGACTGTCTAAATAACGAATAAACTCTTTCACCAGTATTTTAATTATTTGGTAACATTTTTACACAATCATTTATCTAACTCAAACTTTGTACTCAATTTGTATACTGAATTACACAAAGCACACAAAAGTAAATAACTACGCGACCATTTCCCAAAGAAAGCGAAAAAAGACGTCTCAAAGCTCATACAGAACAAACATACTTAAACAAATATAATTTCTCGGAATTCTAGCATGGTCCCCAGAAACGGTCGTATCGAGTAGGGTGGGCCCGAAAAGTGAGATGTTTTTCTATTACCGATTTTTTTAGAGTACCGTAGTACCTAAATGTACAAAAGGAACCTTTATGATGAGACCCGGTATCCGACCGTCCGTATGTCACAGCCTAATAACTTTAGCACCGTTAAAGATAAAGACATGAAATTTGGCACAAAAATTGCATTAATTTGCCCACATATCACGGTGTATAAAAAATATGAAAATTTTTAAATTGTTTAGAATATTTCCAAAACAAAAGTGAGAAAATTAAACACACCACATACACCACAAAAATATGTATGTCCCCCCCCCCCTTACCTCCAAAGCTGCTAGACCAGCTGTATACGTAAAAGATTACAGGAAAAATCAAGCGGTTGAGAAATTCACGAAAAAAATGACAAAATTAAATTTATCATCCACAATACGGAACCCTAGGTACGCGAGTTTGACTAGCACTTGGGCGGTTTTTTACCGTTGGACTCTCTTTATGAAAATTCCGGCGCATTTTGACTTTGGAGTTTAATATGGGATAAATGTATGGACTTTTATAGCTTTGTTTTGATATTGTTATTATTGTAACTAGTAGCTCACCCCAAACTGTGAATTCGCGATTCGATCTTGACCGATTTGGCTCATGTTCGAACTTAAAAAATATTTTTGTCTCATTTACTCGCCTACCAAATTTCATCACGTTCCGATCAACGATACTCGAGTTATCGTCGGACAAACATTCATACATACATACATACAAACGCTGGATTGTTCAAATAGACTCGGAGAATTTTGTTCGCTTCGCTCACTCGTTCAATTATTGTAAATATACACAAAATAAGATACAGTAATAAAAATAAATATAATAGATAAATAACATGATGCCGCACCTAGTGTTGCCCGAAATATACCTTGATTTACTAAGTTTATTTATTTATTTAGTTTATTCAGGAAATTAACAGCGATATAATATACTCTAAACAATATTTCTAAACTTAAACTAAAGCCAATAACAAATTTCCCCAACTGTAAAAAATAATAATCAAAACTTAACTAATTCGTTAGTTTACTCTTATATTTAGACATTTAAAGAAAATAAAGCAACTTAACCAATTTATATTTATACCAACTTATACAATCTACTTATACTATACCAACCTTATAGCAACTTAACCAAGTACCTAACGTAATCTTATAGTTTAATTTGCTCATTTGTTCGACAAGATGTTTGTGTTGTGTGGAGTTAATGTAAGATGAGTATGTATGAGAGAGTATGTGTTTGTGTAAGTGAGGGGAATGTAAAAAGGGGAGGGTGTTTAGCAAAATCATCATTATCATTATAATTACGGTTATTCATTAGGGCAATATATTTCGTTCATTATTTTATTTCGAAATGAAGTTCTGGAGTTTCCATATGGATCAATTTTAAAGAATTTTTTATTGTATTCGTTAGCTAGACGAATGAGAGGAGATGATTGGGCATAGTTTGTGCGAACATTATATACAATGTGTCCCTCGTACAAGTGCACATCCGAAAGTGGGTGAAACTAGACCTTATTTTATAGACAAAAAATGTTTTTTTTTTTTAGAAAATATTTGTTTTATAAATTTACGTTTTGACTTGTACGAGGGACACACTATACACTTGCTACGCTCGTGTTTTAAATCATCTTCGTTATTTATTTCTTCTCGGCCTTGTAGCATAAACTACTATTATGGTTGGAAGTATTTAGTCGATTGCGTGCAGCAACAGGTAAAAGTATCAGTAAGTCTTATACATTCTTTTACTTTGTGTATGTAAATGAGTTTTACAGACACTCGTAATTATTCAAAGGATTTGAACAACTCATCCGGTTCTTTTTTCTTACGACAAGGGCCCACCCTACTATCGAGTCGAGTCATAAGCAGCCGACCCCCTGCACCCTCTGCCCCCCTAGTGGGTACCAGGGTCGTAGGGGGCGGAAGGGGACGAAACCTCTTAATTATTGTCACACATGACTTATTTTGATATTGACGCGTTGACGCACTCGTTACTCCCAAAGGCTTCTTTTGATATCTCCTTCCGCGTTTTGATGTCCTGGTGGATGGTAAGTGCTTTTAGTTTTAGGGTTCAGTGTCGAGTTTGAAACAGAAGGCTCCATCGACATCGATTCACCAAAACTTTTTAAATACATAAAACCGGAAGAAAAGGACACACACATACTCAACTGATCATACTGAACTACCTTCCCAAAAGAAAATACGCGCTCTAATAGAAATTAAATTTTACTTTGCCATACAAAATTTACAGTAGACTATTAAAGTTTGTATGGAGAAACATTTCACTCGTTTACGTATTAAACTACGGGCGCCCCGTGAGTAACCCTATGTATCGAGTAACAAGATGTGACCAATTCGGAGATGATTAGAAAAAAACGGTCAAGTGCTAGTTGAACTCGCGCCCTGAGGGTTCCGTGCCATTTCAATGGGTTAATATACTTAAATAATTCGAACAGAAATTATAAACTTATCACCTACAAATTGTATGAAACAAAACTGCAAAATGAAGTATTCGGGGACGTAACCCTAAATTGGCGTTTTCAGTATATGTTGTTAAATTACTTTAATTTTGAAGATAAAAAAAAATTAATCTCCACTCTACTTAATGATCTCTACTCGTAGACAATGACACAAAATGAAAAATTATTTTTTCATCTCCGTTCTTGTGTATTTAATATTCGAATTTGGGTCAACATTTACACAACATATCGAAATTTCAGGTCTCTATCTATCTAAGATAAATCTATCTAAGGTATCTATCTAAGAGCTAGAAACCCGTGAAATACGGACAGACAGACAGACGGACAGCGGAGTGGCATTAATAGGAACCGTGTACGGAACCCTAAAATCTACATCATAATAAACAGGGTTGGCTACGCGCAACCTGAATCATTTTGTAATAAGAGAAAAAAAAAAAAAAAACTGATAAAAAAATCACGTCTTAAGTAACAAATAGCCTTCTAAAGTCCCTTTCAATAGAATCCGCTAATAATGTAAACAAACCAATTTAAACACGATTACTGCGTAATCACTTACATTTGAATATCAATCCTGATCATATTCACATTTCAAGGAACCATACATTGTTCTTAAAATCATTTCGACACCAAATAACTTCTTTATGATAGTTATTTTAATTAAAAATAATCGGACGACGAAAATTTCAATAGTTTGTAAAACTGTCATATTAATTTTTTTATCATCGAAGTCTTTTTTGTCTTTGGAAAGTTAGTGTTGTGACTTCACAAACCTCTCACAAACACCGCTTTTGTACCAACAAAATGAAAATTTGTAATGGCCGCAAACAGCTGATTTAGAGAGCGGGTTTGGCAATTATTTCATTTCCTTAGATTTTTTATTCATTGGTGGGTATTGTTCCGAGTTCTGTGCGTTTTTCTGTTTCCTCTAATTATCGACGACTTTGCTTTTTGTATTTTGGTTTTTGGACATTTTCTTTGCGATTTGCTTGGATTTATTCTTGGAACGACGACTTCTGCGTGAAATCACGGACTTTGTTTTTGCTTACGATTGGATCTCTTTCTCAAGAAACAAGGTGGTAACAATGTTTATAAACTATTAATTCTTTCAAATCTAATAAAGATGTACACATAATCACTTAGAGATGCTAAGAATAAATCCAAGAATAATAATAAAGTGAAAAATTATTACGTGGTGTTTTTAGGTTATAATGAGTGAGCCGTAACATCAGGGTCGAAGACTCCTCCGCCTGCCAAAAAACGAAAAATTCATCTGACCACAAGGGAAAAAAATTCTAGTGAATATTTATAATTATTTAGAAAAATCCTCTCGTACATACCCATCCAAAATGGAGTTATATAAAATTACTTTAGAAATTATGGAGGTGTCTCAGTATGTTGTAAGAGATACCATGAAGCATTATTTAGAAACTCAAAAAATACCACACCAAAATACCACTTTAACATCAGTATAGGTACAACCAAATCTTTGGGTACAACACCATAATCATAGAGAACTGTCAAATAATTATCTTGTTTACATTATTGGCGGATTCTATTGAAAGGGACTATACGTTTGATAGAGCGTATAAAAAGTGCTTGAAAAAATAAGTTTTGCGTAAAATAATGTCTCCGTTTTTTAAATAAAGTCTCCGGTATGAATTTACCGTCGAATTTTAGAGACTGTACCTGTACGCAGGGGTTTTCAATATTGGCTACGAAGATGTAGCACCTCTACGAGTGCTGCTACGCCGAGTACGCCACCGTAGTATCAATAAACCATAAGCAGATTTTTGTCCATGCAAGAAAAATAGAAAATATACCTATTTTAATTATTAATATTAAAAAATAGAAATACGTTTTACTCGATATATTTCGGCCCACGGTAGGGGGCCGTCATCAGTCGAGTGGAACAAAATATTGACAAATATAAAATAAAAAAAATAAAAGTGACACTTGTTAACAATGAGCGTTTTTCTCGTCGATCATTCTGGAAGAATTGCCCATACTCACACACGCTGGGTGGGCAGGCGGATTGGTGAGCGCGGTGCCGGAACCCCCGCACCAGTGAAGCCGCTGCCCGTCACCAGTCTGTTCCATATAAGGCCCAGCTATCACTATCAGGTATGGATATACCGCCATCCATCGGTCCCAGGCATGGTGGGCCTTCTGGTTTTTTGCCTGTGAGCTGTCCTCTTACTCTCCCCCGAATTACTTCGAGGGGGTCTCCAAGTAAGATGGTGGTACCTCCACAGTCGAGTCTGGCATCAGCTCTACCACCTGTTGAGCTGATGCTCTTTACTTACTTACTAACCAGGTAGACGTTATTTACCTGGATTTCCATAAGGCGTTTGACAGAGTGGACAATGACATACTCTTACTAAAACTTGGACAGATGGGTTTTGTGCCCAGACTATTGAAACTTTTTTCTAATTTCCTTCGCGACAGAGTACAATTTGTAAAATACGGCCCATACATTTCAGATGCATATCAAACGCGTTCTGGAATCAGTCAGGGGTCGAACCTGGGACCTTTCTTGTTTCTGCTTTTAATTAACGATCTTCCTAGTGTCGTCAATAACTCGAGAGTGCTGTTGTTCGCTGATGATGTGAAACTGATTAAGGTAATTGAATCCTTGGACGACAGCCTAAAATTACAGCAAGATATCGACGCTGTACTTCGGTGGAGTGTTGATAACAGGCTGTACTTCAACTTCAATAAGTGCGAAATGATGAGTTTCTCTCGTTCACCTGCGCCATTGCAACACCAATACATAGTAGGGGCCGACCCCATCGCACGAGTCACGCAGGTGCGCGATCTCGGTGTAGTCTTTGACCAACAACTGACCTTCCGTCAGCACGTAGAGAAGGTGACGAAAGCTGCCTTCCAGCGATTAGGATTTGTGCTACGTAATTCTGCACCCCTCACCGCCGTGGCCACCCGGGTGCTGTATGCAGCTCTAGTTCGTGGTATTGTAGAAACGAATGCAGTGGTCTGGTGTCCACATGAAGATAAATATATCCTCATGTTGGAACAAGTCCAAAAACGTTTTTTAAGATATGTGTATAAGAAGAATCATAAATACTATCCTTTTATGTACCCAACTCGATTTCTTGAAGGTCATTTGGGCTATGAGTCAATTGAGCTCAGAAGAAACTTAGCTTTGGCAAAATTTATACTTGGCGTTATTCGAAATAAGATCGACTGTGTGGATCTTGTTGAGAAAATTCTAAAACTGTTTGTGCCCGATAGGTACCTCAGGGGGCGCAGTCATACGTTGTTCGCGGCGCCATTTTCGCGCACTAACCTTTATCGGTACTCGCCCGTCGCGCGAGCACTCGACATATTCTGCTCCCTGCTCGCTGAAGCACCAGAGTGTGATATTTTTGTGGATCGTATTAGTTATCTGATAGATGTTTGTAAGAGAATGTTAGAGAGAAGTATGAAAGTAAGTGCTTTGCTTTAATTTAAGAACTATATTATTGTAATGATTTAGATTTATCTGTTATGTTACAATTTTGAATGAATAAACAAATTTGAATTACTGCTCTTCTTGTGTAAAATATGTTGCTAATAGATTATGGTGGTTGTGTAGTTATGTAGACTATGTAGTTATGTAGACTATGTAGTTATGTAGACTATGTAGTTATGTAGACTATGTAGTTATTTAGACTATGTAGTTATGTAGACTATGTAGTTATGTAGACTGTGTAGTTATGTAGACTGTGTAGTTATGTAGACTATGTAGTTATTTAGACTATGTAGTTATGTAGACTATGTAGTTATGTAGACTGTGTAGTTATGTAGACTATGTAGTTATGTAGACTATGTAGTTATGTAGACTATGTAGTTATGTAGACTATGTAGTTATTTAGACTATGTAGTTATGTAGACTATGTAGTTATGTAGACTATGTAGTTATGTAGACTATGTAGTTATGCGATGTAGTTGTTGCTTTTAGTAAATTTAAGTAGAAGTACCAAAAAAAATTGTTTGATTGTTCTTTAGCTTGCTCTACCTATTCAAAAGACAAATATTAAAAAAAAGACATGGTCTTGCTAAGTTTCTTGACCCTCTTCTTACCTTATCAGCAAGACTAATCGAATGGGTTTAGTTTCATAAAATTTATTTACTTAACATATTTTTATTTATTTTACTGCATTACATTTATTATTTATTCCTATATTTATAATTTTGTGAGTATATTGTTTTTGTCAAATTTAATTAAACCAAACTTTTTTTTTTTTACTGTTTTTGCTCTTATTTTAGTTAAATTGTCTTTTATTTTACAACAAAAGCGACTTGTAAGAAGTGAATCAAATATGCCTATATTATTCATTTCATTACTCCTTAGAGGACATGTGTCGTTAAGATTTGTTGATGCAACCCGTACATTAAGGCGATACAAAAAAAAGTTGCGTTTTTTCGAATCCATTTACTCCACTATAACGTCATCTACGTATTTCATTTTTGGGTAAATGTTTATTGAGTATTTGATTAAGATTCTCACTGAAGGAAAACGCGATTGGATGAAATTTTCTCGATAGAATTTAATTCCGAAAAGACCTCTAAATTGTTTTATTTTTTCCTGTAATTCTAAATCCTAATTAATTTCATTGTGAAATTGCATTCAAAATGTGGATATTATGTATTTGTGAAGTCTCCTTGAAAATCTTTTTGCCAAAATAGCTTAGTACATTTTATATGAATAAAAAACCGACTTTTTGGCACTTTTCCACGAATCCGTCCCACTGGCACTGAGGGTTTTTTCACATATGGAGTAACAGTGACGCTAAAACTTTTACGTATCGCCTTAACTAGGCGTACACTTGACATAGTTATTACAAAACAAAACTCGTTCTTTGACCAAATCGATATTTTAGTTCGTAAGCGAGAATTCAATTGTGCCTTTTGTACAAGGAGACGTCGGTTATGACCTCAATGTGGGTATTGTCTAGTCAACTCTAGTCTACCCTTCACATTGCACAGCTTGAAGGTTGAACGCAAATAAGTTATGGAAAGCTTCTTTTAGGGGTATTTTTATTAATTGTAATGGGTGGCGCAAAAGTAACGTCACAATTCGAATTGGCTGCCATTTTGTTATTAATGAAAAAATAAGAGCTTTGTTTTCATGAAAAGTTTATTTGAAAGTGTAAAATTTATGACATTTATTGGAAAAAATTATATCGCTCAAATGGCCACTTCCCGAGTTGATGCATAATTGCGCTCGTTTTACGGCATTTTGCATTGTGGCTCCCAAAACATCTGGCTATCTGGCACCAAATTGGCGATTTCTTCTTCAACATTATCTTAAAAGACTTGCAAGGTTCGTGGTTTGTTGTGGTAAAAGCGAGATTTTAAAAAGCCTCAAAGGGCATAAAGACAGATAATTCCGAGCTACTCAAAGCCGAAACCAATCCTACTGAATCCCTTAATAAGGTGAATAGTTATTTTACAACTATAGGCGATACGTTCGCAAACAAAATACTAGATTCCATTAACATGACGGAACAACAACTAGCTGATGATCTCCCAGAAACTAGCAATGAGCCTACTAATTCCTTTTTTATTACGCCGACGGATGAGATAGAAATCCTTAAAATTATCAGTAGCCTGAAATCCCGCTCCGCTCCTGGCAGTGACAATATCACTAATGACATCCTCAAGAAAGGAAAACTTGAGCTACTTAATCCCATCACATACATATGTAACCTTAGCATAATCACTGGCACGGTGCCAGATAGTTTCAAAATCGCTGATGTTTGCCCCATTCTTAAGGGTGGTGACCCTATAGACCCGTCTAACTACAGACCTATCTCACTTCTTAGCTGTCTCTCCAAAATTCTAGAGAAGATAGTAAATAAAAGACTTCTCCTATTCTTGGAATCACGAAATCTTTTAGCCTCGAATCAATTCGGTTTCAGACATGGCAAGTCCACTGAGGATGCCATCGCCATGCTAGCTAATACTGTCGCAGATAAGCTTGACAAGGGTTATAGGTGTGTTGGTGCTTTTCTGGACCTTGCGAAAGCTTTCGACACAGTGTCGCGACCAATCCTCCTTAAAAAATTGGAACAGCTAGGCATACGTGGTCTGCCCCTTATTTGGTTCGAGTCTTACCTTTCTGGCCGCCGACAAAGAATCAGAGTCAACGATAGCCATAGTGACTACGCTAACATTCATTATGGGGTCCCACAGGGTAGCGTTTTAGGCCCTACACTCTTTCTGGTCTACATCAATGATCTGTGTCACGTTAACTTGATACAAGCAGAGCTCTTTGCATTTGCTGATGATACTGCAATAGTCTTCTACAGTAACAGCTGGGCATCGGTCATTGATGTGGCCCAGGAGGGTTTACGGATAGTTGCGTCATGGCTTCGACAAAACTTATTGACCTTAAATGCCTCCAAAACAAAAATAATTTGCTTCCGAATTACTCAACGAACTGCTCCCAAAGAAATTGTCAAAATCAGGCTGCACTCTTGCATCTCCCAAAACAATTTGCCATGTGATTGCCCAACTCTTGAACAAGTTCCCTTTGTAAAATACCTTGGCATTATGATCGACGAGAAACTATCGTGGAAAAAACAGATTGAGGTGATCAGTGGCAGGGTAAGAAAGCTAATGCACATTTTCAAAAAGTTGCGACGGGCTGCTGATGACAAAACGAAGATATTTGTGTACACAGCGCTTTGCCAATCCATTTTAAGATACTGTTTGGCTGTTTGGGGAGGAGCCTGTAAAACTCACTTTATCACAGTAGAACGTGCACAGCGAGCCCTCCTAAAAGTTGCTTTCAACAAACCTTTCCGCTATGCAACTAACTCACTGTATCATGAATCCAAGCTCTTGCGGGTTCGGCAGCTATACATCATAGCAGTAGTCTTAAAGTTCCATAAAACCGCTCTAGTTACAACCCATAAAAGTGTTCATGACTCCCGCCGTGTCACATGGAGAACCCCCGTAACGAATACAAGCTTTGCTCAAAAATTTTCCCCTTTCTTAGGTCCCTTTCTATATTCAAGGACAAATAATACCCTATCCCTTCTTCATCTAACACGTTACCCATGCAAAAAAATTTTACACGATTGGCTCTCCCCCTTAGATTACGAACAAACCGAGGATATCCTTAAAATTGACACATAAATCCTAACACACTTGTACCGGTCTGTGAGTATCAAGTATTTCAAAACTCAGGCATACACTTTCATATAACACACTCTATTTTACTCACCCTTTCACACACACTCTAATAACATTCCACATACAATCATCACTCACACGTCATACATTACTCAACTAGTTTTATTTTGTCTCTTCTGTTACTTTTTTAATGTTTTAATGTTATGTTACTTTTAAATATTTTATAAATTTATTATCGTCAGACTCACCAGGAAGGGTCTAATTTCCCACAACCCAGGGAATCCTAATGTGGGGATTAGAGTTTACAAAAGACACACTTGTCAAATAATATAGAAATAGTGCATAAAATATTTTTGTATACATATTATCTTTTTGGTTGCAAATAAACATATTTTTTTTTTTTTTTTTTTTTTTTTAAAAAGTCTGGTGCTGTTAGATCTAGCGATCTGGACGGCCAGTTCAATTCTCCAAAACTAGAGATCAAAATTTGTCAAATAAGCAGTAACAATAATTCCACGTTCTTGAGGTGTGTATCGCTCCATGGCTTGTTGGCAACTAATTCTGTATATATCTACATTATAATTGTCAAAGCACAGTGGCATTTGGCGCCATCTGCAAAAATGGCAGCCAATTCAAATTATGACATTACTTTTGCGCCACCTTGTATAAGGAAAGCTTACGAAATAACTAGAATGGCTAAAGAACTGTTGGCCTGGCTCTGGCCTATCCTTAAAAATTATGTATACGTTACCGAACAAACCCGTTTGTAGGACCATTTGGCCAATTTGGTACACTTTTTTATTTCAAAGTCTTAGCCTAGTTATAATGCACAATCTTGTACGTTTCGGGCGTGGATTTCGTTCTCGGGCTTTCACCTTTCGAACTAATTCCCTTGATGTTCCCGTTTTTGGATGACCACCCCATGCCGTTAGCAACTCCTAGTTGCCTCGTAACGCGTAATAGTTCGATAAACTAACATTTTATTCACACGTAAATGCTGGAGGTGGCGAACAAGGCAGATTTTGATTTTCCAGATAAGTAGAAGGCGATTATTTGAGATAATTTCTTTTTGAATTTAACTATGTTGTTTATTATTTTTTTTTTATTATTATTCACACAGAAATCCACAGCACATTACAAAAAAAATAATAACAGAAAAGATTACCCGAACAGAGGCCAATAAAGGATTCTTTTTTTTTTTATTCCAGTTTCCCCCGATTTTAATTTTTCAGGGACCTTGTTTTTTTAACTTATTTATTATCATATTTATTTGCATCATTATACTTTTACATTGTTTATTATGTTAATTAAATTTTTATTGTATTACATGTATTTGTTTATCTTTAATAAAATTTTTACTGTTATTATAATTAATCAATGAAATTTTTTTTTTTATTTATTAACGTATGTATTTATTTTCTTTCCTGGGGCAATGCCCGCTGCTTTACGTCTTGTTAGTTTGTGCCACTGCTTTCATGACGTCGATGCAGTATTCAGCAACCTTCTTCTTGTTATACAACGTGAAATTTAAGTCATTTTGTTAACGAAAACTGGTGATAGTACTTGTCCATATAAACAACTTTTACTATGGAGCCAACCCTGAAATCGTAAAAAAAAATATCAACTGTTCCATAGAAAACTTAAATACCTAGTCGATCCAAATGTATGAAACAGCTGATTTTTTTTTCACGATTTCAGGGTTGGCTTCATAGTAAAAGTTGTTCATGTGGACGAGTACTATCATCAGTTTTCGTTAGCAAAATGACTTAAATTTCACGTTGTATACAACGTGTAACAGAAAGGTGTAACCATATTTGAAGAGCTCTTTCAGTCAATGGAATAGAACAACTTTTACTATGGGGCCAAACACTGAAATCTCAAAAAAAAAATCTGCCCTCCCATACATTTCGGCCGAGCGGCTTTCCGTTTTTCTATGAAACATTTTTTTATTCGATATACAGGGTTTGTTCTATAGTAAAAGTTGTTCTATACCATTGACTGAATAAGCTCTTCAAATATGGTTACACCGTTTTGTTACACGTTGTATACCCCGAATCAAAAGACCTTGGGAATAGAAATGGCGATCGGAACTATCCACCTCTCACTTACACATTCTCCGTCTATATTCGCACATTAAATAACAGACAGCATTAAAAACAATAAAGCCTATTCTGAAGGATTTAATTTTAGTTTTAGTGCTGTCACAACTAAATTTTGTTTATTGCTAAATAGTCCTTAAGTTTTGGGAACAGAAGCTAATTGACTTTGTGATAATTTTAGTTTTGACAGCACTAAAACTAAAATTAAAGCCTTCAGAATCAGCTACAATAGCAGTCAATGTGTTATTTGTCGATCGCCCAAATCCCATATTGTGACGTAGATATGTCATGTGTGTGTTTGGTATTGCTGACGCCCCTTCGATTAGTCTTGCTAAGAAGAAGGGCAAGAAACTTGGCAAGATCATGTCTTTTTCTTTATCTTAAGATTATGTTTTTGTACAGAGACATACAAGGAGCTCGACTGTGGAGGTACCACCATCTTACTTGGAAACCCCCTCGAAGTAATTCGGGGGAGAGTAAAAGTACTCACAGGCATAACCAGGAGGCCCAGCATGCCTGGGACCGATGGATGGCAGTATATCCATCCCTAATAGCCGGGCCTTATATGGAACAGACTGGTGACGGGCAGTGACGTCATTGGTGCGAGGGCTCCGGCACCGCGCTCACCAACCCGCTTGCCCAGCGTGTGTGAGTATGGGCAATTCTTCCAGGATGACCGCCGGGAGTGGCAAAGTCCTGGAAAGGCTTATGTCCAGCAGTGGACGAACTAGGCTGATGGATGGATGGATGAAGTCTCAAAATTATGGGTCCTATAGTTTAAAAAAAATATTGATTCAACTCGTGTGACAAAAAAAAATACATTTCTGTCTATAAGTAATATCGACAGTAGCTTTTTATTTCACGCAATACAATGAATTGACATTGTCAATTAAGGCTGTTGTAGCCGCCAGCGACCTTGAGTCGACCTGTGTCGGTACAAATATCGACAGAAACTATATTGAAATAACGTTCATATCAGCGCGCACTGCATTACGTCGCTGGGTCTCCGGGTAGCGCAAAATAGGTGCAAATAGGTGAAAAATGTATTTAAAAAATTTTAGCAAAAATTCTTCAAAAATAATTAATCAATGGAACTCATTTGTTGTTATAATATCGTCAATTAGACTTAGTTTCAATTTGAATTGGACCCTGTTTTAGTATTTAATTTGTTAAATCATATGTAGGTAAAAAAAATCATCTCAGCACTTATTCTGTAGTACATATATAATATATATACTTTGAAATTTTTTACTAAATTAACATCTGAGTAAAACCCGACCTTAATTGTTGGTTTCTCGGTCACCAGCTGTAAGAACCACATTAAGGCGCTACAGAAAAAAAAATTACAACTTGCATATCTACTTCAGTAAAAATGTATTATTTTGATAAAATAGTATATTATTTTTGGAATCTTTTTCTAGGGATCTATTAAACAGAAACGCAATTGGAGAAATTCGGCTCGATACAAATATTTATTGAAATGAGGTCTTTTCCGACACCAATTCTCCTGGTTTGACAGTTTAGGATGACATATGGACTGCAATTATATTTTATTAGATGGGTTTTAACGGTATCTAGGACCTGCCCCTCTATTCTGTATCTTTAGTTGCCAACTGGACTAGGTGCCTATCATCAAAAACATAGCTAAAAACTGAAATTTCAAAATTGCCTTTAATGTGTACTGAACTACTTACAAACTGTGTCGTCACTTCAAGTGCGAATATATCCTTAAACAATCGGAATTCAATAGTATATGTATGTTTTTGATGATAGACACCCAGTCCAGATGGCAACTTGACATACATAATAGGCCCTCTGGTTAAACGAAATTTTGATAGCAACTTTAGTACATTTAATATTAATAAAAAACCGCCTTTTTGCTACTTTTCTACGAATCCGTCAATCTCGCACTGAGAGTTTTTTCGCATATGGAGTAACAAGGGCGCTAAAACTTTTACATATCGCCTTAACACTGACTTGCAACTCGCCTCACCTCTGACACCCGGAGATTCATACCATGACGATGATGTATTTTCTTTCTTATGGTTTTAATTTCTCGATGGCTCTAGTCTAGGGTTTCTCAATGTGGGGTACGCGAAACCCTAGGGGTTCACCAGTTGATCTTAGGGGGTTCACGGCAAGATTAACGTTATGGTGGCTGACTGGCTAATCTGAAGTATATGCGGAGGTGTTTCGCAAAGCGGTAAATTTCCTTTTACCCTTCGTGATCAACGGAATGTGACATTAGGTTTTCACTCTTGATTATGTTAAAAACCAAATACAGAAACCTTGACTAATATTATTAATTAATTAAATTTTGTTTGGACATCTAGAGAGGATGAATGAAACTAGAATGACGAAAGAAATTTATGGTGCACAAGTGGAAAGTACAGCTCGACCAGCCCCCCTATTCTGTATCTTAGGTTGCCAACTGGACAGGGTGCCTATGGTCAAAAACATAGATAAAAACTGAACTTTCAAAATTGCCTTTAGTGGGTATTGAACTATTTACGAACTGTGACGTCACTTCAGATGCGAACATGTCCTTAGACAATTGGAATTCGATAGTATATCTATGTTTTTGATAATAGGCACCCTGTCCAGTTGGCAACTAGATATACATAATAGGCCCGCAGGCCGCCCTAGAACGACGTATGCTGACCAAATTGGCGACATACTGAAGAAGGGTAATGTCAAAAATACCCGGAATAGAAGTACTTGTATGAATAGATTGATAGATGTTGTGGAAGAGGCGAAAGAGGTGTGTCTGAACCGTAGCAGATGGAAATTTGTGGTCTCTGTCTACCCCTCTGAGTCACAGGCGTGATTTGTATGGAGAAACCATTAAGTCCGTTTCTCCGTCGGCTAAATCCGAATTAAGAGTAAAATTTAGCAAATTGCTCTTAAAATCGACTCAATTTGCGACAATAAACAAGCCCACCTATTACATAAATTGGTCTTTGTGACTGTACTATCTTTTATTTAAATTAAAAACCTTATTTCCTTAAATAACGATTTTTTTCTAAACGGAGTATGGAGTATTTAATATGTGTAGTACGTGGGGCTATAGGTATGAGAAACCCAGCACCATTCTACAGAGCATTGCGACTTCTTCGCGTCAACCTCTTGGTTTTCGTGCTCTGTGCTCTGTCAGTCAGTGAAGATTATATCCTTTTCGCCTCAGAAATTCCATTCCTCCCAGGGTAAGGCTATGTAACCCTAGTCAGTGGAGATTATGCGGGACCGAGTTTTGTGCTCAAGTCCCGCGGGTGGGCTCGGGTACGGCCCTTACTTTGTGACGTGGATCGATGAAGGGAATGTGGGCCTTGGATATGGTGAAATAAATAATAAATAAATAAAATAAAATAGCTTTATTGTTCAAAAACAGAGCATTAACACAAGTTGCAAGGGCCCCTGTACTAGACCTGAAAGACCTGATTTACTGGGTGCCCCGCTCTACCACCAAGACAATTAATATTTGAACTTAAATAAAAATAGGTACAGCTTTGTTAATAATAATAATTGATAAATCTTACTCTAAATAAAATACTACAATATTAAGTTAACATAGTTTGTTTTATTGTGTGTGTGTGTGTGAGGGTGTGTAGAAGTGTATGAGAAGGTGTAGAAGGGTGTGTGAGGATGTTTTTGTGTGTGATGTGGAAGCGCGTGTGCGGTTTCGTACTTGTTAAATGGGATAGGCATAGCATAATTTACTTAATAACGTTTTCTGTTTCTTCATAATTTAGATAGTTTAGGTAAAGCGTAAGTTTCTGTTTTATTTTCGATACGGTAAACTAATAGATCCTGGTGTTTTTAACATTAAAACCTAGTCAGTCAGGGAATTCTTTTATTAATATACTTGCGGACGCCCTACGCCAATTGCTCACGTAGATCCCGTTTTTCCCGATCCCGTGGGAATTTCCTGAAATACCTTCTTAGCGGATGTCTACATCACACAAGAAACCTAAATTCCAAATTTCATGTTCATAAGTCCAGTCGTTTGGTCTTGGCGTTGATAGATTAGTCAATCAGCCAGAGCATTCTTTGTATGTTACCAGCCAAACCAGATTTTAGAACAGACTTGTTTGGCCTAGGCCAAAGTGGTTCTAGATTTTCATGAAAAAATAACCACGAAGATAGTGGTGCGCCTCGCCATACTCACCTTCTAATCTAACCTGCCGGTTCGTTTTTGACTTAGGCCAAACTAGTTTATCCTAAACTTGGGTTTGGTCAGTAACATAATATATACAACGTGTAACAGAAAGGTGTAACCATATTTGAAGAGCTTATTCAGTCAATGGTATAGAACAACTTTTACTATGGAACAAAACCTGTATCTCGAAAATAAAAACTTACTGTTTCATAGAAAAATGCAATGCCGCTCGGCCGAAATGTATGTAAGGGCAGATTTTTTTCGAGATTTCAGGGTTGGCTTTATAGTAAAAGTTGTTCTACCTATACCATTAACTGAATAAGCTCTTCAAATATGGTTACACCTTTCTGTTACACCTTGTATACAGGTGTTAAGATAAGCTGCGGAAGCTGAAAACTGGCGATAGTACTCGTACACAAAAAACTTCGAAAAAAATATCTGTTGTTTCAAACATTTTGGTCGGGTAGCTATGTAACTTTTCTATGGAGTAGCTGATTTTTTTTTCGCTATTCGAGGGTTGGCTCTATAGTAAAAGTTGTTCGTATGGACGAGTACTATCACCGGTTTCCGGCTTCCGCAACTTCATTTTAACACCCAGATATGCAAAAAGTACCCACCTACTTACTAAACAAGGTTTTAGGCTTTGTAGTTTGTGAGATTTAAAGTAGGGCCACTGAGTGATGGCACTTATGACAGCTGCATTTAGTGATGAGGTACATTTCAAATTTCGGTTAAAAATAAAAATCAAGTGTGAGTTTACTCAACATTAGACACGTCATTCAACATTCAACATAATGATACGAAAGGAAAATGTGCCAAAACCAGTGGCGTAGCTATCGGAGGGCTATGCGGTGTAGTGCCCCGGGGCTCTTAAGAGATGTTTAAATATCTAAATCAAAAAAAGTATTTTACTATCATTTATTTTCGTTTAGTTTAACTTCGTCATTGTTTTGTTTTTAATTAAATATTATTGCGTAACTTGGCGACCTCAAACACGACCTATAAAAAATGAGAAACTTAAAAAAAAAAATCTTTGTTTCTATACGAATTCTATTGCACAATAAAGCAACATTCAAATCGAAAAATAATAACCGAAACAAGTAGTACATCACTATCAACAATGAAGTATTACATTTTTTAATTTATAAATAATTACGATACTTTGTAGGCATTTAAACGTCATAGGCGCCATCACTCAGTGGCTCTATTGTAGTCACAGTAAGTGCTTTTATATGAATACGTACTCATACATACAATTTATTACTTACGTACTTTTATACTCTAACATATACTAACGCCTGTCACCAAAAAGAGTAGGCAGAGACTACAGTTTTTTATCAGTATATTATTTAAGTATTTTTTTATATTATGTTCATGTTGGTATCTAATTTTTTCGCTATTGCCACATCTTCCATTCATAGCTTCCTAGTAGATCTTCGGTCGCGCCTTTTGCCCCCTCAGGCGGGGGTAGGGGCGGACTGATCTAGTAATGATTTACGTACTCTAAAACATTTATTGGTACCCCCCCCCCGTGTTCGGTTCATCGGGGAGCCCTAATTTTTGTCTGAAACTAGCTGAAACGCTGAAATTGGGCTCTGGTAAGTGCGGGTTAGGCCGTCCTTCGTTTTGTGAATTGTTATAGAAAACTGAGGCCAGGAAAATTTAATAAATTGTACTATTTTTATTTCTCATTATTGAAAATAAAATCTCATTATTGAGATAAGCACGCCATTTACATCACTTTTATCATGTAATTTAGAATTAAGTTTTCTGTATGCAATTACAATAAATATTTTTGACCTAAAAATTGTGAAGATTACACGTCTTTTTGGTTTCGTCACAGATGTGACTTATTTGAAAATACGATTCTTGAGAGACTGTTTAATTTTTCTAAACGACGTCATCGAAGATTTCCCGCATTTTCCTGGAAGCCTAGATTTATTCTCCAGTATTGTCCACCAACATTTCAATTTTTCACCCAATGCTATTTTTTTTTCGACATTTTAGGTTTGTCCCTGTAGTAAAATTTGTTCGCATAAACGATCAGCAGGTTGAAAATAATCAAAAAGTCTGCATTTATATTAAGAGCGGTTTCGAAGTCAGACTGTGAAGAACCCGCATTTTTTCTAATTTACAGAAACCAATGGAAACTGCGATGGCAACATACACAATACATAGGTAATAAGGTTTTGTTGAATAAGTATTGAGTGAATTTTGAATTTAAGTGTTCTGTTTCGATTAATTAGAAAGAGGCGGGTTTTTCACAATCCGGCTACGAAACCGCTCTTAACCAAATTTCTGAATTCTTTTAGTGTTTCGACAAGAAACTAGGTAACGGAATATTGGTCCGTCTGTCCATACCATACGTCCTTGGCATTACTGTTAAGGCGCTACGAAAAAAAAATCGACACTTTAAGAACGTGCATATATCTACTTCAGTAAATAATGTATTATTTTGAAAAAAAGTTATACTATTTTTGGATTCTTTTTCTAGGGATCTGTTAAAACAGAAACGCGATTGGAGAAATTCGGCTCGATAGAAATATTTATAGAAGTGAGGTCTTTTTCGGCACCAATTCTCCTGGTTTGACAATTTAGAATGACATGGTCTGCAATTATATCTTATTAGATGGGTTTTAACGATATCTAGGACCTGCCCCCCTATTCTGTATCTTAAGTTGCCAACTGCACAGGGTGCCTATCGTCAAAAACATAGATAAAAACTAAACTTTCAAAATTGCTTTTAGTGGGTATTGAACTATTTACGAACTGTGTCGTCACTTCAAGTGCGAACATGCCCTTAGACAATCGGAATTCGATAGTATATCTATGTTTTTGATGATAGACACCCAGTCCAGAAGGCAACTAGAGATACATAATAGGCCCGCTGGTTAAATGAAATTTTGATAGCAACTTTAGTACATTTTATATAAAAAAAAAAACGACTTTTTGCTACTTTTCCACGGATCCGTCCCTCTCGCACTGAGGGTTTTTTTTTGCATATGGAGTAACAAGGACGCTAAATCTTTTACATATCGCCTTAAAGGACTAAACAGGCACCAAAAATTACGATAAAAATATGAAAAATGTTCGATAAGTCACATAATGTATAGGTATTTTGAGAATTGATGAAAAGAGGAGACTTCATTGGCTTTTCTCTCCAGTCAATGAAATTGGTCGAATAATGATAAATTTTCTGCGAAGAATTGTACACGTATGTATATACTCGTACATAATATAGAATAAGATTTTGTGCTCAGTTTTCAGTAGCACTACACTTGAAAAGCATTTACCATTAATGTACTACCCTCATAGAAAAGAGGGTACGCATTTCGCAGCCAAGTTTGCAAAACAGTAAATTCCTAGAAAAGCTGCAGGGAGACTCCGCTTACAAATAAACTGTATACCCTTGCACCATGGGGGCTAGGGAGCTACCTAGACTATCGGGGGGCTAAATGGGGGTTGAACCCCCTGTTGTCATTTAGCCTACTTACGGCAATCTACCAGGCGAGCATGCTGCCAACGGAGAATTTTAACGGAATTAGTCGGCGTTCGCCGCCTGTACGGCGCCGCGTTAATTTTACATGTGCGTACTCGCTAGTCTTATGGGGTTTTGTATTTGTGGCGGGTAAATAGTAAAATTCACCCGATCACAAACGGCGTCGTCAGTTTCTCACGCTCGCTGTTTTGCAATTTGCCGTTCGGCAAATTGAACAATGCCCGCCGTTTGTATTATGACTACGTCATTTTCTAAAAAGCCAAAATCTAAATTTTTTCACCAAAAAGTGAAAATTTGGTGCAACGACTAGCGGAGCGAGGAGCGTGTTAGGTTTACACGTAACTACATATTGGGAGCCGAGCAAAGTGGAGCGGAGCAGAGCGAAGTGGAGCGGAGCAGATCGAAGCGGATCGAGGCGACCCTGAATACTTTTAACAGAATATACAAACCATGTTCCTAATAAGATACAATAAGAGTTCGTCAGGGAAATCGCGTCGACTCACTTTTCTGCCCAATTGTAATTATAATAAGAAAAATTCAGTAGGTGGAACTTTCCCTGATGTTACATTTAGATATTTTACATTTGACGTTGCATAATAATTTTTTCAATGCAAGTGCTCGTAAAGGCCCACTTTTATGCATCAAAACCGAACAGAAAGTCGATTATTTTGCCCTAGGGCTTTATTTTTTATTTTTTTTATTTACAGTGGTTGGCTAACCTGCAGCCTTTCCTGTGTACCATAAATGTTATACTTTTTTTTTCCACTGTTTAACGGCTCTGGATACAGTCCTTCTGAGCCAATCATAATTTAAAGTTCACAAAATTATATTTGTTTTATTTCCTCACACTATGCATTGAAAAACGTAGTATGATACAGGGGCGTAAGAGCAATAAATTACTCGGTTACGTTTAAATCGTCATCGTAATTTATTCCTTTTCGCCCTTGTAGCATAAACTACTACTAAAAGTAAATGAGCTACGAAAAGTACTTTGAATTTCAGCTAAAGTATCTAGGTACCTTTCTTCAGTTAACTGTTTTACGATATCAATCGTATTTTCAATAGTAACAAAAATGAAACACTCACAAACCTAACCCTCAAGCACTAATGGGTCCCATTCGACCGGGGTCGCTCCGACCCCCGATTGATTCATACATCGACAAAAGGCCGGCAGCACGTCAACCCATAATCGGGCGCCGCATCTTTTCTAACTCATTTTTCTCCCGAGCAGGGGTGTACGTAGGGTGTAGGGGGGCAGTTTCATCAGCCCGGGGGTGCCCGTCACGCGGGCATTAGACAAGACACAAAAACCGAGCTAAGAGGAGAAGGGCGCAAGTATACTTTTAGATGGTTTTTGTTGGAAGCTTGACATTGAGTTTTGCGATGCTTTGCTACTTACTACAATATATTCTTACAATATAATTACGAATTATGACTTGTGAAAAGAACAAAAATACAAAGATGGCTGCTTAGATACGTAGAATAATAAGACACCAACTAAACTAATACCGGAGACATCCAAATAAAACCATAGCCGAAAATCCAAGAATAAACGCAGCCCGAATCTCACGCGCGACCTTCTCCCGCCCGCCCGCCCTAAGGGTCAGTCCTAGACCGTCCATAAGAGGGTATCGTCCCGGCGACCCCCGAAAGAGCCTTACGAGCCCCCTTACCCCACAGCACGCTCCGACTTGTAAGATTGATTGGGGCTCCTTTAGTCCATTGCGCCCCCCCACCCTTGCGGGATATCTGCCGCCCCCTTTTTTCTCGGGGCTGTTAATATCACAACAGGCGGGTATTTTATTCGTACCGTCACCACTCGTGTGGACGCTTTGATGTGGAAGATTAGAAGTTTTGGTCGGTTGGCTGTTGTTGTGCTAGTATGGATTTTGCCGTTTTTGTGTGGAAATTTTGTTACGAACACCCAAAATACAACTCCAAGCAGAAAAAAATGTATACAAATACTTTATAAAAAAAGTAATTTGTTCAAAATGATTAAAATTTCCATTGCTGTGAATGAGCCCGTATCCTATATTAAGATTTTTATAGAAATCGATTGGTTTAAAAAGCTAAAGATAGGAGTAAAATTATTTTTTCGATATCTCAAAAAATTACGAAGTTATTGGCAATCAAAGTGAGCTTAACGGCTTGTCACGTGACGTCATCACACGATTTCATACTAAAATTGATAGATATCGCTATCGCAAACTTCTGTATTAATAGGAATTTCTATAATATTCAAAAAGTTTTGTGCTTTGCTATGACTAATTAATCAGTTACTATGAAAAATATACTGATAATTCACTACATGACACGCGTTCATTTACTTTTTTTTTTAATTTACAGTTCAATCGTCGTGCAATTAGTCAAAATAGAAAAAAATTTAAGTAGCCAAAAAATCATATGTCATCTGTGACTGAGAAAAGAAACTGTATCTTGGTGATTTATACAAAATTAATATTATATTAATACTGTATAGCAACGCAAAAGTTAAGCGTGAAGTCCGGGTTTGAATCCCGGGTTCGAATCCGCACATCCGGATTTACTTATCATCTGCGTTGATTATAATTACGTATTAATCAAAAATAATATGTGTTTGGGGTGAGCGTTTGTAGCATTGTAATATTTGTAATACTTCTTGATCCTTATTTTTCGATAACCTCTTTTGGTTTTGCTGGCACTCGAAGCCAAATGGAACTTTTTAAATCTAAATTCAAAATTTTCTCTTTTCGTAAAACTAAAACAAAAGAATAACTTCTTGGGAGAATTTTCCAAAGAAGCATCCTTGCAGATAAGAAAATTATAAATATCTGATTTAATTATTATTACCATATTGTTACTGATAAAACTTTGTAACTGCTGAAATAGAAAGGCTGCCTAACTGCAGCCTTTCCTTTTGGACTACCATCTTCCTACTCTCCTCTCCTATCCTGTTCTACCTTCGACCACTATCTTCGACAATTGACGGAAGTATCTGGACGCTGTGCCACTCGAGCTTGATAGCCGCCTGCGCTCGCCTAGGACTAAATCGAGTCCAGTGCTGTCTTTTTGTAAATACTTTTATAAACCTGATCTTTTCCTCCTTCTTTATTGTAAATATATCTATTGAACTACGATCCACCTTTTAATCTGCTCCCGCTAGCTAGCCCGGTTGCACGTTTACGATGTTAGATTTCAGACAAAAATATGAAGAGTTTAATAAAAACGGAACCCTTATAGGTTTACTTTGTTGTCCACCTGTCTGTCACGACCAATTGCTCAGTGCTGAGACCCCATATTAATCAAATTGAAACTGATACTTCCTACAGAAGTCTATGGCCCCATCGTGTTCTAAAAAATCAGGTTTCAAACTCGACGCGAAAAAGAGTTATTGCACTTTAAATAATAAATTTCATATAAATTTTCGACACTCGCAAAAGAATCAAAACCTAAGGGCACTTCCAGTTGACTTAAAAACTTGAAATTTCGTTTACAGGTAGGTCTTATAGCACAAACATGGGAAAAAATCTGTAAATTACAAATATTGAATTATTTAGGAACTTATCAATGACCAACTTCATTAGAACCTTAAGATATATACAGTTTAATAGATCGTAAGTGTCAAGCTAAGTTAATCCACCATAACTGCAAGTGGAATTTTTTACCATGTTGTTAGGGTTCCGTACCCGTATTGTGTGGTGGTACGGAACCCTTGGCCGCGAGTCCGACTCGCATTTGACCGGTTTTTTTTAATGGGATTATAATAATCGGAATATACGAGGTGACTTTTTGATCATCGTCCAAATTCATACTGGAGGCTTGGTAAGTGAACAGCATCATGAATCGATGAAAATTTTTGTGAAATTCGTATAATGAAATTTCGACTTCCCATAGTAATTCACTCCCAGTCCTGAGTGAATCACTATGGGGAGTCGAAATTTCATTTTATGAATTTTACAAACATCGTTGTTGGTTCATGATGCTGATCACTTACCAAGGCTCAAGTATGAATTTGGCCGATGTTCACAAATTCATCTTGCATATACATGACATGTTTGATTTCAAGCATTTTTTTCAAATTCAAAGCAATCTTTGTATGTACAATCGAAGAAATTGCCACAGACCCACTTTTCGCTCTTATCACCATTACAATACGGGCGAAAAGTGGGTCTGCGGATTTTTCCTCGATAGTACAACTGACCACACGTTATGGTATATATTTCCAATCTCATTTACGCAAACGTAGGAAAAACTGACGTGGTATTTATAATATCGATACCTGTTGGCGACTGTTCATGAAATATTCATGAAAAAACTTTTGTGAAACTAATCGTAACATTATTATTTACTTGTTTTTAGGATTCCGTACCTTAAAATGAAAAAACTGAACCCGTTTATAGAATTTTTTGTCCATTTGTTCGTCTGTCTGTCCGTCTGTAAGACAAGACCCTTTTGCTCGGGCCCCGTGTGAAATATCAAGTTGAAACTAATACTTTCTACAGAAGCCTTTATGGTGCTGTATTAAATCCGGTAAGTAATTGCCCTTTACATGATCAATTTCATTAAAATTTTTCATGAAAACCTATAGGGCACATCCAGTTGACTTAGAAGCATGAAATTTCGTTTACAGGTAGGTCTTGTAGCACATGTATAGGGAAATATCTGAAAGTTACTTATAAGTACTTAATTATTTAAGAAATTATTAAAGACCAACTTAATTAGACCCTTTAGATACATAGTGTCGAGTAGATCGTAAGTGTCTAGTTAAGTTGGCCGTTTAAAACTGCAAATGGAATATGGGGCCTCCACAATGCTAAACATACATTTTGCATTGGATTCAGTTCCATGAAGGTAGATAGTAAAAATTTGAAAATATATTGCGATATTTTGACTCAACCCAATTATTAATTACACTTTTTAAATAAACATACTTTCAATCTTCTTTTAATTATAATACTTTAAAAAAGCATGAATTTCACGAAAAAAGCGATTCAGTTTCCATATTTCAAAACATATTGAAACGAAACCAAGACATGCAGATACGTAATAGAAAAAAAAACATCTTTATTACATAAAGAAATTATAGTTAATGTCATAATGTAGCCGCGATTACAAAATAACTGAAGTTTTGCGTGCGCGGCATCTGATTAGAGCAAGATAGACAGTTAAAAAACAAAATCGTTAGAGCAGGACTGAATTTTAGCGTTGTGCAGCCCCTTAAACGATATATACGGAACCCTCAAGGGCCCCGAGTCCTACTCGCACTTGACCGGTTTTTTCAAGTATTTTTCATTAATAACTAGTGAATAACTAGTAGCATTGATTGTGTGGATCTGTTTCCAGATCACGAGGGAATTTCATAAAATCTCTTTTTAGCGGATATCTACGTCATACTATAGCAGTTCCCATACATCAGTTTGTAGCCACAAAAAAGGTGTAAAATTCTAAAGAAATCTAGATGGCGTTGCTAAATCGTCTAACAAACACGATGCTAAATAAGACCGATTGGTGACGCTAGTGGCACAGCGATGTCACGTAACATAAAAATAATTCCTACTTCGATTAAAGATGGCGCTGAAATATTCACTGTTAGTGTTGTCAACTTAGCGCCATCTGTTTTTCGAAGCAAAACTATTATAGCCACATGTTTACTTGGTAACCATGAAAGTTTACTTGCAGCCAATTAAACAAATTATGCTTATTTGCAACACTTGGTGACACCTAGTGTCGTAAGGGCGCGTAAAAAATTAGCTACGCCTTGATGTATGAGAGTTGTCGGTCTATACGTAGTAATACTTAGTCTATGGTCAGGTCAGGTCATACTATGAACCAGCAGTCCAAATTTCATACTCCTAGGTCTAGCCGTTTGGTCTGAGCGTTGATAGATCGGTTATTCAAGGTATTTATAGATATATAAGTTTAAATTTCGATAAATATAGGCGCGCTCCATATCCATTGTTATTCAATTG
This sequence comes from Ypsolopha sequella, assembly GCA_934047225.1. NCBI lineage: Eukaryota > Metazoa > Arthropoda > Insecta > Lepidoptera > Ypsolophidae > Ypsolopha > Ypsolopha sequella. Next base: position 21,833,982 of record OW204005.1, on the reverse strand, counting down.
TTATCCAAAATCGATAACTAAACGGGTTAATTAACAGTAAGTCGTATTTGAAAACGTATAATAGTCCTCTCAAATTTCAATTTCATGACATCCTTGACCTTGAACTAAGACATAATTAAGTTGCGCCCCTTGTCGATTGATTTTACATTTTATAAACTGAGGGGTCTTTCTGACTCCCACTGACATCCGGAGGGTTACGTGTCTTGAACAAAAACGATCCACGTCACATGTGCGTTCAATTTTAGCGTTAACAACCTTTATGTTACAGTTGAATATTGCTTGCTATCAGGGTATTCAAATCGCCAATTTAGCTTTATCACAAAACTCATTTGTAATGTCCTTGTAAAATATTCAAAACACTTTTCCTGACTAAATTGTTATTAAATTTAATTTGTAATTAAAATAAATAAAAAAAAATTATAGATCAAAAATCTTTAATATCCAATTTTATGTGGAATTACGTTTTCAGTGATTTAACTGATCTTTCCGTTTTTTTTTTCTTGATGATTGTGGTACTTGTGTCAAATCTGAAAAATTATAATGTAGTTCAACTTCTTAACTACTTACACAAATTTTAGTCGTTAAAAATATTTTGTTTTAATATGCTAAATTGTCCAAACGCGAGAGCAAACGCTCCGGAAAAAAAATCGTCACTTTTAGAACTTGCATATCTACTTCAATAAAGAAGATATTATTTTGATAAAATAGAATATTATTTTTGGAATCTATGGATCAATTAGAAAAGAGACAAAATTGGGATAAGCCCCCTTTAAAGCGATTACCATCGCCAAATTAGCAGCTCGATATTTGTCACTACGAATATCAACGGAAACGACATTGAAATAACGTTCATATCAGCGCGCAATGCATAGTGGCTGTTACGACGACGCTCGCTGCGTCCTTGATAGGGCGAAATAGGAGAAAATTATACTTTTCACATAGACGTGATTGTTCGATTGAATAATCATATGTTATGTTTATAGCTATCAAGTTTATCTATTTATCAAAGCATAAATGAATTCAATCGGCCAAGGCACTTAGGAGCAGAAGGAAATTTAAGCCAAAAAAACACCATTCAGTAAAAAAAAAAAATCATGTAGAAGTTTTGGTGGTATGAAAAAGAAAAATGTTGCATATGTTGTCTAAGAGTTGATTATTCATAATACATTTTTTCATTATTTTTGGTTTGACCATAAACGAGGAGTAGGCTTTATTTAGGAGGTACCCATTTGGCGATAGTAAGGCCCTTAAGGGCACAACTCGTACTCGGACTTCCCGGTATTTTTTTAAGGAACACCACAAATCTACAAACCACGTTTACAATTTCAAAAGTTTTCCGAAACATGGCGTCGGTATTTTCACAAATCATAACTGTAGGGTTTCAAAGGATGTTCGGTTTGTTTGCGCAAAGCCCGCGGGTTGGTTAGACCGCATCGCAGTTTTGGGTTAAACTTTAATCTAGGGTTAGGATTGGACGGTAACTCAACTTTATAAACTTTGTTGTGTAGTTAAATAATAAAACACCAATATTTTGGTCTATGTGTGTTTCACCTCGCCTTTTTCAAGCTATAACTTTTCCAGACACAATTAAAAATCAATTGTGTCTGAAAATGGTAGGCTGATCTTATTCTCATTGCGTCAAAATTATAAATCAGTTTTAAAAAATATCAATATTGAAAATACCGTCAATTATGTTCATAAATTAATGTGTAAAAGAAATGGAAAGCTTAAAGAACACTACCTCTCACAATCTGAATAGGTAAATATAATATACAACGTGTAACAGAAAGTTGTAACCACAATTGAAGAGCTTATTCAGTCAATGGTATAGAACAACTTTTACTATGGAACACAACCTGTACCTCGAAAAAAAAATGTAACTGTTTCATAGAAAAATGCAACACCGCTCGGCCGAAATGTATGGAAGGGAAGATTTTTTTTTTGAGATTTCAGGGTTGGCTCCATAGTAAAAGTTGTTCTATACCATTGACTGAATAAGCTCTTCAAATATGGTTACACCTTTCTGTTACACGTTGTATATTATATTCGCGAGTTCACAAAGGCCATACTAAGTATTAATCTTTAGTAATAGTTATAAGTTTAAAAATTGTGTATTTGTATCGCATATTATTGTATAATGTTGTCATTAATGTTACCTTCTCTATCGCATTAGGATGCATCCGGTAAAGATAGATGATAGGGGATTGTAAATAAATAAATAAATAAAAAAAAAATTGTGTAGTTTATTACACGCTATGTATATTTAATAGAAGTTTATGCTACTAGGGCGAAAAGGAATAAATTACGAGGACGATTTAAAACACGAGCGTAGCGAGTGTTTTAAACGTAGCCGAGTAATTTATTGCTTTTACGCCCGTGTATCATACTACGTTTTTCAATGCATAGTGTGAGGAAATGAAAACAAATATAATCTTGTGAACTTTAAATTGTAATTGGCTCAAAAGGATTGTATCCAGAGCCGTTAAACAGTGGAAAAAAAAGTATAACATCTATGGTACACAGGAAAGTCTGCAGGTTAGCCAACCATTGTAAATAAATTTAAAAAAATAATAATAATAAAGCCCTAGGGCAAAATAATCGACTTTCTGTTCGGTTTTGATGCATAAAAATGGCCCTTTACGAGCACTTGCATTGAAAAATATTTTTATATTTATTTAAACTTTATATTTAAATAAAATTTATTTAAAAATATTTATTTACGAGAAGTTGGTTAACCTGCAACCTTTCCTGTGTACAACAAATGTTATACTTTTTTTCCACTGTTTAACGGCTCTGGATACAGTCCTTTTGAGCAAATCATTAAGAGGGCTCCCCTAGCCAAATGCAGATTCTTGCTTCTTTTTAGCAACTTTAAGCTCGTTTGTGAAAAGAAATTAAAATAAATAAAAAATACAGCACTTATCTCCAATATCTTGCCTTGAAGTTCCACAATGAAATTATTTTTTTACGTTATTAATGTCTTACGACATCTGCTTTCAAAAGAATGACTGTAGTTGAAGATTGCATGCATCTACATCTCAAATTGACGTCATTTATTTTCGAACAATACACTAATGGTTAGATAATTTAATAACTTAAATAATACACAAAAAAAATTATTGAAAATACCATTTTTTTATTTTTCTTTCAAATAACTACATCAATTGGTACGAATTCTAGAGCAAAAGTTGTGCGCGAGAGCGGCCGGCAGTGTGCCGCTGGCTGTTCGACGTGGAATCCGTGTCGTTTGTGCTCGCGCCAGCCGCTCTGCACCATTGACCATTTCTTTTAGTAGGTATTATGAATGGTATATCGTTGTAGTGGGTAGTGAAGACGAGAAGATTTATGTTATGGAACAATTTTATAGACATATTATAAAGTGCGAAAAGACGCTTTGTTTTGTTTTTAATTTGTTTTTTTTAAGGACATATTGATAGTGAATTTTGTGTGCGAAAAGACGCTTTCGTTTTGTTTAGTTTAGTTTTTACCTAAGTAAATTCTGGTCAATTTTGTTTATCATAGTGGTAGATAGATACTGACTCATGACTGCACTACGAGTATTCCAGTAATAAAACCTGTGTTTGTGCAAAAATGCCGAAATACAAAACGGATAAGTTACATTAATTTTAATAAATTTAAGTTATCAGTTTTGCTTAAGTGAGATTTGGCAATGAAACAATGAAAATATGGCTCGTCTCTTATAAGAGTATATGTACAAAGGTACCTTCATTTTTTTTTCCAGAATAGCTCTTGTTATTGTCAATAATCTCACGAAATTTCAGTTACCGGAAATCAATAGTTTTCCCAAAAAAAAATGTTCAAGTTTCGTAAAATAACCTCAAAAATTGTCTTAAGGTGCAATTTTAATTGATTTTATGACTTGATTTTTTTTTTGTTTTGTTTCGGAACTGCTGTGAGTCAAGCATTAAAATTGACGTAATTTAATTTTTTTTTGTAGTATTTCGCTAAAAATTGGCTCAAAGGACTAGTATAAAACCAATGCAGGCATTTTGTTTTCTTTGTGATTTCATTCAAAGTTTATAAAGTTTATGCATGTCTTTTATTTAGCTTACCAAAAATAATAGGTTGCCTTTTTGTTGTATTGGTGCTGATTAGTGATTTAATAGAAAAAATAGGTCGAATCTGTTGCAAAACCAAATCAGAGCACCCCGAATCTATACAGTCTTGTGGGTACTACCCCTAGAGTGTATATAAAAAGCCGTAGGCGTGGAGGAAGGGCAGCCCTCGCCTGTAATTATTGTTGTACAGCATATTAATTATAATTATATTATATAATTATATAAGCTGCAATGAGCTGCTAAACTGTAAGTAAAAAAATTCTTTTTCATTTTGCAATTGCTTCGGCGTTGCGGAAAGTGCAGCTCCTTCGCCCTTGCGTAACAAAGCTACAAAGCTCACCTTCGCAGCTTCGGCTTGTTGGTTCAGCCTCAGCCGCTACGGCTCGCACGGGTGCCTATGCTTTGTTACGCAAGGGCGAAGGGGCTGCACTTTCCGCAACGCCGAAGCAATTGCAGAAGTCATTTTGGGTCTATAAAGTTGTAGAGACAAAAAAGTGAGGTTATGTTTTGTTTTTTTTTTTCAAGAAACTAGTTTCATTACCCCCCCTCCCACTATACGTATACTTAATATTCGAGTTATTTCATCCTACCTAAAATAACCTAGAATTTTTTTATTTTGAAAAAAAATTATAAAAAAAAACTATTGATTTCCGGTACCCCCCCCCCCTTGGGGGGAGGAATTATACCCCCCTTCCCCCTCCCCTCCCCCCCAAACTATATACATAGGTACATATACTTATATAAGAGTCCTTCCGAAAATATACCATATTAAATAAAATAAGTTTTAATAAAAATAGGTTACTAGATTATCTACCTGAAAATAGGTGAACATGATTAAGTCTAATATTTAATACTGCCGCCTCTGTCGCTTCAAATGCTTGTGTTGTACGACTGTAATGCCAGGCTACTGACCTAGACACTGACAGCGCGTCATTGTAGTTTTGCTGCGAACTTATAGATGTCGCTGTATCATTATTACGATGTTTTGTAGAGGTGTGGTGCGGTGCGGAGGTAGCGAACGCTCAAGGCCGTTGGCTCTCGGAGCCTTCTTAACATGCTAAATTGTAACAATGTAACTTTCAACTTAAATAATTAAATTGTTTTCTTTGATTATATTTGTTTTATTTCCTCACATTTGAAAAACGTAGTATGATACACGGGCGTAAGAGCAATAAATTATTCGGTTACGTTTAAAACACTCGCTACGTCCTCGTAATTTATTCCTTTTCGCCCTTGTAGCATAAACTACTATTATAGATTGTATTTATAGTAAGTATTGATATAAATTTTTATTTTGTTATTAAACTTGTACAATTCTTTGTATGTTCTTCTTCTCTGTGTACACGCGTATGATTACTTCGTTTATGTTACTTTTTCCTATTGTGATGGTTTTGCTGTCCGAAATCTCTGTTTAGAGATAAGCTCGCCAATGTGCATCTTTTTTCACTGTAATTTTGTTTATGTTTATATTTCCGTGTAACAATAAAGAATGGTCTTTAAAAAAACCGAAATTGCCTAGCATCAATTGACCTATAAACCAGTCTCGTTAGGCTATTAGACTATATCTCTGAAACTAAAATCGGATTTGACCGCCTCTGTGGCCGAGTGGTAGAGCCCTCGCCTACTAACCCAGAGTTCCTGGGATCAATCCCCGTACTTCTTCAGTAGCTGTTGGTCCATTTGTGCCCGAAGGCTGCGGTAGGGCTCATGCACCCATCACGCTTGGGTCGTTATAATCGTCAGCGAAAAGCGGGTGGGTGTACTAAGTGTGGACCGTGACTTGTATTTCACAGTTCACACTTGGGAACACCTCTGACGCACCCTCGGGGATTAATGCCGTGACGATCAATTTTAAGATTGATTTTTATTCAATTCAATTCAATTCAATTCAATTTATTTATTGCGATAAATTACAGTTTCATTGGTGTATATAAAAATACGCTTGACATTTCCAAGAAGCAATTGATGTCAATATAAATGAATAAAATGATGAAATGGTAAATTATACCGAGACTAAAATTGGATTCCGAGCCTAAAATAAAAGTCTAATAAAAATTCGAAATAGTATATTTCGTGACGAGTATAAAATGGCGGATTTTCTTACCCGAGGAATGAAGCTAGTCATTCCGAGGGTAAGAAAACCCATTTTTACTCGTTGCGAACGATACTTTTTCTACTACCTGATTTATGTATTTAATTTTTTCTTTTAAAATTTAATGCATTTTATGACTTTGCAAAGCGCGGCGCGGTTTTTACCTTTTGTTTTCAGGCTTCGGCCGGCGGCTTTTATTTGTGGCCAGTATCATTTGTGAAAAAAGAGTATTAGACGCGATATAATCGATTATGTCGTGAATCGGAACGCAGGGAATTTCGATTGTAAAGACAAACTAAGGACGTCAAAAAGAACCTAATTTAGCATGAAATGAAGACAAACGTCAAAAAGAACCTAATTTTGCAATAAATGAAATTTCAATACGATATTTCAAACTGACCTGATAATCATTCCGGAACGGGGCCCGGAAAGTTCGATTTTCAAAACAAATTTCGAGTATTAAATGGAACTTTTCCGGACAAACATACGCGTCGAATTGACAACCTTTAAAAAAATGCATGCATCTTACCTTATTCTCTATGTCGATACTCTCTTGAAACGCCAGACTTCTCATATGCTTCAAGTACGCTGTTGTGATGGGAACACTATAGTCAACTTCTTCTCCATAATGCATGCCGCCATCTGGTCTCCAAGGCCTCGGAAGCCTTCCAAAGCTACTCGAGTACTCCGAACTTGGTGGCAGCAACTTCTTTCTTGGAGGCGACCTCAACTTCGGCGGATCTTTAGAAGTCAAGTTCACGACATCTAGAGGATTGTACTTCTTTGCCTTTTTTACTTCAGTCTTTGGCTCTTTAACGTCTGCGTTCCTAGTACTTTCTCTATCTGGCTTCTCTATTATTTTATCATCTTCTACTTCTTTCTGCGTTAAGAGTGGGAGAGGAGAATAAGACTTGACGTCTTCTACATCTATAAGGCTGTTATCGTCAGCTTTATCGATTTCCGGATCGGTTTTGACTGGTTCTTCTTCTCTAAATGCTGGTTCGACAGGAGAACTTCTACTGAAGATTGGAGTTTGGACGAAGCCGTTGACCTTTTTGGGCGTCAGCTCAATATAAGTGGGTTCTTCTTCTTCAACAGGCTTTGGGCTTTCGACCTTCTTTAAAGGTTGCAACTCAGTGTACAGTTTTGGCTCAAAGAAGTTGGAGTGCGCTGCGTCGATTTCTGACTCCCAGTTTCTTGAATAGTCTTGTGGGCAGTGAGGTATGAAGGGGAGGTAGGGTGGATGCCTGGTTGGGGATGGGGAAGGGGTCGGTAAAGGGGGTGGGGAAGCGCTGCGCGGGCGTCGCGCGCACTCGGCACATCCGGTGAGGAAGCGAGTGACGGCCTCTCGCGGCAGGAAGGCGTATGTCTCGGTTATCTGTTGGCAAAAACATGGCTTTCAAGATTGGGGAAAATCTGGAAGTGCGAGGGAATCACAAAACATTGTATTTTGTGTTAGGGGTCTGAAATATTCGAGGTATTCGAATTAAAATTGGAAAACTGGTCTGTAGTATTCATTTTTATTTTACAGTACCTACAGAAAAGGACATGCGAATTTTTATGTTTCGAAAGAGTGCATTAACTTTATGTACCTAATACAAGATTATGTTGTGCATAATTTTAGGTCATGATACTACTAAAATTAGTTAAGTTAATTGTAAGGAAATAAAATGTTGGCTGTAACTTCTTCTATCACCTGCAGTAAGTTTTAATGAAATATGAAGTTTTCAAGTAATTTACTGAAACATTATTTTCTCCATACAAAAAATAATTCAATTTTTTTTTTCTCAGAAAGTAATGCATATTTCAGAAAAAATACTAGAGTAAAAGGTGTTTGTAAAGACATCAGCAGTCTACAAAAAAAAACAGTTCGATTCCTTGACCTTCAAGTAAATTCGTCCAAGTCTTTTAATTTTATTGCTTTTTGACTTTAATACCGTCATTGAAAAAAATCATTCATCGGAAAATATGTAAATAAATGGTGTTTATTTGTTTGTAAGGTATTTTTAGTTTTTTCATTTATTATCATTAGAGCCCACAATTTTATAACTGAAATATTTTTGGTTTTTTCTCATTAGTTTATGGGGCGACAAACCTTACAGGCCCGGGGCGCCAAATCTTAAAAAATACGGCACTGGCCAAATGCCAACTAATTACCCACGCTAAATTGTACGATACTTACCCTAAAAACCCTTCTAGGTATAAGGCTTACTACACATAAATAATTATTATTATTGAATTTAACTAAGAAAAGGGCCTCGCTGATGCGATTTTGCATGGACTTCGCCCACGTCTAGATAGTCCACCACGACATACGAGTAGATATGCAGATTGATGGCAAGCTATAAAACTCATCGATATATACTTCTTTCTAAATATGATATGCAACTCTCAGCCCACGAGTTTGACTCGCACTTAGGCGTTTTTTTTAGGTTTTAAAATTTTCATAAGTACCTTTATCAAATCAACCGAACTTGGTTTACCTTAAAATTATACGGATTTCACCTCAATTTATAAGTATGACTTCTAGGGCACTTTTTTCACAGTCAAAATTTTGTTTTTGTAAACCAACTCCTGTAGTTTATTTTTGAAAAAGTTGTTTTTTACAGACAAGTAGCGACATCTCTTGACATTTATGATAAACTATTTTCACAAGGAACGTGAAGTTTTACACTGAGGAAGAGAGATGGTATTTCGGCCCGGGTGTCGTATAGTCTCAAATTCAAAAGTTCGTTTTTCTACCACTAGATGTCACTATACATAGTTTTTGATCTACATATTCCCTGAATAAGTTGTTATTATTATTGTTTTTAATTTATAAGTATTGAATTAATAATAAATAAGATAGAAATAGAATTTACTCACAGTTCTATAAGTCCTTTTCTGTCCAGCGTGTTTTCCAGGCCTCCCTTCTAGCTCAACATGGACTGTGTAAATTATGTCGAAGAAGTTTTCCACTATTGCCACTTTTCTGTACACAGGCTCTTGTGTTGGTGCATTCTAAAACAAACAAAACAGAAAAATAAATCACGAACTTATCCTAAAACGCTTGTCTACGTAACGACAAATTATGTAGAAAAAAACGAATGAAAATAATTGTTTCAAAATTCACAAAGTGATTTTTTTTACTCGTTCGTTGTAACTATAATTAATAACGGTAATGGTATAATAATGAATAATGGTGTAATATTCAAACGACTACTAGACGCGAAGACAACGCTTTCAGTAGTGACATCTGTTTGCGAATATAAGAACTGATAACATTCCAGCCACATGGAGGCGTCAAAGCATTGTTTTGCTACTCGATGACAGATGGCGCCTCTTGCGTTTTAACAAAACTAATTCTGCTATAACTCTCCACAACTAGATAGCAACACCTTGTATTCAAATTATTGTTTGAACAAGCACAAGGTCCAAGAAGGCTAAAATAAAAGTAAAGCAGTTTGTAAAAACAAAATAATAATTTCTGCTCCTTTGGGCAACAACAAAATATTCCTCAAATTTGCCTAAGATATGAAAGTATCAATCAGTCAAAGTTACGTGGTCGTGGTAGGTTGTTTGTGGGCGGCTAATGAGGGGCATAAATTACAACTGGTGGACAACAATTACCCGAGAGACGGGCCGGGCCGTTGTTGTTGAGTAATTAGGCGGACCAAACTAATCCCGTTTCATGCTGCCCTGTTCCGCGGTGCAGAATTAAAACTACTATTGTCAAACACATTTATTTGCAATTTGTAAACAAACAGTTAAAACAGAAAACTTCGGCACGATTCTGATGGATTCTTTTAGTGCTGTCAAAACTAAAATTATTCTAAGGCAATTTAGCTTCTGTTCCCAACGTTTAAAAACTATTTTGCAATGAGAAAAAACGTAGTTTTGACAGCACTGAAACTAGAATCAAAGCCTCTTTATTGTGTACCTGTCAAAATACATAATTATTATTATAAGATAGCTTTGATTGATATAGCCTAATTCATACTGGAGACTCACGGTAAGTTGTCATGTCACTGTCAGGACCAAGGTTCAATGAACCTTTAGCAAAATACAAAAATTATTATTTGTGCCCCTATACCTGCACTGAGAGAGTGAGACCCACTAAGTCAATCAATAATAGTAGTTTATGCTACAAGGGCGAAAAGGAATAAATTACGATTAAACGTAACCGAGTAATTTATTGCTCTTACGCCCATGTATCATACTACGTTTTTCAATGCATAGTGTGAGGAAATAAAAAAATATATAATCTAGTGAACTTTACAATTATGATTGGCTCAAAAGGACTGTATCCAGAGCCGTTAAACAGTGGGAAAAAAATATAACATTTATGGTACACAGGAAAGGTTGCAGGTTAGCCAACTTCTCGTAAATAAATTAAAAAATAATAATAATATAATAAAGCCATAGGGCAAAATTTAGGACTTTCTGTTCGGTTTTGATGCATAAAAGTGGGCCTTTACGAGCACTTACATTGAAAATACTTTTTGGGACGAATTTATACAGAATTATATTTCGATAGGACGAATATGCACCGACCCTTGCATGTTTTATCGTTTCTTTCTTAGGTTTACCTCTTAGAACTTTCTTTTTTTTAAATAATTTTAAATAAACTAATAATCTTCAAAATTAAATACAACGTGTAACAAAAAGGTGTAACCATATTTGAAGAGCTTATTCAGTCAATGGTACAGAACAACTTTTTCTATGGAACAAATTCTGTATCTCGAAAAAAAAATAACCGTTTCATAGAAAAATGTAATGCCGCTCGGCCGAAATGTATGGAAGGACAGATTTTTATTTTGAGATTTCACGGTTGGCTCCATAGTAAAAGTTGTTCTATACCATTGACTGAATAAGCTCTTCAAATATGGTTACACCTTTCTGTTACACGTTGTATAGAGCTTTTCTTATATGACTTGCAATTTTTTCGTGCAAAGCGTATAGTTTTTATTTTGTTACGTTACCTTCTTTTTTTTCTAACCGTTCTAAAACCCGTCCTTTTGTCCCAAAGTACATAACGTTATAAATTATCGTTAGATTTTCGCGTGGGTACTACCACGTGTAGTACATACATCTGGGCCGGATATTGAAAGCTCGTTCTATTGACTAATGGGTTGATTACACATAACGAGTACAGTGACGAGACAGTGCCCTCGGCCGAGTCAGAGAATACAAAGTATGCTGAGTGCTCGGTAGTCGGTTCGTATGAGTGCTTGGCTGAGCAGAGTCGCTAGAGAGAGAAACTTCACTCGTACCATAGACAAAATACCCCAACCGACTCGCTATCCTGATCGGCGCGCATCAACACAGACTAGGCAGTCATAGTACTCCCAAAGTAATAATGCGCATACAAATCTATAGCCGAGTGACCGGACGTACCACGTGACCGTATTGATTATATGGAAAGTGTATGGAAATACGAACTTTGCCGAAGAGTGGCGAAGATTTTTATGCGCATTATCACTTTGTCCACGGTGCGGTAATCCATTTCGGTATTTGACGGACCGATAAACTGCGCATGTATTTAGTTCTAAAATACAGTTCTAAGTCCGTCAAATACCGGATGGAATAGAATAACGGACCGTGGACAAACGCTCTTACTCGCCACTCATTCTCCAGGGGTGTGTATGCGCATTTAGTATCTTTTCATATTTCATTATATTTAATTCAAAAATAGCCAATATGAATAAATGTAATTTGGATACAACTTTAAATAGAGTATTTGTTATACCATTTTCATTTTACATTTCCATTTTCTTTTTTCCATATTTTTCTGTCCAAAAAAGCATATTTTCTTCGTCTATTAATTCCTGGTTAGAAAACCCTTTTTAGTCCGTCACTGCAAACTCGCCCGCCCAACCACCCAACCATCACGGCCGACTCGGCCGAGTACCGTTTTACTGTCTCGCCACTGTACAATCGTTACGTGTAATCAGCCCATTATTATATAATGAAACATGGCCCCATAGCACAGTGTTTGATCGCGCGCGACGCGGCTTAGTTGAATCACAGGTGCGAGGAGCGTGACACGATGTTTTTGCGAATAAACAGTATGTCACGCTCCTCGCACCTGTGATTCATTAAACATTTGACAGTTGAGAATACATAACATGTCGCCACCAAAGATTTCAAAAGATTAGATGAGCCCTGGCACCTAAAATCTATTGCATTGTTTTTGAATGTGTGCGTTAACATAATGCCGACGCGCGCATACTTATGAGTGCGCAATCTGTCTACCTACAGTCAGCAAACTGATCAGACTACTAAAGTTGTTAAAATGATTAACTTTAAGTGCACTTAAGGCGTCCAACTATCACTGTGTTCAGTAGCCTAAGCATGAAAACATCTCCGTATAGTTGCGTTAAAACTAAACTTAGGTTGCCATACGTAGCTGTTAGTTCCGCTACTGTCCGCTTGGAGCGGTATCCCAGATTCCATACGATTTTGATGTAGTTTGAAACGCAACTATACGGAGATGTTTTCATGCTTAGGCTACAGATGAGCACTGATTCCAAACGTGTGATCGTCACCCATTTAAAGGTGGAAACATTTTGGTGCTGTCATACTACGGTAAGGGCTTATCTTTACTTTTGAAATCTTTGGTCGCCACTACAACCCCTGAGAAGGGATGACAGAGGTGTTTACGAATAAAGACTGTAACTGTAACAGCCAACAATCGTCAACACATAATTTATACTTCCAATTGTCGACACTAGATGAAACATAGCCAGCATCATGATTTTCAACACAAACACTTGTATGATATGTTTCATAAATTTATGTATTTGTTTCACACTTCCCAACCGGTTTCGGAAACTAATCCTACTTCAGGGGATAACACAAATTATTTAATATACGAGCTATAAACAACGAACGTGTCGCCTTGGTCCGGACCACTTATCGAGTCTTCAGTATGAATATGGCTATATATATCATGTAAAGTCACCTTTTGTGAAGCATAGCTAACAAAATATTCCTGTCCGTCAGCCGTTAAAAAGTTCTCGTCCTAAACTTGAAGAAATTATCGATGAGCAAATAGCTTTAGACAAGACTGTAAGCGGTGCAACAAGTGGCGCGAAATCTTCCAAACTTGCAACTACACTGCACTGCATTTTACACTTTATACCGAAGGGAAGTAAGAACACATTCGCGTATGTGCGATCGGGGAGGGTTTACGATGTACAAATGTTCTCAGTACTTCAGGAAAGTGTCCTCAAAACGTATACATGATAGCTTGACGATGCCGAAATTATAACTTAATTTTGCCATCTGTTTGCAGCTTAACTCGAAAACTACTGAGCTATGGGGTCGTCCATTAATCACGTGAGGCTCGAAAGGGGGGAGGGGGTTCGGAAAAAATCACCAAATATCACTAGGGAGGAGGGGAGGTGTAGTGAGACATCATGTGTATTTATTTTTTCTTTGAACGCGCAATTTTTTAACCAAAAAACGGTGCGTGACCTTAACTCGCCGTTACTAAGCAATTATAGATTATATTTATAGATATATTTAAAGATATATATTCTGAATTTTTTAATATACATTGTACCAAAAAAATACACGTGATTTTGAGTAGGGGGGGAGGGGTAGTCTAAAACCTCACCACGTATCACCATGGGGGAGGGGGGGGGGGGGGGGGGGTTAAAAAGTTGCTAAAAAACATCACGTGATTAATGGACGGCGCCCCTATGAGCTGAGGTTATAGTTGCAGAGTACCAGGGCATCATGGCCCAGAAATACTCTCTGTGACAGAGATGGTAGAGCGCACACCTGCCAATCTAGAGGTCGTAGGTTCACTCCCTACAGTGCACAGGAAAGCTTCTCCTCAAAACAGTTTTTGAATAGCAAATATTGGCTAAAAAAAGAAATTTTGAAATGAAATTAAATATATTTATTTATGTAATATAGGCATAGTATACACTTATTACAGGTCGGTTTTCATGTAATATAAGTAATTAAATAATATATGTGTATAAGTATTAGTTTTATGTAATGAATAATAATATGGGGAAATACACAGGGAAGTAATGACGGTTGGGTTTACTCAAATTTAATTTAAAAAAATACACTTGAAAAAAATTAGGAATAAGGAATAAATTATATTATAAATATATGCAATACATATAATAAATATATGCCTAACTCCGTCCATTGGATTAGTCTTGCTAAGAGGAAAGGCAAGAAACTTAGCAAAGATCATCAATATTTTATCAATTCAAAATCAAATTTTATCAATAGCATGCTAGCCGTAAAAGCTCTTTATAATGCCTTAGTACGCAGTAATTTAGAAAGTAGTGCAATTATCTGGAATCCCCATGAGACTAAATATAGTCACATGGTGGAAAAGATTCAAAACAAGTTTGTTCGCTGGCTGTATTTAAAAAATTATGGTGTTTATCCATACTATCCACTTATGTATCCAACCCTATTTGCTATAGGTATGGTTGGATATAATAAGTTGGAAGTGAGGAGAGACCTGGCGCTACTAATTTATCTTTTTAAAGTTTTGCGAGGTATATTGTTCAATCCGCGGTTGCTAGCGTCCTTGAAGCTGTTTGTGCCGGATAACTATCTTCGCGCGAGAAATCATAAGTTGTTTTGCGTGCAGCATGCGCGCACTAATGTTCTTAAAGAGTCACCTGTTGTAAAGGCACTCCATCTTTTCAACTGAATCGACAACCTTACGGATACCGATTTGTTTAGTTGTTCTTTGACGGAGTTCGCAAAAACTGCTTTAAATATAATTTGTTACCAATCGCATTAGGTTAGCCTGTAAAGATTGTGTAGTATAAATGTAAATAATAAATAAATAATAAATAAAAAATCTCTTTTTTTTAACCAATTAAACACAAGATTTTAAGTATAGGTATAGTGTGAACCGTGTAAAGTATTACAGCAATTTACAAAAGCGAAATCATTCCCGTCCGACACAACCTAAATTACATTTTAAACACAGGCCAGCGACGGGCTAACGACGGCCGAGTGTCTCCCCAGCCTTATTAACCCAGAAATCTGTCAGCGGTCTGGGGTCCCTGTGACCGGTCATTTGTACACGCGTGAGGGTTACATGTGGGCTACTCCTCTCTGATCTACGTAATTAGTTTGTTTTAATTTTTATCAAAATCATAATCTAGGGTCAAAATATCACAAAGTAAACAAAAAATTAACTTTTATTTGTTAATTAATCCCTTAAGGGGCTATACCGTGAAAATTGACACTTTTTGAAGTTATTTATCTGCTCTTTTAATGAATTTCCAAGTAAAATAAATTAGTGTAACAATTTTGGGACCTTTTACTAGATTTTGGTCTATCAGAAACGCGATAGGAGGAATTTCGTACGATAGAAATAATTATTGAAATCGGGTCTAAATTTACACTTTTTTTGATATTCTGACAAATTAGGATAGCATACAGACTTGAAAAATATTTATTTAGATGGGTTTTAACTACACCTAAATTACTGGTTATGGAATTTTTTGTAACTATTTTAGTTAATTTTGCATTAATTTAAAACCGACTTTTTGACAATTTTCCCCGATTCCGTCCCTTTCGCACTGCGGGTCTTTCTGCCTGGAGCAACGGGGACCTTTGCTAGCACGGTATATCACCTTAAGGTGGGCCATACCACTCAGCTGCCACATTCTAGGGTCGAAATATCACAAAGTAACCAAAAAATTAACTTTTATTTGTTAATAATAATAAATCCCTTAAGGTGGGCCATACCGCTCAGCTGTCTTATAAATGCTTTAGGTGTCTCTTTTCTTTGCACACATGTTTATATATGTTTTCCGCCCCCCCACACCGTACTCCGACCCATCTTCCATCAAGAGGTGCCAAATGGCGAGATATTCAAAAAACGCCGAATTTGTGAAATTAATTTGTGAAAAACTCATCGTTCTCATTCCAAAATAATAAATAAAAACACTTTGAAATCTCGAGATTTCTGCGCGGCCCGCTTCCACTGAGCATGACAGACAAGTGCAAAGTGAAAGCGTCGGAGCAAGACCAATTTATCCGGATACCCTCGCCTTAAATAGGTAAATATTTCAATTTCTTTATATAAATAAAAGTTTGTACATTGCCATTAAGGCGATATGTAAAAGTTTTTGCGTCCCTGTTACTCCATATGCGAAAAAATCCTCAGTGCAAGAGGGACGGATTCGTGGAAAAATAGCAAAAAGTCGGTTTTTTATTAATATAAAATGTACTAAAGTTGTTATCAAAATGTTGTTTCACCAGGTCCTAGACACTGTTAAAACCCATTTAATAAAATATAATCGCAATCCATATGTCATTCCAAATAATTGTTAAACATTTCAGACCTCATTTCCATAAATATTTTTATCGAGCCGAATTTCTCCAATCTAGTTTGTTTCTAATGTGATGTCGTAAATAAACACATTTTTTGCGCTTACATTGCAAACGCTGGCTGAACCCTACGAGATAGATTAAAATAATGTACAACAGTATTGTACACCTTAAAAAGGTCTACAAAAAAGTTGACGATGGTACCTATATGTCTATCTCTTAAGAGGCTATGCGAATTTTATTTTTGTCACCGTCACTCCAAGCGAAAAATTGCGCAGTGCGAGAGGGGCGGATTCAGAGCGAAATCGAAAAATGTTAGTTTTATAATTTTTATAAAAAAACTAAAATAGCTAGCAAAATTTCAAATATCAAATCTCTAGATATTGTTGAAACACACCTAATAAAATATGTTTGAGTTCTGTATATGGTTCCTAATCGTCAAACGAGGAGAAAAAGTGTGTTTGAAGACCTCATTTCAACAATTATTTCTATCAAGTAAAATTTATCCAAACATGTTTTCCAATTTCAAAACCCTAGATTATATAATCAAAATGCATATACCAGAAACTGATTATAATTTTCCGTGTATTTCATGAAATACACAGAAAAGAAACACCCGTATTTTTTTCGCATATCGCCTTAAGGATAATCCACAATAACCATTACGGCTTATTTACCAAACGATTTTAAGCAATACAACATTACAATTCTTATCCAATTAAGTACCTTAAATACATTACAAAAGCTGTGAACGTTGTATATAAAGACATTCTGTAGTATATTGAGTATCAGCATTGCACCCGTGCGAAGCCGGGGCGGGTCGCTAGTTTACAATAAACCCAACCCTCGAACCGCAAAAAAAAATTCAGCTGTTCCATAGAAAAGTAACCCGACCCTAAAGATATACGGTGTTACTACAAAACAGTGTTTAACTTTAGACAGTGTTTAAATCTGTCGTTGTCACCTTTTTTTTCATATTGTAAAAGAGTGACAGCAACAGATTTACCGATACGGTCTTACCACAAAAGTGTGTTTAACTTTAGACAGTGTTTAAATCTGTTGCTGTCACTCTTTTACAATATGAAAAAAAAGGCGACAACAACAGATTTAAACACTGTCTAAAGTTAAACATCGTTTTGTAGTAACACAGATAATGTTAATTTGTATCTCCTTGCGATGGATAAATCGCCAAGTACTCAAATATAGAAATTTATTTCTACCACAATTCCAACAAACTTAGTTTCCCCTCTACCCCGATCGTCCAGATCATCGGAATAGTTTCATTCGTCGGGAAGTATCCGGACCGAGACCGGGCTGGGTGAAACCGGATGAGGGGGAAGCACCGAGGGGTATATCCGGTCTGCTCAATGATAACCTTGCTCCGACACACCAGAGTTTTCCGGATATTCGTACGTACGTATCGGGAAAACTGTTAAGAATTACTTGAAAGTACAACGTGTTTTGTTTAATAAAATGAGCTACACAAAACATTGTGTAGATATATCCGTCAAAGATCGAAGGTGACCGCACGGAGAAAAAATATTTTAACAATACTACCAGTTGGTTTTGTAAAAAATACCTGGTTAACAAAAACAGAATTATGTTATGTTAACTTGAATTATTGTATACATTAGATTGTACAAGTAAACTGAACAATAAATATAGACGTCACATACTGGTTGTAATGATGACCAGGGGCTCTACCGCGCAATTCTCATTTGTATCAACTTCAAGCAAATGCATGCGAAATTCAACGCGTGCAAAAGAGATGGCATGTTAGGCGGGCGTCGTCGCACGCACGTCAAGTTTCAATCTCAAGTTGATGTTGATGAAAATGAGAATTACGCGGTAGACCCACTGCTCAGAAAATGAAACCACATGTAGGGAATACCTCTACAAAGCCATAAAAAAAACAATTTCGAGAAAATATTTCTGTTTACAGAAATTTGTTTTCTCGAACAAAATAAATCGTGTTCCAAGTGTGCACCTTCCCTTCTAGTATTACTACATGTCAGTAACCTGCACGAAGCGGCAACATCGCATTTTTTAAGCCTGTTAATAAAACGTGGTTAGTACGTTGCACTTGTGAGCGAAACTAAATTAATTATTAATTTGTAGATGTATTAATAGGAATGTCGAAATGAAATTTAGTACAAAGAACCCTCATAACATCCGCTATACGTGGTTTCATAGTGTTTTCTGTTTAAATGAACTATATTCAGGTTAACGGAACCAGAATATTTTCTCGGTGCGACATAGCCTGCCGAATCAGTAAGTTAAAGTGGCAGTGGACTGGCTAAATTTCTTGCCGACGTGATGACTGTTGGTGTCGTAAGGCATTGGAATGGAGACCACGTACAGCAAAGCGTAGCGTAGGCCGCCCTCGTGCCTGCTGGACTGACGATCTGAAGGACGTTGCGGGTGGCGGCTGGATGAGGATGACTGAGGACCGCCAAGAGTGGCGTAATATTGGGGAGGCCTATGTCCAGCAGTGGACGAATACGGGCTGATGAGGCAAAAACTACAGTTTTTAGAATTTTTATCCGTCTTTTTGTATGTCTGTCTGTAACAGAATGTTTATAAATATATTATATTTAACTTTTACTAGCTTTGCATTAGTAGTGTTATTAAAACAATTTAAAAAAATTTTAACTCGATATATTTCGGCCCTCGGTATGGGGCCGTCATCAGTCGAAATGATGACGGCCCATACCGAGGGCCGAAATATATCGAGTTAAATTTTTTTTTAATTGTTTTAATAACACTACTAATGTAACAGAATGTGTAACAGAAAGGTGTAACCATATTTGAAGAGCTTATTCAGTCAATGGTATAGAACAACTTTTACTATGGAGCGAGCCCTGTACATAAAAAAAAATGTACTGTCTCATAGAAAAATGCAATGCCGCTCGGCTGAAATGTATGGAAGGGCAGATTTTTTTTTCGAGATTTCAGAGTTGGCTCCATAGTAAAAGTTGTTCTATACCATTGACTGAATAAGCTCTTCAAATATGGTTACACCTTTCTGTTACACGTTGTATAGGTATGTTCCGTTTTAACTTGTGGTTTTCTTTATTACCATTGTAGTGACCCTGGTCAACATATGACTTTTTAGGGTTCCGTAGTCAACAACAAGGAACCCTTATAAATTCGCCATGTCCGTCTGTCTGTCCGGGGCCCTGACAGCGAAACGGTTGTATTTGGAGACCTGAAAAAATCACGGGAGTAGTATACATAACGAAATTAAAAGGAAAACTATCACAGCTAAGAAGGCTTTACAAGTTAACAAGTACAGATCGCGCCAAACTTTTAGTCCCCTTTAAACACGGGGCGATTCGCATCAGCATGAACAAAATGTATGGGCCGTTCTTGGGAAGAGCAACTTCCGAGCGTTCTAGAAGTTTGGCGCGATCTGTATTAGTCGACAAACTTATAAAATGTACTTGGAGAAGAAATCCGCATATTGTGCAGGGCAACTACGGAACCCTACACTGCGCGTGGCCCGAAACGCACTTGGAAGGGTTTTTGATTCATCTCACGCGCCCAAAAATCACAGTGAGCTTGTATCGGCAGCCATTATTCGTTAAATGGACGGACCGGATATTGTAGTTCCCCTGTGATTAATCAGCTCCGAGTCGAATGTAAATGAGTTGTTTTTTTTACGCACACCAAAACCGGCCAAGTGCGAGTCGGACTCGTGCACAAAGGGTTCCGTACCACCACACAATACGGGTACGGAACTCTTAAAACATGGTTAATAATTCCACTTGCAGTTATGAAGACCAACTTAACTTAACACTTGCGGTCTATTAAACTCTATATAAAACGTATATATAAAGGTTCTAATTAAGTTGGTATATAGGGACTTCCAAAATAATTATATATTTGTATTTTTAGGACTTTTTCCTATGCGTGTGCTATCTGACGCTTTGCCCTGACACTTACGATCTATTAAACTTTATATTAGTTTTAGTGCTGTCAAAACTTGAATTATTCCAAAGTAATTTAGCTTCTAAGTCTAACACTTAAGGTGATATATCGTCCGTGCAGAGGTCCCCGTTACTCCAGGTGGAAAGATCCGTCGTGCGAGAGGGACGTTATCCGGGAAAATTTACAAAAGGTCGGTTTTAAATTAATAAAATAATAACTAAAATAGCTATGAAAATTTCCATAACCAGTAATTTAGATATTATTGAAACCCATCTAAATAAATATTTTTGAAGTCTGTATGCTATCCCGATTTGTCAGAATATCAAAGAAAGTGTAAATTTAGACCTCATTTCAGTAATTATTTATATCGAGTGAAATTCCTCCAATCGCGTTGCTGATAGCCCATAATCTAGAAAAAAGTCCCAAAATTTTTATACTAATTTATTCAACTTGGGACTTCTTTTGAACAGCAGATAAATAACATCAAAATATGTCCATTCTGACGACATACCCCCTTAAGATTTTTTTTGCAATGAAGAAAATTTAGTTTTGACAGCACTAAAACTAAACTTAAAGCCTTCAGAGTCGGCTATAATAATATGTATTTTAAAAAATTATAAATAACTGTTAGTTTCCTAATGTAAAATACAAAATAAAATATCTTTCGGTGCAACATCTAAGTGAACTGCAAAGTAGGTATTTTACTTAGAGAACTCTAGTCACAGAATACATAAGCACCATGTACTCCTAGTCCTTTGCCAAGTGCAATACTGGCGGTACTGGTGCATTGCAGAGACAAAGGATATACTGAGTAACTAGTTATAATAATAATACGCAGTGGCTCAGTCGTTACGACGCCGGACGTTCGAATCCTGCCCATCGAGCAGGCACTCAACAACCCCGAGTCCATTAGAGAAAACCTACATTTTATGAACCTTGGCCCTGACTGCTTACCGAGGCTCCAGTATGAATTTGGCTGTGTCAAATTGAAAATCAAATAGTGTATTTTGTAAAGTAGGTATACATAATATACTTTTTACGAGTCAAATTATTATAATATATATAAATATGTTTATGCTATTATTATTATATGTTTATGCTATTGCTATTATTATTATTATGTTTATGCTATTATTTAAATATGTTTATGTTTATGCTACAAGGGCGCAAAGGAATAAATTACGAGGACGATTTAAAACACGAGCGTAGCGAGTGTTTTAAACGTAACCGAGTAATTTATTGCTTTTACGCCCGTGTATCATACTACATTTTTCAATGCATAGTGTGAGGAAATGAAAACAAATATAATCTTGTGAACTTTAAATTATGACTGGCTCAAAAGGATTGTATCCAGAGCCGTTAAACAGTGGAAAAAAAAGTATAACATCTATGGTACACAGGAAAAGCTGCAGGTTAGCCAACCATTGGAAACAAATTTAAAAAAATAATAATAATAAAGCCCTAGGGCAAAATAATCGACTTTCTGTTCGGTTTTGATGCATAAAAAGTGGGCCTTTACGAGCACATGCATTGAAAAATATTATAAAAGTATATAT
The DNA here is from genome assembly GCA_934047225.1 of Ypsolopha sequella. Taxonomy (NCBI): domain Eukaryota; kingdom Metazoa; phylum Arthropoda; class Insecta; order Lepidoptera; family Ypsolophidae; genus Ypsolopha; species Ypsolopha sequella. Next base: position 21,812,020 of record OW204005.1, on the reverse strand, counting down.
AATAAATGTACATGAACTAAATTAAAGGTTTATTTAATTTATGTAGCAATATATTTACGATTAAAATGATAGGTAAAATCTATATACAAGGTGAAATCCAATCAACCGCCCGAACCCATACCGGAGACCCGGCCAGGGACCAGGAACAAGGTTCAATGATCACCAACCGAGCAACCGGAGCCCCCAGCACGAATCCAGGCGGCCGACCAAATCCCATCCTATATACTACATACTAATAGGTTAAATATATTTATACATTAGAACAGTCTTGCTAAGAAGGGCAAGAAACTTAGCAAGATCATGTTTTTTTTTTAGAATATACAAGGTGACTTTTTGATCATCGTCCAAATTCATACTGACGGCTTGGTAAGTGATCAGTATCATGGATCAATAACAATTTTAGTAAAATTCGTAAAATTAAATTTCGACTCCTCTTAGTGATTCACTCGGGACTGGAAGTGAATTTCTATGGGAAGCCGAAATTTCATTTTAGGAATTTCACAAAAATTGTTATTGATCCAAGATACTGGTCACTTATCAAGCCTCCAGTATGAATTTTTAACGATGATCAAAAAGTCACCTTGTATAACATATATTTTTTAACAAATCAGTTTCATCCTAAATATACTATACAAACTACTTTAACTAAGGGATAAGAAAATACAAGACAACAGATAATTCGTGTCCGCCAATAGGTAAACGTAAAACGTAACCAAAGCAAATTGCACATCAATAAAGCGCCCCATATATTTTCCTCATAACTGAACAGAATACGGAGCGAGACTCACTCACTACAGAGATTAGGAGAGCATAAGCGTCAATGAGGTGGCAACTGGCGCGTTTGCCGCCCCCCAGCGCCCCCTTAGTCCCCCCTAATGTCTCCCCCCCCGGCGATGTGGCGTCAACATCGACACTTATCGCGTGCGTTCTAATTCAGTAATGAATGAATGACGATCGCGTCTATTGTATAAATTTTGTATTGCGTAAGGAAGAGGTATTTGTTTAGGCGGAAGGTTTAATAACACCCTGTAACAGTGTGAAACCTTGGAAAATGCAATATTAAGGAGTGACAAGTTGATTATTTTGATAAACATTGTTGAGACTTTTTTTTTTGTTCATTAACCACAAACAAACCATTTGTTTGGATTACCTATATTTTAAATATTGCAATATGTCTACTACTAAACGCGCTCTAACGCCACGGCCACAGCTTCAGGCTTCTGGCTGTGCTTCCAGGCGGTTTTTGCGACTGGCTTTGCCCTGCCATGACACCTGTCGGCGCTTTCCACCGCATCGGATGTATAGCGCGCTCGCTCGCTCAAAGCGCTCGACACTAGGGTAGTCCTGTGCGCCCGATCACTGTTTCAACCGCCCGCCTCCCCACATACCGCCGTCCCGATAGCACAAATCATTCGAAGCCGGACAAGACGCGCGAGCGGCGACCCATGGCCGCCTCTATACAACTTCATACATTTGTTCTCTCCGCCGGCGCCGTCGCAAGAAAAACCGCTTAGCGCGCCTCTCGAAGCCTGAAGCTGTGGCCGAGGGGTAATGGTCGTCGCACATACAGGATCAGCACCAGACCACCTCAAGGTACGCATTGAAATGTGAGCTTTAAATGGTGTGGAGGACGTGACAATTTTGTATTCATTGACGGCAAGTGGACGGCAGGCCGTCGGTCGTCGGCGCCAACACGGCGGCGTGTGCCCCACGAGTCATATACTTAGAAAATGTCACGTACGCAACACGATTTAAAGCTCACATTTCAATGCATACTTTGAGGTAGTCCGGTGCCGGGGCGTTATAATTTGCGACGGCTTTAATCCGGAGTTCGTGGGAATAGGCATGATGACTAAAAAATTCTAATTAGTTATATTATCAGTAAATATTGGACACATTTTTTTTCTTTTGTCAATTAAACAAAAAATTATAAAGATATAGCCCGCTAAAGTTCCGCGTGACTTCACGCCTAAGTACACTTTTTACCTAGGCGTGACGTCACCAGCCCCCACTTCCACACTTTGACGCGCTTTATCTGTGTAATTTTTTGTTTGATTGACAACAGAAAAAATTCAAGTCCAATATTTTTTGATAATCTAAATGATGTAGTAAATAGAATAATATTTTGTTTACCCTGTCATCTCCCCAATTCTTGGAATTATATTTGGTTCTATACAAGGTGAAATTAATGTATGTAGCCAAATTTACCCAGAAGACTCCTAGTAAGTGCTCAATATCAAGGTCATGAAAATGAAATGAAAATTTAAATATAATTTAAATATTTTCCCTGTAAATGCAAGCCGAGCTCAGAGTCAATTCACATAGCTTAATTTTTAAAAGTTTTTTTTTTCAGAGAATTTACGTCATTTTAATTTAAGACAGTTTATTTTGGTATAAAAATTAACTATTATTTTTTTATGATTTTTTAAAGAATTGTCCGATATGACGTCACTTGAGAATTTTAGACATTACACTGATTGTGATGTGTGATTGCTTATAAAAAAGAGGTATGTCTCTGTCTGTCTACTCATCTGTCATCCAGCTGTCAAATTAGTCGGAAGCAAATTATTATAAATTTATCTTGATAGCAAAGGACACATTTCTAAACAGCCATTTCTCAAGTGACGTCACACGAAGGCAGCTTTTTCGTAAAAATATCCGTCATCATAAGGTTTTTTAGACCACAAGTTCTAAAATACGGCTTATTAAACCTAAATCTCGAAATGGTTTTCGAATTAACACACCTTAACATAATTTACATACAATTTACAATAAGCTATTGGCTGCCAAGGTTCAATGTTAATGCGAATTACTATGGGAAGTCAACACTTGATTTAGGGAAATTAGCAAAAAGTGTTATCGATCCGTTTTACTGATCACTTACCAAGCCTCTAGCATGGATTTGGCTGCATAAATTAATCCATTCATCCATCCATCAGCCCGTCTTCGTCTACTGCTGGACATAGGCCTCCCTCATATTACGCCACTCTTGGCGGTCCTCAGTCATCCTCATCCAGCCGCCACCCGCAACGTCCTTCAGATCGTCAGTCCAGCGGGCACGAGGGCGGCCTACGCTGCGCTTTACTGTACGTGGTCTACATTCCAATGGCTTACGGCCCCAACGGTTATCACGTCGGCGACAAATATAGACAGTCCACTGCCACTTCAACTTACTGATTGGGCAGGCTATGTCGGTCACCTTCGATCTCTGACGGATATCTTCGTTTCGGATTTTTCGCATAAATTAATGTCACCATTATATACAAAATAATACAAATTAACAGAAGCTACCTACATAACGCTTCTAAAACATCACTTCAATCATTTGACACGGCGTGGCGGCGCGTTAACAATGTAGACAAGTCCTGCCAGTTACCCTGTACACCAGAAATCACTCCTAAACCGTTTCAATAAGGTTGTAAGTGCGTTAACAGGAGCGCAAACTTAAAGCTGTATTACTTAGCAAGCGTGTAATATTAAGCATGGTACACACGACCTTATAATCAGGTACCAGAGAGCTATAATGGACGGTAGATCAAAGGTATTTCGATTCCAATTTCGAGACGGGTTCCTTTCCTTAACGTTACTGTTTACGACATCTTTTGTATTGAAAACGAATTTTCTGTAACTATACGTAGAAATTGTAACGTAGATAAACGTAGATATCTTGGTTCCGTATCCAAAGGGTGCCAAACGGGATCGTATTACTAAGCCTCCGTTGTCTGCCCATCCATCCGTCTGTCTTTCCGAATGTCACAGGGTCCACAGCTTCAGATGTTATTAGGGTTGCCAGATGGTCGGGATTTGTCGGGATTGTCCCTATGTCGTGACCATATCGTAGAATTGACCATTTCATGATCTGGTTGGGCAGATCGTAAAGTATGAAATCAAAAAGCTTTCACCAAAACTAAAAAATAGGTGCGACGACGAGCGAAGCGAAGCGGAGCAAGGAGGAGCGTGTTAGGTTTACATGTAAGTACATTTGGAGAGCCGAGCGAAGCGGAGCAGAGCGAGGCGACCCTCCTAGTTTTAATAGAAATACGATATGGTCAACAAGATCATGAAATGGTCAATTCTACGATATGGCCACGACACCTACATTTCATATGATGTCCAGAGTCCTGACAGAATACAAATTGTCCCGACAAATAACAAATAACAACGGTCGGCGGGCAAAAAGTATTTTGTTGTAATTACTTTAATTTTAACCACAAAAAATTATTTTTTAATTCGTAATATTGATTTGACCTGACCATAATTCCAAAATCCCGACTTTTTGTATTTTTTTAGATATTTTGGTTTTCCCATCTGGCAACCCTAGATGTTATAGGTAGCTAGCTGAAATTTTCACAGAACACGTGTCAATGTGGCATCTATCAAGGCAAATAATTAATAAAATTAAAAAAAACTGCGCGTAGGAATCCCCGCTTTTCTTCTTTTCTACAACGTGTAACAGAAAGGTGTAACCATATTTGAAGCTTCGAAGAGCTTATTCAGTCAATGGTATAGAACAACTTTTACTATGGAACAAACCCTGTATCTCGAAAAATAATGTTACTGTTTCATAAAAAAATGCAATGCCGCTCGGCCGAAATGTATGGAAAGGCAGATTTTTTTTTGAGATTTCTGGTTTGGCACCATAGTAAAAGTTGTTCTATACCATTGACTGAATAAGCTCTTCAAATATGGTTACACCTTTCTGTTACACCTTGTATAATATAAACCATGACATATCACAGATCATTTGATTTTTTTTTATTGGAGTTATTTTTTGGGCAATTATTTCGCGCTTGAAAAGATAGATAAACAGTAAAATAAAATTTGATGTAAATCGAATACCGCCTCGGTCAGTTAACTGACTGGCCACTGATCGTCACAAATATGACCATCGCATCCGTGGTCCATCTGTAAACAGGGTGCATCTCATTTGTTGTATGGAATCCTGCCCTGGTTTTTAGAATAAGTACGAAAATTATTACAATATTATTGTAACATGAGGGTCGCGTTTGTGTAATTTAAAGGGACACCTGACGCTAGAACATCAACAACACCAGGTATTCAAGGGTTCATTGGAAGAAACTAGGTCTCTCCTCATATTGAAGAAAATATATTTGATTTATCGATCTTTTATCTAGGGGTTCCACCTATAAACTATGTTTTAAGATTTATACTTTTGTCAAAAAAAAAATGTTTTCCACCCACTTTTCTTTGGTTTTCAAACGTTTGTTTCAAAAACGCGGTAAAGAGATCAACTTAATTTTTTTTTATAAAATAGGCAATAAAAATATAAAGGGATGTTACCTAAATCCAATACTTTTTTCCCTACAAAATATTTCAGTATTAGCTAAAAACACACCAATTTGTTGTTTCGCTGTGTGATCACTAGTATTACGCGTCCAAGAACAAGAGGCCAAAGACCCAACATATAATCGCCTCTATGAATAGCAAATAAGGTATTTGCCATTAGATTTATTGTGCTAGACGGGTAATAAAAAAAGTTGCTAGGGTATGCCATGATTATGTATGTATGACAAAAGTATAAATCTTAAAACATTGTTTACAGGTGGAATACCTAGATAAAAGATCGATAAATCAAATATATTTTCTTCAATATGAGGAGAGACCTAGTTTCTTAAAATGAACCCCTGAAAACCTGGTGTTGTTGATGTTCTAGCGTCAGGTGTCCCGTTAACTGGTAGAGAATGCTAATTAGCATTAAGTTCGGTTTGTGCAATATACATATATATTTCTGTGCAATAAATAATTTACATACATACATGCATACAATTAATGTATCCGTCACCTAAGTAGAGTTCGGATCAGAAAGGAAAACCCCTCTGAAAATACTGAAACGCTCAGAGCGGAGGTAAAGTCATAAAATAAACAATCATGATCATGCGAACGGTGTCGAATTTATATTTATTGTTCACCGGACATAAACAATACTGATTGTGAAAGTACTTTGGAATTCCGCAAACCTAAGCAAAACTTATATCAACCATTAAAATCATGAAAATTATGGACACCGACAAAATACTATTGAACAATATTGAACAAAATGATGTTCAAATCTGAGCAATACATAGATTTTATTTTAGTTGAATGACCAGGGTATCATGCTGTATTAGGAGTTTGATTAGAGAGACATCTCTGCGGTGTAAACAAGACCCAACAAACCAGTGTTGCCAGACACACTGTAATTACAGTAGATCTACTGCAATTCAAGGCGATATGCGAAAAAAATATGGTTCCTATACGTCAAACGAGGAGAAAAAGTGTGTTTGAAGACCTCATTTCAACAATTATTTCTATCGAGGAAAATTTATCCAAACATGTTTTCCAATTTCAAAACCCTAGATTATATAGTCAAAATACATATACCAGAAACTGATTATAATTTTCCATGAATTTCATGAAATACACAGAAAAGAAACACCCGTATTTTTTTCGCATATCGCCAGTACGCATCGTCACGACATCAATCCCCGAGGAGGTGTCAGAAGTGTACCCAAGCGTGAACTGTGACATACAAGTCACAGACCACACTTGGTACACCCGTTTTTCACCGACGATTATTACGTCCCAAACGTAATGGGCGCCGTACTTCGGGCACAAAGTGTACCGCCGATACCAACTCCAGGGTTATAAAAGGAAGTCCTCTGTAACACGAACCTAAACTCGAATAAATCAAAGGTTTTTTTTTTTTTTTACTATTTATGCTATTAGCCTGTTGGCTGTGACTTGAAGTAATCCTTATTCTAAGGGCTGTGATACCTTTGCCTTGACACTAGAGGGACAGCTGTCAAGCTATCAACTTAAGGCGCTACGGAGAAAAAATTGACACGTTTAGAACTTGCATATCTACTTCAGTAAATAGTGTATTATTTTGATAAAATAGTATATTACTTTTGGAATCTTTTTGTAGGGATTTGTAAAACAGAAACGCGATTGAAGAAATTCGGCTCGATACAAATATTTATTGAAATGAGGTCTTTTTCGACACCAATTCTTCTGGTTTGACAATTTGGAATGAAATATGGACTGCAATTATATTTTATTAGATGGGTTTTAACAGTATCTAAGACGGTTAAACGAAATTTTGATAGCAACTTTAGTACGTTTTATATTAATAAAATACCGACTTTTTGCTGGTTTTCCACGAATCCGTCACTCTCGCACTGAGGATTTTTTCGCATATGGAGTAACAGGGACGCTAAAACTTTTATATATCGCCTTAATTTCTTTCCTTTCGAGGCGCCTCACCGTTATACGGTATTACTTGTATCACAAAATAGATACTACCAGAAGGCCGACTTTATAGAACGTGCGAAAACAGACGCACACATGCATAGACGCGTACGTATTCGTACGTATACAGATCTTCCTTCTGTGTCCTCTTTTAGATACAACTTGAAAAAATTTTACCTCTCATCTCTCTGAATGACTTACTGACTAAGCTACTGTTTGTCTGTATATATGTATCTGTGTATTTATGCATGTATTTGTATGTAGTATATTTTTATGTTTATGTTATAGGTTTAAAATAACTTTTACATATTGTTATGCACTGATTAAGTTAAATTTTCAAGATAAAATTTTTTTTATGTTTTCCCAAGGTTGACTGGAAGAAATTTATTTTAGGAATAAGTCCGCCCTTGCCTGTTCTTTGTGTGTATCTTGTCTTCTTATTTGTGTGCAATAAAGTGTTTATTCATTCATTCATTCATTCATTAATTATGATGATCTCGGCAGAATTTCGTATTGGCATTCGACCGACTTCGACCGAGATCGTCGTACGTACAGTACTCCCAAAGTAATGATGCGCATATAGCCGAGCGACCGGACGTACCACGTGACCGTATTCATTGTGTAAGTGTAAGGAAATACGAACTTTGCCGAACAGTGGCGAAGATTTGTATGCGCATTATCACTTTGGGAGCACTGTACGCGTCTTTGTGTGCGTGCGTCTGTTTTCGCTAGTTATGCGGAGTGAACCTTTTGTTAGTGGTTATTTTGTGCTTGTACTTTGAGCGACAGCAACCAGGTATATGGAATTTAATTTTTATTTTTTATTTTATTTTTATTCTGTAGTGTGAATGATTAGTCTGTAGTGCTGCCTTATTCCGCGAGGTCGGTACATGAATAGGTTTAGGTGAAATTTAATCAACCGGCCGTATTCATACTGGAGACTCGGTTAGTAATCAGGAACAATGTTTAATGACCGATCAGGTGAAATTCGAAAAAAAAATTTTTTTGCTCCTGTAGTGCCTGCACTAGGATTTGTTTTTGAATTAGTCCAGTGTAAATGGGAGCAAAAAACTTATATTTATGATTTCTAAAAAAAGGATCATTGAACCTTGTTCCTGATCACTAACCGAGTCTCCAGTATGAGTTCAGACGGTTGATTAAATTTCACCTTGTATATGAAATCGACAAAGGTGTCAATTTGGAACGGGGGGGTGGTATGCCGAGATCGAGCGATCACTTCACTTAAGGGGGGCACAATGCTAAACATCAGTTTTTTATTGGATTCAGTTCCGTAAATGTAGACGGTAAAAATTTGAAAAAAATATGGCGTGTTTTGTGACTCAAGGCAATTATTAATTACACTTTATAAATAAACATAGTTTCAATCTTCTATTAATTATATAACTTTTAAAAAATTATGAATTTCACGAAAAAAGCGATTCAGTTTTCATGTTACAAAACCGATTCAAACGAAACTAACACACCCAGATACTAAATGGAAAAAAATCATCTTTATTACATAAAGAAATTATGGTTAGAAAGTATGTCCTAATGGAGCCACAATTTCAAGATAACTGAAGTTTTGCGTGCACGGCATCTGATTAGAGAAGGATGAGTAAAAAAAACAAACGCGTTAGAGCAGGACTGAATTTTAGCATATTGCAGCCCCTTAAGGCGATATGTGAAAAAAAATACGGGTACGGTTTCTTTTCTGTGTATTTCATGAATGAAATGTTTATTTTTGTGGTAGATAGCTACGGACGGAGATAGACTTCCGGGTTTGGCCTCAGTTATATTCAGCTACACGATTTTATAAAACTGAAAATTATGCCAAAATTAAATGAAAAGTCCTCGACAAAATACGAGTAGATTGGATAGTAGCCTTATCGATAAAACCTCGCATCACTTTTATCGATAAAATCGATGCCTAAAGTCCCGGGGCGGTAACTGCGATAATAGAATTAGCACGACTCTAAAAGGGTTCTACTGTGATCGCAATTCACTTGGTTCCGTAGATAACGTTCGCTCACATAACGTTTATTACACCGGGCCGCTGCTTGCCTGGTACTTATGTGATCTCCGTTTTCCGGTTTAGGAGGTGGCTGCAGATTTTAGGGTTCGCAGGAATGGGAACCCTGTTTAGTATGTAGTACCATTAACTTTGGGGTAAAATATGAGATTGGTGTAAAGGGGAAGGTACAGACAGGAAAGGAGAGAAGTAACCAGGCCCAGCGCAAACACTTTGATCCTAAGACCCAAAACTACTTTGCTAACTACTTTGGTCTTTGGAGAAAGACCCCGTAACAAAAATGATCTAAAAAATACAATTTAGTAGAATCCAGCAGAATACCAGCGCTGTGGCTTCGGCTGTGGCATTAAGGCGTTACGGAAAAAAAATCGACACTTTAAGAACTTGCATATCTACTTCAGTAAATAATGTATTATTCTGATGAAATAGTATATTATTTTTGGATTATTTTTCTAGGGATACATAAAAACAGAAACGCGATTGGAGAAATTTGGCTCGATAGAAATATTTATTGAAATGAGGTCTTTTTCGAGACCAACTCTCCTGGTTTGACAATTTAGAATGACATATGGACTGCAATAATATTTTATTAGATGGGTTTTAGTTTTAACGGTATCTAGGACCTGGTTAAACGAAATTTTGATGGCAACTTTAGAATATTTTATATTAATAAAAAACCGACTTTTTGCTACTTTTCCACGAATCCATCCCTGTCGCACTGAGGGTTTTTTCGCATATAGAGTAACAGGGACGCTAAAACTTTTACATATCGCCTTAAGCGGAGCTGGACTCCTTTTTCATAACCACAAAATATGGTTATTTCGTTTGTAATATGTTTTCTTTTTTTGTTTTGTTTTCTGTGGTTTTTGAAATAAAGCTCTTTTCTTTCTTTCTAATCCCCCATTTCTTTTTTTTTTTTGAGGACAAAAAAGAATAAAAATAAATTTATACGCTACTTAATGAGCTCTAGATACCTCACATGCTAGGGTAAGAAAAAAAAAATCAGCTCCATTTTCACGTATGAGCCCCCCTGGAAAAATAATTTAATTACATTTTTAATTAAGGCGCTCTTATCCCAAAATCAGTAATTGACTTTGACAAATAGAACTTTCAAATATCATCTAAAACTTCCAAAAAAAAAAAATACGCAATATAGTTCGAACCTTTATCTAGGTCTTCCACGCATGTGTTACACGATCAGATAAACTTTGCTCGATAGAAATAATTCACGAACACAGCATGTAATAAGACCTTTCAAATTATGCCATTTCCATAATTCCACTCTTTTATTAACGAAACATATCTGGTAATATTGCTCTTTAAATTTTCTAGGTCGACCACGTAAATGGGTTTTAATAAACATATCCCTTATTTTTAAACAATTTAAAAACCGATAAAAACAACGAAAAAATACAAAAGTGTGGTTATTTTCTTTACTCCTTACACGTGGAGAAGAAGACACAGAGTCACTCGTCTGGGATAAGAGCGCCTTAAATAATAGGTTTTGGGTCAACATTTTACACAACATATTAAAATGTCAGGTCTCTATCTCATTCCTTCTAAGAGCTAGAGACCCGTGACATACGGACGGACAGACTGACAGACAGACGGACAGCGGAGTGACATTAATAGGGCTCCGTTTTGGGTACGGAACCCTAAAAAAATCGGCCAAGTGCAAGAGTCGCGCTCGCGCAAGAAGGGTTTCGTACCATTGTCTATAAAAACGGCAAAAAAAAACATGGCTGCTGTATTCCCATACAACCCCCCTTAAACATTTATTTTATTCTGTTCGGCAACAGAAATACATCATCTGTGAAAATTTCAACTGTCTAACTATCACGGTTCATGAGATACAGCCTGGTGACAGACGGACAGACAGACGGACAGCAGTGTCTTAGTAATAGGGTCCCGTTGGTTACCCTTTGGGTACGGAACCCTAAAAATACCCTTTTGAAATAAAACCACGTATCAGGACTGGCAGTGACACCGAAAAGGGGTACGTACATACAGACAGCCCCCTACAACTGTACCTCACACATCAATTACACAACTGTAAAACAACGGCTTTCCCGATCATAACACGTATTGAGGTGAGCCGTTTTTATATAAATCATGTAAAACAACGAATTAGATTATTGCATCTTTTATCCAATTTCTACCATTTGATTCATTTTGATTTCCTCAGCCGAAGCAAACTTACTTCAAGTTCACGGGCTAACGCAGAGCAAAACTAACGTGGAACCCTTTTGAATGTTTTTAATTTTATTTGAATTTGAATTTCGAATGTGTACAGTCGAACACACAACAACCTACATAGCAGTCCGTTCTTATAACACTGCTATTAGAGTTACAAAGGTAGCATAAATTCCATGCGACTGTACAATCAAACATGAAACTACCGATACTACAACATAAATAAGGTCACAATCATCTTAGACATGAACAGAGCCGTAGCAAGGGGGTGACAGGCGCGAGGCGGGGGGGCCCGAGGGGGAACGTGCGTGCGATTTAATTCCATCGCTTCTCGCGCCCGGGACGCCAGCTCCTTGAGAGAGCTAGGGATGTGCTTTGTAAGACTAATTAGACGAGGTTTATCGATAATTGCAAAGCTTTCGTTTTTTTTTTCATATTCCTTGGAGAGTTATCAATTAATGGACAGAAATATGCAAATACTGGCTGACTGACTGAAAGAAAAAGCTGGAATAAAAAGTCCGATTAAGATTTTAAAGACTGCTAGAGCTTTTTTTGATCTCGCTAGCTGTTTATGTAAGATCTTATTATATTACGTGCTCTATAGATTTATGCTACAAGTGAAATAAGTAACAAAGCGTCATAGAAGTACAAATACAAAAACATACTCAGCTCAAGCAACATGAAATGAAAAGTAGTATTTCAGCCCGTTATCAGTCGCATAAAATGGCGCAATAAGAAATCACGAATATAAAATTCACCGATAAAATCCCAGTGCCAGCTCCACGTCGTCCCAGCCGGTGAGAGACGGTCGCCAACGCGACGCTGCTCCTCGTAAAATTGCGAGACCTCAGGTGATTCCGTCGGCAGCTGTATAGTATACTGAGTACACTGTTTATACCCACTTCTGTACGTAGCTACAGAGGGTTCTGCCTCCCTGGTCCTCGAGAATAATATTTAAAGGTTTTGTAATAAAAAAGAAAATATTTTTAGGAAACTACAGTCTTTATAAAGATTGTAGCCATTTTCCAAAACTGAATAACGTTATAGTAGATTATTACATCGGCCGAAAAGTTATTTGTAGTTTTCTAGCTATTACAGTTTTGAGCCTGAAGCCTCGATTTTGCAACACTTTGCAAAAGAAAAATCGTTTCATAGGAATACTGTAATGGATTTCCACACAATTTTATTGCTATGGGAAATAAAGTGACGTTTTATACACATCATTTAGGTTTATAATGATTACTACCAATATGTTAAGTGGGTGTACGATAATGGTTATAGACTGTGACTTGCATTTCAAAGCCCATGCCTACTTGAAAACACATTTGACATCCCCTCGAGGATTGATGTCGTGATGATGTATCTTTTTTGCAATAAAAAATCATGCAGACTATTAGACATTTAGATTGACAAAACGATGTACACTTTACATACAACTGTAACTTTTTGCACCTTTTTTTTTACTAACAATTCTGCATCAATTCAGAAGAAACCTGCAAAGCCTCCCAGCGCCCACTCGCGCTGCAGGCTCCGGCGCTATGAAGAGAAATTATTACACAGACTAGCTTTTAACGGACCTCCGAGCTACCGTTGCCGGCTGGATGCCTGCCTGTGTCGTTGAGAGGCTTTTTAATGGCCACCGACTCCTACACACCCTTACCTGCCTGGTATTTTTGAGTACGCACGTCCGTTTATTAAGAGCTTAGAGAGGCATACGGTCTTATTTGTCTGCGTGCAAGTATTTAATGGCTTGAAGTACTCTCTTTTAAATTACATTTACTCCTTCAACATTAGTCGTTTTTAATTGTAGTAAGTGTATGGAGCATAGATAAGTCTTATCAGAGAAGTTAGAAAGGTTACTTTTACAAATATAGGGGTATTAATTTCTGAAACATGCACGCAGATATAGTACGTTTCAAATACCAAGGCCTCATTGCACATTAGACGGTCATTAGGCGTTAACAATAGGATTAGTGATAACAAAAGATAAAGTACGTTTCAAATACCAAGGCCTCATTGCACTTTAGACGGTCATTAGGCGTTAACAATAGGATTAGTGATAACAAAAGATAAAGTACGTTTCAAATACCAAGGCCTCATTGCACTTTAGACGGTCATTAGGCGTTAACAATAGGATTAGTGATAACAAAAGATAAAGTACGTTTCAAATATCGAGGCCCTATTGCACAAGAAACATAATAATAATGTTTGCCTTTTGTTATCTAATTTGGAGCACTTCAAATTGGCACGCGTATCTGGCCAGGTATCTTTTGTTATCACTAATCCTATTGTTAACGCCTAATGAGCGTCTAAAGTGCAATGGGGCCTTGGTATTTGAAACGTACTATACCGACTTACATATATTATAAAATAAATTGCATAAATAAATGCATAATATAAACCTCGAATCCCTACTAAACAATACCTTTAGTTATATTTTAAGCACATTATACAAAATGTGAATTAATTTCAACGATAATTTGCTAATTGAGAACCTTTTCGAAAAACTACAACACACAAAAGTTTCACTGACTCACTTTTCGTTGTTTTGTTACAACCTTAATAAAGGTGAAAAATTTATGTTTTCCCATTAGGACCAATTTTTTAAAGTCTGGCGGAGAAGTTCATAGCTTACTGAAGTCTACATCGAAAAATTTCTGCCGGTTGAAGCCATTGATCCGCGACTTTCCAGCACAAAAGCGGAACTCTCCAAAATGGCCCGGAGCTTAGCTGATAAAAGTTAAAAATTTCCACTCTATTCCTCAACTCGCATGCTCGCTCACACTTCACCCGCAAAGTTCTTTTCAGACGAATGAAATTTTAATATTACAGTGTTTTGGTACAGGCGCTTTTAATTCAAAGATTAGATGATTATGAAAACTTCATGCATCTTAGAAACTTAGGTACTCCAAAAATTACGACACTTGGCGACAAAACATTCTTCAATAATGATTTTAATGTTTTATTACTAACCTCTTTCAAAACCAAAATAATTTATCACAACCTATTTTTCTGAAATCTCGAGATAAATCTTTTTAAGTGAGATACCGTTTAAGCTCCTGTCCTAGACGGTAAGTATGCCGGTGCATGCAGGCAGACTTTCAAGTTAAACCTGCCATACTATGTTCATACTCCAGGTATTCCTTATATGGTTCTGATAAGGCTTACATCGGGTCTCGTAGACAAGTTGGTCGTTCTCTGGCTTCCATGCAGTAAGCTGTGGTATTTTGCCCGCATCGCTGGCCTAAGTAGTGTGCGTATCTTTAACATTATAATGAGGTGGTGTGTATAGAGTTCATGAAGTTTACAACGTTTTTATGCAACAATACAACATTTTTATGCAATTTTAATTCACGAAAGTGTCTTTATCTCTTGAATTCCCACTATGGCTAAGAGAATAATAGTAAACAATAGATTGCAGTCCAAATCGTGGCTCGTATCCAACGGATAATAGTAGATAACACAAGTGAAAAAAATAAGAATTCCCTTCGAGGCATAAAGTTGGATCCCGAAAGCAGCGAAGGATTCTAGAACTAGAAGGAATTTCTAGACACAATAGCAAAGATGGATTTTTTTTTCACGAGATACGTACTCTACTTTTTACCATTGACTACGAGAAAATAAATAGTAGTACATATAATAGCAATTTGAACCTATATTATTATGATCGGTAAATAAGGGAAGAAAACATTAATTGTAATAATTATACAATAACACCGATTCGGCGCAACACAACTTGACTTAATTGACAGGACTAAACTTAATTTGAGTGTTCTGTCCTTTTCTTTCTGTATCGAAAAGACAAAGACGGGACGCTCAAAATAAGGTTAGTCTTGTTAGTTGTGTTGCGCCGAATCGACCCAAATATCATACATAACACTGTTTTAATCAGGCTGGAACTTAAAACTAGTGGTTGTGTTTTTAATTAAAGTACCAAAAGTGGATGTGAGCTTTTGAGTTATTTTAAGAAGAATGAAACAAGAAATGATAAATTTAATATAGATGATGAAATAAATAAAATCAGACTTGGCCGTTGGTGCCATTGAATCAAGACAAAAACAAATACATAAGACTTGGCTGTATGATCACAGATACCTTTGCCTTTCGCAGAAACTGTAAAACATATTTAAAAATCTTTTTTTTTTTGACTCGGTGGGTGAAAGAACGTTTTATTCACTGTTATCAATGAAGCAATAGCCCCTTTTCGAGTGGCAATGGTAAAAAATATATTTCTTGCTTTTCTAACTTATCGTCAAACTTGAAAGATTTTCTAATAAGTCCTAATACACTACAAACATAAAACCACAAATATCCAAGGAATCCTTTCCACACGTGATGCTCCAGGAAACAAGATTACAGAATTTCCAGTGAGGTGGGTGGGGCGGGGAGGCAACCCCAATAATTGGTCCCGCGTCGCTTGGCATCGTGTTACACAAGTAGGCCCTCGTCACTGAAGCCGCGCCTCGCGCCCGGGGCCTGCTGTGACACGCCGGGGCCCCGCTTCATATTAATCTCCTAATACCTATCTGGTGGAAAAGTATTTTTATTTCGAATATTATATGTGCGCCAAGATATAAGTTTCAGTGAAACGTTTTCAACATAAACTCCGTGTAACCTACAATGCAAAAATCATGAGAAAGATATATCGTTACGACATTATATACCCGAGGGGGTGTCAGATGTGTTTCCGAATATATACTGTCACAACAACAGTCACCACTTGGGTGATTATTCACCGACAATTTTTTACGTCTCAACGTGTAAAATACGTCCCAAAAAAATAAGTGCATGTTTTTTAGGGCATGCAGATTTACCTCAGTGTTTTCCTTCAAGTATACAAATACTGTGCATATAAGGTGAAATTTAATCAACCACCTGAATTCATACTGGAGACTCGGTTAGTGTTCAGAAAAAACTTCAGGTGAAATTCGAAAAAAATATATTTTTGCTCCTATACTGCCTAGGTATACTAGGATTTGTATTTGAACTAGTCCAGTGTAAATGGGAGCAAATTTTTTTTTATTTCGAAGAAAAGGATTGCAAGGTTTATTGACATGAAAGAAAGAAAGAAAGAAAATGAATTTATTGGCGCGTTTACAAAAAAAAAGAACTTATAGCTAACACAGATAGATAAAAATAACAACACGACAAAAGAATGTAGCTCAGCTATGTGCCATCCAAAACATGCTTTGGTTGGCGCTGGTTTTCAGCTACTATCGTTAAAACGTCATGTAATTGTGTTCTCTTTGATGATAATCGATAAAGAAATAAATATAATAAAGTAGGGAACAATATAACAGCATCTCATTCATCAAAACACCTAATAGATGATTGGGGGCTGGCTGCCACCACAGTGTCGCGTCACGTTACACAAGTAGGCTCTCAGGCCCCTCGTCAGAGCCTGAAGCCTTCAGCCGTATCTGTTTAACAGGAAATAGGAAATACTGCTGTTTAGGCATGAAAGAGAATGAAGATAGAAATATATGAAGCGCAAAAGGTATAGCTTGACTGGGCCGCCGCGCCGAGGTCAACTAAATTGGTGACATACTGAACAAGGGCCAACTTCAAAGCATAGGTAAGAGAGCTCGCATGGATCAATGGATGAATGTTGACAAAATAAAGGTGTGCCAAGATCGTAGTAGACGGAAATCTTTAGTTATTCTACCCCTCTTGGAGATAGGTGCAAGTAGGTATTACTTTAATGCTTTTTTTTTAATTATAATCGTATTTTTACAATTTGAGGTTATTTTCCTAGTGTTCTCACACACAAAATAATACAGTATGGCAAAATAATTGGCATTAATTGTATTATATATGAGCCATATTCAGTCCTTGACCTCATCGGGTTGTTCAAACCGGGACGAAACAAGAAGTAGCAGATATTACATTCCCGTATATTCTAAATAGCAGGCCAAGCCAAAACATCTCCTGTTCAAACCGGAACGAAACAAGAAGTAGCAGATATTACATTCCCGTATATTCTAAATAGCAGGCCAAGCCAAAACATCTCCTGTTCAAACCGGAACGAAACAAGAAGTAGCAGATATTACATTCCCGTATATTCTAAATAGCAGGCCAAGCCAAAACATCTCCTATTCAGATGGCATAAATTCTTTACCACGGGAACAACACCATACATTTAATACTCTAAAGCAGGGGTCGGCAACCTTATGACATAGGAGGGCCACAAACGTTACCAGAGGATCAGCGGGGGCCGCATATAATAAATAACGCATTAGTCAATTTCGTATCATATTTATTGTAGTTTAAAACACAATTTATTATTAAAATCTAATGCGATTTTTGCGGCTACATTTGACTTGCATTTTAGACGTGGAAAGCTGCGCCGAGCGTAGAACGATTAGACACCTCGCTTGTTCTCTCGTGTTAGTTTTTTTATCGTGGTCGTATTTATTGAATTTTACAGAAAAAATCATATTTAATATACCAGACAAAATTTAAAAAATGTGAAACGGCCCAATTGTATTTTATAACGTTTGTGATTGTCTTGAATTGTGGTTGAGACAAAATTCGACAGTTAAGTTATTGAAATGAGTAAAACCCTAATACCATTTTTAGATTTTGGGCCTACTTTAGATAGATTTGTTTCTTACACCATAAGTTATTTTTAATATTCGCTGCGGCGGAAGTGTAGATACATTATCTGTGATAATAAATATATATTTTTATTTATTTATCATTGAAATATTATTCAATAAATCAATTTAACAGAGACTGTCGTTTTAGATTATTTTGCTCGGCGCCCTCTTATGCTTGCTTTTTCGTTAGTTCAGAATAGAAAATGTCTGCTCACGCAAATATGTACAACCAAACACAATTATCATGCAGCGATTGGGAACCTTGAGGGCCGTACCGAAGTGGGTCACGGGCCGCATGCGGCCCGCGGGCCGCCGGTTGCCGACCCCTGCTCTAAAGGACTTCACTTGAGATGTCATCGCGTCTTGGCACACAGAATCCCCGAAGTAGTTAGGTACTACATTTTCATATTTTAACGACAATGCCCTTTGTTTTACAGAGAAGTCTTTTCTTCAATAAGACGATTATGTGAGGAAAATTACGATAGCTAGATGACAAATTGATAATTACGAAAAGGAGCTTCTTCCCTTTGTTTAGGACAACTATTGTGATATTAATAAGTTACTCTATGATTGTGATCTTTGACAACAATAATGTTCGTGTACTTTTTTACTTTTTTGTTTATGGACGTAGAATATTTTTTTCGCTTGTGACAAACATAGAGCATTTCGGCATAAAAAATCATATGGGTCAAATCAAATAATAAATGGGACACATTTAAACATACGAGTACCTTAAAATTAATGGAAATAACAACAAAAAGTGTAAAGCACTACAATAAAATATTACAACTATGAATTTTAAAAATATTACGTTCTTCAAAATGTATGTTTGACACTGTAACGTTTTTCGGGCTGTCATAAAAAATAACCACAAAGGTTAGGTATGGCAATTCGCGGAACCTAAAGTTTTTTTTAGTATATACAACGTGAAATTTCAGTCATTTTGTTAACGAAAACTGGTGATAGTACTCGTCCATACGAACAACTTTTACTATAGAAACAACCTCGAAACGTGAAAAAAAAATCAGCCGTTCCATAGAAAACAAATGTACGTTTTTCTCCATACCTCGATTTTTTTTCCTGAAAAGTTGTTCGTATGTTCGAGTACTATCACCAGTTTCCAGCTTTCTTAACTTCATCTTCAGGTTAAACGTCAGTCGCTTAGCGCAAAGTGCATAATTTAACTTTGTTTTTCTTGTTTAGAAGTTAAAATTGAAAAACCTTTTGGTCTGTGGCAATTGACGCCCATAGCTTAGTATTAGTGAAGTTTATAAAGCATGACTTTGAAATTTAGTGCACAATTATTCATGATCTTATCCAAACAAAGTTTTTACACCATTTTAAGTTGAAAAGATTATGACTAAATTGTGTACACAATTTCAAACTCTTGCTTTATAAACCTCGCAAATAGTGAACTATTGGCGTCAATTGCCACAGACCAAATTGTTTTTAAATGTTTATTTCCCAACAAGAAAAACAAAGATTATGTTTATTTTGCGAAATCCATCGCTATGAATACCTATTCAAAATATTATTAGAGTGCATTACAAACTAGAAAATATCAATCAGAAACAAATCCAAAGAAAATAATTTGAAAAAATTCCCCGGGCCAGGAATCAAACGTGCGACCTCTTGTTATCAAGACAAGCGCGCTACCAATCGCGCCACCGAGGTTCCTACCTAGACCGGTCTTGACTGTCTAGCTAGACTGTCTTGATAACAAGAGTTCGCAGGTTCGAATCCTGGTCCGGGGAATTTTTTCAAATTCTTGTCTTTGGATTTTTTTCTGATTGATATTTTCTAGTTTGTAATGCACTCTAATAATATTAAGAAAAACAAAGTTAAGTTATGCACTTAGCGCTAAGCCCAGTTTACATATATCCCATAACAAATATAGGACACTATCACGTCACAAATTGCCCCGAAACTTTGTTTGGGCCCATTGTCTAAACCACACTCAATTAACAAATACCTAAATAACACTATTATACCGGATCCAGGTTTCTATCTAATAAAATTTTCTTACTCAACATAAAATTAATTAATTTTGTAATCTTTACGACTAGTTCAGATATGTAACTACTTACTACCGTAAGTTAGATTATGGAATTACGTTTAATTCTGTGATAATAATTTGCGTCGTGTCGGCGCCGATGATGAGAAATGCAATTTCTTTTTATTTCTGCTTAAGTTTAATTAAACATTATTCCTGATAACTAACCGAATCTCCTGTATGAAATCGGGCGATTGATTAAATTTTACTTTATACAGGGTGGAAAAAATTTAAGGGCCCAGGAGGGGAACTACCTTAAATCCTTTAGTTAGCTCATTTTACTGAAAGGAAACATTCCTTTGTTTTTTAAAAGAATCAAAACTGCATTCAAAGATATTCTAAAATTCGCTTATCTCACCCAGGAATCGAACCAACTAAAAATTAAAAAAATAAACCCTCGATATTTTATTAAACGAATCGGTAGGATTGTTCAGGATAAAGTTTTTCTAATAAACATTTGGTCTTACACTCATCTGTTGTACGAGATACCCATGAAATTAAATATTTATTACAAGTTCTTTATTTTATTACAAGGGTTTATTTTTTTAATGTTTAGTCGGTTCAGTATCCGGGTGAGACAAGCAAATTTTAGAAGATCTTTGGATGCAGTTTTATTTCTTTAAAAAAATAAAGTAATGTTTTCTTTCAGTAAAATGAGCTAACTAAAGGAGTTAAGGTAGTTCCCCTCCAGGGCCCTTAAATTTTTTCCACCCTGTATATGTATAGGTATATTTAAGCTTCAGCTATTTAAAATCTAGTCTGTACGACTATTGTAGTACTTATACAGGAGTTGAGAGCACGTGTCGTTTTGTTTAGTCCATAAATGATGAAAACTACCATCTAACCAAAATCTATTAGTTCTAGTGCGATTGTCCAAAAACCTATCTTATCTTATCCATGCGGGCTCAATGGACTGAAGTGGTGTGCATTTAGTATTAAATTTAGTGAACTCCCCCATCAGGGTAGCCCCTAACTGTTCCACCTCGGATAAGTGTCCCACGTAACGACGTCATTCCCGCCGTGACCGCGTTCCCTGTTTACGACACTGAATAGTAAACTCAGTTTATGTTAACGACGAAAGATACCTCTCCCTCTAGCACATAAAAATAAGCTTTATTGTTCATATAAATGCTGCGACAAATGATTGCGTTTTGACTAAATGGGTTTTCGATAAGAGCTTGCAGCTGACTGGGGCCCCCCTGGTGCCCCCTGAATGCGGACCTGCCCCTCTATTCTGTATCTTTAGTTGCCAACTGGACTAGGTGCCTATCATCAAAAACATAGCTAAAAACAGAACTTTCAAAATTGCTATTAGTGGTTATTGAACTATTTACGAACTGTGTCGTCACTTCAAGTGCGAACATATCCTTAGACAATCGGAATTCGATAGTATATCTATGTTTTTGATGATAGGCACCCAGTTCAAACGGCAACTAAAGATACGTAATAGGCCCTCTGGATATAAAAATGTTCAAAATGAAGGGCATCTTAACATCATATTATGAAACTTTATCTTCAACTGAACCAACTGAAGGACCTTGTTTCAGACAGTAATGCCGATTCTGAAGTCTTCAATTTTAGTTTTAGTACTGTTAAGGTTAAACGTCAGTCGTTCGGTACAAAGAGCATAACTTAAATTTGTTTTTCTTGTTAAGAAGTTATGGCGATATGTAAAAGTTTTAGCGTCCCTGTTACTCCATATGCGAAAAAATCCTCAGTGCGACAGGGACGGATTCGTGGAAAAGTAGCAAAAAGTCGGTTTTTTATTAATATAAAATGTACTAAAGTTGCTATCAAAATTTCGTTTAACCAGGTCCTAGATACTGTTAAAACCCACCTAATAAAATATAGTTGCAGTCTATATGTCATTCTAAATTGTCAAACCAGGAGAATTGGTGTCGAAAAGGACCTCATTTTAATAAATATTTCTATCGAGCCGAATTTCTCCAATCGCGTTTCTGTTTTAACAGATCCCTAGAAAAAGAATCCAAAAATAATATACTATTTTATCAAAATAATACATTATTTACTGAAGTAGATACCTACGCAAGTCCTTAGAGTGTCGATTTTTTTTCCGTAGCGCCTTAAAAGTGAAAAAGATATGTCTGTGGCAATTCACGCCAATAGTTCAGTGTAACTTAGATTTATGAAGCAACAGCAGACAGATATTTTTATTTTAAAGAGTGTGAGACATTATAGACTCTTAACTGGCTTACACTTGCCACGTCTTGATGAGACTTAGGATGAATCGCACTCGCCCAGAAAGTGGGAGAGTGAAAGCTGGTGAGGCATTAATTAATATATCCAGTGACTTCCGCAAAATTTCGCTAATAAACGTTGCATCCTATATTTCAAGTGGTATTTGTGCAGGGTCGGAATCAGACGTTTGACATCTCAAGAAGGGCCCTGGCATCGGCTAATCTTTTCGCCCTTTTAAGAACCGTAAGAGTGGAATAAAACGTTGACGGCTTGACCGATCGACTAGAACGACAGGGTGATTGATCAATGTTGGGGCCTTAACATTTAACGTGAGCGGCAAAAAAGATTTCCCGGAGTTCGTTTTTGGATTACGAAGAAATTATAATTTTTATTGCTCCATTGTTCACTGATGCTAGAGCTGATGCCGGGCTCGACTGTGGAGGTACCACCATCTTACTTGGAGACCCCCTCGAAGTAATTCAGGGGAGGGAGAGTAAGAGGACAGCTCACAGGCAAAAAAACAGGAGGCCCACCATGCCTGGGACCGATTGATGGCGGTATATCCATCCCTAATAGCCGGGCCTTGTATGGAACAGACTGATGACGGGTAGCGGCGTCACTGGTGCGAGGGTTCCGACACCACGCTCACCAATCCGCCTGCCCAGCGTGTGTGAGTATGGGCAATTCTTCCAGGATGACCGCCTGGAGTGGCAAAGTCCTGGAAAGGCTTATGTCCAGCAGTGGACAAACTAGGCTGATGGATGGATGATTGTTCACTTGAAAATTCCATCACTAACTAACGTATCTAAGTACAATCTAAAAGTTTGATAGATAAAAAAAATAAAATAATAAAACAAGTGAAAAATAAGTACAATGTCACGAGCGACATGAATCTCCGACGGGGTGTCAGAGATCACGCTTAATTTAATTAATTTCAAAAAGTTTTTTTTTTCTGATAATTTTAGGACATAGTTTTCATTATTTTGGTATATAAATTAACCATTATTTTTTTATGATTTATTAAAGAATTGTCCGATATGACGTCACTTGAGATTTATAGACATCAAACTGAAAGTGATATGCGTGATTGCTTATAAAAAGTGGCCTGTCTCTGTCTGTCTACTCATCTGTCATCCATCTGTCAAATTAGTCGGCAGCAAATTTTTATAAATTTATCTTGATAGCAAAAAACACATTTCTAAACAGCCATTTCTCAAGTGACGTCACAAGAAGGAAGTTGCAGCTTTTTCATAAAAATATTCATTATCATGCGGTTTTTAGACCTAAACCTAAATCTCGGAATGATTTTCGAATTAACACACCTTAACATCATTTAACCAAAGCGACGTTTCACCGATGATTATTTCGCCCCTACGAGATTTGAACCCGCGACCTCCGGATTAGTAGTCGAGAAGTTCGAACCACTAGACCGCAGAGGTGATTGAGTTTGTTTATAGATCTGGCAACATTCACGGCAAAAAAAACATAGCTATATCAAGCTAAGTTTCTCTGTTTTATTGTGTTCCTAGTAATCCAGACTTTGAAATTTGTACACACACATATATACTCACGCCTGCCTTCCATAGGGATAGGCAGAGACTACAGATTTCCATCTGCTACGATCCTGACACACCTCTTTCGCTTCTTCCACATCCATCAATCCAATCATAAAAGCTCTTCTATTCCGGGTGCTTTAATCGACTAAGAAGGCTTCTACTTTGATATTTTGTTTGACAAATTTAGGTAGACTATAATTTTATAACTCTCCGCCTCCTTTATATGCCTTGCAGGCAAGACGAGACCCTTATTACATAAAGTGAAGTTCACGCTTGTCTGGTTTTTAACGGAGCGTAATCCAGGCGGCCGATAAAGGGGCCCCGGAAATTTCAGCGGATTCTGCGAAGAGTCGCATTTTTCGCGGAAACTCGGTGACGTCTCGAGAACAGGGGGGGAGGGGGGCAGTGATCTGGTGGCTGTGTACTTGGGCACGTTTCCCGCCAAGCTTCTCGTAAAACACGACGTCGAGGATTTATTTTCAAATTGCACCTTGATACTTTCTTAAACAAAACATTAACTATCGTTTTCAGGTAGACGGAGTTGCGAAGCTTTGTGCGGTTTATTTACCTGAAGTGACAAAGAATTTCTGATTATCCTGATAGTATAGAATATTATATTAAATACATTATTACTATCAGGGTGTTTGGGACATAGATGTAAATATTTTGTGAGATGATAAAGGAACTGATTTTGTTCTGATTGTACTATTATGCAAAGCTTTGTTATTTTCGAGATATAGAATTTTTTCAGGTTCGTCGACTTAAGGCGCTGCATATCTACTTCAGTAATTAATGTATTATTTTGATAAAATAGTATATTATTTTGGGTTCATTTTCTAGGGATGTGTTAAAACAGAAAAAGGCAATTGGAGAAATTCGGCTCGATAGAAATATTGAAATGAGGTCCTTTTCGACACCAGTTTTCCTGGTTTGACAATTTAGAATGTCATATAGACTGCAACTATATTTTATAACATGGGTTTTAACGGTATCTAAGACCTGGTTAAAAGAAATGTTGATAGCAACTTTAGTACATTTTATATTAATAAAAAAACAACTTTTTGCTACTTTTCCACGAATCCGTCCCTCTCGCACTGAGGATTTTTTCGCATATGTAGTAACAGGGACGCTAAAACTTTTACATATCGCCTTAAAATTAGGTAACTGCAGTAAACTACAAACATTTGCATTTAGTCAAAATTCAGTCAAAAATTTTCAAAATCACTTCCTTTATCATCCCTCAAAATATTAAAATTGAAGTCCCAAACAACCAATATATTAACATTTTTGAATCTGCTGTTACAAAGCTTATAAATTCCAAGTTGCAACTCTTTTTTTTTGCCAAGCTGTTCCTCTTGAAATAAAACGAAATACTTTATACTTGTACTAAAACAATTTCTTTAGAGGAACCAATTAAAATTTTACTATATTGTATAGTGGAGATCACACCAAGCTATACACTTGCAGTACTACATTAGCCCCTATAGTAAAGGATATAAGATAGCTATAATGTGTATAGCTTGATGTGATCTCCACTGCACTAGTGGACGCCCCGCAGCGTTGCTCAGGTGGATAAAATTTCTGTCGATCCCGTAAAAATTACCTAAAATCCCTTCTTAGAGTGATGTCGACGTTATAATTACAAGGAAACTACAATTTGAATTTGTGTATACATATATTAATAATTTGCAATATTCCGCTAAACACTCTTAACATGCTATTCAAAATGCAGACTCAAGCACCGCCCGCCCTCCCGCATAAAACATGCACAAGCAAAGCAAGCAGTGCGAGCACAAAATAAAGCAATCTTAAATAACAAGCAAGAAAACTTATCGACACGTGTTTCGACTCTAAACGAGGCATCCTCGGGATGTGTAGTCCACCCGACCGCTCGACAGCAAAACCAATTTTGAATAGCATGGTAAGAGTGTTTAGCGGAATATTGCAAATTATTAATATATCCACAATTCATGATGAACAAAGTAACGCATTTTTCAATAAATTTTACAAGGAAACTACAGTCCATATTTCATGTTCCTAGGTCCAGCCGTCTGATAGGCGTTGACAGATCAGTCAGTCAGAGTCGGAGCAATATTTTATATAGATATAGATTCATCCAAAAGCAAACCGTATAATGCCTATTCATGTTCATTCTAAATCACAATCTCATTCCAAGACCAAGACGGCACTAAACCGTTTACCTACAAACCTTGGCTAACAAGCAGGAATACTTATCGCAACGCGAACAAGACGAGACGAATCAATCAATCAGGCGGAGGCTCGGGAAATGGCGCTGCGAGGCTGCGTTCAGTTATTGTCTACCATAATCTTTTTTTGAACTTACACTGCCGTGAAAATCATTTGTGCGATAAGTCGAAAATTTTATTCAAGAAAATCGATTTTAATTGAAAAATAAATTTCGACTTACTGCACTAATGATTTTCACGGCAGAACACTAGCACGATATTTTTTCACCGGAAGACTGAATGTCTAGATGTCTAGAATAGGTGGATCCTTTTTGTACCAAAACACTAGTCATTATTTTAGTTTTTGACGTCAGAATAATGTTTACGTGGTATTCTTACTTCTGAAAATAAAATTTCATCATTTCTTTATACTCGTCACGTCAGCTAACTTTGCGAGTGTGGACATTCTTGCACATTTTCGATGCGTCTTCGACAAAAGTGAGCGAGAGATACTTCACAGCTAACTTCAAATACACTAAATTGTTATTATTTCACAATACCAAGTGTTAGCATAATATATAAGGTTTCAGATATAACTATACCGTCTTAAGTCTTTAGGCGACAAAGAAGTGTTTTTAGTTCCAATCAAGATGCTATCTTATATATATTCACAAAGTGATAACAACACCTCGTCTAAATAAATTGAATCATGATCATGGAATAGGCGATTTCAGAAAATTTAAGTTTACTTCAAACACCCTGTGTTCTTGTGGTAGCGTGATTCATGTGATTGTGTAAAGAGTATAAAGTTCCGAACGCAACCCTGACGGGGGACGCGGCGCGTGGATAATGAACGGGGCGTCGTTAGGGCGCGGAGTGCCTGCGAGGGTGCTATTACGTGGGCCCTTCTGAGTGCGGACCTGGCGGATGTTCCTTCATTGTATCCGTCCTATTCAGTCTCATTTCTTGTTTGATCTGTGGTTGTGAACTTCTGAGAGTAATACTAAAGTTAAACAAAATTCGTCCACCTATTTATTTAAGGAGAGAGCCGATGAGGTCTTGAATTTGCAAGCCATTGGCTTTAATACTCATAGCTAAATGAAAAAAAACAATAAAAATTATAATTCAAACACATAAAATCAAGGTTTATAATTATATAAATATAAATATATATACATCAGGCACAAAACATCATGATCGAATCCAAGATATATTTCGGGCCCCACTGGGCCCGGCATCAGATTACTTCAACTGATGCCGGGCCCAGTGGGGCCGAAATATATCTTGGATTCGATCATGATGTTTTGTGCCTGATGTATATATACAAGGTGACTTTTTGATCATCGTCCAAATTCATACTGGAGACTTAGTAAGTGATCAGCATCATGAATCGATATTTTTTTTTGTGAAATTCGTCTAATGAAATTTTGACTTCCCATAGTAATTCACTCTCAGTCCTGAGTGAATCACTATGGGGAGTCGAAATTTAGTTTTATGAATTTTACAAAAATCGTTATTGGTTCATGATGCTGATGAGTTACCAAGGCTCAAGTATGAATTCGGACGATGTTCACAAATTCACCTCGTATATATATTTACCTATATATAGGTATATATAATTATAATTATTTATCAAAAAAATAAAAGAAATAAGCCGATAAAGGCAATATAAATTTATTTAAAAACAAAGGTTTGCTACACAAATCCGTACTTATTATAAATGCGAAAGTGTGTTTGTTGGTTTGTCTCTCTTTCACGCAGCAACAGAGGAACGGATCAAAGTAATTTTTTGCATAGAGATAGGTTTATGAGCCGGAAAGTGATACAGGCTACTTTTGATCACGGGAAAATGCAAACGAAATCAACGCAGGCCAAGCCGCGGGCAAAAGCTAGTAAGTAAATATATTAATTTAGCGGCACTAACGTTTCGACCAATAATCTATACAGATCGCGGGTTCAAATCCCGTAGGGCCATATTTGTGTTGGGTCTGTGTACTTTCCATATTTGTTACCGAAGTACAGCGACAGACCATCACGCTGGGATGTAATAATTACATAATAAAAAAACATATAAAATAAAAAAAACAGATTCATGTCGTAGTTATGTATTTATGTTATGTTATTGTATTTTCTTATCCCTTGGTTAAAGTAGATATAAGTCATATATTGTATAGTATAAGTTTTATGTTGATAAAAAAAAGACATGATCTTGCTAAGTTTCTTGCCCTTCTTCTTAGCAAGACTAATCGAATGGGCGGAGGTAGGCATGTATTTATATATGTAACCTATTAGTATGTAGTATATAGGATGGGATTTGGTCGGCCGCCTGGATTCGTGCTGGGGGCTCGGTTGGTGATCATTGAACCTTGTTCCTGGTCCCTGGCCGGGTCTCCGGTATGGGTTCGGGCGGCTGATTTGATTTTACCTTGTATAATATATATTTTACCTATCATTATAATCATAAATATATTGCTACATAAATTAAATAAACCTTTAATTTAGTTCATGTACATTTATTATTTTATTACATATATTTTCTTTATTAGATTAAATTTGACGTGTAAAAAGTGTATATATCTATACCTGCTTTGCAAAATAAACTATTTGAATTTGAATTTGTATGTATTATATTTTTTATGTCGGTGACCAAAAATTGTCCAAGTTAGGAGTCGCCCACGACCGTAATGCCAGCGGGGACGACCCACAGAAATCTCTGGCAACAACAGCGATGCTACCGTGTATTATAATATTATATGCCGATGTTTTTTTTATACACCACCTCCGCTTAATAGTAATTTATGCTACAAGGCCGCAAAGGAATAAATTACGAGGACGATTTAAAACACGAGCGTAGCCAGTGTTTTAAACATAGCCGAGTAATTTATTGCTTTTACGCCCGTGTATCATACTACGTTTTTCAATGCATAGTGTGAGGAAATGAAAACAAATATAATCTTGTGAACTTTAAATTATGATTGGCTCAAAAGGATTGTATCCAGAGCCGTTAAACAGTGGAAAAAAAAGTATTATATTTATGGTACACAGGAAAGGCTGCAGGTTAGCCAACCATTGTAAATAAATAAAAAAAAAATTATAATAATAAAGCCCTAGGGCAAAATAATTTGAATAATCGACTTTTTGTTCGGTTTTGATGCATAAAAAGTGGGCCTTTACGAGCACATGCATTGAAAAATAACTTTATCTATCGGCCAACGTCGGGTGTCCCCTTTTCGTAAAAAAGGTAAAAATTGATCGCGGTAGACCCGATTATATATATTATAATATTATTATTTGTTCAATAAAAAAATCAGAGACTCCTGTCGCCTTTAAGAGACGAATTTACGAAATACTAATGTGACAGTTTCTTACCCCATCACCGCGGGCGAAACCAAAATAGAGCTAGACCACAGATATACAAGGTGACTTTTTGATCATCGTCCAAATTCATACTGGAGGCTTGATAAGTGATCAGTGTCTTGGATCAGTAAGAATTTTTGTGAAATTCGTAAAATGAAATTTCGGCTTCTCATATAAATTCAGTTCCAGTCCCGAGTGAATCACTATGGGGAGTCGAAATTTCATTTTACGAATTTCACAAAAATTGTTATCGATTCATGATGCTGATCACTTACCAAGCCTCCACTATGAATTTGGACGATGATCAAAAAGTCACCTTGTATATATTATAATATTATTATTTGTTCAATAAAAAAGTCAGAGACTCCTGTCGCCTCTAAGAGACGAATTTACGAAATACTAATTAAAAATGTGTGACAGTTTCTTACCCCATCACCGCGGGCGAAACCAAAATAGAGCTAGACCACAGATATATATATATATATATAATACTGGTATTATATTATCTGTGGTCTTATATAATAATTATCTGTAAAATTGATACTTGTTGTTGTTGGTTCTTGATGGAACATTTGAAACATATTGTAAATAAAACACATTCTTGGTAACTGTTCCACTTTTATATGTATTTTAGCGACCGGTTTCGTTATAATAACATCGTCAGGCTTTTAGATATGGATACGAATCATGAGATGGAATATGTATTTCGTCTTTGTTTACATTTGTGATGTGATGACAAACACGATAACATCTGACGATGTTATTATAACGAAACCGGTCGCTAGTGTAATATACATATAAAAGTGGAACAGTTACCAAGAATGTGTTTTATTTACAAGATAATTATCTGTGGTTAGACAATATTATTTGTTCAATAAAAAAATCAGGGACTCGTGTCGCCCTCTCTGGCCACCCCAAGCAAGTATCGAAGACGCTAGGTATTAATCACCGTCTCTTTAAGCTCCCCGTGATGACATCTCAGAGTACAGCTTAGCTCTTCGCAATAGAGTCGATTATCCTCTAACACAGCTGGTATTCAGGACTCCTAAGAAGACTTTTGTGTGACGACGTCAATTTTTGGGGGTTATTTTAAGGATTTTGCAGGTTCTCGGTGTAATCCTTTTGATTGGGTGGAGTGTTGCTAATCCGGCTTTTGTCGTCTTCGTTATATTTTAGTGTTAAAGTCTAACTACCGAAAGAGGAGAGTAGAAAGAAAACAGAAATTCAGAAAAGCCATTGGCGTATTGTTATGGTTAATTATTTTCCAGGGGGGGGCTGGCCCCTGAGCGGTGACCATGACTGCATGAAGTATGGTGTATTCCATAATGGAAACTGGCTCTTAACGTTTTATTGCTATCCTATTTAGCCTACATACCATACTACTGCATTTTTCTAATATTTATGATGTATTCCAATTCTTCAAAAAAAGTGTTATTTAAGAAAAACCGGCTTCCCATAGAAATTCACTTCCAGTCCCGAGTGAATCACTATGGGGAGTCGAAATTTCATTTTACGAATTTCACAAAAATTGTTATTGATCCAAGATACTGATCACTTACCAAGCCACCAGTATGAATTTGGACGATGATCAAAAAGTCACCTTGTATAATCCATGACAGATAGGTCGGTCAGCTATAGATTTCTATGCGCATCATATCTGTGGTAGACCGTAGATCTGTACTCTATTTAGCATACTGAATTTTTAGGGTTCCGTACCCAAAGGGTAACCAACGGGACCCTATTACTGAGACTCCGCTGTCCGTCTGTCTGTCCGTCTGTCACCAGGCTGTATCTTATGAACCTTGATAGACAGTTGAAATTTTCACAGATGATGTATTTCTGTTGCCGCTATAACAACAAATACTAAAAAACAGAACAAAATAAATATTTAAGGGTATAACAAACGTGATTTTTTTGCCGTTTTTATAGATAATGATACGGAACGCTTCGTGCGCGAGTTCGACTCGCACTTGGCCGGTTTTTTATACTTACCTATATTATTGTTATTATACCTATCATTATATTAATTTATGTAACTTATGCAATGGAATATCCGGATTTGTAACAAAATATTAATACGAGTAATTATAGCGGCCAAAATACAACTTTTAGCTAAGACAACTTTTTTTAGCTAAGGCAACTTTTAATACTATATGCATAAACATATTTTTAACGATATTATGGTATACAGATGGTGTTCTTTTTTTAAACCTATCCTTGCATTTACGATTTCCATCTGCTACGATCCTGACACACTTCTTTTGCATCTTCCACATCCAACAATCTAGTCATACAAGCTCTTCTATTCCGGGTACTTTTGATATTGCCCTTCTTCAATACGTTGCCAAATTGGTCAGCATGCGTCCTTAGTCCTTCTACATCTGAGCTCTATCTTCGACTTGTGCACCATAAATTTCTTTCGCCACTCTACTTCCATTCATCCTCTCTACATGTCCAAACCATATCAACCATTCCTCTTTTTCTAGTGAAGTAAATATAAATATAATTTTACCACTAAAGGGCTTTTAATTACTTATATATAATATATATTGTTATTATATAGTGAAGTTAAAAATTCGTCAACAACTTGAACAGTCTGCCAGGGCCGGCTAGGGGCCCCATAACTTTAGCCGCCGATCACACAGAATGCGTTCGGCGGTCTAAATAATAGACCGCGTGTTGTCGCGCGGACTGTGCGTAAAGATCGAAGCCGTCCGTCGGTCGCATAGATTACCCCCGGTTTCCGAAAGGCCAATCAATGTTAACAGTAGATTAAAAAATAATTATCTGCGGATTAAGCCAGAAAAAGTGGGTATTTTACATGGAAATCAAAAATTAACTAAGTTAATTATTGATTCATCACTATTCAGACTTATAATGGTACCGATTCGGTGAAGCACATCTTAACTTATTTTACAGGACTAAACTAAATTTAAGCGTTCTGTCCTTGTCTTTTCGATGAAGAAAGAAAAAGACAGGACACTTAAAATACGGTTAGTCCTGTCAAATAAGTTAAGACGTGTTATGCCGAATCGATACCACTATATGCTTTATTTTCACCGTTATTTGCGGTTAAAGTTTTTTTAATCTACTGTTAACTTTGATTGGCCTTTCAGAAACCGGGGGTTAGAGTGACAGCGGAACGCAGAACGTGGCTTTGTGTAATTGGCGCCTTAGCCGCCACTAGACAAGAAACATCACTTGTCTTCGCGTCGAATGCTAAAGATTTATATAGACGAGGGGGCCCCTTTTGAATAGACATTCGTTACAGGAGGGTTGAAGTTTGTTACAGGTGCATTGTACTATGAATTTGAGAGTATTATTTGTTGACACGAGTCTTTTGACTGTAATTTATTCCTACGAATAAAGTTCGAGATAATTTATTTATTGATTACTGTTTACCACGATTATTGTCTTAAGAGCGTTACGTTGGATTGTTCTTGTTTTGTGGTTGCTTTGTGTTTGATCTGTGGTGTAATGTTACGGCCATCTTGACCTCTAATCTGAAGGTCGCGGGTTCAAATCCTGTGGGGATTTTTTTTCGGTCTGCGTGCAGAAGCGTTTTATGCTATGGGTCCATATTTGTACCCGAAGTACGACGATAGGGCTCATCACCAGTGATAAAAATATAATTTTATTACTATTTTTTTGTCAAAAAAAAAACATTTTCAACTTCTACTAGATAGATATACATAATACAAATATATAGACATATATTTTCCATCTGTGCTCAACACACATCGCGCTGGGACGTATAATCGTCGGTGAAACGTGGATGAAGTGAGTGTGAAGTGTGACTTGCATTTTACAGTCTATTCAGAGTAAAGAACTCTGATACCCTTGGGATTCATGTAGCGACGATAATTTTGTTTACAAATAAAATGTAATTTTGGCGCACATTCGGCCCTCACATCAAAGTCCGCATATCTGTTTCAACAATATCAGCATGATAAGTGCAAAATTATGTCCCCGGCATGTTATAAAGGCCTGCGTGACCCTATCGCGTGCTAGCCCGGCGCCGGGAGCGACATTTGTCATAAGCGACACCCTCTGCTTGCTAGCATGGGACGGTGTGCGTGGCCATTGGACATGCACAAACATTTGCAGGGTTGACAAATATTTATTAACCGTAAGATGGATCCGAGACACGATCTGGACTTGCGATCGAATTCCCACAGCTTAATTTAAAAACTTTTTTTTTTTTTTTAGTTTTTCTAGGGAATTGTACGCCAATTTAGGACACAGTTTTCATTATTTTGGTATATAAATTAACCTTTATTTTTTATGATTTTTTAAAGAATTGTCCGACACGACGTCACTTGAGAATTTTAGACATTATACCGATTGTGATGTGTGATTGCTTATAAAAAAAAATGCTCTGTCTCTGCCTGTCTACTCACCTGTCATCCAGCTGCAAAATAAAGTCAGAAACAAATTTTTATAAAAATGTATCTTGATAGCAAAGAACACATTTCTAAACAGCCATTTCTCAAGTGACGTAACACGAAGGCAAATGGAAGTTGCAGCTTTTTCGTAAAAATATTCATCATCATGAGGTTTTTTAGACCACAAGTTCGAAAATACGTCTTATTAAACCTAAATCTCGAAATGGTTTTTGAATTAACACACCTTAACAATTTAATCTAAGCGAATTCGGTACAAAGGATTGTCGTCTTCCGTCAGCTTGATATTTAGCACCACCACTTTGGTACACCAGACCTCGGCTACCCCGGACAGTTAGATCTAGACCAAAGTAACTGAGAAATCTTTTCTATAAAATTATGATTTATCATCACCCTCATGAGGAAACTATGCTGCCAAGCTCCTAGTCGCATTCTGGTATGACGTAATGTAATGAGAACCATACTCTTACCGGGAAAGTGCTAACACGCAGTTGTTTAGTGAAAGTGAAAGTGAAAGTGAAATAAATTTATTTGCCAAAGAAAAACACACACAAAAAGGAAAAAAAAAGAGTGCAACATAATGCAAAATGGCAAAAAGGAGCAAACTCAGCAAATACTACAAGTTGAGGCAACTTGCAGCGCTGATTTTCAGTTTGCCCCTTTTTAAAGCATATGATACAAAAATACAATGGCAGGTATGGGTAAAATAATAATAATAATAATAATGAAGAAGAAATTGTACCTATATACATTAATCTAGGAATCAATCATAATTAAAATATAACAAAAAATAATTAATTTTACAATTAATACATTAATCAAATTGTCTAATGTCCACAAAAAAAAAAAATAAAAAAAAAACAAGCATTATCTGAATTAGAATTGTATCAGGCCTTTGTACGTTACCAACTTTCATAGATTTTCCTGGATTGACTGATTATTCTCCCATTCCTGGGCGAGCTCACTTAATCCTACGCTATCTCTATCAGGTGCGATAGTGGCCAAGTATAAGCCCATTCATAAGCCCATAAAAAAGATATATTCTCGAATTTTCATAACAACGACAATACTGTGACCAACCAACCCAACAATATCAATGTGGTCCCGTGCTATCAACCCATTTGTCATACATGTGCGACACCCCTGTCACTGGCCCGACCTCGGCATGAATAGGGATCCGTTGGAAACAAAAACCCCTGAGGCCTGCCTACGTTACTCAATGGTAATTGGGTTGGACTTCATTTCGTTTAACGTTTGGCGACTATTAATGAACTTTTTGTTACGTGACGGCCCCCCAATTTCGGTGGGTTGTTGATGGTTTTTAAACGATTGATGGCACTCACTAAATGAGACAAATAAGACATTTGTTTGATTAAATAAATTAGAATAGAAAGAAAACCTATATCAAAATATAGCTAGATTTTTGTCGCTGAAAAGGCGGAAACTGGTAGAGTACTCGCCTATAACTCTTACTGCGAAGCTAAACCTGAAATAACATAAAGAAATCTGTTGTTCCATACATTTTGGTCATGTAGTGTGGATAGATGATTTACCTATGCTATAGAAAAGCTCTTTTTTTTCGTGATTTCCGGGTTGTCTCCAAAGTAAAAGTGTTTCACCAGTATTCGGAGTTTTAGCGAATAAAAATCCTAAATCCCAAGCTAAATTAAATTTCGTCAAGTGTCACAAATCAACAGTCCTACGAGCTAAGAGCGTTCACCGATGCGAACTAATTCGATATCGAATGATTGCCTCAGCAAGCAATCGAGAGCATCGAGCGGGCGCTCCAAGTCTTGCAAGTAATGTTACGGCTGTAGTTAGAGGGTGACATTGTGGAGGGGGCACTTTGTGGGGGGGGAATGCCATACCTTAAAAACAGCGGTGCCCTACCTTAAAAATTGGGTATACCCATTCCAGTATAATATAGGTACATTTTTGTAACTTCGGAATTCAAAACTAATTAATATCAAACTCTAATTAATACAAAACTAGCCTAGTTTTTAGCATTCCGTACCCAAAGGGCAAATCGGAGCCCTATTAATATCACTCCGCTGTCCGTCTGTCTGTCTGTCCGTATGTCACGACTAGTCACGAGTCTCTAGCTCTTAGACGGAATGAGATAGAAACCTAAAATTTGTATGTCTTGTAAAATGTTGACCCAAAACCGACTTTTG
This sequence comes from Ypsolopha sequella, assembly GCA_934047225.1. Lineage (NCBI taxonomy): Eukaryota > Metazoa > Arthropoda > Insecta > Lepidoptera > Ypsolophidae > Ypsolopha > Ypsolopha sequella. The sequence continues at coordinate 21,776,023 of OW204005.1, read as the reverse complement.
AATTTAAAATGTAATAAAATAATTTTTCAGGAAGGGGGGCTCATATGTGAAAATGGAGCCGAATTTTTTTTTCTTATCCTAGCATGTGGGATGTCATTGTCTAGAGCTCATTAAGTAGAGTAATTTTTTTTTGGTCTTATAATTTAAGAAATGGGCGGCTATCAAAGTTGCTATTTTTAGACCATTTTTGTTACGGGGTCTATCACAAAGGCCAAATCAATTAGGAATTTGAAATGTCTGTATATTTTAACAAAAAATACTAAAAACGCCGACATATAATGAATTTTTTGGGTTACATCCCCGAATACTCAACCAACTTAATTTTGCAGTTTTTATGTCTGACAGAATTAGAGCATTAAGTAAAATTAAATAAATACCTAGTTTGAAATAATAGGTCATATGTACGGAACCCTAAAAGAGCGAGGCCCGACTCGCACCAGGCTGGTTTATAAAAAAATGCAGTATTTTCACCAGATTTATTTAGAAATGAGTCTATTCTGACAACGCTTACTTCGACCTTAGCGCCCCAACTGAAATTTTATTTGCACTCTAAATTCAGTCCTTACTACGGCCCTGAGTAATGTAAGTACAACTCGATACGAAACGACTACCGACTTGCTGGTTCCACAATGTGATTATGCTATCTCGAGTTGATGCTAGCCTGGTATCTGGGTGTTCCACTTCATCCGTGTATTGCAGACTAGAACGATTGTTGTGGGGACATTTCGAGTTTGTCGCTTCTTCTTCTATTCAAATAAAATTAAACATCAAGATGCCTTCCCTGGCAAATTAATTTTAGTATTGTCATCATCATAACCTACATCAGCACGCTCAAAGATATACTAGGTTTGCATGAACGCTGTAGAGCTAATCCGCAGATTATGTTTACGTGTACGTTTTACTATTCGTTGTCGCCCCACTTCACATTAGCGTGTATAATCTACCACGGTATATTTACCGTTTTGCTGATTAAAACTCGCTTTTATCGTCTACTGATATGAGTTATAGAGTAAATAATGGTGTTTTGGATATCATGGTTAGCTTCTGGCGCGAGCAGCTAGTACATAATTTAGTTATAATGACGACCGCTCGTTACCTACGGCCACATAATAGTTTAGTTTTGTGCTAATGTACTACATACATATATACGTATGTACTGTACGGGCTATGCAGTACATAGGGTAAGGTCTCTAGTGATTGAACCCTGTGGATTGAACCCACCCCAGTGACTTAACAAAACGTGGTTATTCCCAAAAATATATAGGCGCTGAGTTCTTTGATTATTTGCAAGGGTGAGTTTATACTAGAGATGGGCCAGATCATTGTTTTGCCGGGTAATGGGTAACGGATACCCGGCATAGTATTTGCCAGATCTGCCGGGTATCCGACAAAATTATCCGGCATTAAAATGCCTTTTAAAACCTACCATAAGGCTCATAAGGGTTAAGAAGTGTAGGGTGAGGTAGAGAGGGAAGAGATAGCGCAAATTTATAGCCTTTCATCCATTGCACAAAAAACACAAATTATTTAAAAAAAAATACAAACACGGAACCGCTCGGCGGGACTTAAATTTTCAATGACGTTTTAATTTTATGATTGTTAAATTGATTTGTTACTAGATTGTTTATTAAAATTAAAAGTAAATTTAAGTAAAAAGTTGTTTTTCTTTTTTATTTAATAATCGTTTGCTTATGAAAAAAAGCTGCTTTCTTAATTTTTTGGCATTATCCAGTACCCGGCATAATAATCCGGTATCCGGCCGGATCCTGAGAAAATGCCGAAGGTACCGAACCTTAGCCAGGTAGCGTGCAAACCGTTTACACAAAAAAAGTAAAGTTTTTTTTTTTTTTCTTTCGATTGGGGAAATTTTGACGTTAAAACCTTTTCACGTCTAATATATCATACTAAACTGGATTGCATTAACAACCCAGGTGAGTTATTTATTATTTGTAGGTACTAAACTTTTGTCACAGCTACAGTTTATAGACCGTGTGATAATTAAGTGCTCAGGGGATCTAAAAAGGCCGACTTGGGTGAATCATAAAATGATTTGAAAGTAGGATGGAGTCAGAGCTTTTTCACGCGTGCAAAAGAGACGGCATCAGAACGGAATCATAAATCATAATATGATTCATCCAAAGCGGACTTTTTAGAGGACCAGAAAGTTGATCCCCATGCTCTACCGATTACACTGAACCGCTTCTAAAGTAAAATATTTGCAATAACCCGAAAAAAATATTTCACTTCCTCATATAAATTGCCTATTCGTCATTAATTTTTATGGAGAAGAGAATTTTATTCTAATCAATAGAGAGTGTGGGTCAATTTTCTGAACACGTCGCTAAACGGTCCCGTAGACAGGTTTCTTCTACAATTTCTGCCCACAGATCATCAGGAATTTTCTCATGGGCGCGCGCTGATTCTGCGATTTTTACTTACACAGTGTTAGCGTCGAGATTTTCTCGTAAAAAATATTTTTTGTAGGTACCATGGATCGATAGTTGAAGAGGCGAAAGATGTGTGTCTGGATCGTAGCTGATGGAAATCTGTAGTCTCTACCTACCCCTCTGGGAGACGAGCGTGAGTATATGTATGTATATATGTATATTGTAGTTATGACAAAAATCTATACACAGAACGATATCTTATGCAACTGAGGATCTAGTAGAAGTAGATTTGCAAGAATCAGAGATTTGAAAGACTCGAAACACACGATTATGATTTTTGAACGAGCAAGCGAAGTCCTCGACTCTACCTGAACAATCTGACGCTTGTATGTATGTATGTTTGTTCGACGATAACTCGAGTATCGTTGATCGGAACGTCATGAAATTTGGTAGGTGAGTAAATAAGACGTTCCAACATCGGCCAAGATCGAATCGCTAGTTCACAGTTCCGGGCGTACTACTAGTTAAAAGTCTGAAGCTATTCGGCTCTATTTTAAGGCGGTACGTAAAAGTTTTAGCGTCTCTGTTACTCCATACGCGAAAAAACCCTCAGTGCGAGTGGGACGGATTCGTGGAAAAGTAGCAAAAAGTCGGTTTTTTATTAATATAAAATGTACTAAGCTATTTTGTCAAAAAGATTTTCAAGGAGACTTTACAAATATGTACATAATATCCACATTTTGAATGCAATTTCACAATGAAATTAGTTAGAATTTCAGAATTACAGGAAAAAATAAAACAATTTAGAGGTCTTTTCGGAATTATTTTCTATCGAGAAAATTTCATCCAATCGCGTTTGCTGTCAGTGAGAATCTTAATCAAATACTCAATAAACATTTACCCAAAAATTAAATACGTAGATGACGTTATAGTGGAGTAAATGGATTCGAAAAAATCCTATTTTTTTTCGGTATCGCCGGAGCTGGGCTGGGCTGACTGATTCAAAATTCAAAAATTCAAAAAGTTTATTTTGCTAAGTAGGTATATATAATACACGTTTCACCAGTCAAATTTTAATCTTATAAAAATATATGTAATAAAATAATAAATGTACATGAACTACTTAGATTAAATGTTTTTTAATTTATGTAGCAATATATATACGATTAAAATTATAGGTAAAATATTATTATACAAGGTGAAATCCAATCAACCGCCCGAACCCATACCGGAGACCCGGCCAGGGACCAGGAACAGGTTCAATGATCACCAACCGAGCCCCCAGCACGAATCCAGGCAGCCGACCAAATCCCATCCTATATACTACATAGTAATAGGTTACATATATAAAATATAAATACATGCCTACCTCCGCCCATTCGATTAGTCTTGCTAAGAAGAACGGGCAAGAAACTTGGCAAGATCATGTCTTTTTTTTTTTTAACATAAACTTATACTATACATCAAATTACTTATATCTACTTTAACCAAGGGATAAGAAAATACAAGACAGCAGGAATTCAGGTTAATGAAAAAAGAAAAACATACTCGTATATATCTTTGCCTACCTGTCTCATATAGTCTATTTCCTTTTACAGTCTGTAATTAATTAATGTTAACTCTTAAGAGGAATCAAAAGTTAGGAAATTATATTAATTAATTAAATTATTACCTACTTTCATTAAAATCAGTATCACTATAACACCATGCTTCACCATCATCCAAATATTCATTTATTTTATAATATGCCTTTTTCAGTAGGCCCTGCTTAATATACTGTTTAAACTTATTCTCTGACAAAGTAAGGACCTCTTTTGGAAGTTTATTGTAAAATCTTATACCATGTCCTACGAAAGAGGTACTGACCGGGGGGAAGTGCAATATATTCATGATTGCGGAGAACCTGGGGCTCAACCGCGTAATTCTCATTTGTATCAACTTCAAGCAAATGCATGCGAAATTCAACGCGTGCAAAAGAGATGGCATGTTAGGCGGGCGTCGTCGCACGCACGTCAAATTTCAATCTCAAGTTGATGTTGATGAAAATGAGAATTACGCGGTAGACCCACTGTGCAGGACTCATCGCCCCCAACGAAAGAAGAATTTAGTTAAAAGTCAAAAATGGTTTAATCATTGGAGCACTTACCCTCTAATTATAGAGCATTAAAGTTAGGCTACGTTTCAAAACGTGTGATCTTCGTGCGAAATTTCACTCGTTTTTAAGAAAGAGACAAAGCTATATACTAGAAAGAGAATGAAAGATCTGGTTTTGAAACGCTTGCGAGTGATTCCCGTGAGAAAAGCGTTTTGAAACGGTCTGGAGTGACACACGTCAAGTAAATACATAACCTCAAATCAAAATAAATAAATTAAGTAAAGTACCTAAATACCTATTGCTTTTAATATGGATGGCATTGCAACCTTTGCATTTGCAAGCCATAATCCTGTCGAAGCAGTTTCGAAACATTTTCCCGTATTCGTACGGAAATGTTGAATTCTATTTTCAAAAATTGTCCGAATCCCGAGAAAACTCCGAAATGACAACTGTCAGGCGAATTTTAACGGTACCCAAACAGAGTTAGAATTCGCACTTGTCAGTGCGATATTCACATTTCCCGAAAGCGTTTCTAAACACTTAGCGCAACTGTCAGGTAACAGTTCGTTTACCCTCGGTTTCACTCGGGTCGATTTTTGAACGATGCAGGGTAAAATTCGCATCGCTCCGAGTGATAATCACACGTTACGAAACGTACCCTTACTGTGTTGATTGCTGCGTTTATGTAAATGACCCACAGTGACATCTTTCTCTTTACTGATATAATGATTTCAGCGGAGCAAAAGAGTAAATAAATGAACAGATAAGTTATCAATATTCATCACTCACTATAAATAAATATTTTAAATATACAGGATGGAAAAAAATCAAGGGCCCTGGAGGGGAACTACCTTAAATCCTTTAGTTAGCTCATTTTACTGAAAGGAAACATTCCTTTATTTTTTTAAATAAACAAAACTGCATTTAAAGATCTTCTAAGATTTGCTTGTCTTACCCGGGAACTGAACCAACTCAAAATAAAAAAAATAAACCTCCGCTATTGTATTATACGAATCGGTAGGATTATTACATTTAGGCGGACAATGTCCCGTTCGCAAAATGTCCCTTCGACAAAAATTGTCCCTTTCTCAAAACGACCCTTTCTCAAATTATTGTTCAGGGTAAAAATTGTCTAAAAAACTGCACTCATCTGTTGTACTTTATTTATTACAAGTTCTTTATTAACAATACCTACTGTTCATTTGTATCAAAGTCACAGTCGGCACATCTCTAATGTATAATATAATAATAATTACTACTCATACTTAGCGTTTGAAGCTTACGGAAAAATAAATTATTAGTTACATCAACCACCTTCCTCTAAGCACCAGGGCCGCAGCGCGCCCGAAGAGGCTAACGAAATAAATAAAACATAATATAGGTGGCGTTGGCGAGTCGTCGGCGGGCCTTGTGACAAAGTGCCCCGCGCCGCGACATGCCATGATAAACGGGCGAAGGCGCGCCCTCTAGGGCCATGCTCAACTGTGCATGTGTTGACCATGTTATCGTTCTCGACAGATAATAATATTATATTGTATACATACACGGTGAATTTGTGAACATCGTCCAAATTCATACTTGAGCCTTGCTAAGTGATCAGCATCATGAATCAATATTGATTTTTGTAAAATTCATAAAATGAAATTTCGACTCACCATAGTGATTCACTCAGGACTGGGAGTGAATTACTACGGGAAGTCGAAATTTCATTATACGAATTCCACAAAAATTGTTATCGAATCATAATGCTGATCACTTATCAAGCGTCTAGTTTGAATTTGGACGATGATCAAAAAGGTCTCACAAATAAATGTTCGACCATAGATAATTATTTATCTATGGTTCGAATTAGGACTTGAACTTTTGGTAGGTATTTTGTTTTGGATATTAGGTGTCCATATTCAATTTTTATTTTATATTATTTTATTTATGTATGTATTGTTCAGGGTGTTGATCTGCACATTAAATTTATTCCAACATGGATCGATAAGTTTTAGACATCCCACACTAAATGGTCAGGTAATCGTGCAGGAAAAGTTGATCAGTTATTCATATCCTGAATTATGACTACTTAAAAGTTACAATGAGTGGTTACTCTTACTGATATGCCACCTAAAAAGATTATAGCTCAAACCCAATTTACGGGTTAAAGTCCAAAGTAAAACAGAAGCAGCTCAAGATTCCACTACCTACAATAAAACTACAAGTCACCTCTCAACCTCAGAGCTGTATTTAATGACGCCCGGGGCCCACTCGGGAAGGGCCCGGGGCCCCACATACGTGTTCTGCGCTGGCACGTCGCCAAGTGCCGGCTATCATGCGTCTATCGTTTCGAATGTTGTGTTGTTGTCTGTCTGTCTGTATGTGTTATTTGTACTTTCAGTGTTGTATTTTCTTTCTAAATATTGTTTTCTTTTTTTATTTAACTGAAGATAACAACTGAAGAACAATAAATATGAAGCGTGATTTACTCTTATTTTAAAGAAGAATGGTTGCGGCGTGAAAGAAGATGATTTTAGTGGTTGTGGACACACAGAAATGATAGTTAAAAGAACCAAAAAATGGAGCACAGTACTAGTAAAGAAGATCTTGACTGGGCCACCACAGAAATGCGTATTTTGGCCAACTCGGAGAATTATTTAAAGAAGCGTCAAGCAATCCAGAAGTAACCCAGGTAAAAATGCTCCTATTTTGACGAATGTGAAAGGGAAATAGGTGTGTTAAGGTCGTATTAGTTTGAGTATACCCCGTGTTATAGAATAGTGTTGATTTGGCGTACCACGATTTAACTTATTTGACAGGACTAAACTTTAAGCGTTATGTCTTTTTCTTTCTTTATCGAAGAGACAAAGACAGGACGCTTAAAATCTAAAAAAAAAATTATAGTCCTGCCTGTCAAATAAGTAAAGTCATATTACACCGAATCGACACCAGTATCGCCGAAAAAGGTAAACAATTTCCGAGAAGACCTATCCTCGATTACGTCAAACCAACACCAAGACCCCTTGGTTTATCAAAAATCACCTCTATTCCAAATAGTTAAGAGTAGATCCAGTAGTGGGATTTTAGAAGTGGTCCCTTGCACGACCTGTAGTGGTGTAGTGCTGACAAGAAGTCTTGATACTTTAGCGTATGAGTACATGTGTATTGGTACTTAAGGTAACGCGGCTTTCTGGGTGGATGGCTGCTTATCAACTCGATAAAAACCAAGGTATTTTATTTACTTAAAGCATTTTAGAACCAATATAATAATCTTTTTATTGATTCACATTAAAATTTAAAATGATAATTTAAATTGTATAAATATTTTTGGAATAGAAAATGATGACCAAAACAATTAATAACTTATAGTCAGCGCCAAGTTTTTTTTTAAATTTCATTCTTAAACTTATCCTGATTACATTGAAAATGTATGTGTTTCCATCATGTCTGAGATAGTTTGAGTAACTCCTGTCCTGTGTCAGCACATAATAATATAAATTAAATCATTACTTTAACGTTTCCTCAAGGTTCCTTGGTTTCCGTCCAGATTACAAAATCCACGTAATAAAATAACTACAATCATAAACGTGGAGTTAGGAAGCCCCCGACAGGAGCAACCGGGCCAGGCGACAGCGGGTGGTGGCGGGAGCGGCGGCGGCGGCGTGACAACGGATCTCTATCGCCTCATTGCCCGCGTCGCGTGCTCACGTGACACACCGCCGCCATACCGCACTTTGATGTAGGGTTGTGTTGTGTTTTATCGAAACAAAGCGCTGGGCAGATGTGTTTTACACACTCACATCATAGCAGAAGCTTAGCTGTCTCCTTTTTGCTTATTTTCCTTTTTTGTGTATTATTATATTTATTTGTACGTGTGTTTTAGGCAAATAAACTACATTTTCTATTTGATTTTCGAGCTGTTAAAAAAGGTTTTTTTCTAATGGATTCTCCAAAGTTTTTATTTAGTTACTCTTAAATAGCCCTACGCAACAGTTGAATGTAGCCGACCAGTTTCAGTAGAATCAGACTGCCTTCATCTCGGTGAGTTTACACCTCACACCAAACCTTTTTCCTTGAAACAGGATGTTCTATCTACCCATGAATATGAACAACTTTCACTTTGGTGCCAAGCCAACCCTCATATCGCAAATAAAAACAGCTCGTCCATAGAAAATGTTCATACCTACCCACTCGGCCAAAAATTATAAAAGAGCTGTTTTTTCACCATTTCAGCAATGGCTCGATAGTAAAAGTTATTCATATTAATGGGTAGAACACCCCGTGTATACCCTGTGTAGGAAGGAGCTAGATGAAATAAGCTAGTTAAGTCGACAACGATGATCTGAAAGCTACAACGATGTAGCTTTCTAAAATTATTCCAAGAAAGTTGTAATTGTAAACAGTTGTTCTAAAATCATGAAAATCGTTATCGACATTTATCCCACTATTCCCAACCCTGCGCCAATACTTCACAAAACACAAGCCCCCGCCCGCGAGCGTGACACCCGATCTCGATCTGCACGTTATTATTTCACCCGCGCCCAAGACGTCTTGATACTTGCACATCGTGACTCGAATCGCCTCATTTGGGGGCTCGGGCTGTATATCATAAAGGTGCAGGAATTTAACTTATCGGACATTTTCTCGTGACATTTGATATTGTGGTGACCACATAATGGGTAAACATTTACAATTCCTTGGATGGTTATTGCCTTGTTATTAAATTTTGAGATTTTACGAAAGTGCTAATCTAGCCTTTAACAAAGATTTAAATCATCTATAATAGAATAGAATAGAATAGAAAAAACTTTATTGGTGTCACACAATTAAAATACAATATAATCAATAACAAACAAAACATAAGTGACACCCAAAAGACTATCATGGCACTATTCTGTACCACGACGCTGGTCTTCCGTGGACACCTCGCAGGGTAACATGCAACATAAGTAGCACCTAATATCTTAACCTGTAGAATTATTGAATTGAGATGACAATTGAATACAATAGACTCGCGGTACATAATACCTTATGTAGTAATAGTTACAGCTGAAGATCCAAGTTGTACATACAATAATGTTAATGGACAGAATTAATTAAAAATGTAAGTAAGAAGAACAATAGAAGCTTGTTACTAGAAACAGAGAAATATACTTACTTACCATCAGGTTTTAGAGGGGAAAGTTTGTCGCGTCAAGTCGTCACCTCCCGCTCCGGTAATGTGCCTCGTGTACGGCGACCCCGACGGTTAACACTTTGATTTATGGCGGAGACGTCTGAAATGCCTGGGACGTAATCGATCTGGCAGTGTTTAAGCCGTTCGCCACGTGATTTGTGAATCCACGTGGTATTAATGGCCATTGTAGACGAGAAACGTTCAATTTATGTGGTAGAAAAGATAGGAGGTGAAGTGGTTGGAAGATTAATGAATGGTACATGATTTCTAATGAAGAAAATTACAGCCTTAAAAAATTTTAACTTCCAGTAGAATATGTATCTTGCTTGTTTCAAGAAGCATTTCTATGATTTGATATCAGGCATCAAATAGAAGGCAATATGAAATTAATGAATAAGGAAACACGAGTGGTAAGTGTAGTATTTCGTTCAAGTAGGGCACACACAGTTGAGCCGACGAGGCGGTATCGCAAAACATGGCACATAATGCATGCATGCACATAATGTAGTATGCATGCTTTTGTCGGCTACTCAAAGCACCGAAGCTTGGGCCGCACCCTTCAACAATTCCAACTTAATGCCACTCCTGTACGTGATTGTCAGGGCTTTTTTGTATTTTGTTCTTCGCAGCCGTTCAGAATAAGTGTTTGATTGTGTCTTGCCTTGTTGGGGGAGCTGGTTCTATATTAACAATGGTGAAATTTACCATCGTTTGTTTTATATTTGTTTATGTTCCCGATCAAAATTATGTGTTATTCATAAAATGTCATAATAGGTTTAATCATTTCATCATGAATGACTTTCCTGGTTCAGGTCATTATCGATTCCGTCTGCGCTTTCACCTATATAATTTCCAGGCTCATAAATAATTCCACAATCACCAGAAGCAGCCATGCCACCTATAATAAAATATCAGCGATGACCACAGCACGAATGGCTCTAAAAAACAGCCGGTTGCGGATTGCATAAAAAATGTCTAGCCGCCGGCAGCGGGCGATGGCGGGCCGGTCGGCAACGCTGCTTCTAATGACGACGTGGTTCGCTTCGTTTGCGGAGCAGGGCTGCCATTAGACAGTTGCAACTTATTTATTGTAGTTTTTTCTTATGCTGTGTGATAGATAGATGGACAAAAAGTGCAAAATGAACCGTGACTTATGCAACGCTGATCCTTATACGTGCAATCTTACTGAAAAGGGTAATTGAAAAAATTCAAGAATTCAGAAAATACTCAGTGGAAAAACATACAAATTGCGTGAAAATATAATACTATTCTCGTTTGGACAAACCTTTAATTTAATTCATGTACATTTATTTATTTATTTTTAGAAGATTATGTTTGACTCATAAAAAGTGCATTATGTATACCTACTTTACAAAGGTAAAAAAGCAGTCGGTAAGAAGATAAACGCATTGTTTAAAAATAGTTTAAATGTGGGTAAACGACAAACAAATGGCATAATATACTATTAATAGAGTAATCTTTTAGCCATTGCGAAAACATATAGATTCCCAAACAGATATAATATACTTTATAATGAGAGCATTACTGGAACGAAACTTAAATAATTTATTATTGACTTGAAAGCCACAGACACAGCCATTCATCAAAGCCAGATAATTTCTAATAAAACCGACGAAGCTTTTAAAAATGCATCAGCAACAGTTGACAGCCCTACTGGAGCGTGGGTGCGGGTGCGGGCGGCACGCTCGCCTCCTACATATTTAATTTGCCGGGACTGGTTTCAGTCGGGCGCCGCGCCGCCGCCGCCGCCGCTGCCGCCGCCCCGGTGATGGGGCATTCCGGACGTGGCCACGATTCTTGGCTCGAGATCGATTGCAGTTTTTTTGTGACGTGTTCTCAGACGCTCGAGCAAATCACTATGATGACGAGTTTAACACTGATCGGCAAATTTAAAATGAATAAGAACCATTTAGCCTTACGTCGAAGATAGGTAGGTGATCGTTCACGTTGTAGTGCTCTCGAGTTAGAAAGATTAGCAGTATGTTAAGCTAAGATCATAGAATATAATCTGTAAAGAAGCAAAGGCCAGACAACAACTTCACAAAGAACAAGAACCTAACAATTATTTTATTAAAAAAAATCTCCAGTTCAAGGTTCTTTATATGTCTGGAGCACCCCGGCAACCCCGGTCTCTTTGTAGCGCGTTATGGCTCTATCGTCGATGTGGCGTGTCGCTGGGCCTTCGCCCCTTCAGCTCGCAGTAATAATACCCCTAGTGAATCGCTACTTTATTGTCGGGGTTATTTCGATGCGTTTGGACCAGACGCGTTAATTGGTGAGATGTTGAGATGGAAGTTTTCTCCTATTTTGTTTTGATGTTTGCGTTTTATTTGTTCGGAGCCTCAAATAACACAGACTAACCATTTTTTTGGTGCTTGAAAATTTGCTTTTATTTCAGATTCGGATTCAACACACCATTTTTATAAGAATAACAAATAACCGTCCAACCACCAAAAACCTTGTTGTCTAGTGTAAGTAATCGTTATTTGAGAGGTCTTGAAATACTAAATGTGTATAGTATAAAGGTTGTACGGTTTAGATGCAACGTGAATGCAAAACAAAATTAAAAAGTGGACAAAAAGATAACTATACTTCAAGCTCATCAAAATTCTGATACCCTCAAGAAAATCACCCGAAATCGTATTCTATTTCCATCCTTTGCCCAACCCAAGCTTCATTGTCACCTTTGTTTCATTCAAAAACCCTCTCAAAGTCAGTAAAGCGGGGCCGAGATATGAAAGGCGTTGTCATGACATAAGCCGAGAAGCATAATCCGGGGCACGGTCTTGAAAGAACTTTGGAAACGGTGGCAAGTAAAAAAGGCTCTCTAAAAATCGAGGGAAAAGTTGCTTTAATATTTAAAACTATTGAAGGGTCTCAAAAAGGGTTTGTGGCTCTCCACAGGCGTGTTCGGTGTTCAGATCGCCACCCTGCTGGGATGCTAATACTATGATGCCAGTGATGTGATTTTCACGTACCAAATGTCACACTAAAACTACGCTGGATAATTTACAAGTATTCTGAAATATATAAATGTGTATATGTATGTATATAACAGACCCAAAAGACTGCTGCGTCATTTAAAATAATCGTCGCAAAGAAACCGAAGAAACCTTTCTTAACAAAAACGGAGTCACTAACAACTACCAACACAACACGATCGAGCATAGAGTAAAACTTTCAAAAGGTCCCAAGGAGGGAGCTGACTCATATCTTAATTCATAATTCAATGTACACCGCTCGCTCCAATTTCTTGGGCGGTAAAGTGCAAGCGCGCGAGAAAAAAGCCAGCAGGGCAAGGAGAACCGTCATGTTGACGCGGGGGACGGCTCCAGGCGAGAAATGTGGGTGGAAAGGGGGCGGTGGAAGGGAGGTGGAGGTGAAATGCGGAGCGGTAATCCCTTATCACGACCGTCGACCGCCCCGGCTCAGGGCGCGCTTCAACAATTATAAAGAGGCTACGCCACACCGATGCAAACTACACGCCGGTGTATGTATGCGGCCTTTCGAACTGTAGAACATGTACCTGTTTAAAGCTGTCGATAAAAGCGTATTTTGGTCACGCTTCGACAGTTTTGTTTGTCGAATTGTTATTGGATTGATTTTGTTTTGTTTTTTGACCTGACGGTCGGTGTTATGCTGAGTGAAATATTCGGTTTCATGAAAATAGGGTTTGTTGTGAACTATGTAAACAGGGTGTTGGGTTAAGCAATTTATTTCTAGTATTGTTTTTACACAGTTCTTTCACACATAAAAGCTAGTAATGTAGTGAATTTATGAATAATAATAATAATAATAACACTTTCCACTTTTTTTTTCTGTTTTTTAAAACTAGAGATCTTTCTGACCTTGGCCTCCCTCACCACCTTCTTCGTCTGCGTTATATTTATTGAGGTATATTTTTCCATAATCCGTTAATTTAAGTTAAAGTTTCATTTTAAGTTTAAAATAAACAGCAGTTTTAAAGAAGACGCTAATTAGAAATTTTTAAATGGTTTTTTCACTCAAATGTTGTTGTCTACATGCCAACGAAATACTTCAGTACTTAGACCATTACCAAAATATTTAAATATTTTAGCTCACACGATTGTTAAATGTTTATTAACATAACTATGAAAAATGTTTTACGAATTTTGAATACCAAGCCCTTTTTTACTGTGCTTTTTCGCACACAGTAGTTAGTTACACACACACTCCGTTAAAGTAGTATGTTAAAGCGAAGTAATCAAAGGTAATAACAATTAGCATGCAATAATTCTAATAACAAGGATCAAAACCGTTCAGTCGTTGCACTTTACGCGGTCAAGCTACCGGCCACCACAGAGACGCCACCGGCCGAACCGCAGCCCGTTTGTGAACTTCTTCAACAACACACCTAATTTCAACACAGTAAAGTTGATTTCCCTTTGCATCTAAAATATATGTTTGCAGAAGCTTATCCCTGTACCCGCAAGGCATCTTCGGGACCAATAATCGTGTCTCTCTTTCACACTTGTTTTATCTCTCTCTCTCGCACACGTATTATATGACAGCGATCCTTTGACATGTAGAGCTTTCCGCTAAATCCTGAGCGAATTTCATTTTGAGAACCGCTTGCTTCAAGTAAATAAAATTTCTTTGGATTTATAAAATATTGTTCAAGAGCTTAGAATAAGATATGGATTTTCAGGACATGTTGACATGGATATGTTGTCTATTTTCTTTCTTTTGCAATGTCTTTTTTCTATTTATTTTTTGGCGAAGGCGTTGCTTTTGCACAATTTTGAGGGGCCCTCAACCCTCTAGAATCTAGATAATTAATTACTACTTAGGTTATACCTTTAATCTTATCTGTGCCAAAAGTTTCTTTAGGAGGGAGGGCCTTCACCAACACACTATATTTTTGGGCCCCACATTAAAGTTCACATAATATAATATTATGTGAAATATTATATTTGTTACGGCACTGCTTTTGACAGCATATGTGCTGTGAATTCCCATAGCTTAATTCCCAAAAGCTTTGGTTTTTTTTTTTTTATCATTGAATATACAAGGTGACTTTTTGATCATCGTCCAAATTCATACTGGTGGCTTAGTAAGTGATCAGTATCATGAATCAATAACAATTTTTGTAAAATTCGTAAAATGAAATTTCGACTCCCCATAGTGATTCACTCTAAAATTTCATTTTACAAATTTCACAAAAATTGTTATTCATTCAAGATACTGATCACTTATCAAGCGTCCAGTATGAATTTGGACGATGATCAAAAAGTCACCTTGTATATACCTAATTTTATATCATAGTTATGTTATTATTATGGTATATAATTTGATCTTTATTTATTCATGATTTTTTTAAGAATTTTATGACGTCACTTGGGGTATTTTAGGCATAATACGGATTGTGATTGCTTATAAAAAACCGGCCAAGTGCGACTCAAACTCGCGTACCTAGGGTTCCGTATTGTCGATGATAAATTTAATTTTTTGCCATTTTTTTTCGCGAATTTCTCAACCGCTTTATTTTTCCTGTAATCTTTACGTAAACACATATTACCATGACTTTTTTCATATTTTTCAGTCCACCAGTTCGGGAGTTAAGGGGGGGATGACAATTGACATACATTTTTTATGTTTTTTTTAAGGGTTTCCCGAAATAGGTACTATTAAATATAGCCAAACTATAAATTTTTACAATCAGTTTTTAATACCTATAATTTGCCATGTTTTATTTTTATAAAATATATTTTTATTTATTTTACTTCTTTTTTATATTTCTCATTTGTACTCAACTTCTTTTAAATCGCTATAGTTTTCCTGTAATTGGCCAACTATGATCTATAATCGACATTTTATTCATATTTTTTGGTCAACCAGTTTCGGAGATAAGGGGGGGGGGACATAAATAGGTGCCAGGAAATATAATTAAAGTATATATTTTACAATAAAAATTTTAATATCTACAATTTAATACCCATATTGTATTTTTAAGATAATATTCTTTATTTTTGTCACTTTTGTTTTGAAATTTTTCAAATTTTTTTATTTTTTAACACCGTGATATGTAGGCATATTAATGCTATTTTTTGCAAAATGTCATGTCTTTATTTTTAACGATGCTAAAGTTATGAGGCTGACATACGGACGGACGGACAACGGAGTCTCACCATAAAGGTTCCTTTTGTACCTTTTAGGTACTACGGAATCCTAAAAAGTGAACTGTCTTTGTCTGTCTTCTCATCTGTCATCCATCTGTCAAATCAGTCGGAAGCAAATTATTATAAATTTATCTTTGTTGATACGAGTAGCATAGGAAACATTTCTAAACAGCCTTTTCTCAAGTGACGTCACACGAAGGCAAATTGAAGTTTATCACGAGGTTTTTTTAGACCACAAGTTCTAAAATATGGCTTATTAAACCAAAATCTCGAAATGGTTTTCGAATTAACACACCTTAACATAATTTAATCTAAGCAAATTTTGTGATGATGGCCTATCTTGAGAAAAAATAAGTTTTTATTAAATAATATAAGTAGGTATACGATACATCATTGCCTTTTTTACGTCATGTGTATGTTTTTTGTACCTACCAAGTACCGGCTGCATCTTTAGTTGGCTATACTATAAGTACTCGATTGATTGTAGTCAAATTCATACTGGAGACACGGTTTCTGATTAGTAACAAGGCCCAATGAATAAGGCTTCCCGAAAAATTTAATTTTGACTTCAAAAAATATTTATCTCTAATATTACAAAAAGGACTCATTGAACCATTGAATCTGATGACTTACTAAGTCTCCAGTATGCATTATGCTTTCAATTAAAGTTACCTTATACCACTATCACTCAAGTTGCGGAAGCCGGAAACTGGTGATGGTACAGTGGAGACCACATCAAGCTATACACTTGCAGTACGACATTAGCCCCTACAGAGAAGAATATAAGATAGGTACAAAGTCCAATGTGTCTTACTTGATGCGGTCTCCACTGTACTAGTTCATACAAACAACTTTAACTATAGAGCCGACTCCCGAATCGCGAAAAAAAATAATTCGATAGAAAAGTTACATAGCTAACGGACCAAAATGTATAAAACAACAGATTCTTTTTTCTCGATTTCTCAATTTTTTTCCCGGAAAGTTATTCGTGTAGACTAGTACTGTCGCCAGATTTTGGCTTGCGCAACTGCATTTTAATATCCTGTATATTTTTTTCAATGCATGTGCTCGTAAAGGCCCACTTTTTATGCATCAAAACCGAACAAAAAGTCGATTATTTTGCCCTAGGGCTTTATTATTATTATTTTTTTAATTTATTTACAATGGTTGGCTAACCTGCAGCCTTTCCTGTGTACCATAGATGTTATACTTTTTTTTTCCACTGTTTAACGGCTCTGGATACAATCCTTTTGAGCCAACCATAATTTAAAGTTCACAAGATTATATTTGTTTTCATTTCCTCACACTATGCATTGAAAAACGTAGTATGATACACGGGCGTAAAAGCAATAAATACTCGGTTACGTTTAAAACACTCGCTAACTCGCTACGCTCGTGTTTTAAATCGTCCTCGTAATTTATTCCTTTTCGCCCTAGTAGCATAAACTACTATTAAGAACTGGAAAGAATAATAATAATTGCTTTGAACGCGCGAGGGCTTGCATCTGAGACTATACATCAAATAATAATAATTGCTTTGAACGCGCGAGGGCTTGCATCTGAGATTATACATCAAATAATAATAATTGCTTTGAACGTGCGAGGGCTTGCATCTGAGACTATACATCAAATAATAATAATTTCTTTGAACGCGCGAGGGCTTGCATCTGAGACTATACATCAAATAATAATAATTGCTTTGAACGCGCGAGGGCTTGCATCTGAGACTATACATCAAATAATAATAATTGCTTTGAACGCGCGAGGGCTTGCATCTGAGACTATACATCAAATAATAATAATTGCTTTGAACGCGCGAGGGCTTGCATCTGAGACTATACATCAAATAATAATAATTGCTTTGAACGCGCGAGGGCTTGCATCTGAGACTATACATCAAATAATAATTGCTTTGAACGCGCGAGGGCTTGCATCTGAGACTATACATCAAATAATAATAATTGCTTTGAACGCGCGAGGGCTTGCATCTGAGACTATACATCAAATAATAATAATTGCTTTGAACGCGCGAGGGCTTGCATCTGAGACTATACATCAAATAATAATAATTGCTTTGAACGCGCGAGGGCTTGCATCTGAGACTATACATCAAATAATAATAATTGCTTTGAACGCGCGAGGGCTTGCATCTGAGACTATACATCAAATAATAATAATTGCTTTGAACGCGCGAGGGCTTGCATCTGAGACTATACATCAAATAATAATAATTGCTTTGAACGCGCGAGGGCTTGCATCTGAGACTATACATCAAATAATAATAATTGCTTTGAATGCGCGAGGGCTTGCATCTGAGACTATACATCAAATAATAATAATTGCTTTGAACGCGCGAGGGCTTGCATCTGAGACTATACATCAAATAATAATAATTGCTTTGAACGCGCGAGGGCTTGCATCTGAGACTATACATCAAATAATAATAATTGCTTTGAACGCGCGAGGGCTTGCATCTGAGACTATACATCAAATAATAATTGCTTTGAACGCGCGAGGGCTTGCATCTGAGACTATACATCAAATAATCTTTGCGTTACATGCATATACGTAGTTTCAATTTCAATTGGCATAGATTAAATTAAGGTATGTTAAGGTGTGTTAATTCGAAAACCATTTCGAGATTTAGTTTTAATAAGCCGTATTTTCGAATTTTTGGTCTAAAAACCTCATGATGATAAATATTTTTACGAAAAGGCTGCAACTTCTTTTTGCCCTTGTGTGACGTCACTTAAGTAATGGCTGTTTAGAAATGTGTCCTTTGCTATCAAGGTAAATTTATAATAATTTGCTTCAGACTAACTTGACAGCTAGATGACAGATGAGTAGACAGACAGAGACAGGCCACTTTTTTTATAAGCAATCACACATCACAATCAGTATAAAATTCTCAAGTGACAAGGTCATCGGACAATTCTTTAATAAATCATAAAAAAATAATGGTTAATTTATATACCAAAATAATGAAAACAATGGCACATATCTTCTATAAAAAAAAATTTTTAATATAGTCTTTTAAAAATTAATCCATGGGAATTTCAAGCGCCATTTTGATGTGATGAAATGGCGCCTCAGCTAGATAGTATAGGAGGTGCTGAACAAAAAAATCACGTTATGTTGTTACGGAAATGTTGTGCTTCTCCGTTATTTAAATCTAGTTTCAGTGACTTGCCTCAACTTCTGGCTAGCTAAAGCTGTTGCGTTTACCCAGGAAATCAGCCTTTATGGCGGCATGCAGTGCCGGATTAGCCTATAAGCAAATTAAGCAATTGCTTAGGGCACCACGTCTCGGGGGGCACCATAAAGAGGAACGAAAATATATTTTCTAGCACATGAAAGCTAAGGCTTATTGAAAATCTGCGCGTAATAAGTAATGAGCATGGATGTATACCTAAACTGGATTGTGCACTGAAGGACGTTACGCGTACAAAAATAGACTCTATTTCATACAGTTAAAAGTTATTTTATTATGACAAAACCAACTAGAGAAAACGTGCCGAGCGGGACAACAAACAGTCGATGCCCGTGTCCTACTCGCACAGTTGCCATCACAAAAAAAACAAATTGCGATGGTAGGCTTGATTTTCACGATTTAGTTTTTCAACGACTTTATAGTATTTAGCTTTTAGTAAATACTTGTTCATGACATTTCTTTTTTTTTTACCGACTTTAAAAAAAGAGGAGGATTGAGATCTGTATTTTTTTTGGTATGTTATTCCTTATCTCCGTCAATTCTGAACTGAATTAAATGATTCTTTTTTTGTTTGGAAAAATTTCCTTCAAGGTAGGTCCCATTTTAAGATTGACCATGATCTGATGAAAGTTTTCAGAGATAGGCAGTGGAACGCCTCAGAAAGTAACAGCGTACCACTTGATATTAAGGAAATCTCTTTGTACTACGATGTTAATCGCAGAGTATTACTTGGAAATTGTCAATCTTCCACCTGACCTTCGATCCTGGTCTTATTACCATAGAACTCTTTAACGAATGAGAGCACTTGACTCGAGATTGCGGCAATCACTTTGGTAGGGTGCTGATTGTCGGGCATTTCTTGGAAATTATCAGAATACCCACCATCCTGGCTTCACCACCATAGAACTCCTTAACGGACGACAGCATACCACTCAAGATTAAGGCAATCGCTTTGTATTAGGATAGTGATTGCCGAGTACTACTTGTAAATTGTAATTTCTCCACCGGAACTTTGATCTTGGCCTCATTACCATAGAACTCCTCAACGGGTGACAGCACATAACTTGAGATTACGGCAATCAGTTTGTATTAGGGTGCTGATTACAATTTATCATTACAATTACAATTACATTGAATTTGCTGTCTGCGTGAATGAAAAAATGGTATGCTTTGGTTTTTATTATAAATCCACTTATCTATCCCATGCAATATTCTAAGAAATGTATTATATTCTTTGTTCGTAATGATCGATTTCTTTGTAATAAATACGTAAAATTTTTGAAAAACCGATACTGATTTACTAGTGGATAGGGGGCCCAATAGGTATGGATTGCTTAGGGCATCAAGTAGTCTTAATCCGGCTCTGGCGGCTTGAAAGCAACGTGTAAACGGTTTCATTTCAAATGCAGTATACCTATTCGGTGAGTGTACAGCAACATATAAAATAATCAGCCTCGTCATTACGTGAACGAAGTCTTCCAAGTTCACTAGGTTTGGCCCAGTGCATGTGAAATACGCCGCTTTTGAAATGACGGACCGTTTACACGTTGCTTTCATGCCGCCAGACAACATCAAACTTAGACTCGACCTAACTGAAACTAGATTTAAGGCGAATGATTACGCCAACTGCAATTTGGACCTGTCTTTGAAGGCCTACTCCTCCCACACGGGTGGTCCAAAAACTTTCATAAAAATATATGATAGGCATTATAGAGTCAAAAATAAATTTTGAAGTTCATAAACTGTTTTTCTATTGTTAGTTTTGACAAAAAAAATCGAAAGTCATCGAAAATTTCACATGATTAACAAAAGAATTCTCTTACTCCTTCCAAACGCCTAAAGCAATTTTAATTATTATTTCACCAAATTATAGGAAATTTTTAGATCTAAAAAATTTAAGTTCAAATTTTGTTTTCCGTTCATGGCGTCCATGTGAAAAGTATTATTTTCTCCTATTTTGCGCTAGCTGGAGACGCAGTGGTTGTCGTAACAGCCACTTTTCAAGGCACGCTGAAATAAACATTATATCAATGTCGTTTCCGTTGATATTTGTACCGACACACATCGAGTTGCTTATTTAGCGTGGTCATACGCCTTAACTGATAAGTACAACATTTTCTTAAGGCGCTATATGCTGCAGAAGTGCTGCCACTTTAGAAAAAAAAACATTATTTACTTACTGGAATAATGATTGCAAATCTGCTCAAGTTAATACGTAGATATAGCAATAAACTATTTTTAAATAGGATGGTTTTCAAAGACAACGTCTTTGATGAGCTAAAATTTCAAGTTATACCAAAAGCGGCCGTTTTTAGCAAAAGTTAAAATTTTAGCTCATCAAAGACGTTGTCTATGAAAACCATGCTATTTAAAAATAGTTTATTGCTATATCTACGTATTAACTTGAACAGATTTGCAATCATTATTCCAGTAAGTAAATAATGTTTTTTTTTCTAAAGTGGCAGCACTTTCGCAGCATAAAGCGTCTTAACAAAATTATGTGATTTTTTCGCCTCCTAGGTCCTGGACCAAGAGGGAACGACGTGAAAAGCTCATCGTGGCACGTCAATCAATAATGTGGTGTTGGCGGATCGCAGAACCGTAAATAATATGAGCCAGGAAATAGCCAACCGACCGTACGCGGCAAACCTGAGGAAATTACTTATTAAAACCGGAATAATGGTGACAGATTTTTCAAGATTTTTCCAAACGTTAACGTCAGTGGTGTTCCCAAGTGTGAACTGTGAATTTATTGAACAATTGCTTATATATTATTAATAAACAAATATTACTTTTCTCCGAGCCCTGTCGCCGTACCGAAGATTGTTCTAATTATCTATATTTTTATGAGGACGTATTCTGACCAAATTAGCGACATACTGAAGAATGTCAAAAGTACCGGGAATAGAAGAGCTTGTACGACTAGAGCAGATGGAAATCTGTAGTATTGTAGCAGACGAAAATCTGTGGTCTCTCTGTAGTATCGTAGCAGACGGAAATCTGTGGTCTCTCTGTAGTATCGTAGCAGACGGAAATCTGTGGTCTCTCTGTAGTATCGTAGCAGACGGAAATCTGTGGTCTCTCTGTAGTATCGTAGCAGACGGAAATCTGTAGTCTCTCTGTAGTATCGTAGCAGACGGAAATCTGTAGTCTCTCTGTAGTATCGTAGCAGATGGAAATCTGTAGTCTCTCTGTAGTATCGTAGCAGATGGAAATCTGTAGTCTCTCTGTAGTATCGTAGCAGATGGAAATCTGTAGTCTCTCTGTAGTATCGTAGCAGACGGAAATCTGTAGTCTCTCTGTAGTATCGTAGCAGATGGAAATCTGTAGTTTCTCTGTAGTATCGTAGCAGACGGAAATCTGTAGTCTCTCTGTAGTATCGTAGCAGATGGAAATCTGTAGTCTCTCTGTAGTATCGTAGCAGACGGAAATCTGTAGTCTCTCTGTAGTATCGTAGCAGACGGAAATCTGTAGTCTCTCTGTAGTATCGTAGCAGACGGAAATCTGTAGTCTCTCTGTAGTATCGTAGCAGACGGAAATCTGTAGTCTCTCTGTACATCGTAGCAGACGGAAATCTGTAGTCTCTCTGTAGTATCGTAGCAGATGGAAATCTGTAGTTTCTCTGTAGTATCGTAGCAGACGGAAATCTGTAGTCTCTCTGTAGTATCGTAGCAGACGGAAATCTGTAGTCTCTCTGTAGTATCGTAGCAGATGGAAATCTGTAGTTTCTCTGTAGTATCGTAGCAGACGGAAATCTGTAGTCTCTCTGTAGTATCGTAGCAGACGGAAATCTGTAGTCTCTCTGTAGTATCGTAGCAGACGGAAATCTGTAGTCTCTGCCTAGCTCTCTGGGAGACAGTATGTAACATATGTATAGTATTAGTCCAGTAAATGAAAGGTTTGAGGTCGAATTAAAGATACACTAGTAAAATTATTTCGAATAGTATTTTCATATTATTGACACCCTCCCCGTCTCGGAAGAAAATAACTTTTATAGAGATTCTTTTGAATTTTAATATTCCTGTTAACTGTTAATATTCCCAATTTTTACCCAGTGCACATTATTTAACCTTCCGCATACAAACATTCTTAGATTGAAAGGACTATTTTATTACACTTATGTAACTTATGGACTATATTATGTATATTTATAAACGAATACCTTGACTGACCGACTGACTGATCTGCTCTAAAGACTGATCTATCAATGCCCCGCCCCAATGGCTGGACCTAGCTAGCGGCACGGCACGGTTTATGAGGTTGACCTTGACTGCGCTAGCAATTTTTTCTCTATCGCACTTGGTAATTTTGTGCGCGAATGAACATATGCGCTAGTCCCCCACCACTTTCGCCGAGCAGTCAAAAATCGTGCCGCAACTTGTACATGAAATTTTTTGACTATAGTTTCCTTGTATGACGTAGACGTCAGCTAAAGAAACGGGATTCATACGACCGCGTCGCTGTGGAGTGTCCGTCTCTGTTCTGTTCTGTTCTGGTGACTCATCCAGCCAGCAGTTCTGCTGCAAGGGTGCGAAGACCCAAGACACCGGTGAGCCACGTAGTATACAGGAGGGGACTGTAGAGTGGCAACTGTAGGATGAGGAGTGAAGGGAGATTGTAGGCCCACCCGAATTCAGGCTAGTTTTATTATAGAGATGGAAAAAAATCACAAAGCACATTTATAAAACTTTATTATAATAAAATCTGTTTAATTCTAATTAAGTGGCACATGGATTAACATCGTAAAATATTCCAAATTCTGAAATCACTACAATTTAATACATTCATTTGTTAACACTGTAGTTTTCTATTTGAGGTATTTCATTATTTCTTTGATCCATACAGATCATACTATTATTATAATTTTCATCACATTTAATAACACCAATATCTTCTAATAAATCTATTACTACTTCTATCTAGTAAATGCCTTTAAGTATTTATTAAATTAAATTCGTCGTTCTTAATAAAAAGGAAACATTGAAAAATACATCAAACTATAAGTTTGAAAATCTTCTACTTGCATGTATATGGCCCAAACATTAAAAATAATAAAAGAAATGTGTTGGTAACCAATATTTTTGTAGATAACTACTGCGAACCTCGAGATGCCTAAAACACAGCCAAAAAAAATAAAATATCACGCGAGGGTAACATATCAAAACAATGACTAGTAAATTTACCAAATATCCATTAAGATATTTAATGAGCAACCATTTCCAAACAAATACGAGCATAATTTTGAATTTGAAAGATAAGATTCTCTGCCATATCTCAACAAACAATCATAAAAATTTTGCACAGTTTAATAAACATTTTGCGGAAAAAGTAACCCGAAAACTGAGATCTTCTGAATCTTTTGATTCGAGGAATCTAATCTAAGCTATCACATTTAAAATACACATCTAAACACAAAATATTTTCCTAAAACATCTAGATAATTTTAAAATCCCTGCTTTACTTTAGTCTTCGGCTTCGGAGCCTCCAGAAATTTCTGGTTTCATGTCCCTATTCATGTCATCAGGGGAATCATTTATGATACCCATCGCGTTTCTTGCAGCAAACGCGGAACTTTGGGACGCAATACTGGTCAAAATACCGTTTGATAATGCCTGGACCGACAGGGTCTCCTGTGAAGGGCCAGCGTAACTGTACTGTTGATACACGGCCTGTATACGAGCTGCGTTCACCAACGTTTGAATCTTTAATTGGGTATCCAGGGCCAGGCTTAGTGGCAATTTGCGCAGCTGACTAGCAATCAGCTTTGCGAACATTTCGAACTCGTTTTCATTCGGCTGATCGGCGTGTTGACTTAAATCTTGTGGACCATCTAATTGTGAATCTCCGTTCCTGGAATCTTCGCTGTTGCTTTTCTTTTGTTTCGATGGCAGCGGATATATCGTTGCTAAGGAAGTAGGTGTAAGTGGGGTCGCAATCCCAACAGGTGGATTCAGAAATGGTGTCGTAGTCGACGGTGTCAGAATGGTAAACGGCGTCGCTGCAGCGGTCTGATTCAAGCCAAATGGCGTATTTGGACGCGGGGACGGTGTATTTAGTACATATGGAGCGTTTGCGCGTGCTGAGCTTCGCCGTTTTCTTGGATTTTTCTTCTCCGGCGACTTTCTCTCGCTGAGATCTTGAACTGCATCGCTGTCATCACTCACTGGGATCTCGAGCAAGCTGTTGTCAACCTTGAAAAGAAATTTCTTATTACAACAAGCTGCAGAATCTCGCCCACCTAATTTGAAAGAGAAACAAGCGAAGAGATTTCCGAGCGTATGTGAACCAACATACACAAGCAGTGTAAACAGTAAACAAAGTCTTACCGAGCTTGGTGTCACGATCGCTCGCAGAAACCTGTCCGCATGTTCGAACCACGTGACGCTGGGCCTGTACGCATGCGCGCCGGCCTTCCGCGCCGCGCGAATCTTCTTCAACTCGACACTGTACGACGAACGTATATTCTTTATCTTATTCTTCAGCTCCTTCACAGTCACATCTACCAAGTTCAACGCGTTTATTATCTCTACATATCCTTGCTCCCTTATCTTCTTATTCTTGTAATGCTCCGAAACGGGATTCCATAAATATTCGCGCTTCTCGTACTCGATTATCATTTGTATTGTCAAATCTTCGCTCCATTTCGGGTTCGCCAAAATTGCCACCATTTTTTATTGTTTACATTCACAGCATGCTATTTAGCACGATTCACGAAGCTCAATCGAGTGACACTCAAAGTTACGAATCGAAATTCTTATTATTATAATAACAATTTTATTACAAAATCACGTTACAATAAAGCGTGTTTTAGTACTAGGAGCGCAGAAGGGTGCGGGCGGTTCGCATGCGCGCAGCATACTAAAAGCACGTCGATGGAGCGTCACCCCGCGGGGGGCAGGCTATTTCGGGAGTAGCCGGTATCACGCAGCCGCGTGCTTTCAAGCGTGCTGTTTCCCCTTCGCACCGAGCGGAGGCTGGGCCCGAGTGAAACGGAAGATTTGTGGCTGTAGGCGGCCGGCCGGGTCAGTGCTCGTACCGATAAGGGCGATAGTCCGCCCGCCCTTGAAATTTTCAAGCGCACATATTTCGTGAGAGCTTCGGAAAACTTGACTTCCGTGAAACATAAATTTCTACGGTATTTACATTTTTGGCGTGAACTTTTCGTAAGATACTGTTGGAGAGTAACTAAAAAAAAGCAGGGAAGTATGTAA
This sequence comes from Ypsolopha sequella, assembly GCA_934047225.1. Lineage (NCBI taxonomy): Eukaryota > Metazoa > Arthropoda > Insecta > Lepidoptera > Ypsolophidae > Ypsolopha > Ypsolopha sequella. The sequence goes on along the minus strand of OW204005.1, from coordinate 21,749,800 downwards.
TCCAAGCCATGATTTGAACGCATGGTGAAATTGACGATGATATCATCGAGATCAACAATCATCATAATTTTCATTGTTTAATGCAACTCTCTTTTACATATTCCTGTTTCTTCAGAAAGTTTCCTCAGTACAATTTTGAAATTTTTGTAAAAAAAAATTGCTTTCTAAGCCGTTGTCAAATCACTCTAACTGTGTACGCTGACCACAGAATCGTGGTCCTTCGGCACGAGCGGGCCGAGACTTGAGACACGGGGAGCGGGGGCAGCAAGCATTCGGCCCATTAGAGATTGCGCCATGACAGTACTACAACCTACTCGGCCATTTTCAACCATAATACAATGTACTAAGAGCTTCTATTAGGTAAGCTTATATGGCACTGACACGGAACGGTTTCTACGGGCACTAACGCGCCGCCGAAATGTCTGCTCACATGTCCCGTTTAACTTACGACCACCAGCTCTTTGAGTTGCAGCTTCGTTTATCGTGACTTGTATTGCAAGAGGTGTAGAAGCTATTTTGCTTTGTGTTAGATGACTCGTGTATTTGCTGTTGTCGTCAATGCTCCGTGCAGTGCGGTATTGTTGTACAAATAAATTTAATGCTCTTCGAACAGAAGTGCAGTGGATGGATAGTCACTAAATTAATCACATTTTATGATATTTATTCTTAGTACAAAGTTATTGTTTTTGGAAATAATGGTGTACATTGCATGTAAAAAACAAATGGACACTGGACATTTGAAACATCCTTGGAAAGCCTACAATGCTTAAGACTATATACACCCTACTAATAATTCTATATCTGTATATACAAATTACCTTTTCTTTATTCTTTTTGTCTTGTTACGCATTTTTGGTTTTTGTTTTTATTTTCTTTACTTTAATTATAAGCCATTTCTGCCAATTGTTATTGATTTTTCAACTTAGTTAATAAAATTGTTAACGACTCGTAAATACATTATCATGCAATTGTAACGGAGGTAGCTGAAAACCAGCGCCAACCAAAGCATGTTTTGGATGGCACGTAGCTGAGTTACATCCTTTTGTCGTGTTGTTATTTTTATCTATAGATTACTCCCTACTTAAGTAAACCTTTTTCCACTGTCTTAGCTATAAGTTTCTTTTTTGTAAACGCGCCAATAAATTTACTTTCTTTCTTTCTTTCATTATATCAATATACTGATTAATTGAGTGAGATAATAAATTACTTGTTTTGAAAATCTACTTCTAGTAGAACATTATAATTATTATATGTGGTAGAACTTTACATAACATTTTTTTTATCGACGAGGCCTAAAATAATAATATACCACCACCAATCCGCAATTTAAAAACAATAGCAACATTCAAGTTTCATTACAAACGGTATCAACAAAAACAGCATTCTTAGTGGCAAATCCTAAAAATGGTGATAAATAAGCATCTTCTCCCTCCCCTCTGCTCATTATATGTGTCTATTTTATTTTTGTTATTGTCAAATTTATTACATGTTATTTAAGTATATATACCATTACAATTTTATAAGGTCATTGTCTTAATTTGATCAACCGACATAGATCTTTTTAATGCATGGTACTGGCAGAATATCAGTGTCACAGATTAATCTGTGGCGTATGCTGAGCCAGCGCACTTTCAGCCTCTATGTCAAAGATTGTGATCTTTTTGTATTTGTTATTTGTTAAGCTCTAAAAGTGCACTTTTTGTGTTTTTTTGTAAGAGGCTTTGAATAAAGTTTTTATCTATCTATCTATCTATCTATCTACAAATTTGACTCTTTGTACTGATCCCTTTTTTTCACATTTATGTTTTTGCTTGGAAATGTATAATTTTGTAAACTTACATCCTACTTTTGAGTGGTCGGATCACGTTAGGTTGACCGAATTTATTAGACTAGATATTTTCGAAATTAAACGTAATTAATAAATCAGACTTTAAGTTACATACCCACCTACCCACAGATTTCTTGCAGGCAATGTTAGCATCTTTAGCTAAAGCATCTTTAGTCAAAGCCCCGAAAAGTCTTTATTCTTTCTTTTTATCTTCCACTAAAACCATAAATTAACTGAAACATTTCAACAAATAAAACAGAAAAAAGTATCTCCATAGCTTTAGTTAATTATTTTTCATCATATCACCAAGTTTCTTATAAAATTACCTCAACTGTACACGGGCGTGAATCACATACTGTAAAAGCAGAAGCTTATCTTGTGGATCCACTCACTGAAACCGACTCCTATAAAAACGTGTTATCCGAGCCCGTCATTTAAACCTGAATTACCATACCCAGCATCGTGTGGGCTTCTCGAATTAATATCGTTCTGAGTTTGCTTGACACAGCTCGACTGCACTTTCTAAGTTTATTTTGCATTAATTCTGCTCACCGAGCGACACTCAAAGCATTCAAATAGCTCGTTACTTTCTTCTGCATTAGGAGGGGTCGGTTTTTAATCGGACTTGTATTAGTTTTTGGAGGAGTTTGTAAGGAATATTACTATGTTCATAGTTTCCACATAACTTTTAAGGGTCGTTTGTAACCTATCATCCATCACGCTGAGGCGTTGTAATCGTCGGTAAAACGGATGTATGTGGCTTGTGACTTGAATTTCACTGTTCACACTCATAAATACTTCCAATACCCCCTCGGGGATTTATGTCCTGACGTATATTTTTTTTTGCGGCCACAAAGTCCTTCAGGCCAATACCACATCACAGAGGCATACTCAAAGGATTAATCATTGGGCTCACCTCCTTAGTAATCAAAGTTACCCAGTAAACCTTTGATGCTTTTTCCCCATCAGCCAGAAACGACATGGCAACATACAACGTATAACAGAACGGTGTAACCATATTTGAAGAGCTTATTCAGTCAATGATATACAAGGTGACTTTTTGATCATCGTCCAAATTCATACTGGTGGCTTGGTAAGTATCAATAACAATTTTTGTGAAATTCGTAAAATGAAATTTCGACTCCCCATAGTGATTCATTCGGGACTGGAAGTGAATTTCTATGGGAAGCCGAAATTTCATTTGACAAATTTCACAAAAATTGTTATTGATCCAAGATACTGATCACTTATCAAGCCTCCAGTATGAATTTGGACAATGATCAAAAAGTCACCTTGTATAACAACTTTTACTATGGAACAAAACCAGAATCTCGAAAAAAAAAATTCACTGTTTCATAGAAAAATGCAATGCCGCTCGGCCGAAATGTATGGAAGGGAAGATTTTTTTTTTAGATTTCAGGTATGGCTCCATAGTAAAAGTTGTTCTATACCATTGACTGAATAAGCTCTTCAAATATGGTTACACCTTTCTGTTACACGTTGCATAAAAGACAAGAGTATTTATGCCAAGCTGCTTGACACTCGAAGCTGGTTTCAAATCAAGGTTTTGTCAGAGATGGAAATGACACGGGTGCGCTCTCAACTGGTATACGATAAGGTATAATATAGAGGTGACAGGCGCGCCCCGCAGGTTCATGTGACGTCGCACCAAGACATTTCTCTCACACTTAAAGCCCTATTGCATTATGTTAAGGACGATAATACTGTAGCCCGTGGGAGAACTTATTTGCTGCTCCCTGCAGGCATATAACTGACAACGTCGACGCGCGACGGTCGGGCTGGGAATATATTGAGTGTGTTTTAGGAAACGAGAAGGGGTTAAAATGAGGAGCGTACTGAAAATCCCGTCAAATCAAACTGCTGTTTGTATAAGTAGAGAATGTAAAACCTGTGATATTAAAAAGTTTAGCATAAATATAGCTGAAAATCGGTACCAGATTTCAAATATCAAAATGTTTTAGGTGCTCTTTTTTTAGATGCAATTTTTTATAAACCCCTACAGCAACGAAAATTACATATATATATTTTTTAATTTATTTATTTAAGAAACAAACAGCCACATAAAAATTAGCATTACAAATGGACTTAATTAATTTAGGCCTAAAGTCTCCTAAATATAAAAAATACGTATATTTCCGCTAAGCGAAATAAATCAAAAACTTATGTAAATAATTTTTACAAATAATGGCTAAAATGAATTTGAGTTTAAGAATTGCTATCTAATAAAGAACTAAAAAATTTCCTAACAGATATTTTACATGTGGAGTACATAAAAAGTAATGTCAATTTATAATTGACAGCCAGACGTAAAAAATATATTGTGTAAGTTTATTTAGGTACGGTAAGTAGTTAGTCATTATTCATATTCACTTTATTGGTTTTCTTTATTTTTTTTGTAAGTTTGGTATCCCACTTCCACATAACATAAATTGATACTTTCTTCACCACCCAAAGGTTGGCTGGAAGAAATCGCTTTAAGTGATAAGTCCGCCCATGTACAACATTGTGTTCAAAGCTCTGTACTTAATTTTTTATTTAACCGTGTACAATAAAGTGGGTATTCATTCATTCATTCTCTTGTCGGTACAGAAATAACGGGTTCCAGCAATGAAAAAATGGAGAAATACATATATAAATACATGCCTACCTCCGCCCATTCGATTAGTCTTGCTAAGAAGAAGGACAAGAAACTTAGCAAGATCATGTCTTTTTTTTTAACATAAAACTTATACTATACAAATGACTTATATCTACTTTAACTAAGAGATGAGAAACTACAAGACAGCAGGAAAAATAAAAACATATAACAACAACAACAACAACAATACAACTTTATTTGTACACCATATACAAAGGAACAGAAATATAAATACTTAATTTTAACTAACGTATTATGTAGCACAAACAGGCGGCCTTATCGCTTAAAGCGATCTCTTCCAGACAACCTTAGGGTGGATGAAACTGTTTAGAATGATTGCTGAAATGGTGGTGTACTATTTTTAATAATAGATATATTTCAATATTAATAGATAAACGTATTAATATATAATGATAAATACATACTAATAAAATATATAACAAACAATAAAAAAAAAAAATAATAATAATATATATATATGTATATGTCATGAAATAAATTGTCAAAAATATAAATAAATTGGAAAAAATAAAAAATAATGATAATGAATATTACATATATATCTTTGTCTACCTGTCTCATATAGTTTATTTCCTTTTACAGTCTGTAATTAATTAATGTTAACTCGTTAGAGGAATCATAAATTAGGAAATTAATTAAACTAAAAAACTAAACTAAAAAATTAAACTACTATCATCGTCACTATAACACCATGCTTCACCATCATCCAAATATTCATTTATTTTATAATGTGCCTTTTTCAGTAGGCCCTGCTTCATATACAGTTTAAACTCATTCGCTGACAAAGTAAGGACCTCCTTTGTAAGTTTATTGTAAAATCTTATACCATGTCCTACGAAAGAGGAACTCACCTTGGCAAGTCTGATTTTTGGAAAAGCCAGTTCATGTTTATTTCTGGTTTCTTTACAGTGTTGCTCGCCAATCCTTGGTAAAGACTCTATATTTTTTCTGACATATCTAAGAACTTGGTAAATAAATTCACAAGGAACATTTAAAATATGAATTTCTTTGAATTTTTCTTATAACGAATTCCGGATAAAAATCTTTACTTTATAAAGTAAAAGGCTTAAGAAAACAGCCCGCAACTACTTGCAAGTCTCACAAAACCAAGTAAAAAGGTGCAAAGACTAGATACACTAGCCGCAATGCCGCCGCGCCGCGCCGTTCAGAGAAACGTCTCAGGCTCCTGGTCTATTCAGGTGACGACGAGCACAATGATTTATCTCCAGACGGCAGAGGGACGCTGGACGGTGGACCTAAGTAAGCCTTTTTCACTTCATATCGTACAGACTTGATGAAAGCTGTTTACGTAGAAGCAAGGCGTAACCACAGAAGAAAAAGTGGTAACCGCTACATTTCGCGTGGATTAGGTGTGTTAATTCGAAAACTATTTCTAGATTTAGGTTTAAGGCCCTTAATACCGCCAAATGGGTACTTTCTAAAGCCTACTCCTCTTTTATGGCCAAACCAAAAGTATTGAAAAAATGTATTATGGATTATCAACTCTAGGACAACATATGCAACATTTTTCTTTTTCGTACCACCAAAACTTCTATATGAAAAATTGTTTCAACTGAATGGTGTTTTTTGGCTTGAATTTCCTACTGCTCCTAAGCGGCTTAGGTGATTTAATTCATTTATGATTTGATAAATAGATAAACTTAATAGCTATAAATATAACATAGAATTATTCAATCGAACAATGACGCCCATGTGAAAAGTATAATTTTCTCCTATTTTGCCCTTTCAACGACGCAGCGAGCGTCGTAACAGCCACCACGCATTGTGCACTGATTTGAACGTTATTTCAATGTCGTTTCCGTCGATATTCATACAGACAAACATCGAGCTGCTAATTTGGCGATGGTAATCGCCTTAATAAGCCGCATTTTAGAATTTTTGGTCTAAAAAACCTCATGATGATGAATATTTTTACGAAAAAGCTGCAACTTCCATTTGCTTTCGTGTGAAGTTACTTGAGAAATGGCTGTTTAGAAATGTGTACTTTGCTATCAAGATAAATGTTAATAATTTACTTACGACTGATTAGACAGATGAATGATAGATGAGTAGACAGACAGAGACAGACCACTTTTTTATAAGCAATTACACATCACAATCGGTATAATATCTAAAATTCTCAAGTGACGTCATATCCGACAATTCTTTAAGAAATCATGAAAAGTAATGGTTAATTTATATGCCAAAATAATGTAAACTATGTCCTACAATGGCGTATATTCTCTGAAAAAAAAAATTATTCAGAAATCAAGCTATTGGAATTATACTAATCCCATAAATGTTTAACCTAGACTTGTGGCACGTACCTAAAATAGAATTAAAAATATATATAAATGTAAAATTAATTAAACTATGAATTACTAATCCATATAGCAGCTACAGCATAAATTAAGAAACTTGTAATGGCGCTACGATTCAGAATGGCGCAAATAGCTAGAAATGGCGAACCAAGCCAGTTGTTAAAATATTGGGCTGGATGAACCAAAATATTGGGCTGGATGAACCAAAATTAATTAAACTATGAATTACTAATTCATATAGCAGCTACAGCATAAATTAAGAAACTTGTAATAACGCTACGATTCAGAATGGCGCAAATAGCTAGAAATGGCGAACGAAGCCAGTTGTTAAAATATTGGGCTGGATGAACCAAAATATTGGGCTGGATGAACCAAAATATTGGGCTGGATGAACCAAAATATTGGGCTGGATGAACCAAAATATTGGGCTGGATGAACCAAAATATTGGGCTGGCTGAACCAAAATCACAACTTTCCCGCGGCTTTGCTCGCGTGGATGTAGTTATTGCTTTGTAACCATTTTGAATGTTTTGAACCGTTTTCATCGCATTAATAAGTTCCAATAATAGTCAGTAAAATTACTTTTACTTACAATGACTTTACGGGTCTTAATTCTAAGCTCACGCTTCGGTCCTCTATACAGGCGTGGTCGAAGCCTTTGATTTTGCGGGGGTCACCTTGGGTCAAGTATGGTTCCACGCATTTTTCGATTATTTTATTTTAAATCTTTGAGTTTTTTGTTTCGACTATTTTTGGTTTCATTGCTTAGATTGCAGTTATAATCTATTCTCAAAATATTCCTAAACCGTCAAGTTTTTGGAGATTTTGAAATTAGCGTGGCGTTGTTGATTTTGGGGGCGGGGTCATGACCTCTGTGAGCCCCGCCCTCGGATTGCCACTGCCTATATTGTAGAAAATCAAAGCCGCGATTTTTAAAGTCATAGTCATAATATTATTTTTTAAGCTCTTTCACATAATATTTCGCGAAATTTTTGGCAGCTAGGCCAAAAGCCGAGCTGCATTTCTTTTGAGCTCTCAGATTTGATTGTCTTCGGCGAGACCTTAGGCTAAGCCACGTTTCCAACTATCTTAACATCTATCATTGTTTCCAGCAAGGTCAAAATATGAACTGCGTCTTCGCCATGTTATTGATTTGATCTTACTGATTTATATATAAACGGCTCACCTCAATACGTGTTATGATCGGGAAAGCCGACCAGTTTCAGCAGATTTAGACTGCCTTCATCTGGGCAAGTGAAGACGTTTACGCGACGACGTTACGCCTCACACTCATAACACGTATTGAGTTGAGCCGTTTTTATATAAATCATGAATTATCCTCAAGTCTCATTTAATTAATCTTACTGAATTGGTATACTTATTTAAAATCTCTTTTTTTTTTTTTATCAACATACTAGTGACACGCTACCAGCTCGCTACGAAGTAGGTAAGGTAAAAGGTAAGGCTCTAAAAGAGCCTAGCCTCTTGGGCTTGGAGTGTACACATATTATGCTGACTAAAATCCAAATAACGGCAACAGGCAAACCCTATCACTTAAAGTAGGGCCACTGAGTGATGGCACTTATGACAGCTGCATTTAGTGATAAGGTACATTTCAAATTTCGGTTAAAAATAAAAATCAAGTGTGAGTTTACCTAACATTAGACACGTCATTCAACATTCAACATAATAATACAAAAGGAAAATGTGCCAAAACCAGTGGCGTAGCTATCGGAGGGCTATGCGGTATAGTGCCCCGGGGCCCCCAAGAGATGTTTAAATATCTAAATCATTTATTTTCGTTTAGTTTAACGTCGTTATTGTTTTGTTTTTAATTAAATATTATTGCGTAACTTGGCGACCTCAAACACGACCTATAAAAACTGAGAAACTTTAAAAAAAAAACATTTTCTATACGAATTCTATTGCACAATAAAGCAACATTAAAATCGAAAAATAATAACCGAAACAAGTAGTACATCACTATCAACAATGAAGTATTACAATTTTTAATTCACACTTGCTTATAAATAATTACGATACTTTGTAGGCATTTAAACGTCATGGGCGCCATCACTCAGTGGCTCTACTGTAGATGCAAATTCAATTCATACAAGCGTCAGTGAAAAGTGGATGACATGTACTTTTACGATCACACATCAGAAGAAAATGATGGCACCGAAAAATCGTTGTGGACCTAACGAGCGGTGGATACATGACATTAGAGGCATGCGCCATTAGCCGTCGTCGGGCCCCGGAACGGGCTCTATTTCCGGAAGGAAGCGTCCCGGAAGCCGCGCCGCATCCGCCTAGCCGTCTATCGTTTGCCTTGCGTGTCCTGATAACCTGGTACGTGACAGTAATTTTTACTTCGTTGAGAGCAAAAAAAACAAGATGAGAAATTTCTTCAGCGTTTCACCAGACCGACGAAAGGTGTTTTAAGCATTTTAAAACAGAGCCGCATTTAGAATCTAAGACCCCTCAAAAGCAAAGTTAATTTAATATTTTGTGCGCGTACTGCAATGAGCGTTGGGGGAGCATCAATCAAAATTAAAAACGGATTTTAGCAAAGTACACCACGCCACGGTTTCAAAGTTCATGCTTAGGATTATAACTCTGGTTCCTATTTCTACCGTTCGTTGTTGACCAAATAGTTTATAATTAGCCACTCTAAAACCACTCCTATTTTAAGGAATCAAGATTTAGCACGATGTTCTAATTATCAGAGTATTTTGGGTTTTTAGGTAATTAAGTCCGCTCAGCTAGATAAGTTAATTAGCATCACCATAAGTACTTTTGGAAGACGCTTGACAATTTGAGTTTAATATTTCGCTGTCGTTTGTTCTGTTTTATGTCGTTCTGGTACTTACTTGAGTTTGTCATCAAGATACTGTTGTTGGTGTTGGGCCGACCGACAGAAAATTAGGATTTCTTATTTATTTACCACGGGCGCACCGTGGGTAACCCTGTGTATCGAGTAACAAGATGTGTCCAATTCGGACTGACTTGTACAGTCTCCAAAATAAAATGCTCCAGGTTGCGCAGCAGCCAACCATGTTTATTCTGATGTAGTTTTTTTTTCTACGAATTGGTTGGCCACATCTTGCTGAAAACGGTGCTGAATCGATTTTTTCAAATAAATCGATCTTTTTTCAGAATGTTTATAATGTTGATTGTTGGCACTTGGTGGAACTTGCAATACATAATGAACAGAAAATAACTTGTACTATCCCACAAATTTATTGAATACTTCCTGACCGGTTTCGCCTTTATGGCATTATCAAAGGAATTAATATAAGATCTTAATTACACAATAAATAGTTTACATCAGCAAGTGCGATCAATGACGCTCAATGACATTTCTTAGGTAACAGGTGGTAGAGCTGATGCCGGGCTCGACTGTGGAGGTACTAACATCTTACTTGGAGACCAATTGGGTTTTTTGCCTGTGAGCTGTCCTCTTTCCCTCCCTCGAATTACTTCGAGGCGGTCTCCAAGTAAGATGGTGGTACCTCCACAGTCGAGCCCGGCATCAGCTCTACCTACCACTACAAAACATGTATTTGGATAAATTTTCATTGAAATGAGGTCTTCAAACACACATTCTCCTCGTTTGATGAATAGGAATCATGAACAGGGGATCTAAAAAGGCCGACTTGGGTGAATCATAAAATGATTTGAAAGTAGGATAGAGTCAGACTTCTTTCACGCGTGCAAAAGAGACGGCATTAGAACAGAATCATAATGTGATTCACACAAAACAGCCGTTTTAGAGGACCTGAACTCAAACATATTTTATCAAATGGGTTTTAAAAATAGCTACATTTTTGATTTTGAAAACGATGCTGACTATTTTAGAACTTTAAAGAAAATTAAAAAACGTACCTACTCTTTTCTCTTTCGCTCTGAATCCACCGTGCGTTTGGAGTAACAGTCACAAAAATAAAATTCACATATACTCTATTTCACCAGAAGAAATAATGTTTGTAAACAACTTTCTAACCTAAACGTGATGAAATATATTTTCAACTGCAATTTGTAAAGTACAATTAAACATATTATTGTACGGGAGTTTACTTTTATGAGTTAAAACTAAAATGTATGTATTTATAGATATTAAAATGCTTTTGAATATTATTTTTCATCACTTTTAGGTTATAAAGTTGTTTACAAACATTATTTCTTCTGGTGAAATGGAGTATAGATAGGATTAAATATTTCGGCAAGATATCTCACACAGAAGTATGAGAAAAAGTACCACACTTTAGAAATGTTAATCTCAAAAGCGTCTTTCTTTACAAACAACATCCCGCCGTCGGGAGACTCGGGAGTGTCTGGTTATTCGGGAGCAAGTGGAAAGGAAGTCGTTGTCGCGATCGTAAATGCAGTCGCTAGAAGACAACGCAGTCACAGTAGAGCATAGTAACAGTATTACGTCTGGGCAGTGTCCTTGAAATAACGCTCAGGAGACGCACGCATTAGGGCTGCCCTAAATACGCGGGTCTCAAGATTCGGTCGGGCCACAGCATATACAACGTATAACAGAAAGGTGTTACCATATTTAAAGAGCTTTTTCAGTCAATGGTATAGAACAACTTTTACTATGGAACAAAATCTGTATCGCGGATTTTTTTTTTACATATTCGTAGAAAAATGCAATGCCGGTCGGCCGAAATGTATGGAAAGGCAAATTTTTTTTTTGAGATTTCAGGTTTGGCTCCATAGTAAAAGTTGTTCTATACCATTGACTGAATAAGCTCTTCAAATATGGTTACACCTTTTTGTTACACGTTGTATAAATAAAACAGTATTATATCTTCACATAAAACGGCCGAAACGAGCGCTTTCAAATCTCTGTTCACACCTCATAGTAGGGGTGCGCCGCAGTTAAGTGCGGACGGACGTGGAGAGTGTAAGACGCCACCCGATTCCCGCGCATTTATGTGGGCAGCCCTAATGCGTGCGTCTACCGAGCGTTGTTTCAAGAACACAGCCCCAGATGGTATACTGTTACTTATGTATACTGTGGTCAGGCGATCCTGACGCACAACGTTGTGGTGAACGGTTCAACGCTACGTCATGACGCAGCGTCACGACGCTAACCCACCTACCCTGCGGTCCGAAATAGAATTACATCGCTAAAATCGATTACGAAAGTATGAAGTGAATGGCTTATGATCCATTGTAATTCTATTTCGGACCGCAGGGCAAGTGATCACTCGATTCTGCCGCAGGTAGCGATGTGGACGTAAATATATATTGACGCATAAGCAAGCACACAAGTCACACGACAACGCACTGACGCACACCGCAGTCAATGACTCCACGCAACGCTGCAGTGTGCAATGTGCGTGCTCCCCGCTCCCTCGCGCATGCCTGTTACCACTGACGGAAACGTCGACGGAACGAACGACCAGTATAGAACATTCCCATTCATTCATTCTTTCGACGACGCACACCGTTTAACGCAACGTTGTGCGTTGGGATCGCAGACCGAAGCTTTACGCCAGGGTCACAGCTTCAGGCTTCTGGCGGCGCTTCTTGCTGCGCTTCCAGGCGGTTTTTGCGACGGGATTTGCCCTGCCACGACACCCGTCGGCGCCTTCATGTATAGCACGCTCGCTCGCTTAAAGCGCTCGATTCGACACTAGGTTCGTCCTGTGCGCTCAGTCACTGTCTCAACCGCCCGCTTCCCCGCACACCGCCGTCAAAAGAGCGCAAGTCACACGAAGCCGGACAAGATGCGCGAGTGGTGACCCATGGCCGGCTCTATACAACTTCATACATTTGTTCTCTCCGCCGGCGCCGTCGCAAGAAGAACCGCGATATGTAAAAGTTTTAGCGTCCCTGTTACTCCATATGCGAAAAACCCTCAGTGCGAGAGGGACGGATTCATGGAAAGGTAGCAAAGAGTCTGTTTTTTATTAATATAACATAATATAACTCATGTTGCTATCAAAATTTCGTTTAACCAGGTCCTAGATACCGTTAAAACCCATCTAATAAAATATAATTGCAGTCCATTTGTCATTCTAAATTGTCAAACCAGGAGAATTGGTGTCGAAAAAGACCTCATTTGAATAAATACTTCTATCGAGCCGAATTTCGCCAATCACGTTTCTGTTTTAATAGATCCCTACAAAAAGATTCCAAAAATAATATACTATTTTATCAACATAATAAATTCTTTACTGAAGTAGATATGCAAGTTCTAAAGGTGTCGATTTTTTCCGTAGCGCTGCGTCCGGTATGCCGAGGTATACCGAGATTTGGAAGCGCGCGTTTCAGCCGTTTTATATGAAGACGTACTACTGTTACTTTTCTCTACTGTGACGCAGTCTTCGTCTGGCTTTATGTAACTACCCTCATCAGAGTTCCGTATAAAATTGAAAACCCTGATATCTCTACACGTAAAATGCAACGTCTAGTCTATGTGAACGCTAAACTTGAGGATGACTGTAAGGATTTTAATGAGATTTTTTCAAGAACGGTTTTCAGAGGTTAGTTCCCGCAAAACCTTCAAAGTCACCTAATTTATTCTTCGGGAACGGCTGGTAGGTACCGCATTAAAAATTCAAGTAAAAAAGTTATATGTTTTTTTTATTAGTTAATTTTTATTCAGTTGTAAATATGGGACGTTATGGAACTTAAAACACAAGCGGTGTTACTACAAAACAGTGTTTAATTTTAGACAGTGTTTAAATCTGTCGTTGTCACCTTTTTTTTCATATTGTAAAAGAGTGACAGCAACAGATTTAAACACTGTCTAAAGTTAAACACAGTTTTGTGATTAGGCTTAGGTGATTTAATTCATTTATGCTTTGATAAATAGATAAACTTGATAGCTATAAATATAACATAGAACTATTCAATCAAACAATGACGCCCATGTGAAAAGTATTATTTTCTCCTATTTTGCCCTTTCAAGACGCAACGAGCGTCGTAACAGCCACCACGCATTGTGCACTGATATGAACGTTATTTCAATGTCGTTTCCGTCGATATTCATACAGACAAACATCGAGCTGCTAATTTAGCGACGGTAATCGCCTTAAAGCTGCGCCCAAATCTCGTAATATTTTTGGTACACACTACAAGAGAGCTGAGTGAGAGCATAATAAAACTTGTACACTCATCATAAATTACCTCCAAAGCCTTTTTTTGCACACTTCTTACATATGAGATTACGGTGTGTGCAAGCAATGAATAACTAACATGTCCACACTTAAAGCATTAACTTGACAAATGTATAAAATCCATCCATCCATCCATCAGCCCGTATTCGTCCACTGCTGGACATAGGCCTTCCAAATATTATCGCCACTCTTAGCGGTCCTCAGTCATCCTCATTCAGCCGCCACCCGCAACGTCCTTCAGATCGTCAGTCCATCGGGCACGAGGGCGGCCTACGCTGCGCTTTGCTGTACGTGATCTCCATTCCAATGCCTTACGGCCCCAACGGTTATCACGTCGGCGACAAATATGGCCAGACCACTGCCACTTCAACTTACTGATTTGGCAGGCTATGTCGGTCACCTTCGATCTCTGACGGATATCTTCGTTTCGGATTTTATCCATCAGAGATATAGTACGAGTATATCCCAAGTATAAAATAAACCGTTTGTTTTTTTTTTCACGACTACCTATTATCTACTGCCCACGATTTCGTTAACATCCTAAAGTTTGGCCCGCAGCTTACAAAAGGTTGCCCGTGCCTGGATTACGCAAACAAATACGAAAATTAAAATTTTCTAACAAACCCGCCACTCTCTATCGACGACTAATATCCAGGGTTGGATTTTGTAGTATAATTATACTATTTGTACCATATTTTCATGACATTTATTTATTTTATTTATTTATTTACTTTAATTAAAACGGACAAACCAATTACAATAATTAAAGATAGCAACACAAACACAAAATGGTACCATCAACTAAAATAAATAAGAGTAACACATAAAGTCAGAAACAGGCCTTCTCACAAAAACACAAACACTCTGACAATATTTTCTGCCATCCATCAACAAACAGATCACAGTCCTGATTGGCGTTTAGAAGAGCGTTGAGGGAGAGAAGAGTACGCGGTATGGGTGAGTTAGATCGCGCCTTTGTGCGACACGACGGCACAGCGAAAAACCTGTGCTTACGGCCGCGAAGATAATTAGTGGGAGTGAAAAATCGACACAGCTTACCATGCAGATCTGGAGCATCAATATCTCCCCGAAGAATTCTACACATGACCGCAAGCTGCTGCTTTCCTCGTCTGATTTCCAGTGAGTTGTACCCAAGACAACCTAATAAAAATTTCGTGGGATACATGAAGGGATGTAGTATCGTAATGGAACTATACTACGTAAAAATACCATAATTTTATCTTCAGGTCGACCGACTTGTTTTATTAGTTGAGACGTTTTGCTTTTTAACATTTACCCTACAATATAGGGAATTTCTGTGCGTGATGAATATTTTCAGTAAATTTTTAAAATATTTCACAAACAAATAACTAAATAAACAAAAATTTCCATATGGATCGCTTTTAATTAACTATCACTCTGCAGGACGGTCTTGCAGGCCAGCGCAGGTGATAGTGATCACAACAATTATTTATTTGTGTTAATAGGATAGTAGGTACTCGTATGATTAAGCTCATATTAGTTAGTTATTTTATTTATATAGAACACTTACTACTATTGTTATATTTTCATATTAAATTCAAATGTATTTTTTAAACCAAATAAATAATTTGTATTTGTATTTTATTAAATTATGAATATTTTTAGTAATTTTTTTTTAAATTTCACTAACAAATAGGCAATTTTATTTCAATTCAAAACAAAAATTGACAAAAACGAAACGTAGTATAATTTTGGCCAAGTAGTATATTTTTAATTCCCATAGACAATAATTTTCCGAGGGTCTGACTGAATCCAACCCTGCTAATCTCCTACCGCGTCTTGTCTTTTCATATCTCACTGAACCAGTGTTGCCAGACACACTGTAATTACAGTAAATCTACTGTAATTCAACACAATCTACTGTACACTGTAGCATTTAATAAAATTACAGTGTATGGAGACGCTGTAATTTTCTAATGCCAAGAGTCACATAAGTTAGTTGAAAATGGCGAAAAATATGAAAATGAATGAATTCTACTGTAATTTGGTTACAAACACTGTAATTTTGAGCCCTCAACACTGTAATATCAGTTTCCTCATCTGGCAACACTGCACTGAACCAAAGAAAATGGCGGAGACAGTCGTGTCGCCGGCCGCAGCGATAAATTACACTTGTCTACATAAAATACTCGGCGACATTTCAGGAAGGTTACCAGTTGCAAAACTGAAAAGTCCTGACAAAAAGCCTGATTTCAGCCAAGTGCTAGTTGGACTCGCGCACAAAGGGGTCTGTACCACCATACATTACGGTTACGGAACCCTAAAAACATTGTGGTAAACAATCCACTTGCAGTTAATGAGACCAACTTAACTTGACTCTTGCGATCTATACATTTCTATGTATCTGAAGGGTCTAGTTAAGTTGCTCGTTAATAACTTACTAAATAATGAAATGTTAGTAGTTTTCAGGTTTTTTCCTATACGAGTGCTATAAGACCTAGCTGTAAATGAAATTTCAAATTCAAATTCAAA
This sequence comes from Ypsolopha sequella, assembly GCA_934047225.1. Lineage (NCBI taxonomy): Eukaryota > Metazoa > Arthropoda > Insecta > Lepidoptera > Ypsolophidae > Ypsolopha > Ypsolopha sequella. The sequence goes on along the minus strand of OW204005.1, from coordinate 21,733,321 downwards.
TAGTTTATTTTGCTAAAAAGACACTTTTTACACGTCAAATATATAATGTAATAATAATGTATAATGTAATAAAAACATATGTAATAAAATAATAAATGTACATGAACAAAATTAAAGGTTTATTTAATTTATGTAGCAGTATACATAGATTAAAATTATAGATAATTATAGATAATAATTTATATTATACAAGGTGAAATCCAATCAACCGCCCGAACCCATACCGGAGACCCGGCCAGGGACCAGGAACAAGGTTCAATGATCACCAACCGAGCCCCCAGCACGAATCCAGGCGTCCGACCAAATCCCATCCTATATACTACATACTAATAAGGTTACATATACAAGGTGAATTTGTTATTATGTTTTTTTTTTTTTTTTCATTTTTTCATGGTGAGCAAAATTGTATGAAATTGATTATGTAAAGTGCAATAACTTTTTTCGCGTTGAGTTAAAAGCCTGATGTTTTCACACCACCATGGGGCCTCGTAGACTTCTGTAGGAAGCATCAGTTTTAAGGCGCTACGGAAAAAAAATCAACACTTTAAGAACTTGCCTATCTACTTCGGTAAATAATATAATTATTTTAATAACATAGTATATTATTTTTGGAATCTTTTTCTAGGGATCTATCTGGTTAAATAGAAACGCGATTGGAGAAATTCGGCTCGATAGAAATATTTGTCGAAATTAGGTTTTTTCGACACCAATTCTCCTGGTTTGACAATTTAGAATGATGTATGGACTGCAATTATTTTTTATTAGATGGGTTTTTTAACGGTATCTAGGACCTGGTTAAACGAAATTTTGATAGCAACTTTAGTACATTTTATATTCATAAAAAACCGACTTTTTGCTACTTTTCCACGAATCCGTCCCTCTCGCACTGAGGGTTTTTTCGTATATGGAGTAACAGGGACGCTAAAACTTTTACACACACACGAGGCCCGAGCTAAAGGTAGACAGACCGTTCTTGACAGACGGATAGACGGGTAAAAAAGTGGATACGACAACCTAAAAAGCGTCCATCCATCAACCTAGTTTGTTCACTGCTGGACATGGAGTCATGGAGTCATGGACCTTTCCAAGATATCGCCACTCTTGGTGGTCCTTTTAGAAGTGATGCCCATACTCACTCACGCTGGGCAGGCGGTTTGGTGAGCGCGGTGCTGAAACACTCGCACCAGTGATGCCGCTGCAAGCGCCTTCGAAAATTAATTTCAACACTCCTTGGACTATTTAGCAATGATTATGATTATTTTTGGTTATTTATGATAATATTAATTACATTATTGTTGGTAAATAGTCGTCTATCAATTATTTAGTGTGGTGAGCCGTTTGATTACATTATACATAAGAGAAAAAGGGATCCAACTAATAAATACAACATTATTATTATGACTTTTTTTATTTTCTATACCAAATGTGTGATATCTTAATTGCAACAATTAACTTGAATAACATTAAAATTAAAATAAAAAGGACTAAACTAAATACATCTAAACGAAACTAAAAATATCCTTGAAAATAAACTAAAAGACCTTAAAAAATTAACTATATTATAAATAAAAAACTTCATCCAAATCGCTGCTCTGCGGCAAGGTGCCCAGTATGCTGGCGACATTCCCACGTTGGATCTGCCCGAGGAATGTGCCAGCCCGTGGGTCACCCGTGACGTTGACCAGGCGTGCAGAAATTTCTTTAAAGAGACTATGACTTACTATTATGACTTATACAAATACAAATAAAAAAGTTTTTATTGTACAAAAAAAGAAGTTTACAAAATAATAAGGTTCAATCTGAACAGTCTGAACTGAATCCCAAACTAATACAACTGTCATTTGGGAACAGTATTTCCGTTTCGAGGGAACTAAACAATTTTACATGAGAAGGTAACTTACCACGATAGGACTAACCAGTACCTAAATAATCCAAAAAAACCCTGACCCTTTCAAAGTCCGGCCGGAATCCTGACAAGTCAGGACAAATCCTGACGTCTGGTAACCCTAGAGCTCGGGAGTCTCGCCCATATGGACGGGACGGGAAACGCGGGCCGTCAAATTGATAACTTGATAAGTGCGCGGCCGAACGACCCCTCGCCCGGGATCATAGCCCCTTCCCTACCGCCCCGGGCGGTCTTATAGCCCTGATCCGGGGGATGTAAGAATTGGTGGAACGCCGCTCGGTTTTTGGTGAGTATTTGTTCTCTTAGTTTATTATTTGGTTAAAATCACAGATTTTAGGTGAACAGAGTCTGCACCGCTTTGCATCGGCCTTGGCCGTTTGACTTTTGGCCGTTTGGCGCTTCTTTCCAGCGTCATCCGAAAATGACTCATTTGGTCTTTTTAGGGTTCCGTACCCTAAGGGTAACCAACGGGACCCTATTCCTAAAACTCCGCTGTCCGTCTGTCTGTCTGTCCGTCTGTCACCAGGCTGTATCTAAGAACCGTGATAATTAGACAGTTGAAATAGAAAGACAAAGACAGGACGCTTAAAATAAGGTTAGTCCTGTCAAATAAGTTAAATTGTGTTACACCGAATCGATACTAATGTTAAAAGTTAGAATATCTAAAATTTAAAAAATTGCTTACTAATTAACAAATCTAAGAACCTAACTAGCCCTTTCGCTCAAACATGCAATTTTAACCCTTAACTACCTACCCCATATTTCTGTCACATAACCACCTACCTGCGGTCATAGAGACCGCTTATCAAATGTCAAAAACCTTAGTAACTAGTTAAAACAAATATTATTTTTATACATGTATCTGCGTATTTCAAGATCCATATCGTTTAATTAAAAACAAAAAAATACAATTGTATCGATTCGGCTAACTTATTTGACAGACTAATCGAATGGGCGGAGGTAGGCATGTATTTATATATGTAACCTTATTAGTATGTAGTATATAGGATGGGATTTGGTCGGCCGCCTGGATTCGTGGTGGGGGGTTTTTTTGGTGATCATTGAACCTTGTTCCGAAATCTTTATGGAAGGAAATAAATAAATTAACAAATCGTAAATTAAACAAAAGTAAAAATATAGAATTATTGGATATAAAAGCATCTTCTTATGAATCAGTCAATCTTGTCAACGACTTTTTTGCCAACGTTGGCAAAACATTGGCTGAAGACATACTTTCTAGAGGGACGCTTCAGCCACAAAATAATATAAGCAATGCGTCAAGATCACAAGTCTCTTCCTTCGTGTTAACAGACACTGACCCCAAGGAGGTCCACACATTACTTATGAGTCTTAAATCTGAAAGTGCCCCAGGTTGGGACGATATAACAACAAAATTCTTGAAAATTGCTCATTCATTAGTAGTCCCAATCATAGCTCATTTGGCAAATCTCTGCTTCAGTCAGGGCATTTTTCCTGCACTCTTTAAGCAAGCGCTCATTACACCCGTGCACAAAAGTGGTGCCAAGGGAGATCCTAATAATTATAGACCCATCTCTGTACTGCCAGTTATTTCAAAGATCTTAGAAAAATTAATAAATGTACGACTAGTCAACTATCTTGAAAAATTCAACATAATATCAAAAGCGCAATATGGTTTCAGACAGGGACTCTCCACTGAAGATGCTGTCTCAGCACTTACCTCCATTATTGTTAATCAAGTCGACAAGGGTAAAAAATGTCTTGCTGTGTTTTTGGATTTAAAAAAGGCCTTTGACTCTGTCTCGGTCCCCATCCTTGTAAGCAGACTTGAGAATGCCGGAATTAGAGGCTTGCCTTTAGCTCTTCTTGAAGATTATCTTACTGACCGTGGTCAAAGAGTAAGGATCGGTGACTGCATAAGTGATGAAGCAAAAGTCATCTTTGGAGTTCCACAGGGAAGTGTGTTAGGCCCCACCTTGTTTTTATTATATATTAATAACCTATGCAACACGGAAGTTGAACATGGTCATATCTTTTCCTATGCCGACGATACCGCTGTTATCTTCACCGGTAACACCTGGGATGAAGCCCGCAGCTCCGCAGAAAAGGGACTTTCCAAAATTGCAAGCTGGTTGAGCATAAACATACTAACTTTAAACATGACAAAGACAAACTATATATGCTTCACAAAATATAACTCCTCCCAACCGAATCACAATTTTCAAATCAAAATTCATACATGTAACTCCTCCTTCGAAACTAATTCATGTTCGTGTACCTCAATTATTAAGGTTGCAAACACAAAATACTTGGGAATTATTGTAGACCAACGGCTTTCCTGGCATCCTCATGCAGAATTAGTAATGAACAGAATTAGAAAGCTCATATGGACCTTTAAGACGCTTAGGCATGTAGCCACAAAGTATCTTCTTAACCAATTGTATGTCTGTCTGGCTCAATCGGTCCTAGTTTACTGCATACCAGTATGGGGAGGTGCAACAAAGACCAAACTCCTAGAATTAGAGAGAGCCCAAAGATCTCTTCTGAAAGTTATGCATTTTAAGCCATATCGATTTCCAACTGAAGACCTTTATAAGATTTCTGACTTACTTACAATTAGGAAATTATATGTTCTTTACGCTGTATTGAAAAGGCATAAATCACTTATATATAACCCCAGTATCCTCGACAAACGCAGAAAAGACCTTGCAGTTCCGCATGTATCAGTCAAATCTATTTTTGCTACTAGGCAATATGATAAACAATCTGCATCTCTATATAATAAAATTAACGAACAAATTAACATCTACCCTCTCAATTACTGTGACTGCAAAAATGTCTTGACAAATTGGCTGAAGACAAAAAGCTATGATGAGACTGAGTCTCTCTTGCCCATTAAGACATAACACCTGAATATGTAATATGTATTATTACTTGTATATTCACTATTCATAATACTTAGGGAATCCTCATTTAAAATATGTTAAATCCATTATTAATTAATTAAATAAACGGCAAAAAAAAAAATATATATATATATAGATATATATATGTATATAATAACACACATGCCCTCACACTTCTAAGCATTGCACACATACATTACACCCTCATGTACATACACTACACATACACACCCTCCCTAGTAGTTTTTTCTCAAATACTGATCCCAAGACTTCGATCGTAGGGCTAGGGAACAATACTCACATTCACTACACTCCACACCTCAACCTTACACGCACTTTCACATTATTCTTAAGTTCATATTTCTGTTTGTTTACTTTTTAAATTTTATTTTCATAAGCCACAAATTTGTTTCTTTGAACTTAATTAAATATTACTGTCCACCATGGAAGAGCGGAGTCTCCTACTACAGGTATCTCTTTTACTTAAAAGGGGACTCCAACCACCTGTATAAACTGCAAGATTAAGCTAAGAAATAAATCATTTTGTATTTTTTTTTTTTTTGTATTTTTTTTGTTCCTGGTCCCTGGCCGGGTCTCCGGTGTGGGTTCGGGCGGTTGATTGGATTTCACCTTGCATAATATATATTTTACCTATAATTTTAATCGTATATATATTGCTACATAAATTAAGTAAACCTTTAATCTAGTTCATGTACATTTATTATTTTATTACATATATATTTTTTATAAGATTAAATTTTGACTTGTGAAACGTGTATTTTATATACCTACTTTGCAAAATAAACTATTTGAATTTGAATTTGAACTAAACTTAATTTGAGCCTTCTGTCTTGTTCTTTCCGTATCGAAAAGACAAAGACAAAACACTTAAAATAAGGTTAGTCCTGTCAAATTGAGTAACAATAGACACAAAAGTAAGTTCAATGTGAGGTAAAAACCCATGTGATTTACATAGAGGAAATGCCGACTTGCGACCTTTTTTTGATCACCTGCAGAGGATTCGCACACCTGACAAGTGCTTGCAAATTGTTGCAAGGGATCGAAGAAAAGGTACATAGACGCACAGACATCTACGAATTACGCTGGCCAAATAAATTGAAAAACAAAACCCTTTGCGGTCTCTGAGACCGGTGGTAGGTGGTTAAGGGTTAAACAGACAACTACCGCGAGCCAACAGGGCCGAACTAAGGGGGAATGTGTCTGCCCAGAGCCCCGGGTATTCGATTACGGATGCTAATTGGGGTGTGAATTTGCCTGCGGGACCTTCGCGGGCGTCACGTCCACGGAACTTGAGAAGGCAGCCCAGTTAATTCGCGGAATGAGAAATGAATACGCTCGCTTTAGTCTAACGGGGCGCTCTTTTGTCTGTGGAACGAACGTTGCTTACAAACGATTAAGATATTTATTCCGTTGAAAGATAGCGTTGCTTCCATTGTCTATGGCTTTATGTCATTGTAATTGTGGTTAAATACCTAATATTGTATTATATTGTATTGCAGTGCAACATTTAGGTAATAAGGGCTAATAATATATATATATTATATATTATTATAATAAAGCGTAATAAGGGCCCGTTATCCCTGACATTGAGCACCTCATTTTGCATCAAGTAGAACTGAACTCTATGATCTTTTATTACAGTTTAAAATAGCGCGCTCTGAGCCGTGGCTGTTACGACAACCGAAACATCGCGCGCTCTTAAAAAATACGTTTTTCGCTCGAAAAAGGATTTTACGGTAAAATTTTTAGAAAACCATCCGCTAAAGTACGTACTAAATCACATTTTCTTTAATTTCCTGTAATTTTCCTAAGATTTCGTAATGTAAATTTTATATAAAACGAAAAAAACATGAAAAGTGGACTAAGTTTCGGTTTTTTTTTCGATCTAGCGAAGCACCACGTATCGCGTTTTGAACCGCAAAAAAAATCTGCAGAAAAAATGTATCTGAGATAGGTATATATTTTTTTCAGACATAAAATATCACAATTCCATGGTTTAAAATAAATCAGAAAAGAGACAAAACTGGGAAAGCCCCCCTTAAGTTAAGGACAGGCAGTAGTAACCTTTTACCGGAATTATGAAGCTAGCTTCACGTTTTATTGCTATTCAGCATACATAAAATACTGAATGTTTCAAATGTAAAAAAAACTTTTAATTTAAGAAAAATCTATCTGAAAACGGGACGTTTTGGAGCTTAAAATACAAGATTTCTGAGTAAATAGTTATATTTTTAAAACATGGTAATTCCCATGGCTTAATTTTTAAAAGACTTTTTTTTAATTTTGTTTCAGAGAATTTACGCCATTTTTGGACACAGTTTTCATTATTTTGATATATAAATTAACCATTATTTTTTTATGATTTTTTAAAGAATTGTCCGATGACCTTGTCACTTGAGAATTTTAGACATTATACTGATTGTGATGTGTGAATGTGTGATTGCTTATAAAAAAAGTGGTCTGTCTCTGTCTGTCTACTCATCTGTCATCTAGCTGTCAAATTAGTCTGAAGCAAATTATTATAAATTTATCTTTTCTAAATTATAAATTTATCTTTTCTTTTCTAAACAGCCATTACTCAAGTGACGTCACACGAGGGCAAATGGAAGTTGCAGCCTTTTCGTAAAAATATTCATCATCATGAGGTTTTTTAGACCAAAACTTCGAAAATACGGCTTATCTCGAAATGGTTTTCGAATTAACACACCTTAACATAATTTAATCTATGCCAATTACCCTAAACTTTAAGACGGATAGAAAAGGCGATACATAAAGTAATTTTTATTTTTATTAGATTTTTGGCTTTGGCGCACAAAATATACGACAAAACTTTTTGCATGGCATCAAAATCTGACCCTCGCAATGTTTCTAGCATAGCGTAAAAAATAGGCATTTGCTGGTAGAATAGGTTGAGAAAATATTGTACTCCAAGATGGCAACTATATTATCATAATACACATACGTATCCTATGTAATATAAACGACCATCTTCGAGAAATATTGCAATAATAAAACGAGAAAAGTATCCATGATGTTCGTTCGCTTCAGAGACATGTCTCTATCATTCATTGTAATATCAAGACTCAAAGGTTCATTTAGATTTATACTCCTTAAGAGGCTATGCGAATTTTATTTTTGTCACTGTCACTCCAAGCGAAAAATCGCGCAGTGCGAGAGGGGCGGATTCGGGGCAATAGGGAAAGAAGTTGGTTTTATATTTTTATTAAAAAAACTAAAATAGCTAGCAAAATTTCAAATATCAAATCTCTAGATATTGTTGAAACACACCTAATAAAATATGTTTGAGTTCTGTATATGGTTCCTATTCGTCAAACGAGGAGAAAAAGTGTGTTTGAAGACCTCATTTCAACAATTATTTCTATCGAGGAAAATTTATCCAAACATGTTTTCCAATTTCAAAACTCTAGATTATATAGTCAAAATGCATATACCAGAAATTTATTAAAATTTTCCGTGTATTTCATGAAAACACAGAAAAGAAACACCCGTATTTTTTTCGCATATCACCTTAAGGCGAATGGATACGCCAACTGTAATTTGGACCTGTCTTTGAAGGCCTACTCCTCCCACACGGGTGGTCCAAAAACTTTCATAAAAATATATGATAGGCATTATAGAGTCAAAAAATAAATTTTAAGTTTCATAAACTATTTTTCTATTGTAAGTTTTGGCAAAAAAAAATCAAAAGTCATCGAAAGTTTCACATGAATTCTTTTACTCCTTCGAAACGCCTAAAGCGATTTTAATTATTTTACAAACACACGCACTCATAATTACAACTACATTCATAACTAATCTCATATTATTATATATATACCCAACACGTACACCTTCAACACTCAACACACACTCACATTTTATATAATAACTAAGTTTAAAATTATTTATTAAGTTAATTTTGTAAAACTATAACCATAGTTATCAAAGAGCGGGGCATCCTGGCACAGGTATTTTTAATACTTAAAAGGATGTTCCAACACCTAATGTAATAAGATAAGTTTTTTGCAAATAAACAATTTCTATTTCTATTCTAATTATTAATTCACCAAATTATAGGAAATTTTTAGATCTAAAAAATTTAAGTTTAAATTTTTTTTTCCGTTCATGGCGTCGAATCGTCCATGTGAAAAGTATTATTTTATCCTATTTTGCGCTAGCCGGAGACGCAGTGGTTGTTGTAACAGCCACTTTTCAAGGCTCGCTGAAGTCGTAGTAATACTTTATATTCTCTGCTGAAGTGAACATTATTTCAATGGTAAGTTTTCCACTCAAAACGTTTTTTTGAGTGGAAAACTTACCTTTTGTGTATAGGTAAATAAAAACATATAAAATCCGTTACAGGGAAAACATGTTTTTTATAAAATTTTTGGTAAATGAAAATACTTAATTTTGTTAGTAAAATGTTTGTTATTCAATGCTATTCTGTATAATACGTCACGTTGGTGGTTTTTCCGGAAATAGATACTCAATTTTTGTAGCTAAATTTTTAATGCATTTTAGTCGTTTTTGCTGATTCTCATATAACCAGATTATTGTATGCAAATAGAGAAACTGTAGAGCGAAAAAAAAACAAATTCGAAAAAGTTGGCCATTGATTGTTCTTCGAAAACACCCTTAGAATAACTCGCCATTTTGAATTTGAGATTGGAGTGTCAGTTAGAAATACAAATTCTGAATTTATAACCATGTCGCGGCCTTTCGTCCTCCTTTCGTCCTCTCACTATCACGGGCGCCGATGGTATTCGAAGCCTTGGACCCGTCTGTCTACGTAATTTTTATATATATTTTATTTCTTTGGGAGTTAGTGCCCCAATGCTCTATAGCAGCGTTTCTTAAACTTTTTTGTCCGCGGACCCCTTAGGATATCAAGCACAATTTTAAGGACCTCCTTAATAAAAAAGCAGGAATAAATTACGGTCAATTTACTCGTATTTTAGTTCTACAAATTACAAAAAAAATGTACTTTTTCATATAAAATACGTTAATGAGAAGGTTTGTTCTGCTTTTTTGCAACTAAATTAGTGATATTTGGGTTTATATTACTACTGAGTTGTAGTCTCAAATCAATTTTATAATTGTTAAATGGTCCATAGGCTGCGGACCCCCATACATATCCTCGGGGACCCCCAGGGGTCCGCGGACAAACGCTGCTCTAAACGATTCGGGAGCTTGCATTCGAATATTCGAATAATATTTCGAAAAAGAAAAGTCGAATATTCGAATACCAAAAATTTTTCGAATATTGCAAGCCCTTGATGATGACGTAACATCAGATGCATACCAAAAAAAAAATTCAAAGCACAAAATTTATTCGTTCAAGGTATGAAGTAGGAGGCATACGGGTTCCAGATCGTTAAAGCGGCGGTGGCATGTTCGCTTCACGTCACATTTTTACGATCTAGCCGATAACGTTTACGAGACGCGTTGAGTGGCGACGCCAACCGCGAAGTCCGGTTGGTGTATCGACATGAAAGCGTAGGCACTTATGTACTTGTCTGTACTTGGGTTTTTGTGGTGACTGTGGGACATGTGTGGAGAAAACTGCGTAAGTTCGTAGGACATAAGGACTTATGTCTTTAATCCTTACAGGATGGATGGGATGTTGTTTTGATATTGTTCCTTTTTTCAGTCTACAGGTTTAGGTTGATGGAAAATATTGAAGAATTTCAGTACAGTTCAGGTGATATGTAAATTTCTCAACTCTATAAGCGGAAAAAACAGTATGAAAAGGTCGGTTTCAAGGTCAAAGAGAAAAGTCTGTTCTTATTTTTGTAAGATTAAGTTGTGCAATAAACTATTTGATTTGTATTTACAACTATATTGTATTATGTTACCGGCAATCTGTATAATAAAATTAAAAACCCGCCTTTTTGTAATTAATAAAAACTTAAACAAGAATAAATTTAAAAATTCTAATTTACAGATACCAAAAGGAAACTTTGCATATAGAAACGTTGCATACACAATACATACAAGGTTTTGTAGGATAACTTTTGAGCAAATTTTGAATCTAAGTGTTAATTTTTGTTTAATTACAAAAAGGCGGGTTTGCTGCCTGCTAGAGGGCTCTTAACCTAGTAGGGGGCGTCTCAGTCATGATCTTGGATCTTGCCGGAAGTCCATTGTTTGTTACTCATTGGTGTCGACTGTCGATTGACAGGATTAAACTTAATTTAAGCGTTCTGTCTTTTTCTTTCTGTATCGAACAGACAAAAACAGGCTAAAAATAAGGTTAGACCTGTCAGATAAGTTAAGTCGTGTTACATCAAATCGATATAATAATCGAATAACTAGTCATAGAGGTATAACTCTGTAAAGTTAATATATATAAATAAACTGAAGTAAATAAGCATTGACCGTTTATTTATCTATATGTACTGTTGTCTACCATGGTCCTGACAAAAAACGAGCGTTGAAGATTCATCTCCACTCCAACATTTGCTGAGCCAGACCGATTCCATTAACAGTGCAAGTATCTTAAATAAACGTCAGTCGCTTAGTGCAAAGTGCATAACTTAACTTTATTTTTCTTGTTTAGAAGTTAAAAATTGAAAAACCTTTTGGTATGTGGCAATTGACGCCAATAGTTCAGTATTAGTGAGATTTATAAAGCATGGGTTTAAAATTTAATGCATAATTAGTCATTATCTTGTCCAAACAATGTTAAAACAGCATTATAAGTTGGTATTAAAAAAATCATGACTAATCGTATATACAATTACAAACTGTTGCTTTACAAACCTTACTTATTGAACTATTGGTGTCAATTGCCACATACCAAAATCATTTTTAATTTTTAATTTCTTAAAGAAAGTTAAGTTATGCACTTTGCGCTTAGCGACTGACGTTTAACCTTAAATGGTTACCTAGATTAGTTTTAAGTATAAGTGATTACTTGTTCTTTTTTCAATTTAATTGTATTTATTTAATTTTTTTTATATGCGATTTCTGATTTGCATTGCGTTTTCAGTGTTATGCACTGTAATTATGAATAAATATATTTCTATTATTACTATATTCTGATTATTTCTGATGAGTTCTGACAGAAAAGTGTCGAAGGTGTACAAGAAGCGGTTTTTCCTTAGACAAAAGAAAATGGAAGACAGGGTACCCGGCTTTCCGCGCGTGAACCTACAAATACAGGCCCATCCCAAGTAGCACCCAAGCTCTATAAGTAGCCGTACAGAAGCCGGTGAGGCGCCATACATTACGGCATAGGCTCCATAGAGAAGCCCTACAGTGGTTCTAAAAGCGGCTATAGCGCCGCTTTAACCCCAAAAGAGGCCCCTCTTTGTAGAGCTATCGGTCCTACAATCGCCCTACAGTGGCCGTAAATGTGTGTTAGTACGACGATACAGAGGTTCTGCAAGAGCGATAGTATGTGCCTAGAGATCTAAAATAAGTTCTTGTAGCGCGACTATAGAGCTCTCAGCGTATTTCAGCGCGACTCTATCTCTGAAATATATTTCATGGCTCTATATTGATTCTATAGAAGTCATATTATTTTTTTGAACAAAGTGGATCATATTTACATGGTAAAGAAGTGACAGCACAGCAGAAGATATAATAAAAATAAATACACAGGTAAGTTTTAATACTGATTTATCCTTTTATTTACGTGAAATGTTAGTGCCAGTATCATTTCATTGTAAAAATATGCATATATTTTAGCTAAAAAACTGACGCGCTCACAATATATGCAGTTTTTAATATAAAAAATACATTTATATTTAGGGTTATAAACGACATTAAATTTTTTCAAGATATTTCAGACTTGTTGGTCGTTTTATTAGGGTCGTGAGTGAGAAATGGTGGTGTAAAGTGCAGAATTCTTGCATATTTATGATGATAAAATATTGCAATAATCATGAGGATAAGCATTAATCAAAATATTAATGGCGTCTTATTACAACAGCTCTCAGAGCTTTACTATGTCCGCTCTATGGTTTTAAACCGTACGAAGGCGCTAGTATTCGCTGTTGTAAACCTTTGGGTCCTACAGTTGGTGTATTGGCGCATAATTGTACTCTTTTGGACGTACACCAGCACTTTACGTCTCCTTTTAAGAGCCCAAGTGTATAAAAAGGAGTACTATATATCCTATTATATTAACGTATTAGGAGTCCGTCGTTGAATTCTAAAAACACTTATAAATTGTTTTTTACACTTTCTCATTGCTCATGTAAGTTTTTTTTCGAGTAAACTAGGATTAAAAACCCTTTACTTAATTATTGTAATAAAATATTTTTTATATCCGTAATATTTAAGGTTCTTTCCCTCCACCACTGTTCGCTTTTTATTCCCACACTGAATGTACTCTTTGTACATGATTCATTGCTTACATATTTTGTTAAAAAACAATTTAACTTTTTAACACGAAAATTATTCGTGAAGTTTAATAAAAAACTAAAGTTCTTTTATTTAAAAGCATAAGCATCAGAACTTTGCGTGTACGAAGTATTTTTCTTCTCATTCTTTTGCACAACTGCATCCTTATTTAAATGGGTGGAGTGAGAGTGGAGAGACGCGCGGGGTGTGTTAGCACTGAGCGTCATCGCTTGCACCTGTGTTGTCTTTGTTTGTCTATGATAACTACGATTCTAAGAATTAGTGTTCAGTTGTTCAGTTGACGGAATGAGACACGAGCTTAAAATATTTTATAGGTATAGATTTACATTTATACTAAAACAATAACAAGAATTATTTGTATTTCAATCTTTTAGCATTCGGGTAGGTTATTTATTAATAAAAATTATACCTATGTTGATCATCCCTGTGGCCTAGTGATTAATTACTTGACTTATACTCTGGAGTAAATGTTATCCCGTAGGGGCACATTTGTGTTCGGTTTGTTTGTGTCCGAAGTACGGCGATATAACTACCCGTCGTGCTAGGACGTAATCAGTGAAACCTAGGTATATACGAGTGTGGACTGTGACTAGCATTTCACAGTCCACACTCGGAAACACCTCTGAAACCCCCTCGGGGATTCATTTCGTGATGATGCACCGATATCTATGTATGTACCCATCTATGTTCAATGTTCAAACTATGTTTTACTTTTCAGAATCCCCTTCAAAATTGTGAAGATGGTTGAAAGGGGAAATTACTACTAAGCATTTTGCCATCTCAATGAGAAAATGGTGGCATGCTTAAATGGTCCAAAAAAGATGCCAAAGATGATAAATTGTTAAAGACCAGAACTCGATTCCTGCACCCGAACGACTGCGAATAAATTGCTCGCTTAAAAGAAATCATCTCCTTTCTTATGAATTGGCCAATGACGAACTTTAAGTAATACTAGAAAATACCGACACTGAACATGAAGACGAATAGATGACCTTTCGGCGTCCTGCACAATACCGAGAACAAGTGAATTTAAATACTCTTGCCGAGAATTTCAGTTTAGATTCCAATTTTTTATAAGAAAAATAAAAACGTGTTCAAACAACAAAGTTTACAAGTTTATTTTTTTCTTTCCTATATATAATTGTATGTGTTATATGTTAAATTTATTTAATGTTTAATTTGTAGACATCATCTTATTTAATTTATAATTGTCTGCTAGGGTGATCTCAAATTCTGTTTGGAGATTTAATTATGTTATTTACTTTATCAAGAATTTAAATTTTGATCTCAAGAGTAATTTAATTAAGTACTAATTAAAAGTTAAAGTTCTTAAATTACTGATTAATATATTTTATTAACTACTATGTATGTAGTGCTACAATATAGTGCGTTGAGAAATAGGCTTAACCGCTCAGAAAACTTAAATTTCAAGGAAACAAAATGAATAACGTTAAAGAGCACCATCGTTGCAAAAAGATCTGGTTGGTGGCTTAAAAGCAATCTCTGATAATTGCCAAGGTTATCTACTTAGTTTAAACTAAATTAAACTTAGTTAGATTTATTTACATTGTTTTTTTTTTTTTAAATGTATGTAACAAGGGTAAAACATACATTTCTCCTTGATATGTCATACACACCAATTTACACGCAATATCCTGGGGAGTTAAAATAACATCCATTTTTGGTGTGGAAATCACTTTATATATATTCAGATATGATGATTTCATTCGAGTTTGTAATAATTGGATTTTTTTGTATTTTCTTTATTTTTAAGATTTATTATTGTTTTTTTAATCGTTATAGTTTTCCTTAAATATTAACGTAATACTCTGTAATTGATAATTCTTTCATATTTTTCGGTCTAACAGTTTCAGAGATAAGGACATACAATTTTTTTTGGTATACCAATTCATTTCTCTAAAAACATGAAATAAATCCATTACAATCAGTTTCAGTTTTATTTTTTCCGAAGCCATGATCAATTTGATCTATCCAACACTAGAAAAACTATTGGAGAGACTGAAAATAAGTCAGGTACCTGTCAGTTATTTTGCACATTGCCATTATGAATAATAACTCTATTCCGACTTTGCCTACAACAAGCATTTTTACCGGACGTATAATATCACATAACAAATATTTAAAAATGCTTGTAGGTATATTTATTATGGACATTGTCTAGCTATTATGGATAATTACTATATTCGAATTTTGCCAACTACAATTTTTTCCCCGAACATGTCACATAGCAAGTATTAACAATACTTGTATGTACCTATATATTTAATAATATATGTATATCGCAACTTGTCCGCAATCATATTTTTTAGACAAGTTATCTATAAAATATAGAGCGTGCCGCGCGAAAAAGCGCGTGGCAAAAGCAACGAGAGGGATAAGGATTTACGTGGGGTGAAGAGCGTAAAATTTTGTCTTCTCACGTGTTCTCTCGCCTTAATCCCTTCTGCCACAACTTCTTAAAAATCACAGGTAATATTGTCAGCTACTGCATTGCTACAGGATACACTATTGCTACTAGACTCAAAATTTGAAACGACAGAACCCTCACTGTTTTGTTTTTGGACTTGACTGTTCACTCCTTCAAATCTTTGGCCTTGACATTGAGTTATTTGAGTATATTTTGGTATTCTGTGCAATTTTTTTTTCACACTACTACATTTTTTTCTTGATTTTATGATTTTTTCCTCTCCATGGTAGATTTGCTGAATACTTGAACAAAATGGCAGATTACATATGTTTTAATAACGATTATAAGCGCTCTTGTTCTGCTTTGGCCGTTATAGTGACGATATAAATGTGTTTACCTCTCTTTTTGCTGGATAAAACCTCTATGTCCAGCTATTTACCATATAGTGGCTGTAAAGGCAGCAAATATACAGGTTTTTACGCTACTACGGAGTTAAATTACTCTATTGTAGATATAACCCTACAAAGGCTCTTATAAACTCTATTTGAGAGCTGAAGGCTTTAAAATACTACTCTATATACCTTAAAGCGTTTTAAAAGAAGCTTATAACTCCATTCAATTACTTTTACCTATCAAAGATCTCTTTTAGATCACAGAGTGTTATAATAGGTATTTATAACACTGCTTTACTTCTTAGGCCGGTACGATAGCTCTATAACACGCCTTTGTATCTCCTTGGGCATAAAAGTTACCTTTTTATGGCTACTGTACGACCTGCCTGTTGAAGAACTTTTAAATACGCTGCTTTACAGCTTAAGGATAACAATAAAGCCCTTGTACAGCTATTATACAGCATTCAGGCTGGCCAAAGGCTATTTAAGCAGCTTGTGTGTTAGTTGGGATGGACACACAAATACAGGCCCATGGACCTACAAATACAGGCCCATGGACCTGCGTTTATTCACTTCGTTTCCCTCGCGCTACTGTCGAAGCTCGTCGCTTTAACCCTTCGGCTACAGCTTCAGGCTTCGAGAGGCGCGCCAAGCGGTTCTTCTTGCGACGGTGCCGGCGAAGAGAACAAACGTATGAAGTTGTATAGAGCCGGCTATGCCGCTTGCACGTCTTGTCCGGCTTCGAGTGACTTGCGCTCTCACGACGGCGGTGTGCGGGGAGGTGGGCGATTGAAACAGTGATCGAGCGCACCTAGTAAACCTAGTGAGGGCGAACCTAGTGTCGAGCGCTTTGAGCGGGCGAGCGCGCTATTCATCCGATGCGGTCGAAGGCGCCGACGGGTGTCGTGGCAGGGCAAAGCCCGTCGCAAAAACCGCCTGCTGGAAGCGCAGCAAGAAGCACCGCCAGAAGCCTGAAGCTGTGGCCCTGGCGTTACTCTTTCGTTCGGTGGCGCTCGTTCAAAAAGAGGTCCATTTTTCAGTCGACGATATAAGACCGTATCTTCCTCTTTGTTATATCAATGGGTTTTTCTCATACTTTGTTTCATTGTTCGCTTAAACTAACATCGCAGCCGTCAGATGGTAATATTTTCTTCAATAAGACTTCTAAACTGTTTTCAGAGTTTCAGAATAGATTGATTTGAGATCATTCATTTTCACAAATGCAAGCGTGCACTGACTCTGGTCGTGACACAATAGGTACAGTGGAGATTACATCAAGCTGTACACTTGCAGTACCACATTAGCCCCAATAGTGACGGATATACAGTGGGTGGCCAAATTAATAGGGACAGTGAACATTTTTTGTAATCCATGTAATAACTTGGTTCTTATGAATTCTTTAGCATTTTTGGCTCTCATTATGTTTAGGGTTTCGTAAGGTAGGGTACCAAACGCTAACCCTCCGCTGTCTGTCTTTCCGCCCGTCTGCCTGTATGTCCGTCTGTCACAGAAAAAGAGAAAAAATTATATTTTCAAATAATATCAACTGACTACCTATTGCGTTAACACTCTAATAGTTAAATTGTGTTGTAACAGCCGTAATAGGTAGTCAATTAATATAATATTTTTTTTTTACATTTTTTTTTCACTTTTTTGTTCTTTATCTTAGAAACGGTAAAACGTACATGTTCGAAACAAAGTCAGATAAAGTATATAAATAATATAATAAATAATATATAAATACATAATTACGATAAATAAATGTACAGTGGAGACCACATCAAGCTATACACTTGCAGTACGAAATTAGCCCCTACAGAAAATATAAGATAGGTACAAAGTCCAATGTGTCTTACTTGATGCGGTCTCCATTGTACAATATAAGATAGGTACAAAGTCCAATGTGTCTTACTTGATGCGGTCTCCATTGTACAATATAAGATAGAAGTACAAAGTCCAATGTGTCTCACTTGATGCGGTCTCCACTGTACATTGCAAAAGACAAATAAAGTAAATAATAAAAATTTGGGTTTCGTACTCAAATGACGCCGAAATATTTGTCAGGCGTTTGGTAAATAGGTAAATCACAAAAAATGTGCACTGTCCCTATTAATTTGGACACCCACTGTAAGATAGGTATAAAGTCCACTGTGTATTGTGTGTATACCTTGATGTGATCTCCACTGTACATGACTGCATTCTCGCATGTTGGTTTCATACTCAGGTTTCATATAAGGTAACGTACTATATCACGGTAAGATCACAGATCTTGATGAAGGCTTCGACGGTACTGTTGATTTCATGTAAAACCAAGAAATCAAGTTAGTAAAAGTTTTTAATAAATTAAGATGATGGCAACTTTAGCAACTCTAACAAATTTTTAGGGTTCTATACCCAAAGGGTAACCAACCGCTGTCCGTCTGTTTGTCCGTCTGTCCGTCTATCACCAGGCTGTATCTCAAGAGCCATGATAGTTAGACAGTTGAAATTTTCACAGATGGTGTATTTCTGTTGCCGCTATAACAACAAATACTAAAAAACAGAATGAAAGAAATAATTAAGGGGGCTCCGATACGAAACCCTTTGTGCGCGAGTCCGACTCGCACTTGGCCGGTTTTTTTTATTACCCGTCCAGCACAATAAGTCCAATGGCCAAGACATTACTTGCTTTTTATAGAGGCGGTTATATTTCTTGGACTAATGATCCCGCAGCGAAACAACAAATTGGTGTGTTTTTAGCTAATACTGAAATATTTTGTAGGGAAAAAAATATTGGATTTAAGTAGAATCCCTTCATATTTTTATTACCTATTTTATGAAAAAAAAAATCAAGTTGATCTCTTAAGGCCCCAGACTCTCTTTGCAACATTTCGCTTTCATCTTACCTGAGGCTTTAGAAGTGGCGCTCCCCCCGCTGCATTAAGATGTTAGAGACTGCACCTGAATGTTGCTCTACTTCGTTAAATGAGTGTACGGTTACTTAAAATTTGACATGTGAAGATTTTTTATTATTCAAGTAACGGTAATTTACAAAGTTTGGTTTGTTTATCGGAACAAACAAAATGAATTTGCAAAAGCAAAATAAACAAAAGTAAATCTACCTGGAATAGATGGCTTATTGGTAGCAGTAAGAGTGATTAGTATTTAGAGACAATACATTTTATAGGTCATGCAATTATTTGTAGATTTTTACCGAAGGGGTGTCAAGAGGTGTTCCGAGTGTGAACTGTGAGATGCAAGTCATAAGTCCACCCATACGTGTACCTATAAGTACACCCGCGTTTCTCCGACGATTATTACGTCTCAATGTGATGAGCCCTATATTGCTCTAAGGAAACCTGCATGCCCTAAAAAGCGTGTAGTTGTGCCCGAAAATTTCTTTATTCATCAAGATTTTCATTTAACTAATGCCTGACATAAAAAATACCTTTATACAATTTGGAAATGTAGAAAATTAATAATCAAATTGTAACAATGAAAACATTTAAAATTATGTATTCCTAATACTCACACACATATTCAATCAGTTCTTTAAGTAATATAATATATACGCCAAAAACAAAAAAAAAAAACATACAGTCGAATTGAGAACCGCCTCCTTTTTGAAGTCGGTTAAAAAAGGATGTAGCTTCGGCAACAGTCGGCAATGTATAATGGATTTACTGAAGATTCTAAGAAATGAGTTTTCTTGTTTGTTGTGATTGCCTTGCACGTGTTTACCTCGACTGCTACACTGTCGTTAGATTGTTATGCGTTGTCTTTAAATCTAAAATATTTTCATTATATAATAAAGACAAGGTATACGAGGGATTTTCTGGGAGCTAAAGTAAATAAAAGAATGATAATCATGCAATTATTTTATTTAAAAACAATCAAAGGATCATAGCTATTGTTAGTGACCTTGAAATCTATTACTTAAACTAAATGTTGGTAATTAATTACAAAAAAATTGGTAGTTATAACTTATAACTGCCTACTTTTTGAGCTTCGCTTCGTTGTACCGTAAGTTTTCTTTTGGGAATATTTTTGACTTTTATTTTCAATGGCGGCTATTATATGCGGCGGGTCTTTTATTGCCATAGAACGCTCAAGGCGCGAGTCAATTAATTCTGGCAGTAGACAATTATGATAGAATTGCGTTAAAGGGCCAAGCATTTTTGACTCCCAAAATAATTTATCCCTTTCTATATATTCGACTTTCATCGGTTGCTGCTCACTCGTCCAAACTGCAAAAATGCAAGTATTTTGTTCTGTGATAGCCAAACTATATATTATTACAATAAGCTTTTTAATACCTACAATGTGATACCCATATTGTATTTATATAATTTCTTTTTTTTTTATTTTACTTTTTTTATATTTTTAAATCCCTATAGTTTTCCCGGTTATTGGTCAGTTATGATCTATAATGGACATTTTTTTCATATTTTTCGGTCTACCAGTTTCGGACATACACATTTTTGTGTTTTTTTTTAAATATTTCACAAAACCAGGGCCAGTAAATATAGTAAAAGTATATATTTTTACAATCACCTTTTTAGTGTCTACAGTTTGATACCCATATTGTATTTTTAGGATATTTTTTATTTTTCTCACTTTTGTTTTGAAAATATTTTATACAATTTCAAATTTTTCATATTTTTTTTACAATGTAATATGCAGGCAAATTAATGCTATTTTTGTGCCAAATTTCATGTCTTTATCTTTACGGTGCTAAAGTTATGATGCTGTGAAATACGGACGGACGTAGATTAGACTTTATTTTATCGAAACAGAGATATTTCTTCCTTTTCTTAAAATATTCAAAAAATATTTTATCCATAGTTGTTTACTTATTAAATGATAAGTGCAATATTCAAGTAGAGCAACTTTCATGATACATTTCGCCTCTCCATAAGAATCTACGCGAGGGAAAGGGAGCAACCGTGCGAGCGGGAGGTAAAATGACGTCGAGCTACACAACACACGTCTGAACGCTGCGATGTCCCAGCGAAACTGAGGGAAATTTCGACGCGTTTTGTGTTTTAAACTCTCGATAAGTTTCGATTTGATAAATGTTCTTAAAATAATTTTTTAAATACCGTTTTTTTTTATTTCACTTATTAATAGTTCTATTCTACGTGTTTTAAATTTGACTACGCTAAACGATAGTTTTCTAGTAGAAAAAAAATATTTTAGCAGTGGCTGAATTCATAAAATCACAACTACTTAAAGCACTCGAAATAAGAAAACTAAAGTATTATCCAAAAAAGTAACCAGGTAAGATTATTGTTGAAGATATGGAAATAAATGATACCTAAATAAATTTCTTGTTTTTGTCATAAATTTTACGTGACGTTTGCATGAATGAGACTCTTAACGCGTAGAACATAAATAAAGGTATGTTTAAAGCCTGAAAAACCTATTAAAAGTAGCATTAAAGTAAATGAAAAAATAAGTTTTGAAATCTTCAAATTCCACACTATAAATTAACGTAAAATGTATTTTATTTATTGCTTTCTTACTAACTAAAATAAAATCTTTCTTTTCTGATAATTCTGCAAGAATACTGATTTTTAGGGGACTGGAGCCTTAACCGCGTTCTTGAAATGAACGTTTGAAAACAAAAAAAAAGAGTGTGAAAACCATTTTTTTTTTGACCAAATTATAAATCTTAATACATTTTTTATAAGTAGAATCCTTAGATAAGGGATCAACAAATCAAATATATTTTTTTCAATACAAGGAGAGTCCGAATTTCTTCAAACGAATCCTTGAAAGTCTGGCGTTGTTCATGCTCTAGGCTCAGTACAGTCTTAAAAATAAACTTTTAACAAAAAAATAGCAACCGACTTCAATAGTAACAGCAGTCATTCACTAAAAAGATAATAATAATTCTATAAAGACCGATGGTACCGAAGCAACACTTTTGCCGACTTCTTTCTTCCTGAAACGTTATGTTATCTAGAAGTCGGCATTCTTATATTGGTTTTTATGTTGCTATATCGTAGGAAATACGCCGACTTCTAGATAACATAATGTTTCAGGAAGAAAGAAGTCGGCAAAAGTGTTGCTTCGGTACCATCGGTCTTTATAGAATTATTATTATCTTTTTAGTGAATGACTGCTGTTACTATTGAAGTCGGTTGCTATTTTTTTGTTAAAAGTTTATTTTATTTCACATTTTTTTGTGTTGCTGGGTTAAATTGTGAAATATGGGTAGTTCTTGCAAACGTGGTGTTAATATGAAACGAAGTTCAAGTGAGTATAAGTAGCTATGTTTGAGTAGCTTCCTGCTATCAATCTCGAGTTATGTGCTGTCATTCGTTAAAGAGTTATACGGTGATGAAGCCAAGATCGAAGGTCAGGTGGGTACACTGGCAATTTTCAAGCAATGCCCTGCAATGAACACCATAACACAAACTGATTGCCGCAATCCAAAGTTATGTGCTGTCATCCATTGAGGAGTTCTATGGTGATGAAGCCAGGATCAAAGGTCAGGTGGGTATTCTGGTAATCTCCACGTAATACCCTTGAATTAGCACCCTAACGCAGTGATTGCTGCAATCTCGAGTTATGTGCTCTGATCCGTTGAGGAGTTCTATGGTGAATATGGTGATGAAGCCAGGATCGAAGGTCAGGTGGAAGAATGATGATTTTCAAGTAATACCTTGTAATCAGCACCCAGGTACAAAGCGATTACCTCAATTTCGAGAGGTATGCTGTCATTTTCTGAGGAGTTCCACTGCCTATCTCTGAAGACCTTCATCAGATCATGACCAAACCCAAAATGGGACCTACCTGAAAGTACACTCTTTCAAACAAAAAAAAAATTGTTCAAATCGGTTCAGAAATGACGGAGTTATGGAGTAACAACGCCAAAAAAAAAAACACAGTCGAATTGAGAACCGCCTCCTTTTTGAAGTCGGTTAAAAAGAGAAACATTTACAAGATGTCTTCAGTAAGCTGTTTGAACAATGCGATTCTAAGCCGGTTAATCAAGTTTGTTACTAAAGGAAATGTAAAAACACATTTTATTTTATTCCAGTACATATTTTGTAATTAGTATAGTAAAGCTGATTCTGCACTCGTAGCACAGTGTTCACAAGTACGAGGAGAGTGACACGATGTATGTCACGCTCGCTCCTCGCACCTGTGATTCAACATCGCGCGCGATTAAACACTGTGCTACGAGGCCTGAAGGCTTTCATTTTAGTTTTAGTGCTGTCAAAGCTTAAAATTTTCTGCAGTATATAATCTTCTGTTCTGAACACTTAAGGCGTATGACCACGCTAAATAAGCAACTCGATGTGTGTCGGTACAAATATCAACGGAAACGACATTGAAATAATGTTCATTTCAGCGTGCCTTGAAAAGTGGCTGTTACGACAACCACTGCGTCTCCGGGTAACGCAAAATAGGAGAAAATAATACTTTTCACATGGACGCCATGAACGGAAAAAAAATTTGAACTTAAAGTTTTTAGATCTAAAAATTTCCTATAATTTGGTGGAATAATAATTAAAATCGCTTTAGGTGTTTGGAGGGAGTAAGAGAATTCTTGTGTTTCACAAACTTTCGATGACTTTCGATTTATTTTTTTCAAAACTTACAATAGAAAAACAGTTTATGAAACTTTAAATTTATTTTTGACTCTATAATGCCTATCATATATTTTTATGAAAGTTTTTGGACCAGCCGTGTGGTAGGAGTAGGCCTTCAAAGACAGGTCCAAATTGCAGTTGGCGTATTCATTCGCCTTAAGGACTATTTTGCATTCAAGAAAATTTAGTTTTGACAGCACTAAAACTAAAATTAAAGCCTTCAGAATCGGCTTTAGTATGACGGTAAAATATATCAGTTTAACTTTCTTGACGTGAACAGCCTTGTTAACCAAAAGCTACAATCATCTGTCAAATTGAAACAGCTCTTTGTCACACCTTCTTTATTACGTTACCGAACGCAAAAAAACGACAAGTCGAGTTCGCATTGCGACTCTGGCGGTAGAATACGCGGCGCACAGCGGTGTGTGGGAGATAAGTAATTCTGTACCGTGTCGGTGTGGGGGGGGCGCGGGGGGTAAATGCCCGCGCGGCGGTGGTGGGTAATTGGTTCGCGCCGCCCGAGGCGAACCCGTAGTATCGCGCGCTTTAGCGCCGAGCGCCCTCCGGTGGCGACGCGACTAAAACTGATGTGGAGTCGAAACAATGTCGATGAATTTTATATATTTTTAAAAATTTGAACGGTCATGCAGCAGTACGCATTTAGGACGTGCAAAGTACGAAGCCGTAATAATGTTTTTTTTTTCTTTATAGTGCGTTGTTTTTGAGTTTTTTATTGTAAGCAAACGTGTGATCGTGGACATACTTATATTTTTATAGCGAAGTAGCGAAACTGTGTGCATCTTCGATAGTAAAATATTAAAAATGTTATTATGATGATAGATAACACACACCTAAATAAAATGTTGACTAGTTGTTTCTATTTAGCTAAAAAATTATAAAAAAATAAACCGAATGAAGTTAAATGCAATTAATAAGTAAACAAACTTAGTTTGTAATTAGAAATTTTGAAATATGGTTTATTTTGGAAAGACTGCACTATTCATTCCCAAATACAACCCTGCGCGTATTTCTTCAAGTATATTAACATTTAATACTTTCACTGCGTACAGAATTAGCAAATTAGGGCTGCCGTGCCGTCAGAGATGTCCTCTTAAAACAGTCATACACCCTTTTTACCGATGATGTTTTACGCCCCAACGCAACATGAAAGGGGGTGAGCCTTATCGCCATACTTACACTTACTTACCATACGCACAAATACACGTTTTAAGAGCATTCAGGTTTACCTCACAATGTTTTTCTTCAGCAAGTTTCATTCATCGTTCAGCAAGTGGTAAGTACCTATGGTATGGTAGGTAGGGGCAGAGTCAATAATAAATATATTTACTCGGGTAGGGGTATACAAATACCATGCATTGCATATGATGCATATAACTTCCCAAACACTCATCGGAGTATGCTGGACTGTGCGGGATTCGAGCCCGAGTCTCAATATTATGAGTCTGGTGTCTTATAGACTGAGCTAGCTACTACTGACATAATTAAATAAAAAAAAACAGACGAAAGTCCTCGCAGCGACTCCATGGCTCTCAGTCCGACTGTTTGTCATGCTACCGTCGAGTTATAGCTATGTCATGCGGCCACCGGCGCGGCACTTTATACATCCGACGCCGCTACCGCCCGCTTCGAGCACCAGTAGGGTTGCCAGGTCTACTGGAATTTATTGTGTACTTAGTACAATATTGTGGGCTGTATTTTGGAAGATGGAAATATTTACTAGGTAGTCTTGGGCTTGGGGCTGGTGAAGATATTTTGATACTGTTAGTGTTCAAAACGTATCAAAATAATTAGAATGTAGCCTTAAAATGAGCTGAATGGTTACAGTATTTAGTGTTTGTGAAAAAAATACCTGCTCAAAAGAGAGTACGTGTATGGCTCGGTATTGTCATTGGTTATTTGCTTTTTTCCAGGGACACTGTGAAAGCTTGTGTTTTTGTCGAGGTCCGGAAGCCCGATTTGTGTTGTGTAAATCTTTAATAAAACACAATTATTATTGTATTTTCCAGTTTTATATTTATTTAATTTGTGTAACATTAAAATTGACGTGTAATTAAAATTGAAATGTAATAAGTGCATACGATGTATTCATTCACGCATGCACAAAATGAGAGACGAATTGAAAATTTATAAAACGAACTAAAACATTTGTTTATTTTATCAGTAGTAAACAGCACAATACGTTAGAATTAGGTCAAATATATTTTTTTACCAGAATATTGTTGACAGCCCTACTTCAACAGCGCTCAGCAACGACTTGGCTATAGATACAGCTCTTGTATCGCTTATGTTTGTATATAGGTAGCGTGCGTGTCGGTCGGGCGAATATTTTGTGGATGTGTTAGAGGTACGAGACTCCTGTACAGGCAAGCTTTGCTGAGAATGCTAAATGACGAATTCCCTAGCTTTGGCTCGTGATTTTAGTGTTTATTTATATAATAATATTTAGACAGCAAAATGTAACAAGCTACTCTGGTTTTTAGTTTTGTTTGACCGCTTTCATAATACTTACCACAATGTTTTTACGTTTTAAAAGTTCAAAATATGCTTATCTATTAAGGCGATATGCGAAAAAAATATGGGTGTTTCTTTTCTGTGTATTTCATGAAATACACAGAAAATTATAATCAGTTTCTGGTATATGCATTTTGACTATATAATCTAGGGTTTTGAAATTGGAAAACATGTTTGGATTAATTTTCCTCGATAGAAATAATTGTTGAAATGAGGTCTTCAAACACACTTTTTCTCCTCGTTTGACGAATAGGAACCATATACGGAACTCAAAACATATTTTATTAGGAGTGTTTCAACAATATCTAGAAATTTGATATTTGACATTTTGCTAGCTATTTTAGTTTTTTTATAGATATTATAAATCTAACATTTTTAGCTTTCGCCCTGAATCCGCCCCTCTCGCACTGAGCGTGTTTTCGCTTGGAGTGACAGTGACAAAAATAAAATTCGCATAGCCCCTTAAAAAAGCTTTGGCCAGCAATGACCAATCAAGTGTTCTTGATCCTCATCGACGCTCACCAACAGACGCGTGGCAGTGGTCAAACGTAAAACCTTTAAAAAAAAACATGTCACAAAGGAAAGTCAAGAGTTTGGTGTTAACATTTTAGACATGTTATTCAAAGCACTATCCCATAAACTACTTGCATACTCATGCCTGCTGCTGTATTGTATTTGAATTACCATTATAATTAGACGACAAGCATAGTAATATTTCAGTTCAAAAAACATATCTACGGCATTATAAATTCAAGTATTTCCAGAGCCATCGGCTAGGCAGGCACCACCACAGCCCTTATAATTCGGCCTAGTATCGGTCGCTGCAGCGGTCATCGTAAAAATTACGCCATAAATTGGCCCAGCCGCTCCCGTCCGACGAGTGGCCGGCGCGGGCCGCATCGTAAATTACTGGCGGGGAATGGCGCGGCGGAGCGGCCGCGCGACATCACAAAGGCGCGTCGAAAAAATATAGATAAGCTTCGGTCGGTGTAGACTGGCATGGCGGGGTTATTGCCATTTCGTCGCGTCGAAAGGGCGTCATATTGAGACATTTTGATGTATGTATTTGTCATAATTGTGGAATAAATCCTAATTTTACTAATGGTGTTTGTAAGTCTATGGTATACGCATTTGTTTCCTTTTATTTTAAAGGTCTTTTTAGTGTCAACGGGGACAGCTGGTTGGCAAACTATCCTTAATGCATAAACACTATCGCCCACATTATACGTAATTTAATAGTTCTTTCTCTTGTATTTCATCATTAGATGACAATGAAGGTGTTAATAGTTTTTTTTTACAGTACTTATCAAGAAAACACCATGGATAGAATTATTTTCATGTTACTTTTATGGACCTGCCCCTCTATTCTGTATCTTTGGTTGTCAATTAGACTGGGTGCCTGCCTATCATCAAAAGCATAGATAAAAACTGAACATTCAAAATTGCCTTCAGTGGGTATTGAACTATTTACGAACTGTGTCGTCACTTCAAGTGCGAACATATCCTTAGACAATCGGAACTCGACAGTACTTATATCTATGATTTTGATGATAGACACTCAGTCCAGAAGGCAACTAGAGATACATAATAGGCCCGCTGGTTAAACGAAATTTTGATAGCAACTTCAGTACATTTTGTATTAACAAAAAAACCGACTTTTTGCTACTTTTCCATGAATCCGTCCCTCTAGCACTGAGAGTTTTTTCGCATATGGAGTAACAGAGACGCTAAAACTTTTACATATCGCCTTAATAATGAAACAAATCAATAGAAATGCCATAAAACACTTAGTTCTGGTATTTTTATAACGTTGGTCTGCAAACAAGTTCTAGCTGCTATCTAGTGTAGTGTCATGCGAGTAGACGCGTCCCCCGTCCGGCCGATGTCATCGTTCCGCCGCTCGGACGTGTAATCGTACACGGGTGCACCCCCTGTCACCCGCATACGAGTGCATTCCCAAATACGGCACTGTACTATACTAGGTACACACAACTTTGATATTTGGAGACAAAAACAAGTGAGGAATGATAGTAGTCATATTTTGTGAACCTTTAGGTTCTTCAAATCTACACTTACAATAATGGAGAGAAGCAGTAAGTCTTATTTTTTATAAGCCAAGCATCGTGCTAAATAAGTTAATATCCTTTCGCAAACAATTTAAATCCGAATAACAGTTATTTATGTTAGATGTTAGATGTCACGTGTAATCGAATCAATAATCATAATAATCATAATCATTTAATTGATGCGATGACGGCTGCATTCCATGCGTTTTTAGGGTTCCGTACCCAAAGGGTCACCAACGGGACCCTATTACTAAGACTGCTGTCCGTCTGTCACCAGGCTGTATCTCATGAACCGTGGTAGTTAGACAGTTGAAATTTTCACGATGTATTTCTGTTGCCGCTATAACAACAAATACTAAAAAATAGAATAAAATAAATATTTAAGGGGGCTCCCATACAACAGACATGTACGGAACCCTTCGTCCGATTCGCACTTGGCTGTTTTTTTTTTTCACTACACTTGCCCAAATATCCATGTAGTTCCTAAAATGTACAAATGCGTCCAAAATGGTTGATTTTTTGTCTGTTGACGCCAAATCTCCGTTTTTGGAAAACGGGATTGCACAGCACCCCACGAGCTGATGGAAATTAATAACACTTGATCCATTTCGCACTTTAATTTGACCCCGGCATTAATTCCACCAAATAAGCCAACAAGCCCTGACCCACTAATAGGCTCTTAATTCCAGCAGGTAAAAACGTAGGCTGGAGCCTCAGATCAGCATCCATTTTAATCAACCGTGTCACCGAAATGCGGTCCGAATGCCTGATGAATTATGCCTGCAGTCACAGTGGATTTTTTAACGTAGACTATCCGATAACAACCTTCTGTCCTGTTACAAAATTTACTCTTTTTGACTAATCTTTTTGACTTGTTTATATACAAGGTGACTTTTTGATCATCGTCCAAATTCATATTGGAGGCTTGGTAAGTGATCAGCATCATGAATCTATAATTTTTTTTATGAAATTCATATAATGAAATTTCGACTTCCCATAGTAATTCACTCCCAGTACTGAGTGAATCACTATGGGGAGTGGAAATATCATTTCATGAATTTTACAAAAATCGTTATTGGTTCATGATGCTGATCACTTACCAAGGCTCAAGTATGAATTTGGACGATGTTCGCAAATTCACCTTGTATAAGGTCTTTCAATTTAAATTGAAAGTAATTTAGGAGGATATTCAGTATCGTTAATACATCACATTCCACTGCAAAGCACTTTTTGCGCGAACTTTTTTTTCAATTCTCAGTACAAAGGGGTCTGTGGATCTACCGCGTAATTCTCATTTTCATCAACATCAACTTGAGATTGAAATTTGACGTGCGTGCGACGACGCCCGCCTAACATGCCATCTCTTTTGCACGCGTTGAATTTCGCATGCATTTGCTTGAAGTTGATACAAATGAGAATTACGCGGTAGAGCCCCTGATCAGCTGACTCAGTTTGTATGGACAAGTGAAGAAAAAGTTCGCGCAAAAAAAAATATTTTGCAGTGGAATGTGATGTATTAACGATACTGAATCACCTCCTAAATTACTTTCAATTTAAATTGAAAGACCTTATATATATATATATCCGATATTTAGGTATAATAAGTATCAAAATATAGGATATTTATGATTTTGACCGAAACATGTATAGTTATACTATAATGATTAATCACGCGCAACGCAATTTAGTTGAATCAAAAGTGCGAGGAGCGTAACACGATGTTTTTGCGATTAAACAGTATGTCACGCTCCTCGCACTTGAGAATCAACTAAGTCGCGTCGCGCGTATTAAACATTGTGTTACGGGCGCAAGTCAGAAAAGTGGACCGTAACGAAAAGGGTTATATCTTCTTACCTCAATAATTCCAAAACTATTAGAAACATGAATCCAGTGTCATTATTTAGATTACATAGTCAGCTCGCTGTTATGACCTTGAGTTTGCATCGGGGCTGGTCGGTGTCGCGGGAGAGGGACACTGCGCAGAATAACCAAAACCGATGCTCTCCCAACTTTCTATTCAGTGTAACTCACGACTCACACTTAAAAGCGCGGTGATTCTTTGTGTGTTTATACAATTTAATTAGAAGAACTGATTCAAACAAAAATAAGTGTAATTTGTTTTATATTTATAGGTAACAATTACCAGAAAGTGTATAAAAAAACAATATGTCGACCTCAGCCCGTGCCAGCCGGAAATCATGGCTATCGTTGGAAGAGGGGTTATGGGCCACGCATAGATACTCCAATGTCTGGCATCGAACGAGCGAGGCGGTTTTGGGAGCGTCTCAAATTTACAAAGGCACGCGCACATTCTGACATTCTGAGGATTATCTGACACATTTTTTTTAAATAATCGTAATTCGTCGGTTATCGCAATAAATATCGATTAGCTTCCTAATTGTAATCGTAATGGCCGAATATTTGCATCCCCTAGTATCAAGTATCAATTTGAATAAAAAAATTAAATAAAATAATCTTCGAGATACATCAAATATAAGAAAAAAGTAGAATACAAAGTCTCAGCAGAAGATGATATGTTAAACCAGGGATTGGTTGTATATTGAGACGGAGCAACATCGATACTTTCGATACAAATAACCAAGACTGCATGACATGACAGAAGTAGGTACGCGATGCGCGTTCGAGGCGAACGCACGGAGTGTTGTACAGCATCGATCGTCCCTTATCGGAGGCATCGGCCATCGGCTCGAGTGGCGTCGATGTGCGGCCTGTGTGGTTTAGCCATCCATTGTTATGCTCGTTTTTGCTAAAACCGTGCACACGGTCCCCTGTGCTCAGCGAATATCAATTGGGGAGGGACGTTTGTTTAAAATTTTACATATCGCGAACGTTTCGCATGCACGACAGGAAATATTGACAGTGATGTTGCTGACCGCGCGTTGGTTTTTATTGTAACAAGTAATATAGTGATGAACGAGAAACAAGTGTTTATCTATGACGATTATGTACCTACATATGTATAAAAGAATAACCTGACTGATTTATAAACGCCTAGACCAAACGGCTCGGCCTAGAAACATGAAATTTGGACTGTAGACATACGATTTAGACATTCGCTCAAAAATGATATTAGGAAGTTACCATGGGACAGAAAGAAACGAGATCGACGCAATCAACTCTGCGAGGCATCCCCTAGTCAGAAATAAACAGTTTTTAGAACACCAAAAGGGTTTTCGCAATTTGTTGGTGTAAAAAGATCTCTTGCATAAACTAACATGTGTGTAAATAAAAAGGTCATCACTGTCTAGAACGACGTATTCTTATACACCACACAAACTTTCACAAAACATTATTACCATCCTACACTCAACTTACTCGTAAGCAACTTTCCCGACTCGGAACTAAGAGAGATTGACTTATAAACTAGCCATACATCACCTATTCAGATCTCCACAACGGCTTTAATGAAGCACGTCAAAACTTCCCTCCACCGGCGATCCCCAAACGGTGTATACCGAGTGCCAACTCATTTATTATTAGCAGTCGAGCCTGCCCAGCTGCTTCATGTATATTAAAGAGGAGATCCCGCGAGGTCGGCCTCACCTCACCTGGCCACCTATTGCGCGCCGGCGAATTCCCTAATTGGTTATACTCGGGAATTAGAAGCGTCTGGCTATTGCCTAACTGGCCTTTCTTTTGTGGAATGAAATTTAGGACGGGAAACAATTTTCCTTTACGGATCTACATTAAAATTTACGAGGACGTATTTAGTGCTTGGGATTAATTCAACCTTTAGTAGATGTAACTTCATGTTACATACAACCTTGCCTTATCTTATCACTGAGGGTTGCATATTTGAAAAGAATAAGCATGTGCTGCTAAAAAGATGTAGTTTAAGATAATTAACACCAAGATAAGAAGTATTCGCCAAGACTAATTAGTAATCCAGTAGTGAAATCAATTAACGTGGACGTTAAAAGTAATTAAGTCCTGCGCTACGTTAATGTTCAACTCCAAATAGCAGTGAATAATGTCGCGCTAGCAAGTGAGGGCAAGACTTCCACGAACCAGAAGACTTAAGAGATAAACAACTTTATACAGACGAAATAAGGGTTGTTTTTGAATGGGAATAAAAATGGAAGGACGTGAATGATAAACGAGCATGCGCATTCGTCGGGCATCGTTCTAATGATGATGATATGATGATATCCAATCTCTGGGAACGCAATGTGAGACACGTCTCTTGATCAATCATATTATTTTCCGTCTTGAAAGCGTTTTGCGTAAATCGCTTTATGACTTGAATGTTTTAAAGAGCAAGGTGGTATACATATTTCCTCTGCTAATTTACCATTATTAGGATAAGTCTTCACAGTCTTTTAAAAGTTTTGTTTACTCCCTGTTGCATAAACCATATGTATGAAACTGATTTAGATCTTAGATAGCAAGACAAACTTTCGAGACTAAAAGTTTTCGCTTTCATTTAATTCTTAGGTGCAACTGCGATTGGTTTTATATGCAGTTCCAAATTGATTAAAAATTCTTACCTTTAATGGTGGTGTTGGTATATACAGCGGGGGATCATTCTGAGAGCTGGAATACATTTCTTGACCATCGGGACCTCGTGCTGAACCTTCTGCGTCCGCCACACTGTATCGACACACTATGCCGTCGGCAGCTTTAGCATCATACCCTGGAGGCTTCCCAACATGAAAACCCTTTGCCTTCACCCAAAAACGAAATTTCGAACTATCAGAACTGTTACACTCCTCCCCCCTCAGCGTACGAAGGATTCGCGCATACTTTTTCAAAGTTATTGTCTTTGTTTTGGCCAAATCCCCGTAAGTTTGTATCACCCAAGGCTGATAAGTTGAAAACAGATCCAATTTGGGATCTCCAGTTGATATTTTCGGCTTTTTATTATTATTCTGCTCGTTTTTCTTGGCTTTAGAAGTTCCCGCGGTGGATTTGCGTTTAGAAGGTTTCCGTGGTGGTTTCTCAGGC
The DNA here is from genome assembly GCA_934047225.1 of Ypsolopha sequella. Lineage (NCBI taxonomy): Eukaryota > Metazoa > Arthropoda > Insecta > Lepidoptera > Ypsolophidae > Ypsolopha > Ypsolopha sequella. Next base: position 21,700,173 of record OW204005.1, on the reverse strand, counting down.
ATAACTTCCTGAGTTAACTTCTTTCTGAGTCCTCGATCTGTTATCATTGCTGCAGCCATTTTGACTTCACCGGCACTTTATAGTCTTATTAATATCGTCACTTGTATTAGGATTGCCACGGACACTGGAAATAAACTTTATTTATCATTCTCGGTACTCTTTTGTTTCTTTTTTAGGTGAATGAAGTTGCAGGTGGACTGTTTTAAAGTTACGACTCGAAAGTTGTTTGGTTGTCGTCTAGCGTGCGTGTGGAACTTTCAGAACTCCGTCGGCGGCGCTGAAGTTTTGGGATGTCATGAGATGAACGACTCTCAATTTGAAGGAAAGTTCTGCCGACGTTTTCCGTTGAGTGTTTTGCTCTTTTCACATCAATGCGAATTAGGAAATACTTGGTCAAGTAATTTGTGGATTGGATCGCAATGTTTTGAGCAAATTACAAAAATTAACACTGCAAACTGCATTGCGGTTATTGAGAAGGATTTCTCGGTAGAAATTAATATGGATTTCATACAAAAGTTTGGAATGGTTATAAATGCTTAGTGAAATAACAATTGTAAAGTATTAAAACAGTAATTGTAAATGAATAATTATTTTAAATTAAATGACGGCCCCAATAAAAGTCAGAAGAACTGACGAACGGATCTAAGATCAGAATCTTTATAATCAACGAATCAATCCAATTTGCTGGGGTAAAGGATGAATTCGACGGCCGTCGGCAACAGGTGTGCGGGACCAAAAATTTGGAAAAACTTTAAAGACAAAAAGAAAAAGTTTCCAAAACTTTTCTGGTAAGCCTTTCTCAAAAAGAAGGCGAAATGAACAAAAAGGTACCAAGCGTCGGAAAGATGGCGTCAGTTTTCGAAAATGGAACGTCCCGCGCGGGCCGCGAGCGAAGTCCCGTGTAGGAATGGGGCGTCGCGGCGTGGGGCAACCTGCAGACGGCCGCTCGCGTCCCGTGCGCGCGGTGCACTGTCGGTCGGGCGGATGGCACGTGCGGGACGGGCCGGGCTAATTGCCCGCGAAACAATCGGGCCGATCGCCGCCCGCGGCGCCCGATAATGCTCGCACTTCGCCGAGCGGGAGATAACGCGCCGTATTTACTGAACGTCCTTAGTAGCATTGCTCTATTGTTTACGTTGGGTATGTTGGCGTAGTACGTGGTACATGGGTATAATACGGCATTATAATAGTAGTTTATGCTACAAGGGCGAAAAGGAATAAATTACAAGGATGATTTAAAACACGAGCGTGGCGAGTGTTTTAAACGTAACCGAGTAATTTATTGCTCTTACGCCCGTGCATCATACTACGTTTTTCAATGCATAGTGTGAGGAAATGAAAACAAATATAATCTTGTGAACTTTAAATTATGATTGGCTCAAAAGGACCAGAGCCGTTAAACAGTGGAAAAAAAAGAATAAAATGTATGGTACACAGGAAAGGTTGCAGGTTAGCCAACCATTGTAACTAAATTAAAAAAATAATAATAATAAAGCCCTAGGGCAAAATAATCGACTTTCTGTTCGGTTTTGATGCATAAAAAGTGGGCCTTTACGAGCACTTGCATTGAAAAATATGTACTTACTGCTTTTGTCTCTGAGCTACATTTTGAGCGGGTCAATAATTGAGCTTGTATGCTTACGGGAATGGCAAAAATTTCAAAATAAACGCAGGACAGAGGTTCATTATATTATGAAACGATAAAAGATACTTGATTTTTTCCACAGTCAATTGAATTGAGTAAGTTGCTAGTAAAATTAAACATAAAAATATAATATTGAGAATAACAGACTTCAAAAAGGCCTATTTTGGGAAAGGCGTTCTAGATATCCCCATAAGTGGATACAGAAATCTGAAAAAATTTAGTATTTAAACGAAACAGGCTTTTATTCACTTGCAACCAAGGGCGTACACAGGATTTCACTCAGGGGGGGGGGCAGAAACTCAATAATATAGGCATATGATTATTCTTTGACATTTATTATTCTGTATTTGACGTAATTGGTATTGTTTTTTTTTAAGGCTACTTCTGTAGCTGTATGCAATGAATGCTGAATAATTTTACAATTTTTTGACGTGTAATCTTAATTATGAATAAAAATGTCTTATGTCTAAGGTTCTAAAACGAAAAAGACAAACAAATTATTGAACACTACGTATGTATTTTCTATATTAAATTTATCTTAAAAAAATTAGTCTCCCGGGATTTTCAGTAGTCTCTATGTATGCATACAGCTTACCTACAGTATGTTTTAAGACAATAGTTAGTTTCCAGTGTAAAGCGAGATATTAATTTTAATACATAACACTTGCTTGCCTCACACTCCAGGGAGGGCTGTTTTTGCCCAGGGGGGGCAGCTGCCCCTACCTACCCCCCTGCGTACGCCCTTGCTTGTAACTTAAAATATAGAGTAAACTTCTTAGTTTAGTTTCTATGAATATACATATATCTGTATTCTAACGTTTGCTATTCGACGTAAAACGGATACATATATTATTTTGTTCATTATTAGCGCAGTCAATGTGTTAACAGAAGCAGTGGCGGAATAAGGGAAATAAAAGGGGAAACCCAAGACACGAAAAAAACGGGTAAAAATTCAATTTTCTGTGTAAGATTAACCAATGTAATCAAATTAATATTATGTAGGTAGTATTTTTTAAATAACATTAAAAAAGGATACAAGAAATCAAAAAACGAATTACTTACTTTACTTGAAATAAGCTAAACTTAGAAGTAACTATGACAGAAATAAATTTCTATGTTTGAACACTTGGCGATTTATCCATCGCAAGGACATATAAATTTAACATTATATCATTGCAGTATAGAAACGCAGAAAGAAAAGTAAATCTGGATGTGAGGAGCTCTGAACCGGGATTCGAACCCGGGACCTCTCTCTTACCGGGCGATTGCTCTACCAATCATTAACTATTATCAATTTATCATTATCACAGAAGAATTAAAGCGCTACGGAAAAAAAATCGACACTTAATAAGAACTTGCATATCTACTTCAGTGAATAATGTATTAAAAATAATAAAATCGTATATTATTTTTGTTTTTTTTTTTCTGACAGAAACGCGATTGGAGAAATTCGGATCGATAGAAATATTTATTGAAATGAGGTCTTTTTCGAGACCAACTCTCCTGGTTTGACAATTTAGAATGACATATGGACTGCAATTATATTTTATTAGATGGGTTTTAACAGTATCATATACATTTTTAGTACATTTTATATTAATAAAAAAGCAATTTTTTGCTACTTTTCCACGAATCCGTCCCTCTCGCACTGAGGGTTTTTTCGCATATGGAGTAACAGGGACGCTAAAACTTTTACATATCGCCTTAAGGCGTATGACCACGCTAAATAAGTAACTCGATGTGTGTCGGTACAAATATCAACGGAAACGACATTGAAATAATGTTTATTTCAGCGTGCCTTGAAAAGTGGCTGTTACGACAACCACTGCGTCTCCGGCTAGCGCAAAATAGGAGAAAATAATACTTTTCACATGGACGCCATGAACGGAAAATAAATTTTGAACTAACATTTTTTAGATCTAAAAATTTCCTATAATTTGGTGAAATAATAATTAAAATCGCTTAAGGTGTTTGGAAGGAGTAAGAGAATTCTTGTGTTAATCATGTGAAACTTTCGATGACTTCGATTTTTTTTTGTCAAAAATTTTTTGTATTTTGTTTTTTTTGTCAATAGAAAAACAGTTTATGAAACTTAAAATTTATTTTTGGCTCTATAATGCCTATTATATATTTTTATGAACGTTTTTGGACCACCCGTGTGGGAGGAGTAGGCCTTCAAAGACAGGTCCAAATTGCAGTTGGCGTATCCATTCGCCTTAATAGCCATGTTATACAAGGTGACTTTTTGATCATCGTCCAAATTAATACTGGAGGCTTGATAAGTGATCAGTATCTTGGATCAGTAACAATTTTTGTGAAATTCGTAAAATGAAATTTCGGCTTCCCATAGAAATTCAGTTCCAGTCCCGAGTGAATCACTACGGGGAGTCGAAATTTCATTTTACGAATTTCACCAAAATTGTTATTGATCCATGATACTGATCACTTACCAAGCCACCAGTATGAATTTGGACGATGATCAAAAAGTCACCTTGTATACTTAGTTAGACAAAACAAAAGGGAAGACACAGCACCCGGCTTCCCGCGTGTGGACCTACAAATACAGGCCCATGGACCAGTATTTATTCACTTCGTCTCGCTCGCGCTACTGTCGAAGCTCGTCGCTCTATCTCTATCGTTCGGTGGCGCTCGTTCAAAAAGAGGTCCATTTTTCAGTTGAAGACATTAAGAACGTACCATATCTTCCTCTTAGTTGGGAGGATTGTATATTATTGTACATGAACTAGCTTTTGCCCGCGGCTTCGCCCGCGCTGACTTCCTCTGCATTTTCCCGGGATAAAAAGTAGCTTATGTCACTCTCCGGCCCATAAACTATATCTATGCAAAAAATCGGCCAAGTGCGAGTCAGACTAAGTGGTGGTAAAGTAAGTGGGTGATAAATTTAATTTGGTCATTTTTTTTTTCGTGAATTCCTCAACCAGTTTATTTTTCTTGTAATCTTTTCGTAAACACATGTCATATTACCATGATTTTTTTCATATTTTTTGGTCCACCAGTTTTGGAGATAAGGCCCCCCCCTTATACATACAATACATACAATGTCTTATGGTTTTTCAAGGATTTCTCGAAATAGATGCTCTAATTAAACTATATATTTTTACAATCAGCTTTTTAATACCTACAATTTGATACCCATGTTGTATTTTTATAAAATATTTTTTTTATTTATTTTTTTATATTTCTAAATTGTGCAAATTTTTTTTAAGTCTTTGTAGTTTTCCTATAATAAGCCAGTTATGTATGATCTATAATCGACATTTTATTCATATTTTTCGGTCTACCAGTTTCGAATATAAGCGGGTGTGGGTGGGACATATATATTTTTGTGGTTTTTTAAAGATTTCTCGAAACCAGTGCCAGTAAATATCGTAAAAGTATATATTTTTACTATTAACTTTTTAATATCTACAATTTAATACCTATATTGTATTTTTAGAATATTATTTTTTTATTTTTCTCACTTTTGTTTTGGAAATATTTTGAACAATTTAAAAATTTTCACATTTGTTTCACACCGTGATATGTGGGCAAATTAATGCTATTTTTGCGCCAAATTGCATGCCTTTATCTTTAACGGTGCTAAAGTTAAGAGGCTGTGACATACGGACGAACGGACGGACAACGGAGTCTCACTATAAGGTTCCTTTTGTACCTTTTAGGTACGGAACCCTAAAAAGTTTCAATATTTTCGTGCGGGTTGCAACCACGACTAGCGTACCCTGTCCACTATATACACCACTGACAAAATCACCTGAAAATTGATAGGTACTGCGGGACGCAGGACTATTCTGTACGATAGTTCAATTTGTACCTTTTAGGTACGGAACCCTAAAAATTACGTCGATCCATTGCTCGCTGCGTGAAAGAAGGACAAACATACAAACCAACAACCAACAAATAACAAACACACATTCGCATTTATAATACCCCGGGTTATCTGTGGAAGTGTGGAAGTAAGTAGAAAGGACCCATAGACAGAAGTAACCATAGACAAGCTACTGTTCGATGGTGGGACCTAATAAATTGCAAAATAGTTACAAAATCACCGAACTACTAATGTAAAAGAATAAATAAAGCGCGTGATTCTTTATGCCTTTGTTAGCGACACACAACACAATGAACATGGCACGACGTGCAAAGCACGCGCAGCCCAAGAGCTCTGCGCGTATGTCCATAAAGTAATTTCAACTAACTACAGTAAATTTGCATATAAAGTGTACCTTATGCGTACGTATTTAAAGATGGTAATTCAAAAGCGGTGTAGGCAGAGTTATTGCTTTACGAGTTTACGACACTGATCAAACGACCTTGCGCGCGCAGCGACGTGCACGATTACTGCGCACGAGTCGGCGCGCTTGCGCAAAACTGTGCGCGTTGTACCAGGCTCTCAGAGCTACTCAAGAGGACAAATTCTCAATTTCGGCGGCTAGTTTTCGGCTGACAAAAAGTGGCGATGCTTTCATGTGTTCCTTGGAAGTTGATGAACACAATAACCATGATTTTGTCTTGATGAGAGACGCCCTCAACAGATGAACCACACAACAATGACCAACAATGACCACCAACCACCCCAATCGGACGAAGTTTGTTTGACTTAGACTCGGATTTGTTATTTTCAACTATGAAAGTAAACTTTTCTTTTGTCCATTTCCTTTTGACAATCCTGTGATGATCTGATCAATACGTTGATGATCATTTAACAGCAAATTTATCAAATCATCATCACACTTTCATCGAATACATCGATCGATCGATACCGATGCGGATCGATCGGATCAATCGAATCGATGCTGCTTCATTCAGTCGAGTTTCTACTAGGGTTTCAGAGGCTAATAGATGTTCACAAAAACAGTGACGCTGCGCACGATTACTTCTTCCGTTATATTATGTACTTCGTTCTAGTTTAGGTAGTAATTTACAGATGGCAGCACATGTATGATGCTAATTGTATAGGACTAAGAAGAAATTACACACACACTTCATCACACTTGGTGTCGATTCGACGCAACACGACAGGACTTTTGAGGGTCCTGTCTTTGTATTTTTTCGATACAAGTACGAAAAGACAGAACACTTACATTAAGTTTAGTTCTGTTAAATCGTGTTAAGTATACCGAATCGACACAATTTTCACACACAGTACAGTTACGTAGTAATACTTTATATTCTCTGGTACAGTGGTGTCGATTCGGTGTAACACTAAACCTCCCTTATTCTGAGCACTAAACACTTAAACTAAACTTAATCTAAGTGTTCTGTCTTTTTCTTTCTGTATCGAAAAGACAAAGACAGGACGCTTAAAATAAGGTTAGTTCTGTCAAATAAGTCAAGTCAAGTTTACAGTTTGAGGAAAGGGATGGTACTTTATATTCTCTGGTACTGGTGTCGATTTGGTGTAAAACAGAACTAACCTTATTTTAAGCGTCCTGTCTTTGTCTTTTCGATACAGAATGCTCAAATTGAGTACAGTCCTATCAAATAAGTTACATCGTGAATCGTGATACACCGAATTGACACAATTTTGTAAGTAAGCGAGATGAACTATATCGTTTCTCCTTTACTAGAATATAGAAAATAGCGCCACATTAAACTAAGATAAGTTTTGTAGCTATCCCTTTCCTTGACCTGCCTTGAATTAAAACTTTGACCGTAGATTGATGGATGGATGTGAAAGAGGTGTGATAGTTTCGTAGTAGATGGAAATCTCTAGTATTTGCCTAGTAGGCGTAAGTATCTGTATGTTAATGACATAGATTTAACAGATAAGTTGGTACATTGTTGATACGTTGGTACATTACAATATGAGAATTTCCTTCCTTGGAGGCACTGTACCAAACTCAAATTGGACAGAATTGTGGATTGGATCATTATGGCACTACCACTTTTGCAGTAGCAACTATGATATGCAATAAATTTTTTTTCGCGGTATTTTTTATTGGTTTGTTCAGTGTGATGAGCAAAACTTTTTTTAAATAAATTTTGTCAGTTCATTTTTGGATGAGACACGCTTTAAAAAAATAGACAGCAACTTATTGAAAAGGCCGGCCGCGTCTGCGCAATTCGGGTTTTGTAGTTACGTGGTTTTCGCTTAGCATTTCTTGCACTTTTACCAGGCTCACAGAAGCATAAAAGAGATTGTGGATGGCAGAAGTTGTCGCTTGCGCGAGTTCAGTGGCCATCTTGCCCTGAACTTATGAACAACTTGCTTCTTTGTAACTAGGGTCACAGCAGAATCAAAGATACATAACATAGCCCAATAATAAATTTAACTATTTATTTATTTTACACATGCCTACTAAAGCCGATTCTGGCGGCTTTAATTTTGGTTTTAGCGCTGTCAAAATTAAATTTTCTTTATTGCATAATAGTTCATAGAGAACAGAAGCTAAGTTACTTTGCAAAAATTTTCGCTCTGACAGTAAGCATTTCAGAATGGACTTTACTTTTACTAGGTCCCTAATTTAAATAAAATAAATAATTTATGACTGCAGGCAATAAAAGTACCCAACAGGCTGAAATAAAAATCAATAAATTCTGTTTTATTTGAAATTTTTAGTGTTAACCTATTCAATGCCAAAAAATGTGACTGAAATTTGGGGCCCTTCAATTTAATATTTTGAATTTGTTAAAAAATAACGATCAAAAAACAGACAGGTCGGTATTTGTTTTTCTTTTTATATTTTATTTCATTTTAAGTTAGTTTTATAAAAAAAATTATCATTATTTATATGTTATTTAAGTTTATCAATCTAGTCTAGTTTACAGTATTGCCAAAAAAATATCTATTTAAAAACCAAATACTTGTCTAGTATTTTATTTTCTCAGAAGTCGGGTTACGAACTTCTGTCATCATCATGGATTAAATAAGATAAATAAATAAGATATAATAAGATAAAATAAGGTTGCTTGGTTTCTAAAAAGTAAAAAGTTTGAAACTGTCAAAGAACACGTATTACAGAAATGACTTTGTGTCACTTTATCAAATAGACCCGTTCAGCAGGCGGATTGTGAAAAACCCGCCTTTTTCTATTTAATCGAAACAGAACCCTTATATTCATATTTTGCTCAACAAATGTATTGTATATACTTATATCGCAAAATTTCCATTTGTTTCTGTTAATTAGAATTTTATAATCAATAAATAAAATAAATATAATAAATACAAATATAATGTAAGCATAAATACGAGGCCTAAATCCATCAGTGGCGTGCACAGAACTTTTTGCTGGAGAAGCAATTAGAAGGTCAGGTTAGTAAATTTTTTTTACCCATCACTTTGTTAAATAATTATTTGTGTGTCACCAGGGTAGAAAATGAAAAGAAAAAGAAAATTAAAATTTTCATTTTTTTTTCTAAGTTGTTCATTTTTTGTTGTCCAACTTGATCTTCTCATTGCTTTTCCAGCAAAAAGTTCTATGCAAGCTACTGAAATCCACCACGTTGATTAATCTGAGAAAAAGGGCAATAAACTTAGCCCGATATGTCTTTTCAATATCTTTAAAAAAAGTAATATGAAAAGTCATGAAAAATTCAGTCACGATAAAAGTTTTTCAGTTGAGGGAATGAGGTGTTAATGCGTGTTTTTTTTCTGGAAAAGAGACAACTGTCCTCAATGAATTAAAAAAAAACTAAAATATTATATAGTGTAATGAAATATGTTAACCATTTGGCGTTTCTTTTGTTTAAGAGCGGTTTCGCAGCCAGATTGTGAAAAACCCGCCTTTTTCTAATTAATCAAAACAGAACACTTAAATTCAAAATTCACTCAATAGTTATTCAAACAAAACCTATATTAGCTATGTATTGCATATGTTGCCATCGCAAAGTTTACGTTGGTTTCCGTAAATTAGAACTTCAAAAATTTTCAATAAAAAAAAATTTGTTTTTCTAATTCTGGTGTATACAATACCTAGGTTATAAATTTTTGTTGAATAACTTTTAAATTTAAGTGTTCTGTTTCAATTAATTAGGAAAAGGCGGGTTTTTCACAATCCGGCTGCGAAATCGCTCTTAAATAAACAAGCAAATACTTATTTACGATTAATGGTATCGATTCGGCGCAACACAACTTAACTTATTTGACAGGACTATATAACCTTATTACGAGCGTCCTGTCTTTGTCTGTTCGATACAGAAAGAAAAAGACAGAACGGTTAAATTAAGTTTAGTCCTGTAAATAAGTTAAAACGTGTTTACCCGAATCGGTGTTACTATGTAGATTTATTTGTAGATTTGTGACATAGAATTTAGAATGCTACTACGTCTAGGTGAGGGATAGAAAACATATTAAATGTTCAAAAACTGCACGACAGTTCGTATTTGGAAGGAATGCTTTCAGTAAATATGTGAATGTAACTCGTCTCTTCAGTGACGAAGTTGTTCGTGCATTTCTTTGACGTACAAAAATGTAAAAAATGCAGCTTCCATTCCCTGACAACACACACAATGCAGGATCTAGGGCTAGGCAGGCAGCGCTAGTACGCTATCCTACTCATCAGCAGGGATGGATTCCGTAGTATAATTATACTATTTGTACCATATTTTCATGACATGTAGTATGTATGTCACAAATTATATTTAGAACAACTAAACAAATCGGTATCCGTAAGGTTGTCGATTCTGTTGAAAAGATGGAGTGCCTTTACAACAGGTGACTCTTTAAGAACATTAGTGCGCGCGCATGCTGCACGCTAAGCAACTTGTGATTTTTCGCGCGAAGATAGTTATCCGGCACAAACAGCTTCAAGGACGCTACCAACCGCGGATTGAACAATATACCTCGCAAAACTTTAAAAAGATAAATTAGTAGCGCCAGGTCTCTCCTCACTTCCAACTTATTATATCCAACCATACCTATAACAAATAGGGTAACAAATAATGGAACTATACTATGTATGTAAAAATACCATAATTTTATCTTCAGGCTGACCTACGTGTTTTATTGTTAGAGCCGTTTTGCTTTTTAACATTTACCCTACAATATAGGGAATTTCTGTGCGTAATGAATATTATTAGTATTTTTTTTATTTTCACTAACAAATAGGCTATTTTATTTCAATTTAAAACAAAAATCGACGAAAAACGAAACGTAGTATAATTTTAGCCAAGTAGTATATTTTTAATTCCCATAGACAATAATTTTCCGAGGGTCTGAACTGAATCCAACCCTGCTCATCAGCATGGATTTCTGTTAGAACTTTGTTAGTTGCTTTGTCTGGAGGTGGTGTTTGTGAGAATGGATTGTGAGTACCGACACCCACGTTTCAACGACGATTATTCGTCGTAGCGGGGTAGGTACTCGGGTTGCAGTGCTTAGTTTTCGAACGGGTTTCGTTGTGATCAATGGTAAATTACGTTTGAAGCTTATGTGAACCTTGCGATTGCGAACTCTGCTTAGAGTTGATGTTGAAAAAATCGACATTGGTTTAGCGATACCTGCCGTTTTTGAACAGTCGGTGTTGCAACGCGAGTTGATTTTTGAACGGGTTTGTGTTGCATTGCAACCAGGGTAGGAAACCCAACCCAGTGTGCGTTTTTGAACGGCTATCTGCATTTGCAGAATAGGTGGTGTGTAGGGTTGCCAACTGTATCGATTTAGTCGGGATATCCCGATTTCAGGCCCCTGTGTCCCGTGTCCCAACGATGCGGGTCTGACGGGTTGCTAATAATAATTGTCCCGATTTTTAACATCTAACAATTTTTCATTCAACTGATATGTTCTGAATCTTTCGATTATGTTTTTTCTATTGTCCGATTTTTATTCCATTAAATCCCGAAAATCTCATTCCCAGAGTTATTATTTATTTATTATTTACATTTATACTACACAATCCTTACAGACTAATCTAATGCGATTGATAACAAATTATATTTAAAGCAGTTTTTGCGAACTACATCAAAGAACAACTAAACAAATCGGTATCCGTAAGGTTGTCGATTCTGTTGAAAAGATGGAGTGCCTTTACAACAGGTGCGCGCATGCTGCACGCAAAACAACTTATGATTAGGTATTTCTCGCGCGAAGATAGTTATCCGGCACAAACAGCTCCAAGGATGCTAGCAACCGCGGATTGAATAATATACCTCGCAAAACTTTAAAAAGATAAATTAGCAGGTCTCTCCTCACTTCCAACTTATTATTGGCAACCCTAGTGGTGTGCCCTATAGATCGCCGTACTTTATGCACAAATATGGATAAATTATTACCCGTGGTGACCTTCGGATTAGTGGTCAAGAAATTCGAACCACAAAGCGACAGAGGCGGTTAGATTAGCAGAACCAAATTGTAACATCTAAAAACTCTTATTTAATTTTTACGCCACCACGGGTCGAATTCTTTTGTGACATAAATTGCAGCCAACACGTTCAGAATTCGACGGGCTCATTAAAATAAACGCTCGAAACCATCGAGCCGAGTCTTTTGCGCCGGGACAAGGCTGCCAACTTAGCGCGTTTGGCGCTAGATTTGGCGCTTTTTTACCGCACATTCTAGCGCCTAACGCTAAATCTTGTTACTTTTAGGGTTTCGCAACCAAAGGGCAATACGGAGCCCTTTTTAAGTCACTCTGCTCTCTGTTCGCCCGTCCGTATTATGTCACGGGTCTCTTGCTCATAGACGGAATTAGTTGACGTACAATTTTAATAGGTTGTGCAGAATGTTGACAAAAAACCGAACGAATAAGTAAAGTAAAATTATTTATTATCCCATACGGAGACTATCAAAGTTGTCGGTTTTAAACCATTTTTGTTACGGAGTATATCAAAACAAAAACTAAACTAGTTAGGAATCTTGATAATGTTTAAGTGAATGTATAAACCTAACATTCTCTAAAAACTTTTCGCTCTTTAATTTGCAGGACTGGCAGCGCGATTCAGCTTGTAAGGTTGGCAGCACTGCGCCGGGAGCCGCGGAGAGTAAATTAGGCGGGTGCGGCGGCGCGGCGGCCGATGCCACTCGCTCGGAGCTCGCTCGACGTGCGCACTCAGCGATATTGTTATCGGCCCGCCTGCACAGGGTTGCCACCTAAAGTATTATTTTATTGATTGAAATATGCGTTACTTTGTGGAAATCCATCATCAACCTATGGATATTTATCAATAATTTGAAATATTCCGATAAACACTCTTTTCATGCTTTTCAAAATGCAGACTCAAGCACCACCATCCCTTGATACAAAGTGTAAGAAAGTTTTAAGAACGTGTGTGTTAGGAGAGTTATGGGGATACTGAAAAACAATAATAACTCCGATTTACTAAGCAAAAAAACAAATTTTATTAATACCACACTGTTTCGCATGTTTACGTGACCCCATTATCCCCACCAAACAACTATTCAGGCCGGTGTATTATGTATTATGTAATGGTGAAAAACCCGCCTTTTTCTAATTAATTGGTACAGAACACTTGAATTCAAAATTCACTCAATAGTTATTCAACAAAACCTTATTGAATATACTGCATTCGCAAAGTTTCCATTGGTTTCTGTAAATTACAGATCCAAATTTTTTTTTATTCAAATTTTTTGATATTCTTATTTACAGAAACCAACGGAAAATTTGTGATGGCAACATACACAATACATATAGGTAATAAGGTTTTGTTGAATAACTATTGAGTGAATTTTGAATTTAAATGTTCTATCGATTAATTAAAAAAAAAATGGCGGGTTTTTCACAATCTGGCTGCGAAACCGCTCTTAAGATTGCTCTATATTTGTATACTCGTACTGCTTTGTGCTTGAGTCTGCATTTTGATTGGTTCACTTTTAGTACTGGCAGCATAAACAGGTTTTCAAAAATTTTGAATTGTGCCAAAATCTTGCCATGAAACCATGAAACCTACAAAATAGCAATTCTCTTAATTAAATAGGCTGCCTTAAAATTATTGATATACGCCCCGACACGGTTCTAGAGGCATGAGCAGCAAAGTATGATCATACAATTTTGTACGGACCGGCTCAAAAAATGCACTTCTGCGAATTCAAGGTCTTGCCTCTAGAATCGTGCCGGGAAGTATATCATAATTCATAGTTATGTTAAGAATATATGAATGCGTGATATTGAAAATATTTGAATCACAATAATATGTTAAAATATGTTTTATATCTGCGTAATAAGCTGTTTCTGTGCTTTTTAGAGTTCGCAAATTTGCTCGCGAGTTTTTCATCACCTTCAAGCAAGCACTGGTAAGTATGTGCATAATCTACTGAATAACATAATAATCTGCAATTGTATCAATTCGGTGTAACACGTCTTAATTTATTTGACAGGACTAAACTTAATTTAAACGTGCTGTCTTCTTCTGTGTCGAAAAGACAGAGACAAAACGCTTAAAATAAAGTTAGCCCTGTTAAATAAGTTAAGTTGTGAATCGACACCATTATGTACTTCATGTGTTGGCAACCCTATATGACTGCGGAGGCGCGTCGGCTGCCAGCCCGGGAACAAAGCGGGCGAACGCTGAGCGCCAGTCACCGCGTACACTCCGACACCAACTGCTCTTGATACTTTAGATATTACTCTTTGATATAAAAAAATCATAAACAAGAAAACTCTTGCTTAAGACTCTGAAAGAGGGGATAATTATCTAGAAGTATGAAATCCTCCTTATTTATTTAATGATGCGTTATATTGTAAGGCGCGTCTCGCGCATGTCTAATGAGAGGCTGGCGAAGCGTTTCTTCTACTCGGAGCTCCGAGAAGGCAAGCGCAAACAGGGAGGCCAGTTTCTCCGTTTCAAGGACGTGTTGAAGAGACACATGAAGAGTTGCGATATACCCCATGAGACCTGGGAGGAACACGCAGCTCAAAGACCAGAGTGGAGACATCTTATGCAAACAAATATTTTTAGCTTTGAAGCACAAAGACGAGCAGATCTCGACTCCAAGCGAGATCAACTCAAGGCCCGTCCACCTGTGGCTATTGACTACAACTACGAGAATGGAATACTCAAATGTGGTACGAGTATATGCGGACGAACATTTAAAGCCAAGATTGGTTACGTCAGCCACATTCGGGCACACCAGCGAAGCCCATCACGCCCTCACCAATAGCAGTCGCCGTAGCCGTGTCGGCTTCGAAACCATCATCATCATATTGTAAGGCATTTGAAAGGATATAGCAGCGAGGTTAATTAAGCACACAGGTTGATGATCAGCTTCTTGTTAAGTCTTTAAGTTATTTAAAGAATCACTTTCTGACCGGATATAAAATAAAATAAGATACAGGTTGACTTTGATCGTAACCCAAATAAATTTTAAAATGTGCCAATCAATACAGGGTTATTTTTGGCCCCTAGCCAAATGTTTACGTCATAGTATTGCAGGAGTACAATCAATTTTGAAATAAAAAACGATATTTTTTTATAAAAATTTTCGCCAACTTTTCCTAACACAAATTAAAGTTAGGCTCTCTCGTTTTTTCACCGCGCACACCGCCCCACGCGTCGCCCGGCCACCACCTCACTACCTTCCCCATCACCACCACCGTGTTGAGCGCAAGGGCGAACGAAGGCGCCTAGAAATTTTGGATTTACAAAGTGGCGTAAAATGCAGATTTAAAAAAGTAAATGTTATTTTTTTAAAATATATATTATTTCTTTCTTATTATTGTAGTTAGATCAGAAGACTGATCATACTAGTTCCAACGCCAAAAGACATTTTCCGTGATTTTAGTGATCTTTCCAATTTTTTTCTCAATGATTGTGACACTTGTGTCTAATCTGAAAAATACATAATGTTGTTCAACTTCTTAACTAATTACACAAATTGAATTTGTTAAAAATATTTTGCTTTAATATGCCAATGCGAGAGCATGTTTGGCGGAACCGGTTCTTAAGCCACACATACTTCGTAAAGAACGCATTTTCCACTGCATTAAAATAAATAAAATAAAAATAAAAATCTTTTATTTCAGAACTGGGTTCCAAAAAAAAACACAACATCATATTACACAGGAAAATGAGAAAAAGAAAAATACAAAAATGTCACAAACAGTATGTCAATAGAATTAAAATTAAAACTCATAGAAAACCAGGATAAAACATTTTTGATGATTAAACTTTATTTAACGTGTAGTGTCGTCCAGTGATGGCTGATAGGACACCCGCACCTACCTCCAACTACCTTCAGAATGGTATTGCGGCTGCCGCACACTCTGTGCATAAGAGAGGCAACTTTTTTGCGCATAATTGCGTAAAAATCTATAGTTCGTGCCTCAGCAAACATGCCGGACGCGCTGCAGCGCCACGGCGCATTATAAGCATAATTATAAATAAAGTAAAGTATTAACAACGGGTATTCCAAGTATATGTCCCAATGATTCACCCGAGGCGCGGTGCGGTCCCGCCACCGACATCGCAGCCGGGGCCGTATATTGCGCACTATAACCCCACACCTCTACAAGTATCTACGCTATACAATACACTCTTTGGTATTATGTCGTTATGTATAGGTAGGTGCCTATGTTGCGTGTGATATATTAATATTATACACGATGAAGTGGGTGATGATTTTGGTGACAAAAACTGGTGGTCTAGTCTTTTTTACCTACTCTTTGGTAGTAGAGTAATTGGCGTAACTATGTATTTAATGTAGCCGATTCTGAAGGCTTTAATTTTAGTTTTAGTGCTGTCAAACATAAAATTATTCCAAAGTAATTTAGATTCTGTTCTTAACTCTTAAGGACTATTTTGCAATGAAGGAAATTTAGTTTTGACGGCACTAAAACTAAAATTAAAGCCTTTAGAATCGGCTTTATTGTATTACTAACCAAATGCAAACGATTGGAAGATGGTACTAAAATTTTTAGCTGGTTATTGTTAACCAGCCGGATTGTGAAAAACCTGCCTTTTTGTAATTAATCGAAACAGAACACTTATATTCAAAATTTTATTCAATAGTTCCTCAACAAAACCTTATATGTATTGTGTATGCTGCCATAGCAAAGTTTCCATTGCTTTTTGAAAATTAGAATTTTAAAATTTTAAACTTTAATATTCTAATTTACAGAAAACAATGGAAACCTTGTGATGACAGTTTACACAAATAATACACAATGATACAATGCGGTTCAGCAGCCGGATTGTGAAAAACCCGCCTTTTTCTAATTATACGAAACAGAACACTTATATTCAAAATTTACTCAATAGTTCTTCAACAAAACCTTGTTATCTTTGCAAAGTTTCCATTGGTTTGTGTAAATTAGAATTTTAAAGTTTAAAATTTTAAATGCTAATTGACAGAAACCATTGGAAACTATTGCTGTGTCAGCATACTCAATTACATAATGTTAATAAAAATAAGGTTTTGTTAAGGAACTATTGAATAAATTTTGAATACAAGTGTTCTGTTTCGATTAATTACAAAAAGAGACGGGTTTTTCACAATCGGGCTGCTAAACCGCTCTTAAAAGTCAAAAGCAATAAAAGAAGACTAGTTGAATAAATATTTACGCAAATTACTTTGGTACATGCTCTAAATCTACTACTTGGTACAGATGAGACCGCATCAAGTAAGACACATTGGACTTTGTACCTATCTTATATTCTTCTCTGAGGGGCTAATGTCGTACTGCAAGTGTATAGCTTGATGTCATAGTAAAACCAGAACAGTAGATTAACTCACGCCCCGTACGAGACTTCAATACCTACTGTGTCAGGGTTGTTCCTTCTTTTATTTTCGTACCTAGCTAATACAAATCAATATTTAAATACATATATTATACATATACTACGTAGGTATGTATTATGTTTGTAAATATTAAATTCATTTACATTGGGCCTTCAACTCGATGGCAGCAGCAGCGACAGCCGGTACGAATAGCGATACGTTAAATGAACGTGTTACCAACTTATCTGTTGCCGTAGGCCAAACTAAAATGACTTATATATTCATTAGTAACAGTCTTCGTTGCCGCGAGTCGCCGAAATAGATAAGTTTGTGGTGCGGAACTGTTCTCAAGGCGGCCCCCTTTGGTGGCACGTTTGATCTACAAAGACGCCGCCGCGCCGCTGCGCCGCGCCGTAGAGACCCGAATTGACCTTTATGTAGACCGGGAGCTCAGTACCGTATTTTAACCTTATATGAGGTAGACATTAATAAAAAGCACATTTATTTAAATAAGACTTCTTTAATTTAAAATGCTTACAATTTATAATATGAAGCACGATATTTTGAAACATTATCTGTCAAATCCTCACGTGATATTAATTGTAGCCATTGTAAGCGCCTGAAAACAACAAAATAAAAATTATGACAAATCAACTGACATTTTGAAGCCGATTATGACAAATGAGCTATCAATCGACGACGTAGTGAAACATTCAAACATACATACATTCATATCATACATAATAAACGTATAGACCTTATAACTCATAAAGAAATCTTACTTGCTTATATTAAATAAAGTAAGAAAATTTGAAAATAATCAATTATAAAATTAAAGATAAGCTCCCGAAATTACCTTAAAAACATGGGCATCGTCAAAAGGGGGAAGGGGGCAGCTGTCCCCCCCTAGAGATTTGAAAAACTTTGAGATTTTTATAATAAAGTAAGCGAAAAATTCGCGAGAAACCCAAGAACATTATGTTTATAAGACAATTATTTTGTTTCTTGTAATGAACAATTAAAAACTTTACATTTGTTTATTTTACCTACAATTCATGTCATCTTGCCCCCCTGGCAACGCTTTTGCTTAAAAATCTTTGTGATTGTTGACTAAATTAATCAGTTCAATTCATTTAAGTACATAATAAAATTTAAGTATCTAATCGAACATTGGCTCCTAGTCTATAATTAAAAAATCTTTGCGATTTCAACCATATCAGCTCTACATTTAAAAACACTTTGACTAACTGACAATCATAGCACAGTTATGATCATAGGTACCTATGTTAAATGTGAACAAAGAAAGTACGGTTTACATCTCTCATTATTATTTATATGTACCATAAATTGTGTACTCACCTTTCTTGTTGAGTTGGTATTGTGAAGAACGATAATTCTGGATTTGAGGAATTATTATTGAGGCATCCGAAGACAGAACAATATGTGAGCATTTCTCAAAAAATTTGCTACTAATTCAAAAACTTGTCCAAAATGAAAATATCGTAATTATATGTATATAACATAAAAATCTGATAATTTATTATGTTTAGATTGATAATATTGGTTTAGCACGTATGTGATTTCACCGTTTCAGTGATAAAATTGTGAAAATCCAATTAGGGGGTGACAAAAAGCGTCCTATTTTGTTACTACTTATTTGGTGAAAATTGGATAAGTTATTGTAGATATACCAGTAGGAAACATTGTTTCTTTAAATTCATGATTATACTTTTAATAATTTCAGCAAAAATATCCCTTTAAATAAAAACATATTTACGAAAACTCTGCAATAATTATTTTTTGTTACCATTTGTACAAACATAAAGGCAAAAGTTTTTATTTTATGAAAACCAAAATTAATTATAGAAAGATAATATTATTTATCCCGACATGTTTCTATTTTTCATTATTAACGATCATTTTTAGGTGTTTTAAGTCAATTAAAACCCAGGAAAATTCAAAATTAATGTTCATTAATTTTGGGACAGTAACAAAATAAGAGTAACAAAATTCCTTTTTTGTTACCTTTTTTGCTACTTTTGTTTGAATTCCTTTTTTGTTACCTAACTTTCCTCTTATACATTACTATGCCAAAGTAACAAAAGAAGAAGTAACGAAACGAGAATAATTTATGTTTTGAAATTTATTCATCACAGTAAAAATAATAACTGTTTTATTTAAATTCAACTCGAATGTAACTTAGAATATTCTCTTTCAAAAACCAACAATGGTTTTATGAGATATTAACAATTTACCTGTAAAATCTGGTAACAAAAACTGAACAGAAATTGAGCAATAGTAGGCACGTGTACACTTTAAGACGCCATCCAGCAGAGAGAGATTGCTCAACAAAATGGCATACTGAAATGTCACGTAGAGTGTTGCCAAAAACTAAAAATATCAACTTATTAGTATATTTCACAAAAGTAATATGCTAAAATTGGTAACAAAAGAGGATGTCACTTTTTGAAACTTTTCTGGGACAAGATTAAAATGTGTTTTTTGAAAAAATAATGCACTAGTCTCTTCTCAAAGATAATATGAAATGAACCCCGACATAATGATTAAGCAATTAAAATCAAAAAATACGTAGGATGCTTTTGAACTTTCCGAAATATTAGCGATCAAAGTATCAGTAAGTCGTATGGGACACGTGACTTTTCATACATTAAAATTTGGGAATGTTTTTTATTTACTTAATTTTAATTAATATATAATTATTTTAGACATTCAGTATTTTTTTTCGTATTCAAAAATAAATAAAGAAAACCACACCGTCTACAGTTAAATACTGTTAGACCATTTTGTACACAATAATGATAAATAACTTTGTGGGACAGCAAAAAAATCAAGTTACGAAAAAAAATGAGAAATGCTCATGTACGACAGCGTGCTGTCGACATATTTGAAGTGATCGGTGCCGCGCTTGTTCGAAAGACTTGACTGAGCGCGACCGCGGCGTAACCCCGACTAGCACCGGCCTTGCATACCGAGATATTGCTGTTGTGTGCGTACTGTAGTTCGTGCGTACTAGCACGCACACATATTAGCCGCGCGATGTACCTTTGGTTGAAGATAAACTACTTTTCTGGTTTACTATGTTGATGTGGTCTCACAGTGTTACCAGATGAGGAAACTGATATTACAGTGTTGAGGGCTCAAAATTACAGTGTTTGTAACCAAATTACAGTAGAATTCATTCATTTTCATATTTTTCGCCATTTTCAACTAACTGTGACTCTTTGCATTAGAAAATTAGAGTGTCTCCATACACTGTAATTTTATTAAATGCTACAGTGTACAGTAGATTGTGTTGAATTACAGTAGATTTACTGTAATTACAGTGTGTCTGGCAACACTCTGCTGTACATGCTCTAAGTCTACTTCTACTACTAACCTACAATATTAAATATTAAAAATATTAAAAACAAATAAAATGGCGACGAAAAAGGCTTATTTGACTTCTGTAAAATTATTAATATCTATAGTAAAATAAAAATGGCTATTATTTGTGAAGAATATGATAATGAAGATAAACTTATTAAGAAAACTAGGCCTAACAACTTACGAAACCTAACTTACCTAACTACTTATAAACTACCTAACTATAATAATATATATGGTATGAGAACATGGGAGTACATGCTTCCTTTAATACTAAATGAAATACCTACCCATACATTAGATAGACTAAAAAACTTAAATAATAATAAAAAGCGAAAAAGTGCCATAAAGCTTTATTTTCTTCAACATCAGCAGCCTGTGGCTGCGTGATGTTATATAACATAATATAAGTTAGAATTAGTTTAGTTAGTTTAGCATAAAGTTTGCGATCTCGCCATACCGCGCATAAACCATGTGGTTTTAGTCGGATGGCTTTAAACTCTTAAATATGTAAATAAATTTAACAATGAATAAATAAACTAAAAAAAAAAAACCAATACTTTGGCTGTTTAGTTAGTATTATTATTATACTAGTTAGTACTAGAGAACTAAATTAGCATACTATTTATTCAACTAGTCTTCTTTTATTGCTATTTACGTAAGTACAGTACTCTCTCGCTAGTAATCCGACAACTACTATAATCCGCCCATTTTTTGCAAGTCGATGTCTCTCTGTAATCCGCCGTTATTGAATAAGTTCGGTTCGGTAATCCGCCGCCAAGCATCAACTTCCCTCTCTTTCACTCTAATAACGAACACAGTTCTATACTTCGCCGCCCGGTCATAAGCAACCACTCTTTAGTCCGCCACTTAGAACCAATACTATGTTTTTTTGTTGTTTTCCTCAATTTGATGTTCCTGTACATTATAATCCGCCATTTTCGGTAATCCGCCGGTAGTCCGGATTTTTTGGTGGCGGATTAGCGAGAGGGTACTGTAATTGACTTTTTTCGATCTATATTGAAAGAAGAAAATTCAAGTAAAATTTTATTCAGTAATCTTTGTGGTATTTAAATATCGCAGACAATTAAAATTTCGCTCTGTTAAAAGAATTTTTGTCTTTTTCGCTATCCTCAGTGCGTTGTGTAAAATTTGTCGCTGCATGTTGCTAATTAACGTCGCGGTGGCGAGAATTTTTAATTACACTTAAAATAAGCCTTTGGACTTTATATTATTCAGTTCAGTTCTGTGAAATTTCATAATTAAACATATTCGTTTCGTATAAAAACAATGTGTTATAAAACTTATAAATTATAATTATAAATATTATTAGAGTGCATTACAAACTAGAAAAGATCAATCAGAAACAAATCCAAAGCCAAGAATTTGAAAAAATTCCCCGTGCCAGGCTTCGAACCTGCGACCTCTTGTTATCAAGACAAGGCGCTACCAATTTCCCACTCAGGTTCCTACTCAGACCGGTGATTTTTTCCATCATACTTGTCCACTGTTATTTTTTCCATCATACTTGTCCACTGTTATTTTTTCCATCATACTTGTCCACTGTTATTTTTTCCATCATACTTGTCCACTGTTATTTTTTTCCATCATACTTGTCCACTGTTATTTTTTCCATCATACTTGTCCACTGTTATTTTTTCCATCATACTTGTCCACTGTTATTTTTTCCATCATACTTGTCCACTGTTATTTTTTTCCATCATACTTGTCCACTGTTATTTTTTTCCATCATACTTGTCCACTGTTATTTTTTCCATCATACTTGTCCACTGTTATTTTTTCCATCATACTTGTCCACTGTTATTTTTTCCATCATACTTGTCCACTGTTATTTTTTTCCATCATACTTGTCCACTGTTATTTTTTTCCATCATACTTGTCCACTGTTATTTTTTCCATCATACTTGTCCACTGTTATTTTTTTCCATCATACTTGTCCACTGTTATTTTTTTCCATCATACTTGTCCACTGTTATTTTTTTCCATCATACTTGTCCACTGTTATTTTTTCCATCATACTTGTCCACTGTTATTTTTTTCCATCATACTTGTCCACTGTTATTTTTTTCCATCATACTTGTCCACTGTTATTTTTTCCATCATACTTGTCCACTGTTATTTTTTTCCATCATACTTGTCCACTGTTATTTTTTTCCATCATACTTGTCCACTGTTATTTTTTTCCATCATACTTGTCCACTGTTATTTTTTTCCATCATACTTGTCCACTGTTATTTTTTTCCATCATACTTGTCCACTGTTATTTTTTTCCATCATACTTGTCCACTGTTATTTTTTCCATCATACTTGTCCACTGTTATTTTTTTCCATCATACTTGTCCACTGTTATTTTTTCCATCTGTCTGATATACTAGCTAACTACTAATATATTTAGGGTATTTATAGCGATGGATTATGCAAAATAATCATAATCTATAATTACAAACTTATAAATTATGAATCTATTACAGAACAATTTTTGAAGTGAAACCTTCTTTAGGCGCTTTGAGCAATTTTTGGTAAATCTTATGGGTTCGCATAGTAAAAATATATAAAAACATTATTAGAGTGCATTACAAACTAGAAAAGATCAATCAGAAACAAATACAAAGAGAAGAATTTGAAAAAATTCCCCGGGCCAGGATTCGAACGAATTATTTTTTTTTTCAAATTCTTTTCTTTGGGTTTGTTTCTGATTGATCTTTTCTAGTTTGTAATGCACTTTAATAATATTTAGAGTATTCATAGCGATGAATTTCGCAAAAATAAACATAATCTTATATAAAAACAGTTAAAATTATAAGTAAAAAAAAATATTAAAAATATAAATTGGAAATATAATTTATGGTTATCCTAGCCATTCCCATACGGAACAGGTTCAAAATAGTCCAAAATAGAGGGATCAACAGTAAACATGACTTTGCGTGATCGCATTGTCTTTTCTCTTTAGATGACAATGTTTTCTTTGGATTTTACGGAAATCTTTAAGCAGCTCTAACTTTTTTTAAATGAATTTAAAATTAGTTTTGGATGGTTATTATGAAACCAGTTTTTATTCTTCTACAATCTATCAAATTATCGGGGTTATATTAAAAGTCAGCCTGTATCTATATCATAATGAAAATGAAAATGAAAATGAAAATTTCTTTATTGCAAAAACATGTTACAATATACAAGACGACACTAATTCCCACATTAAGTTGCCTTGTGAAGTGGTAACTAGGCTCTACCCAGAAACATTAAAGAATATTATAATTATGAGTGCTAAAAGAGCAAGTAACAATTTACATCTAAAAAAAAATACAAAAAATAAATAAAAAATATAATGAATTAAAGTTGCTTCAGAATTATATTTGTATAATATTTGTAAAACATAGTTATTTGCTCATTTTCCGTACATTCATAAGCCGAGCTATATTATTTAAGTAGGTGCGAAAAACCGAGATTTTTTCTAACGAAAAGTCTTTTCTGTGCCGTGTACTACACAAATGTTATCTCATTAGTCAAAGAATACAAAATATATGCGATTTGATTTCTGCTTTATTTATCAACTAGCGACCCGCCCCGGTTTTGCACGGGTATGTATTATACATATATATAAACCTTCCTCTTGAATCATTCTATCTATTAAAAAAAACCGCATCAAAATCCGTTGCGTAGTTTTAAAGATCTAAGCATACATAGGGATAGACAGCGGGAAGCGATTTTGTTTTACTTATACCTGCCCCTCTATTCTGTATCTTTAGTTGGCTACTGGACTAGGTGCCTATCATCAAAAACAAAGCTAAAAACGGAACTTTCAAAGTTGCCTTTAGTGGGTATTGAACTATTTATGAACTGTGTCGTCATTTCAAGTGCGAACATATCCTTAGACAATCGGAATTCGATAGTATATCTATGTTTTAATGATAAACACCCAGTCCTGATGGCAACTAAAGATGCATAATAGGCCCTCTGCCCCCCTATTCTGTATCTTTAGTTGCCAACTGCACGATGTGCCTATCATCAAAAACATAGCTAAAAACTGAAATTTCAAAATTGCCTTTAGTGGGTATTGAACTATTAACAATCTGTGTCGTCACTTCAAGTGCGAAAATATCCTTAGGACATCGGAATTCGATAGTATATCTATGTTTTTGATGATAGACACCCAGTCCAGAAGGCAACTAGAGATACACAATAGGCCCGCTGGTCCCGATTCGGTGTAGCACATCTTAACTTATTTGACAGGACTAAACTTAATTTAAGCGTTCTCTCCTTGTCTTTTCGATAAAGAAAGAAAAAGACATGACGCTTAAAATAAGGTTAGTCCTGTCAAATAAGTTAAGTCGTGTTATGCCGAATCGATACCATTATGTAGTGATCACGGATAAAATAGATTTCGTTCTCTAAATAACTATAGTATATAACTATAGTTTAATGTTTGGGACCTGTCGACTCTGTCGAGTCACCAGGCTTGTCATAATGATGATGTCACTGGCAGGGGCCGACATTATCGTTGTTTTGTGACCGCGCGCCGCGCTGTAGTTCGGGACAGAAATGCGGGCGGGGCGTCGCAATGGTGGCGATAAAAGGACTGACAAAATTAGGAGCACGGCAATGAACATGTTAAATAGCATGCACACAGTACGAGCTAGTACAAGAAGCGCACGATATTTTGGACATTGGGAAAACATGCTGTGAGTGTGTAGGATGAATTTATTTAGAGTTGAGTGCGAGTGAGCAAGATAGACTAACAGACAGATACACAGATAGACAGTAGAATAAATTCAACGTAAGCCACAATCGGACTGATGCATTTTTTTTAAAGTATTCAGATATAGAATTAAAAAAAATCTTTTAGTGAAAAGATGTACAATATCAAGTCTGTATCCACTTTATACATAAACACAAAATACAATAAATACAATTTTCAGTGGTCTACCTACTTAGTATATTTTTTTTCATAATGTGAAAGTTTTAAATTATGTTTTTAGGAAAGTCAAAAGATTTCGCACATCTTCGAAAATAGTACGTATTTTTTTTTTAGTTTAGTTAATTCTGAAAAACTTGTAGGTATAATGTTGGATTTCCCAATGCCTACTTCGCCTTAAGCCTACATATTTACAGGTACCTACATATTTCTGTTTGTTATACAACGTGTAACAGAAAGGTGTAATGTCAATGGTATAGAACAACTTTAACTATGGAACAAACCCTGTATATCGAAAAAAAAAACTGTTTCATAGAAAAATGCAATGCCGCTCGGCCGAAAGGTATGGAAGAGCAGATTTTTTTTTTGAGATTTCAGTGTTGGCTCGATAGTAAAAATTGTTCAATACCATTGACTGAATAAGCTCTTCAAATATGGTTACAACACCATTCTGTTATACGTTGTATAACAAACAGAAATATGTAGGTATCTGTAGCTACTTTGCTTAAGGCGAAGTAGGCATTGGGATATTCAACATTATACAAGTTTTTCAGAAATCACTGAACTAAAAAAAAATACCTACGTATACATATACACGTTGTATATGTTGGTTGTTGACATTCGAACACACGTTGATCTACGTATCGTTCGTAGTATCACGGACTATCACCATATCGCTACAGAACTGCGAAAGTAATACAATCAGCCGCCCCGTGCCGGCCGCCAGCGCTAATGCGGCACGTCCCCACCACGTCGACACAGTATAACAACAGACAGTAGGTAGTGCCTTTTCCTATAGTGTATTTACACCCTTTTTCTTCTTCTTCTTGGTGGGCTCGGTTTCCGCACCTAGTCTCTTTTTTGGACCTTTGTGCGTGGAAAAGTGTGGGGCCGTCTATTCTAGCCAGCCCAGCTCACGCCAAAATCCCAAGGGCGTCCTCGGTTCACCGAGGATCTTAGCCCGTTGTGTGGTGACTCCTACGCAATCCACTGTCACGTGGGTCGGCGTTTCTTCGACATCCATACAAACTCTGCACGGCTGTCCGTAAGACCTATAATATAGAAGTGTCTGTTAAGGTTACTGTGTCCTGTGATTAGCCCTACCATCATGCGAAGGTTGGATCTATTAAGACGTAGTAGTTTCTTTGTCAGACGAAGGTCCACGGTATTTACACCTTTACACCCTTAATTAATTACAGACTGTAAAAGGAAATAGACTATATGAGACAGGTAGACACAGATAATATGTATGTTTTTCTTTTTTTTCATTAACCTGAATTCCTGCTCTTGTATTTTCTTATCCTTTAGTTAAAGTAGATATGTCATTTGTATAGTATAAGTTTTATATTTAAAAAAAAGACATGATCTTGCTAAGTTTCTTGCCCTTCTTCTTAGCAAGACTAATCGAATGGGTGGAGGTAGGCAGGCATATATATATAAATATATGTAACATATTAGCACAAAATAACCACTTACAGAAGGTTCACTCCGCATAACTAGTGAAAACAGGCGCACGCACACATAGACGCGTACGTACGACGATCTCGGAGATACTCGGGTGAATGCCAAATGCCAATACGAAATTCTGACGAGATAATCATTCATACGTACACGTCTATGCATGTGTGCGTCTGGTTTTCGCTCCGTCGTCGTCGAGTCGGCGTTCTGGTAGTATCTATTTTGTGCTATTACTATGTAGTATATAGGATGGGATTTGGTCGGCCGTCTGGATTCTTGCTGGGGGCTCGGTTGGTGATCATTGAACCTTGTTCCTGGTCCCTGGCCGGGTCTCCGCGTTCGGGCGGTTGATTGGATTTCACCATGTATAATATATATATTTTACCTATCATTTTAATCGTATATATATTGCTACATAAATTAAATAAACCTTTAATTTAGTTCATGTACATTTATTATTTTATTACACATATTTTTATAAGATTAAATTTGACTTGTAAAAAGTGTATTATATATACCTACTTTGCAAAATAAACTATTTGAATTTGAATTACCTTCTTGGAAAAAATATTTGTAACCATTTTATGAGGAGCTTTAAACTGGGATTCGAACCCGGGACCTCTCGCTTACCGGGCGATTGCTTTCCCAGGTGGTCTGGCATAGCAGACCATATCGATTCAACATGTCTATCCCTCCCGAGGAAGGTCAACAGAGTGAGAGAGAGAAAGAGCACTGTATCACGCGCTATCGAGCTCGATAAGATTTGCTTTGCTAGACTAGCAGGTAGAGTCTACCAGTCTATATACCCGAAGATACCCGAAATGCCGTGTTAAGTTTTAGCGTCCCTATTACTCCATATGCGAAATAACCGTCAGTGCGAGTGGGACGGATTCGTGGAAAAGTAGCAAAATGTCGGTTTTTTATTAATATGAAATGTACTAAGCTATTTTGTTAAAAAGATTTTCAATGAGACTTTACAAATACATAATATCCACAATTTGAATGCAATTTCACAATGAAATTAGTTAGGATTTAGAATTACAGGAAAAAATAAAACAATTTAGAATTATTTTCGGAATTAAATTCTATCGAGAAAATTTCATCTAATCGCGTTTTCCTTCAGTGAGAATCTTAATCAAATACCTA
Organism: Ypsolopha sequella; assembly: GCA_934047225.1. Classification (NCBI taxonomy): domain Eukaryota; kingdom Metazoa; phylum Arthropoda; class Insecta; order Lepidoptera; family Ypsolophidae; genus Ypsolopha; species Ypsolopha sequella. The sequence goes on along the minus strand of OW204005.1, from coordinate 21,671,979 downwards.
CTCAATAAACATTTTTTTTGGTATCGCTTTAAAGCGCGCGTGTGTGTGTGTTCGTCGAACCCGGCGTTTGTTCGTCCTGCGTACTGTTTCTTCTTTATACTGTGCTGTCACCACACCGCCAGCCTCAATAGTAGAGTTGGGGCTGTTTTTGTTATCATGTTATCTTATTGCTATCGATAATTCTATTTTTGTCAACAACTATTCCGTTTGACATTTTTCGCCATTTTTTAAAATGAAAAATTTAATCGGGCGGTTTAGCAGCCGGATTGTGAAAAACCCGCCTTTTTCTGATTAATTGAAACAAAACACTTATATTCAAAATTTACTCAATAGTTCCTTAACTAAACCGCATTGTATCATTATCAATAAAGACATGGCGACTTTTTTTGTAAATGCTACTTATAAAAAAAGTCGACATGTCTTGATAATGATACTTAAATGCTATGGCTACTTAATTCAAACTGAAAATGAACATGATTAGTACATTTTGATAATTATAAGTGAGTAATGAAGTGAGTATTATATTAAGCACTTATAGCTAGGAACTAGGAACATTCTGTAGCAGTGCTGCTACTTCTATTTTTATACGACATGATGAAGCCATACAGATATGCAATACAACTCGATCACAAATCTGGAGGTAACGGAAAAAATTTGTTTCCGATATGCGTGCTTCAGAAGGCACATTAAGCTATGAAGTGTGATGTATTTTTAAAAATATAACGTACTAATTAATCGCTAGCACATCACTATCGGCACCTACTTAAATGAGCGAGCCGACGGCGAAGCACGCCACGCCAGAGCGACTCCGCCACGCGGCTTGATCGCGCCTACTCCTCCTGCCTGCCACCGTGTAACGCCTACCCACCCCAACAGTCCTAGTACGCTAGGAAGGAGCATTGAAATTATAGTACCTATTTTTTTTTACTCGTATAAAATTTTATCCAGTTTTAGAAAAAGAAAACCACATTGGATTCTGAAACTACTTTAGGAGATAGAGCCAAAAACGAAATTGGCACGAAAAATTGGCGGAAAAAAATATTCGTCAATAATTCTACAGGTTAACATGCAACTGTGCATTATTTGAAATATATTTCAACTGCCCGTATTCCTTTGAGAGGTTCAGTAGGTGATAGAGAATGTGAAATTTCAAGTGGATCAGATAAGGTAATGGCAGGTTACTTGGATTTCAGGAAATAGAAACAGTAACTATTCTGAGACCTGTTTCATAGTAGTTATTATTTATATTAGTGGAATTTTCATGCAAATCTGTTTAGCTGTATTGTGGGATATTTAATTGTGATATTTATGTATTTATTGTGATAATTAATTGTAATTGTGATATTCAGCACGGTGCCTAGTATTAAAGGGATTAATTCATAACTAATATTATCAATAAAGTTATTTGCGTGTGTTATTGGTTTGGTTATCGCATCACTTAGAAAAAATCAAACCATATTTAATTTTGTGATTTCAAATATTAATTGTTTCATTTGATCAATTTCTCTTCACTTATGTTCTAGATTCTGAAATAAAAATTATATAAGTACTATTTATTTACCGATACTATCTTTCTATTTTATAGTACAACCCGTGGAGTAAGGTACTAAACATCACCCCCACAACCACCCCCTCAGCTTATCTGACGCGGAAGCGCGACGCCGATATTTCAACAGACTGGCGACGAGCCGTGTTCGCCGCCTTACCCTTAGCAATGGAGTCGTTCGAGCTGTTAGAAAAACCAGTGAAATGCGAGTCGATCTCGCACATAAAAGCCCTGTACTTCGCTTTTAGGAATAGGCATGATGACAAAAAAATTCTAATTAGTCCGTCAGTAAGATTATCAGAAAATATTGGACACGTATTTTTTTCTTTTGTCAATTAAACGAAAAATTATGAAGATATAGCCCGCTTAAGTTCCGCGTGACGTCACGCCTAAGTACACTTTTTATCGTCAGCAGCCCCCACTCCCAAACTTTGATGCGCTTTATCTCTGTCATTTTTTGTTTGATTGACAAAAGAAAAAACACGTGTCTAATATATTTTGTTTACCCTATCATCTCCCCTAATGTACATAATCATAAATAAGAACAGAGTACAACAAGACGTTCAGATGTACCATGCATAGGGTTACCAGACGTCTGGATATGTCCTGAGATGATGTCAGGAATTTTAGACTCCTGTCAATGCCTGTCAGGATTCCAGCCGATCTTTGTAAATGTCAGGATTTTTTCGATCATTTAGTTACTAGTAAAACGAAACCCTAATCATTATGTTATATTTATTAATAAGTGATTAGAATAAGATAAAACAATGTAAAATAACATTTTAGTGAGATATATTTCGGGCCATTCGGGCCCGGCATCAGTCACAAAGAAGTAAAAGAAAAATATAATAAAAAATAATAACTATTCACATTTAACCTATTTACAAGATATTAAAAATAATGTTTAATGTTGCTTGTTTAAGCCTGGACCTTATTGTGCACCAAGCGACCATATGAATGAACTATCCCACGTTCTGAGTTGAATGTCTGTTAGGGCTGATATGAATGATTTTAGAATGCGGACTGTGACACACTGATTAAATTTTGATTTGTGGAGACGAGTATGTGTGGGGATGGGTAGTGTGCTGTTAGTTATAGAGTCGGATGTATGAGTATTATTTATTAGTAAGGAACCTTTTTTCTCTTCTTTGGTCAAAACAACTTAAATTGCACTAAACACTGCTTCTCTGACACACAAAACGATATTCATACCAACCTAAGTGTTCTTGTTATTACAATTATATTTAGAGGAAAATTTTCCTTTATGCGTACCACGTACCGTCCGCGTAGGGTTGCCAGATGGAAAAATGAAAATGGAGGACAAATCAGTGCTACTAAGCAAAAAAGGAGGACTTCAGAAAAAAAGGAGGACATACTTAAATAAAAGGATACAATTTTTTGTTTTATTCGTTAGACATTTATCAGAACTACATTTTCAAGCTGATATTTCTTGCCAGTGTCACATGCGTGGTTAATGCGTGCAGGATAGGAGAATAAACCGTGCCGTAAGGGCTAACCAAACGGTGTCGGTATGTGGTACAGTAAGTGCAAAATTTGAAAAGGGAGGACAATCGATAGGTGAGGGAGGACGGGAGGAAAAATTGTGAAAAAGGAGGACATGTCCTCCTTTAGGATACCATCTGGCAACCCTACGTCCGCGTTGATCCACGCGCGCGCGCGCAGTAAAATATCAGGACTTTTTTTGTATAAACTAAGCATTTGTCAGGACTTTTCAGTTTTAGTTTTAGCAACCCTAACCATCATACATGGTTAGGGTTACTAGGCATAAAACTAACGTTATGTAACACTATGTATATCATATTCTGAAGGCTTTAATTTTAGTTTAAGAGCGGCTTCGCAGACGAATTGTGAAAAACTCGCCTTTTTCTAATTAATCGAAACAGAACACTTAAATTCAAAATTCATTGAAAAATCACTCAATTCTTCAAAAAAAGTTTGCGATGGTAGCATACACAATATACAAGGTGAATTTGTAAACATCGTCCAAATTCATACTTGAGCCTTGGTAAGTGATCAGCATCATGAACCAATAAGAATTTTTGTAAAATTCATATAATGAAATTTCGACTCCCCATAGCGGTTCACTCAGGACTGGGAGTGAATTACTATGGGAAGTCGAAATTTCAATTTACGAATTTCACACAAATTGTTATTGATTCATGATGCTGATTACTTACCAAGCCTCAAGTATGAATTTGGACGATGATCAAAAAGTCACCTTGTATAGGTAATAAGAAATTAAATTTGAATTTTAAATTAGAATTTCGAAATTTTTTCTACTCGAAATTTTTAAATAAATTCTTATTTACGGAAACCAATGGAAACTTTGCGATAGCGACATACACAATACATGGGTAATAAGGTTTTGTTGAATAACTATTGAGTGAATTTTGATTTTAAGTGTTCCGTTTCGATAAATTAGAAAACGGCGGGTATTTCACAATCCGGCTGCGATACCGCTCTTAAATAACTATTATTTTATATCTGTCAAAACTTAAAAATAATTTTTCAAAGTAATTTGCCTTCTGTTTTTAACACTTAAATACTATTTTGCAATGAAGAAAATTTTGTTTTTATAGCACTGAAGCTAAAATGAAAGCTTTTAAAATCTGCTTTATTTGATTTGATAATTGATTGATTGACTAATATAATTTAACCTCGTTGAACGTAAAATATATCTCTTCAAATTCGAGCGCTCGAGACCACAACGGGCATAGTCCGCGTTCATCTGTCGAACGAAAGGTCAAAATAATACTTTTAACGCGACATCAAAGGTGTTAATTAATAGTGGTGCAATTACCGCCGCGTCATATCTGTGCGCCTGGTAGTTGTGGCGCTCGTGTTACGGTCCGCGAGCGTATTGTGGCCGTGTGGCGGCCACGTTCCGTTCAAAGATGGCACTGGTAAAATGGAAGGAAACTACAAATACCAAGGGTGCATAGGACAGCCACACAGCTGTGACAGCGATGGCGAAGAGAGAAGACGAACCCATCATGCACCATGGATTCATGAAAATCCTGGTTTATTCGTCCAAGTGAAAATCATATTCAAACTGTGGTGCTGTATCGTAAGATGTCTTTTTTTAAATAAAATAAAGTCATGGTAACAAAATCTTAAAAGAAGTTACAAAAGTTTAAAACTATTTTCGGTGGACCCCAAACTTGAAAACTTGAAAAGCGGGGTGTAAGTAACTAGAGGCTAGCAAAATAATAACAGCATCCTTAAAAATACATAAATTTAATTAAATTATACAATTATATTTATATTTCAAGTATAACATTTTTATTGCAATTATACAATCTAAGATAAGAATTATTATAATAAAATAAAGTTTTAATCATTTTAATCAGTAATTGATAAAAGTAATGAAATGAGTACATTTTAGCAACTTATAAGTAGAAAATAAAAATAATATGAACAAATCGAAATAAAAATGATACAAAATTCAACCATTTTAAATCAGCTAACAATAGTAGATAATTGTTCAAAAACCAACTGAACTAACTAACTAGGTAAATAAAGTTAGCTGTAATCCAATCAGGGGCTCTACCGCGTAATTCTCATTTGTATCAACTTCAAGCAAATGCATGCAAAATTCAACGCGTGCAAAAGAGATGGCATGTTAGGCGGGTGTCGTCGCACGCACGACAAATTTCAATCTCAAGTTGATGTTGATGAAAATGAGAATTACGCGGTAGACCCACAGAATAAACGCACACTATCCTAAGAAAATCTTTGATTTACAAAATAGTTTTGGTATTTCGTTTGTATGAACTAGGATTAATCCGCAGGTGGATGGTCCAAGGCAGTTATTCAGTATACGACAAAGTAGTATTCGTTCTGTTACTTTTTTCTACACGTTTTTCTACAATCAGTTTTTTTTATAACAAAATGCTTTAATGATATAATTGGCATATATTAAAGTATGTTAAGGTGTGTTAATTCGAAAACCATTTCGAGATTTAGGTTTGATAAACCGTATTTTCGAAGTTTTGGTCTAAAAAACCTTGAATATTTTTAAGAAAAGGCTGCAACTTCCATTTGCCCTCGTGTGACGTCACTTGAGTAATGGCTGTTTAGAAATGTGTCCTTTGCTATCAACATAAATTTATAATAATCTGATTCAGACTAATTTGACAGCTAGATGACAGATAAGTAGACAGACAGAGACAGACCACTTTTTTTCAAAAGCAATCACACATCACAATCCGTTTATTGTCTAAAGTTCTCAAGTGACAAGGTCATCGGACAATTCTTTAAAAAATCATTAAATACCAAAATAATGAAATCTATGTCCTAAAATGGCGTATATTCTCTGAAAAAAAAATTAAGCTATGGGAATGAGCGTTTTTATCGTTGTTTTTTTTTCTTAGTTCTTAGGTTTCCTCCAGATGACGCTGTCCATGTCACCATAGATAAAATGTGTTCCGTAGCAATCAATGTCAAAGTTTGTTTGGAATCGGTGCAAATTTTGTCTTTGATTCTGTTGCTAAAGAATACGACAGTGCCATCTAGGAATTGTATTTAACACTAAATTTGACATAAGGAAAAACGCTCATTGTGCAATTTAAAATTTCTATACCTACATTGGATTACGAATACTTTGTAAATTAAACTGATTATTCGCGGGTGTAAAGTTATGTTGAAAGTTGAAATTATTCACGTAGTCCTTGCGTTTAGAGCTGACCCTAATTTGCCGTTCATACCCCGTTTTAAACTTGTTGTTATTCCAAAAATCAGTGAGAAGAATAAACCTATGTGGAGCAGTTAGTAACTATTCCTAGTTTTCGGAAATGTTCTCGGCATGACTCTGCTGTATTCGAACCATCGATCGATCCTACGAATAGCTTTTTTTGAATAAGAAAGGCTTAGCAGCCACGGACGTATATGGACTTAGCCATGTTCGAGCGCACCAGCACATGACTGAAAACGGTGTAGATCAATCATCATATCAACATAATTGTTCGTCTCTTCGTGTGTCTAGTCTTTACGAGAAACTCTTGCGCTTCTGCGCCTGACAATGTCATCGCTTTTACTCCATGCTATCCTGGTTTATAAATCGAGAAAATTTCCGAATCCTAGCAAACCAACAGCCGAGAAGCCGAACTAACATGCCAACCGGACGAGACGCAACGAGAAAAACGGTACACCGAAATAGTTGAACCCAGCCCACCTTATTTAATGAGAATAAGTGCTCAAATGTTCTATAATGTGGGACAAAATATTTGGCGCAACTTGTCGCTCTAAACTTTATGTGCCTCTTCAATTTGCTTGTTGCCCTGGTACTTCAGAGGTTCCGAACGTCTTCGGCGGAACTAGCTCGCATGCCAGCCATAGCCATCGCGATTGTGTTGCTTGGTGTGTGTGGATTCTGGACTCTGGCTCGATTCGATTTGCCACTCGCTTGCCATGTTGCCTGCCCAAGGGCGAATCCAGGATAAGGTTTGCAAACTGTGGGTCGCGAACCTTTACTCAAAGGGGTCGCGGGCAATAGAAAAAAAACCCTGCCAAGTGCGTGTCAGGCCACGCGCAGTGTATAGGTCTGCACAATATCCGGACTTCTTCTCCAAGTACATTTTATAAGTTTGTCGACTAATACAGATCGCGCCAAACTTCTAGTACGCTCGGAAGTCGCTCTTCCTAAGAACGGCCTATACATTTTGTTCCTGCTGATGCGAATCTCCCCGTGTTTAAAGGGGACTAAGTTTGGCGCGATCTGCCCCCCTATTCTGTATCTTTAGTTGCCAACTGCACGAGGTGCCTATCATCAAAAACATAGCTAAAAACTCAAATTTCAAAATTGCCTTTAGTGGGTATTGAACTATTAACAATCTGTGTCGTCACTTCAAGTGCGAAAATATCATTAAGACATCGGAATTCGATAGTATATCTATGTTTTTGATGATAGACACCCAGTCCAGAAGGCAACTAGAGATACACAATAGGCCCGCTGTACTTGTAAAGCCTATTTAGCTGTGATAGTTTTCCTTTTAATTTCGTTATGTACCTATTACTACCGTGATTTTTGTCACGTCTCCAAATACAACCGTTTCTATGGCAGGGGGGGATACTTGACTAACCTTAACCGTCTTTGTCTTTTCGATACAGAATGAAAAAGACAGAACGCTCAAATTAGTTTAGTCCTATCAAATAAGTGTGTTGCGCCGAATCCACACAAGTGAAGCTGATTCTGAATTTTTCTTGCGCACGAATTAGTCAAATTCAAAAAGCGCAGTGTGGAGCAATGTGACGGCAGCTGAGTGACATTCGAATTTTCCGCGTAGTTTGGATGTCGCAAATGTTACATAGGCATAGCATAGCATTCTCAAAACGGGACTATTCTGCGTCCCGAAGCTTTCCTCGGGGACACTGGGACCGAGTACTAAAACAAGAGACTGCCCCGTTCAAAACCGTTGTAAGACCGCCGTGAACCATACGAAAATTTTCTAATTTATTTTATGTAATTTAAAAAATTATGTAAAAACGTATCGCATAATTAAGCTTTTTCTTTTATTTTAAGTAATTGGTTTAAGTTATAGTTTATTATTTCATGATTTAGTAGTAATCTATAAAATTTAGCATGTTTGTATATTTTGTTAAAGTTTTTTTTTTCTGTTTAACATTGTAACATTATGTGAGGGCTGTGTGCCTAATGTATAGTCAATAAGTAGATGTTTGTAATCGGATTATGCAGTTGGAGCTCCTTAATAAATAAATAAATAAATAAATAAATAAATAAATAAAATAAATAAATAAATAAATAAAATAAATAAATATAACGGGACGTATGGTCACGTTAAAATACCGTACTCTGTGTGTCCTCTAGCGGTGACGAAATCGATACGGTTTTTTAGCCGCTGTTTCTGTTAAAGAAATCCGTACTCCATAGGTTTACTGACAACCCGAGCAAAATTATGACCACTAACAAACTACATGACAGCCGAAAGCTTTGTTGCAGATGTACTAGAGGATAGGACGAGTCTTGAGGCTGTTTTAGGGGGATCTCGTATCCTGTTAATCAGCACAGCTGTCTAACGACTTTATAAAGGAGAAAAATAATGGAAAATGCATTTGAGAAGCAATTAAAAAGCCGTAAACCAGACGACTAAAATGTATGAAAACAACAGTTTTTTTCTCGATTTCTTAATTTTTTTCACGGAAAGTTTTTCGTATTGACGAATACTATCGTAATTTTTCGTCTTCCGCAACTTCATCTCAACAACTTGTATATACAATAGGATACACAGATTTGAATATACAGGGTGGAAAAAATGAAAGGGCCCTGGAGGGGAACTACCTTAAATCCTTTAGTTAGCTCATTTTACTGAAAGGAAACATTCCTTTATTTTTTAAAAGAAACAAAACTGCATTCAAAGATCTTCTAAAATTTGCTTGTCTCACCCGGGAACTGAACCAACTAAAAATTAAAAAAATAAACCCTAGCTATTTTATTATACGAATCGGTAGGATTATTGTTCAGGATAAAAATTTGTCTACTAAACTAAAGTCTTACACTCATCTGTTGTACGAGATACGCATGAAATTGAATATTTATTACAAGTTCTTTATTAACAATACCTAGTACTGTTCACTTGTAAAGTAATAATTACACGCCATTATTACACAATGACAGCACGGAATGAAAGCAAAACAAAACAAAATTTTAATTTCGAACGAAATTTATGGTTCGAACTTCAAATTTGTTGCTCCGCGTTGCAAAAAAAATACATTCCTTTTTTAAACTTTTCGTTAGTACGCCTAGTGCAAGAAGTAATTGTGCTCTGCATACATTTATTATTACCATTTAACGATTTTCTTATTGAAGTCTTCAACAAGGTACTTAAGATAAATAACATTAGCAAGCTTGTACTTCATACGATGTCTTTGGATGTAAGAGAGATAAGAAAATTAGAACGTTGCATTTACTTGTTACAAGTGAACAGTACTATGTAGGTATTGTTAACAAAGAACTTGTAATAAATATTTAATTTCATGAGTATCTCATACAACAGATGAGTGTAAGACCAAATGTTTATTAGACAAATTTTATTCTGAACAATAATCCTACCGATTCGTATGATAAAATAGCGAGGGTTTATTTTTTTTATTTTTAGTTGGTTCGATTCCCGGGTGAGACAAGCGAATTTCAGAATATCTTTGAATGCAGTTTTGTTTCTTTTAAAAAATAAAGGAATGTTTCCTTTCAGTAAAATGAGCTAACTAAACGATTTAAGGTAGCTCCCCTCCAGGGCCCTTAAATTTTTTCCACCCTGTATACATTGCAATGAAACTTCTAACGTCTATAAGGTTAAATAATATTAGTTGGCGAAACTCAAAACATATGTAGTACTAGTCTATATGAATTTGTGTATTATTCTTATTTATTTTAGTTGATGGTACCATTTTGTGTTTGTGTTACTATCTTTAATTATTGTAATTGGTTTGCCCGTTTTAATTAAAGTAAATAAATAAATAAATAAATAAAATAAATAAATAAATAAATCACTTCTTGGGGGACGTACAGAAGACGGGAAGCTATACAATGTGAATTTGTGAACATCGTCCAAAGAAGTCACACTTGAGCCTTGGTAAGCGATCAGCATTCTGGACCAATAACGATATTTGTAAAATTCATAAAATGAAATTTCGACTCCCCACAGTGATTCACTCAGGACTGGGAGTGAAGTTGTGCTATGGGAAGTCGAAATTTCATTATACGAATTTCACAGAAATTGTTATCGATTCATGATGCTGATCACTTACCAAGCCTCCAGTATGAATTTGGACGATGATCAAAAACTCACCTTGTATACGCGGACTGCGTGGCATCAAAAACGCTTGGTCGGCCGCGGCGCATTTTGGCTTGCTTGCTTGCTTGGCATAATTCTAACTCTATTCCATAGTCTATATATTTAGTGTATGGGAATTTTATTTTGCGTTTTCTAGGAGTTCTATCTAATATGCTGAGAGATGAAACGGATATCCGGTTACTATCCGGTATAACCGGCTATATTTTTGGTATCCATTATCGGGCCGGATACCGGATAATTAATTCGGCATACAAAAGGTCGCAAATTACAAAAATACTTGTTTCTAGACCTCAAAATCAAATAACTTATAACATTAAAATCTCGCGTTTCGTACACATTCGGGTCTACCGCGAACGATAAATTTTTTTTTACCTTTTTGTACGAAAAGCCAACGCGACGTGACGTTTCGAGGCAGACTGCATGTCTCGTGGTCTACGGGAAACGTGAACGTGAGTTTCCCGTAGATCACGAGACATGCAACTACAACTGCTTGATCATTTTGTTGTCCATCTTGTGCTTTGCATTATCTAAATAATCACTTACCATAAAAAATATACTGATCATTACCATAATGAGAATTTCTATGAGATACTGATTTGGAGACGAGCTCGTGACCTTCGTGATGCGGGTCTGTCGGTCGGTACGAGTTCCAAATTCCGTCGTGCGCGTGTCGTCGACGGTCGTCGATCGGGTGAGCGGGGAAGATGCACGGTAACCAAACGGACGACATTGCACCGTAATGGTACTAGGAGTGCAGGCAATGTGCAGAGCATAAAGATAGAATATGGTAATCTGCTGAAATGGATAGCTAGAGCCATCTAGTGGTGAGTTGAAAAACTACTGGTGTTACTTTTGCTATCTAGTGGGGAATAGCAGAACTAGCAGTTGTAAAGAAGCTTACTGATGTCACTACTGTCTTCTTTTCCTGATTTTCAAAAGTTGTTTCTTACATTTTATTAGGTAAGAAGTACTATTGATAATATCGCACGCAAGAGTGAAATATAATTAGCAGAATAGATATAATAATAATTATAAAGATAACGTTCGGAGTTGAAACTCTGGGACCATGGGGCCCAAGTGCGCGACGACTGTTTCAAGAACTGTCGTCGCGTCTGGTCAACGCCTCTGGTGATCCAAGAGCTGGAGCTTACCTCGGCCAGAGGATTAGTCTATCGATTCAACGAGGTAACGCTGCCAGTCTCTTGGGTACTTTCCCCAGCGGCAACGATCTAAATCAAATTTTTCATTTAATTTAAGATATTTTTAATTAGTATATAATTTTCGTTTTTTAGCCTTAGGTATTTAGTATATTATCTATTAATACTTAATAAAATAAATGAAATAACTCGTATAACTAAGATAAGTGATAGAAAATTTCGCATGAGTTAGTATCGGGGGCGTAGCTCAGATGGTAGAGCGCTCGCTTAGCATGCGAGAGGTACCGGGATCGATACCCGGCGCCTCCAATTTTTTTTAATTTGTCGTTTGTTACATCCAACAGGTCTCCTCCTAAAGTCTCCTTCCTTCGTTGCTGCAGTAAGCAGCATGAGCGACGTGTAAATAAACACGAAATCAAATAAGTTATTTTTCCAGTGGTACCGATAAATCCATTTTACTTTTATTTACTGTACAAACTTGAATGGCAAAGCCGAGCCGCCATACGTAGCAAATTAGTTTTTAATATACTTATCTTTACAATTTTCAGTTATTACAGTACCTAGCCCATTTCATCAAAGATGGTACCACCACCATCTGTTGTACAATTACTGACTCTAATTTCGCATTTTATTTACCAAAATCTTGGACGAACAAACCAGACCAAAATGGATGACGCTATTTAAACGAAATAATCAAATATTTATTTATGTGCATTCTAAAAATTAACAGCGCCACCTGTTGATTTTTCTATGTACTAAAATTTTATACGCTATTATTTTGACCAGTTTTTTTCTACACAATCGTCTGTGACGTCAATACCCCTTCATCGTCAGGGATTATTATTTGCTATGTAACTACTAACAGCAGAAAAGTAAATTCCAAAAAATGTTTAAATAACTTTTCTCCGACACCAGATTTTAATGAAAAAAAGCAATCCTAATTAAGCTCTGTTCACTTGTGAAAACTACATGGAAATCCGTTCAGTAGTTTCGGAGATGTGCACGAACAAACAGACAGATAGACAGAAAAGAATTCTAAAAATTTGCTGATTTGTGTTCTATTACTCTTTTTTAGTCGCCCCCTTTCTAATTTTATTACTTTTCTTCAATGTACAGACAGGGGGTTTGTCCTAAATCCTTTTATTATAATGTATTGATCGATTAGTGTAGATAAAAAGAGGAAAATGGGCAACATTGAAAAACGGAATTATATTAAGATATTTATTTCTTAGTTATTCAATACTTATTATTATAGTGGTTTAGGTATGGAAAAAAAAAAACAAAAACAAGACATAATCACCCCCACAAGTATCTCTTTTGATAACTGCTTTTACAAATAAAAAAAAAAAGATAAAACGCAAATTGTAATGCAACATTGTGATAAGATGAATAAATTGCAGGCTTAAAATTATTAAAACTAGAACAAAAAAAAAGTGATTCTCGTCATGTGTAAATAAAATGTTTCTAAGGATATTTCATCCCAGAAAAATTCGTTGGTTATTCAATTTGTATAACATTTTATCTCAAAGGTATAAACAAAAAAAATTATATTGTTGTATAAAAACAAAAAAAAAACTCTTTCTCTGCACTATTTGGCTGTAAAATATCTTTCGCAGTTAAAATAATTGTACACAAAAACATATTAAAATATACCTTTGAGATATACAGTCACGAAACTATACAGGGTGTAATCGTTAAGTGTGACCAGGCCATTATTCCGGAACTATTACAGATATCAAAATGTTTTAAATTGATATCGAAAGTACGTTACCTAATCAGAAAAATGACATCAATAACTTTTTGAAAATCACACAAGTATCCAAAATTTTGACATTAAACATTCCCATACATTTAGTATGAGTTTAGTAGAAAGGTTTTACTTTCCTTATTTTAAGTGGTCTAGTACTCATTTTACCTTAATATCATTTAATGATTACGTATGATATGATAATCACGATTTTCAAGTAGATACACGTGTAGATTAATTATGTTACCACTTCAAATGACTAAAAAACCTTGTTTCAATATCGCATTAATACTAAATGTTTAATGTCAAAATTTTTGTCAAAGTTATTGATATAATTTTACTGATTAGGTAACATACTTTCGATATCAGTTTAAATTTTTTTGATATCTGTAATAGTTATGGAATAATGGCCTGGTCACACTTAACGATTACACCCTGTATACAACAATTAAATAGACAGCTAAAATCTCTTAAAAATAGTGTAAAGCTATTTACAATGAACTCCCTAGGGAGTCTAAACAGTAAATTAAAATAATATTACAAAACACTTTCAATAATAATCTAAGAAAAGTTAATTAATATTGATTCCAGGGAACATTATCTATGGAGTGTTTCTTTAATTTATGCTTTTTAAGATATTTCGAGTCTATGAAGGCTTCCCCACATATAGAGCAAACATACGGACGTTCCCCTGTATGTGTCCTTTGATGTACCATCAGATTTCCTTTTAATGCGAAGAACTTCATACAAACCGAGCAGCCAAATTTCTTTTCTCTTGTATGCGTCAGTTGGTGCGTTCTCAAATGAGTTTTAGTTTTAAATCTCAACGTACATAACTGGCAAGCATAAGGTCTTTCATTTGTATGAACTCTTTCATGCATAATCAGCATCGCTTGGCTGGTACATCCTTTGCCACAAGTGCTACATTCGTAGCGCTTTATGTTCTTTGATTTGACAATTTTGTGGCTCTGGAGATGAGCTTGCATGTCCTTCCTCGATGGCAGAACTTCACCGCACTCAGAACATAAAAGTTCCATAGGATTAACCATATGCATGCTTTCGACATGCTGCTCCAAAGCGGTTTCCACTGAAAACATACGCTGGCATAAAGAACAAGCAAAACCAACAACTTTTCCAGCATTGGTTGTTACTTCTTGCTTGACAGTCTTCATTAATTCTTCCTTTATTTTGAGGATCTTAGATTTGGAGCATTCATCAGAGTCCTTGTGATTGTTCAAGTCTGTAGTCGTTTCAAAGATTTTGTCACACTGGTTGCAAGCGAGAGGATTTACGTGAGTCAGTCGGTGAGTTTGCATGGTAATTTTTTGGTGGAATCTCTTAAGACAAATATCACATTCATAGTGTCGTACACCAGTGTGGATCATCATGTGACGCTTTAAATTGTTGGGATTTGCAAAGGTTTTCAAGCAAATGTTGCATCTTGGTTTGATATTTGAATGGCTGTATTTGATATGTTGTGTTAGAGAGTTTCTCTTGATTAGTTGGTCGCAGAACGGGCAGCAGACAAGTAATCCACTTACGCTGTGTAGGAGTGTATGTCCTGTGAGTATTTCATCAGATTCAAATCCTTTTCCGCAAAGATTACATAAATGATCACCGGCAGGGTTATGTGTAGCCTGGTGTTTCTCATATTCAGCCAAATCTTCAAAAGCTTCACCGCAGTCGCACAAAAATGTACCGTCTTCCTGTTGTAGCACAGTTGCTATTTGGCCATCATCAGCATACTCAATTACTAGCTCATTTCCTTCACATTTGAGAATTTGGAACTGAGATGAATCATCTCCATCACAGAATATGACTTCTTGAGTCATAGGGTCATCGTCATCATCATCATCATCCTCATCATGGGTTGCTAGTTGTGCATCTGTCAGATAAGCTATCTTATTGTTTTTAAGGACTATAGTACCACCTTCAGTGCCAGCTGTATTCAGTATTTTAACAAAATTATTATGTGCTTTAGGCAGGCTTAATTGATCAATGATTTCACAATTTGACAATTGCAGGGTCGTTATTTGACTGTCATTGCTTTTATCCTGAGGATCTTCTTCAATATTTTCATCCTGGTTTTGTCCATCTTGGGAGTTGGTATCTTGATTTTCATCAACAATGTTCATTTGGTTTTCAAAATCATCATTATCTTGACTTTCTTCCTCATTTTCTAAGATAGTAGCTGGAACATTTATTGGAACTTTTTCAGAGATGATGTATGAATCTATGGAACTTTCAAAATTAGTTTCTTCAGGTTGAGTAGTTTGGCTCAGCTGAGAAACTAGTGAATGCTGTGAATCTTCTTTTACAATTTGCTGCTGTGGCAGTGAATGCTGTGAATCCTCATCAGGTATTTCACTCTTTACATTTGTAATTTTTAGTTCTGTATTCTCATTCTCTTCCCCATCTTTGGGATCAACAACAAGCACATAATAATAATCATCATCACTATCGTTATTAGGCTCTGTTTTAATAATAGCTTCAAGTTGTTTCACTGGATCGCTACCAAAGTCTATGTCTTCATCCTCTGTCAATTCTTCTTCATTTATGCCAACAAACTTATATCCTACATTTTCAACGCCATTTTTTAAAAAGTTTTGGAATTGCAATCTCAGTTCATTGTCCATCTTGATGCTTTGACTGCGGAACTTGTGAGCTGAATTTAAAGAATCAAAACAGGGTGTGCAGAGGTTTTGTGGTAGCCCGTCATTCGGGGAAACCTGAAAAGAAGAATATTTCTTGTTTTGTTATTTCATTCTAAACATTCTAGAAGTTTTGCAAGATTTAATTATGAATATTAAATTAGGTAGGGGAAGTTTGTCAAGGCTTGCTGATAATAAACCAACATAATTAGACATTTGATCCTAAGAATATTATTTTGGGACATGGTCTAATAAAGTAGCGTTCTTAATGCCGGTGTAAAAATAAAAATAAATTGTCACCCGTTCCACAACCACCCAAGTGAAAACGTAAAGTTCATACCCTGTCAGAAATGTAAAATTCACTTTCGACAGTTTAAATTTTACATTTACCCAGGTATTTAGAAATGCTACCTAAAAGTGGTTATTAGTAATTAATAATGGAAAGTGTGATGGTGAAATTTATAGAGTGAATGCGGGAAATAAAGTGAATGGAGCCCTGCCCTCCTTTATGGGTAGCCAAAATGTGACTGCAAAGGCACGATTGGCGGTTCATAATGGAGTGTTGGGTATGGCAAGATAAAGATCAAAGTAGAGTGAATGGAGTGGAAATGCATTCCTTACAGAGTAATGAGTGACAAAGTCAGAGTGACGAAAGAAATTTATGTCAAAAGTACCCAGAATAGAAGAGCTTGATGGATGTGGAAGAGGCAAAAGAGATGTGTCAGGATCGTAGCAGATAGAAATCTGTCTACCCCTCTGGGAGACAGGGCATGAGTATATGAAGGGTAAGCGGGAAGAGGGATCATAGTCAACAAAAGGTAGTTTTGAATAAGTAGAAAAAACTTTCTGACGTTATTAAATTAAGAACTCTTAGTGGGCAATTATTGTTGTCGCAGTTAATTATTGTATCTGCCGTTTTTTTTTTTCTTCAAAAGCTAACTTTACTATCAGCCCATAGCTCCATATTCATAGACAATTTTTTATTTTTTTTTTGCTTTTGCTCTAATTTAATTATGACCCTGTTTTAAGTTCAGTTTTTAAGCTTCTTGAGTCCGGTATATTTTTAAAAGCTAATATTCTGTGGTCTGTTTTATTTTTTTCTAGTTTTTTTTGCTCAATCATTGTTCTCAAGATATTTTAAAAAATGGCGCTATTAACTCAATTTGTGAAAAAACTGACAATGACCTTTCTTCCCGCTTACCCTTCATATATATATATATATATATATATGTAAAATATTTAAAAAAGTATTATTCGGTTTTGAAATATATTTCGGCCAACTTGTGGTCGCCATCAGTCGAATAATAATATGACGGCCAAAAGTTGGCTGAAATATATTTCGAAACCAAATAAAAGTTTTATATACAAGGTGACTTTTTGATCATCGTCCAAATTCATATTGGTGGCTTGGTAAGTGATCAGTATCATGGATCAATAACAATTTAGGTGAAATTCGTAAAATGAAATTTCGACTCCCCATAGTGATTCACCTGGGACTGGAACTGAATTTCTGAAGCCGAAATTTCATATTACGAATTTAACAAAAATTGTTACTGATCCAAGATACTGATCACTTATTAAGCCTCCACTTCGAATTTGGACGATGATCAAAAAGTCACCTTGTATATATTATAATTATTTAATACAATAAAATGTGCCAATCGCAGCCAAACAGGTGTTTTTGACACTACTAAATGTTGGCTGTCCCTACAAAGTGGTTGGCACTGTTTTTTTGTGACATGAATTTGCTTGTAGTAGCTATCTGGCCTAGTTTTAGCAAACTAACAACTCAGCCATCTAGCCTCCTTTTCTAAACACGCTCTAACCTACACTTCAACTAAGTATTTAAACAAAATTAACAGATGACAGAATAATATTATTCACTAACCATTGGACATATCATCACAACTTTTCACCGTTACCACAGGAAGCTAATAGAAATAATATTGTCGGTCTGTTTTGGAGGATGTTTTCAATAAATATATAGGTATTGAGTATTGATTGACACATCTGACAGAAAGATTCAAATAGTAGTTTTGAGGTTATGAGAAATGAAAGAAAACAAACGACTGCAGCTAAAAATGGCTTCATGATCATGAAAAATGACTATGCAATCAAGATTATTTAAGGTTTACTAACTCAAATCGTCCCAAACGGCAGCATACCTCAATGGATGTAACTTCTAGGTATTTTTGCCTGATATTGAATTCTCCATCCACTATAGATATTTCACAACTTGAGGCCAGGCAGGAGCGACACAATCCAGACCACATCTCCATTTCAAAACGTCGTATACATGATTAAACCGCCAGGAAAACCTGGAAAAAGCACAATTCTCACTGTTAGCCCCATTGTTTTGACAGATTAAACCATGGCCAAAAACAAAACTCACTTCCAAAGAGAAAAATTTATCTACGGACCTTTGCCATAGCTACGAATAAAGAGAAAATCTATGGACTCAAAATTGGAATAATAGACAAGAGAGGAGCTAGCGACGCGCGCACAAAATGGCGCGTGCGTGACGTGAACACGAATTAGGGTTACCAGAAAATTAAGGATTAAATCTCCATTACTCCACTTCCACTCTTCCACAATAGCCAGTGAAAAACTAGTCTACAAAAATAACGAGATATCAGTAGGTATTTCAACCTTCCTATATCCGCACTTAATCGAATAACACCATAAAATTAGTAAAGCATAAAATTAGTAAACCCATTTTCTATGTAGGGATGCTATTATTCCAAATAAAGCAGATAGCATAAATTGTGAAGTTGTTGGATTCAATAATAAAATGTGGTTACACCAAATTACAGATTTAGTTTTTATTTTGTGTTTCGAGGAATGGTGTTATTCAAAAATAGATATTTACATAAATAAATTATTTACAACGCTAATAAAGCCGATTCTGAAGGCTTTAATTTTAGGTTTAGTGCTGTCAAACTTAAAATTTTCTAAAATAATTTAGTTTCTGTTCCTAATAGTTAAAGACTTATATTAAGTAGTTAGGTAGTATACTTTTAGGTTAATAGTGTATGTTGACTATTATATTTATTATAGTTACATACAAAGTTATATCGCTCTTTATGCACTAATTTTAAATTTCAAAAAGCTAATGTATAATTTTTCTTCATTTCTGTCATTTATGGTTGACTGCAAGAAACTTCTTTCAGAAATAAGTCCACCTTTGGCCTGTATTTCTCTTAATTCTAATCTGTATTTATCTGTGTTGTTTGTGTGCAATAAAGTGTTTATTATTATTATTATGTAGGTATAATTTTCAGTCACGGGCCCATAGGGATCCATTCATTTGAAAGGCATTTATGGGGCTGAAGCCAACATTGAAGAGGCCTTTGTTACCATTTAAATTAAATGGTAACAAAGGCTCACATCACATCTCACATTTAGATTAAATGATTTAATCTAAATGTGAGATGACTGCATCCATGGAAGCCTCTCCCTCAATGTATCATTGAGATACACTAACGGATAGTCCCCCAGAGTTGCCAAACTATTGCCAGGAAGGAAGTGTCTTGGAGTGGGCTATGAGGATGGGATGCTAAATGGGACGGATAACAGGGCTATGAAGTGAGATAACGGACATCTGCCTCGAAAATGTCTCACAAATTTAAGTATGGCAGATGGTAACTTGCTGCTTGATAATTATCCAGCAGGATAGCCGTTGTGGGACCCCTATCTAGCCACAATGGGCCGACCAGGGGGCAAAATTATGTAACCAGCTAAGGTTGTCGAGAGGTGAGTTTGCGGGGTGCAAGATCCTTATACAGTCAAGTCCCCCCGGCGTTATGACATTTACACTTCCAACCTGGAGCACAGGTTCCGCTCTTGCATCTCCACTCTGGTCAGCTGGTTAAGGCAAGCCAGAGGCGGGGGGTGTGTTGCTGTGTGTATGTGTGTGTGTAAGCGCATGTTTGATAGTGTCCCCTGGAGGTAGGGTCCGTGGTGTCGCTACTCACCATCGGCTCACCACAAAACGCCCTGCGGTGACTGATTGCACTGGACGTACCAGAGGGCGACAGTGTCGTCACATCCCTTCGCCTTTATTATTATTATTTTGCAATGAAGAAAATTTAACTTTGACAGCACTAAAACTAAAATAAAGCCTTCAGAATCTACTTTAATACCGATGTAATTTTTCTTTTTAGTTTTTATAGAACTTATTTGTGACAAATTACTAAATTTGTTTTCTTTTGGGATATACAACAGGATGTTAAGATAAAGTTGCGGAAGCCGGAAACTAGCGATAGTACTCGTCCAAACAATAAAACTTTTCGTCAAAAAGAAATTTGAGAAATTGAAAAAAAAAAACTGTAGTTTAAAAAAACATTTTGGTCGGGTAGCTATGTAACTTTTCTATGGAACAGCTGTTTCATTTTTCGCGAATACTATCATCAGTTTCCGGCTTCCGCAAATTCATCTTAACACCAAGTATATAAATAAACATTAATGATAATAGTTCCCACTTGAAAAAGCTTAGCTTTAAAATTAATACTTTGCACTATAATATTATTATTTATACATTTAGCTTTAAAATTTATCTTCTTCAAAAATAATCGTTTGCATTATAATGTTCATATTTTCGGCTTTAAAATTTATCTTCCTTAAAAATAATACCTAGTAAGTAATAGCAAAAGGAATTTTGCCCATACACATACGGCCTAGTCTGAGGTTTTTAACATATGTATAAAGTCACTTTTTATTTTAGCATAATACTGCATAATAACATCCACGCGTCTGTTGCTCGCTGCTAGCTCGCCACCATTTTGACAGATTTTGACGACATGACCTTGACGTGACTATTCACGTGCTAGCTTTGTCTATGAAAATGTCTTAAATGGAACCAAAATCGATGCGGTAATTGTAGGAGAGTTACTTTTCTAGAGAATTATTATTCGTAGGTGTAGATAGGTTAGCTCGTAGAAAATACTAATAATTATTCAACTTGCCTTTGCACAACGATTAATTTAAATATTTATTATTATATTTAGATAGCAAGATTTTTACGACAAGTCTACAGATTCCTAAAATAATGAAAATTATCATGATGCTGGCAACAATAATGAGGGTAACTTTGCCGCCAGTTCACTCACGACACAGCATCATGTGCGCGTCATATAAAAACAAATCAGTTTAACCATAGACTTATATCCTAAGACTATGGTTTATAACCAATCGAAGCAACATAACGGAAAATGCTGTACCAATATTCAGTAAAAATCATGAACCTATACCCTAACCGGACTGAGTACTTGTTTCAAAAAACGTGAAGAACGAGAAGTCATACTAGATAATTTCATCTCTGTCTAAGTAGGGTAACCATATTTAAAAATAATTGATTGAGACCACGTAGGTAGTAAAAACCGTATTCAAAACATTTATTTTATTGGTTTAAAGTCTTCTGCTTTAAAATAGCGGCTGCAGACTACTGGATTTTTGCACTTTACTTCGTTTCCTAAAACTTCTAACCATTTTCTTCGGATATTTTCAGTTTTTGGAAGACTGTAATGTAAAACCCAATATCATGGTTACTCTAGCGGTATCAATGTAAACATGTATCATTTCTCCGAGAAAACGTTGTAATTATGCCTTACCTATGAAACGATATCCCACAATTCCCAAAAATTTGGCTTCTGCAGCCCTTCACGCTGCATGCTTTAACCATTTTTGCAAAAAATTATTAATTTTACAATTTTGTTTTCAAATGTCACGGCCGTGGCGCCATTTTTAGATAAAAGGGTTACCAGTTTGCAAGCATAAGAATAATCCCAACTTTATTAAGGAATGATTGATCTTACATTTACGGATAAAACTAAATGTAAAACATAAATAAACCTAACAAAAAAATAGTGACGGACTTCAAATGTAACTGCAGCCATTCGCTAAAAAGCTTAAAATAATTATAAAATGACAGATGGTACCGAAATAACACTTTTTCCGCCTTCTTTCTTCCTAAAAAATATGTTCTTTAGAAGTCGGCGCTCTTATATTGGTTTCTGTGTTGCTATAACCAAGGGAACGCGGTCACTTTTAAAGAACATATTTTTCAGGAACAAAGAAGTCGGAAAAAGTGTTATTTCAGTACCATCGGTCATTTTATAATTATTTTCAACTTTTTTGCGAATGGCTGCAGTTACATTTAAAGTCGGTTACTATTTTTTGTTAAAAGTTTATTATTTTACATTTTTAGTGTTGACGGGTCAAATTGTGTAATGTGGATAGTTCTTGTAAACGCGCTGTTGATATAAAACGAAGGACAAGTAATAATTGGTTATATTTAATAAATACCCTGTAATCAGCACCCTAATACAAACTGATTGCCGTAATCTCAAGTTATGTGCTGTCACCCGTTGAGGAGTTCTATGGTAATGAGGCCAAGATCAAAGTTCAGGTGGAGAAATTACAATTTACAAGTAGTACTCGGCAATCACTATCCTAATACAAAGCGATTGCCTTAATCTTGAGTGGTATGCTGTCGTCCGTTAAGGAGTTCTATGGTGGTGAAGCCAGGATGGAAGGTCAGGTGGGTATTCTGATAATTTCCAAGAAATGCCCGACAATCAGCACCCTACCAAAGTGATTGCCGCAATCTCGAGGTAAGTGCTCTCATTCGTTAAAGAGTTCTATGGTAATGACTTAATAAGACCAGGATCGAAGGTCAGGTGGAAGATTGACAATTTCCAAGTAATACTCTGCGATCAACATCGTAGTACAAAGCGATTTCCTTAATATCAAGTGGTACGCTGTTACTTTCTGAGGCGTTCCACTGCCTATCTCTGAAAACTTTCATCAGATCATGGTCAATCTTAAAATGGGACCTACCTCAAAGGAAATTTTTCCAAACAAAAAAAGAATCATTCAATTCAGTTCAGAATTGACGGAGATAAGGAATAACATACCCAAAAAAAATACAGTTGAATTGAGATCCTCCTCTTTTTTTCAAGTCGGTTAAAAAAAAAGTATTTACTAAAAGCTAAATACTCAGCAATTTTCAAATTTTGTGCCCACCTTCTAAAAAATTAAGTTAATTTAGAAATAGTCTATTTTTTATATTTTCTTCGATGAAATGAGATACTTTAATTTTATATTTTCTGAAAAGTGGTCTAAAATTATGATTATAAACAGAACTTATTAAAAAAAAATTTTTTTACAGGAAAGGAAGAGATTTATTTTCCGTTAAGTTACCATCTTCATACACCCAAAAATCGGTTCAGTAATTGAAATTTATTCAACAGAAATTTATCATATCATCCAAATATACAATTAAATAAGATACAATAAAAAATAAGATATGTTTAGAATAAATTTCTAGAGAAATTTTTATTATACATCATTCAGTTACCTTTCTACAATTTTAGTTTTGGAAAGTTTCATTTTCACTCTAACTGGTGGGAAAAATTGTGTATTATTAATTTATTTTGATCTAAGAATATAATTTTTATATTTTTTACTTATTCTGTTTGAATGATATTGAATATTTGATTTTTAATTCTATTTTAAACAACATCTTTTTAAGGGGACAATAACCGAATGGACACAGTGGTAACTGAAAAGACATTGTAAACCTTTATTTACAATGGAATAAGAAACAATAATTTTAATGTTCTTATTTAATCAAGTAGTCAAGTTACTTTTTAGATACACCTGAAAAAAAAAAAGAAAAACAACTTATGAACAAAGATTTTCTGAATATACGTTATAAAAACTTTATAAAAATTTGCAAAATATATTACCAGTAAACATATGATTGTACATTAGGGTGTGTCGAAAATACATTTTTTTTTCAAATTTCATATTGTAATAATGTAATTACTTTGAACGTGTAATATGTGTATGCTTTATATCTATATTACAAAATAAATGTTTTGAATTTTTTAATTACTTTTTTATGATACTTATAATAAGATATATATTTTTTTTATTTCTACAGACAGACAGACAAACAAAACAAAACTTCACATTTAAACAACGTAAACAGGCCCTAAAGATGTCAATTCAGTTACTTTCTCGTCCCCTTATAAGTTACTAGAGAAAAATAACTGAAGAGACGTAACTTAAACTGTACCTTGGCAAATTTAAATATTTATTTTGGTACAATGAAATTGGAAAACTACAAAGTTTCTTATAAAAAATTATGGAATGTAAATACTGTTACAAAATACTAAATAGTCGTAATTGAAATATTTTTTACTTACCGAGATATGTTGGTAACTGAACAGAACAACAAAATTAAAATATCACATCAAAACAATAGACGACCTTGCAACTTGTTTTGGACTGAATAAATCAAAATGGCGACGGCTAGTCTGATTGCTGGGTGTTGCCATTATAAAAATAACACAGAAAACTTCGTTCAGTTTTATAATATTTGGCATCAAAACATTGGTAAATGAAAAGACAGTAACCATGAGGACACTTTCAGGGACAATTTATTAAAACTAATAATAAAGGTATTTACCCTTTAAAGTGTAAAGAAATGTAATAAAATGCTTCCCCTAATCACGTCTTAAGGTTGACATCATTCACAGACATTCCTATGGTACATATTTTTCGTAAAATTTAATGTTGTACAAGCTTAGCTGATTTGGGGACAATCCCTTCTCCATACAACTAAAAATCTTAACTTCATGTTTATGCAGTAATAAAAACTAATATTTAACATATTTTTTAAATATTTTTAGTGTTCTTTTAAAATTATGAATTACATTATCGATTAGTGTCCACATTGTGTAATTTCCGCAACTGAAACTTGAGATTTAAAAATATTAAACCTCGGGACATGCATCGAAGTGTAATGGGCACAAAATTTGAAAATTGCTGTATAAAGTCGTTGAAAAACTAAATCGTGAAAAACTCAAGCCTACCATCGCAATTTGTTTTTTTTTGTGATGGCAACTGTGCGAGTAGGACACAGGCATCGACTGTGTGTTGTCCCGCTCGGCACGTTTTCTCTAGTTGGTTGTGTCATAATAAAATAACTTTTAACTGTATGAAATAGAGTCTATTTTTCTACGCGTAACATCCTTCAGTGCTCAATCCAGTTTACGTATACATCCATGGTAAAAATATAGTAAATAGACAATTTTTTTATTTTTCATTATTTAACCATGATTTAAAGATTGTAGGTAGAAAAAATCACTTTTTACAGTGTAAGACGTCACTACAAAATATGGTTATTATTAAAAATATATAATAAATATAGAATATATCGTCATGACATAAATTCCTGAGGGGTCTCAGTGTTCCGAGTGTGAACTGTGAAACACATTTCACACTCACTATACCCGCGTTTTACCGGCGATTATTATGGCCCCACTTGGTCCCAACGTGATAAGTGTTGAGCTCTATCGCCGTACAGTTATTTTATTATTAGTTATTAATTTATATATGTTATAATTATTACTCAGATACTCATATACTAAGAATACTTGCTCTATGAACGAAAGAGATCTCTTCTGGAAAAGGCCTTCCTTATAACGGAGTCGTCTACCCATTAATATGAACAACTTTTACTATGGGGTCAACAATGAAATCTCAAAAAATAAATCAGCTGATCTGTAAATTTTGATTGAGTAGTAGTGTATATCACTAAAATTAGGGTGAGTGTCCATCATCGAAGCCTGATGAAGGTCACTCTTAAGTTGACCGAAACGTCGAGATTTTCTCGCATAAATAATAGTGAGTCTTAGCTGTGTTATTTCGTTTTGAGTAGCAGTGTGTTCCGAGTCACGACATAATCGATTATATCGCTTCTGTCGTCATTCCGAGTCACTGTGAGCCCGATAACGATAACCCTACAATGGTCGCTATGACATCATTAACGATGCCATGTTGTGCTATCATCGCCTATGGTTCAGAGCATTTGCACTGTGAGCGATCTATGAAAAGTGACAGCCAGTCTACGGCAATTTTAAGAATATAATATTATGAACACAAGATTTTATTATTTAACCATGATTTAAAGATTAAAGTTAGAAAAAATCACTTCTTGGACCTAGTAACGTAGTATACTCTTTGTATTCACGTAAAGTAAACAAGTTTTCACAAATTCTGTCACTTTCAAGTTCATGTCGCGTTCTTCTTTCTTTCAAAACAGTTCCGAATAGGTTAAAAGTTTAAGCAGTGATGGACGCCATTTTTCATTCGGAACGACTTGATGGGCGTGACAAGTTTGATGGTGGTTTTAGCACTATAGACAACTTAGCACTATTAGCGCCATGCGGAACGCGCTGTATTTATGTACTTTTCTATGTTTTAGCTCCATAGCAAAACATTTCCTGACAGCTAATTAAAAAAAAGAAATAGTTCGGAATATCTCAATAGATGGCGTTGACGAGACATAGCTAGAGTTGCCAACATGTTTTATGTGGATGAATTTATTTGTAAACAAAAAAAAAAACTTTAATTTTTATGGAAGTCATACCTAATAAACAAATTAATTTTTATCTTAAAATATCGTGCCGTGCCGTTACCGAGCAAAATTATAAAAGAGCCCATTGGCAACACTCAGTCAGACCATCCACGTCTCGTCAACGCCATCTGTCGAGTAATTTGGAACCAAGGTTTTTTTAAAAATAAGCTTTCAGAAAATTCCTCATTGCCACATACTTCATTAATTCAATCAATTCTTCAAGGCCGTTTTCGGTCACAGCGACTGTCAATGCTGAGAGCGGCGCTGATGAGCCCTCACGTGGCTGACGTAGCCGATTTTTGCAGTGAACGTGCGGCCACATTCACTGCACGTCAGCACCCCTCCAACTATATTATAATTGATGGCCACTGGTGGTCGGGCCTTAAGCTGGTCTCGTTTTGTGTCGAGCTCAGCGCGTCTAATTGACTCGAAAGCATACACCTTAGTGTTCACAGCCTGCCTCCAATGTGGTCTGTCTGCTGCCAGTGTTTCCCATTGTGCTGGGTCTATTGCACATTTCTTCATGTGGCGGTTAAGCACATCTTTATACCGCAGAAATTGGCCGCCCTGTTTCCGTTTCCCTTCCTGCAGTTCGGAGTAGAAGATGCGCTTAGCCACCCTGGCATCAGACATTCGGGAAACATGGCCACACCATCGCAGCTGACGCCTCATTAGATAGGCCTCAATCCCACCGACATCAGCACGTCGCAGAACTTCCGTGTTTCTCACACGGTCCGACCAGTGGATGTTCTGGATGTCACGCAGGCATTTGAGGTGGAACCTATCCAATGTGCGAATATAATGTATATTCGCACATTGGATAGGTTCCACCACATACTTCATATTTTTATGTCATATAGGTCTGGTAGATAGGTCTGTTAGATAGATTTTTAGTTTTAGTGTTGTCAAAGCTTGAAATTTTCCAAAGAAATTTAGCTTCTAATTCTGACTCAAGGACTATTTTTGTATCGAAGAAAATTTAATTTTGACAGCACTAAAATTTTAATTAAAGCCTTCAGAATCGGCTTTACTATCACTATATTTTAATCACATATTACCATTTTTAGGGTTCCGTACCTAAAAGGTAACCAACAGGACCCTATTACTAAGACTTCGCTGTACGTCTGTCTTTCCGTCTGTCTGTCCATCTATCCGTCTGTCACAACATTAAGCTAACATCAACATTAATTAAGTTTTTGAAAAGTTTCAGCTGTAAAAAATATTACGAATCTTGTTCTTCTTCTTCTTGGTGGGCTCGGTTTCCGCAACTAGTCTCTTACTTGGACCTTTGTGCGTGGAAAGTGTGGAGCCGGCTCTTCCAGCCAGCCCAGCTCTCGCCAGAATCCCAAGAGGCGACCTAGGTCGCCACAGGACTGGCGAAGCGTCCCCGGTTCACCGAGGATCTTAGCCCGTTGTGTGCTGACGCATATGCAGTCTATCGTCACGTGGGTCAGCGTTTCTTCGGTCTCCATACAAGCTCTGCATAGAGGACTGTCCGTCAGACCTATATTATAGAAATGTCTGTTGAGGTTACTATGTCCCGTAATTAGCCCTATCATCATGCGAAGTTCAGTCTATTGAGACGAAGTAGTTTATTTGTCAGGCGACGGTCCACGGTGGGTAAAACCGCTTTCGTCTGTCTACAAGTTGTCATGCTTGTCCATCGCTCAGCATCTTGAGAGCTGGTTCTCTCACGCAGCCAGGTTCGTATCTGGTTAAAGGGCAAGGGAACCAGTGGTTCAGCACCTACTGGTTCCATTTTTGCACCTTCCTTTGCCAGTTCGTCTGCCGCATCGTTGCCCAGCGATCTGCTGTGTCCTTTTATCCACTGGAGGGTGACTTTATTGTGCTGTCAGAAACTATACGAATGTTGAGGCCTTTAACTTCCCTTCTGAGCACCGTGCTTGTGGCCAGGATGATTCCTACGCATTCCGCTTGGAAAATCGTGTTGTGCTTAGCCAAGGCTGTTGACCTGTGAATGTTAAGTTCAGCTGAGTACGTGTTCACGCTACGCTACGTTACCAGCGTGACGTTCGAACATGACATGTGCATGACTAATATCGCGGCGCTGCGCTGGCGCCACCTGGCGACACAAGGAACTCGCGACAGAATCGAGTCGCGCGCTGCCCGCGGTTCACTCACTCTGTTCGGCTCGACAAGCCTCCCGAGGCGCACGTCTGCGCACTGGCGCGCTGGCGCCAACCCGCGCGTTGGCTCACTCAATCTGTTTCGTCTGAACTCTCGAGAGAACGACACATGTGTACACATTCGTGCCGCCGATACAAACAATCTCGCGTATTCACCGTGTCTTGTGAACATATAAGTGCTGTGTATTACTTCAAGACATTCTGCACATCCCTGTTCAAGATCAGCCCTGTCATCAATCAGCCCAACGAGACATACCAACCAGGTCAGTGCACCCACATTGTTTCCCACAATCTTTTCTTCTCCCGTGTCATATCCTCAAATCTCATCATCTCTGCATTTCTGTAGCCAGCGGCTACATTTTTGATCCTTCGAGACCGTTTTCGAACAATTTTGGCCCTTCGAACCGTTACTGAACCAGCCCCCGTCGATTACAGTCCATTTTCAATCCAAGAAAATTTTTGGTTTATATCACCCCCCGCCTATCCCCCGCCGGCCCGTAACTTTGTTTGAACCAGCCCCCGTCGATTTACTACAGTCCATTTTCACCCGGTTACATATTTTGCCCCCTTTCCCGGCAAAAAATATTTTGTGGTCTCGAATACCTATTGCGGGTAGGTAATTAGAACCGCCGCCTAGAAAATTCCATTTATCGGTATAGAACCGGCCCATACATTCAGCCCAATTGTTTAATACAGTCCACTATACTTCTTTATTAAACCCAAAATAGTTTACGTATTTTGCGAGATATTTTTTTTTTTTTTTTGGTGCGAGTTTTATTTCGTTTTATTTTGAGTACATACGTATACATTGCATCATTGGATTGTCCGCTCATTTAGATCCGATTTCTGCGAGGTAAACGCATTCTTTGTTGTTTATGAGTTCGAGGCAGTAGATAGGTATTTTATTCTATAAATAGAATAGCATTTGATTCGTGTAAGCGGGAAGTAACATAATAACATAGGAGTGAACAAGGTCATCAGCCCTTTTTGATATCTTGTGTTACAGTAATATATTGCCGGACCGTTTATTTGTGTTATTGTCTGCTTTTTTTACCCGGGTATATATATATAGCACAAATATAGTAAACAATTTGTTTTTTCAACTCATCTCTGCTCTTGTTGTTTGTGGTACACATATAGGGTGTTCCAAGTTGGTGTATCAGCTCATATACAGGTTGTTTTTAAAAAAAAAACAATTTTTATTTTTTTTTTCTCTCTGTCGTGTTTATTTTCCGTGTTCCGTTTGAACATAGCCTTTGTTTTTTCGGCCCGCGCAAGTTACAAGCTATCCGCACGTTGGAGTTGGTAGCGCTCAAGTTTTAATAACTCATTTTCACATATAGTCACACTCATCACACATTCAATCAGCACATACACACTCAGCTCATTTTCACTCACACATTCACTCATCACATACACACTCAGCTCATTTTCACTCACACACTCACTCATCACATACACATTCAGCTCATTTTCACTCAATGAAACCAGCACTTAGCGCACTCAGCACATTCATCACACACACACTCATCACATACACACTCAGTTCATTTTCACTCAATGACTTCAACTCCAACAGAGAATTCTTGTAACTCCGCACAACGTGTAGTGAACGTCACTAACACACCAATTTTGTTGCCAACCGTATCACTTGAAATAGCAGACGTACATTCACTCAATCACACTCAATTTCACTCAGCACGAGCCCTGTTAGGTTTTATCTCACGTCGCGGTACTCCAGTTCTCATTCGCTCAGACTGCGGCACAAACTATGATGCAATCACTCACAAGCTCGCGAATCAGCACATAACTTGGTTCGGCGCTCTGCACGAAATAATACTCAACTCAAGACCCCTCTGCCCGATTTCATCCGACTCTACGGACTTTGAACCTCTCACGGCCGGACATTTCATTATTGGTCGTCCGCTCACCGCTCTACCTGAGCAGTCTTTTGACGACAGACCCATATCTGCTCTTAAACGGTTTCAACTCATTCAAGCGCTCTCTCAGCGCTTTTGGACTCTCTGGTCCAGATCCTACCTCCATACCCTGCAAACCCGCTCCAAATGGCTCTCCCCTTCTTCCCCTCCTCAAGTGGGTGAACTGGTCCTCATCAAAGAGGATGACCTGCCTCCGCTCCAATGGAAGCTGGGGAGAATTCTCTGCACAATGCCTGGCAAGGATGGAGTGATCCAAGTTGTGGATCTGGACACAGCTCATGGAAATCTGCGACGACCTGTGTTCAAGATAGCCAGGCTGCCGTTGGATTCAGCTCAAGAAGAGCCGCAGCCCCGGCCCCCCCAGGATGTTCACGCTACGCTACGTTACCAGCGTGAAGTTCGAACATGACATGTGCATGACTAATATCGCGGCGCTGCGCTGGCGCCACCTGGCGACACAAGGAACTCGCGACAGAATCGAGTCGCGCGCTGCCCGCGGTTCACTCACTCTGTTCGGCTCGACAAGCCTCCCGAGGCGCACGTCTGCGCACTGGCGCGCTGGCACCAACCCGCGCGTTGGCTCACTCAATCTGTTTCGTCTGAACTCTCGAGAGAACGACACATGTGTACACATTCGTGCCGCCGATACAAACAATCTCGCGTATTCACCGTGTCTTGTGAACATATAAGTGCTGTGTATTACTTCAAGACATTCTGCACATCCCTGTTCAAGATCAGCCCTGTCATCAATCAGCCCAACGAGACATACCAACCAGGTCAGTGCACCCACATTGTTTCCCACAATCTTTTCTTCTCCCGTGTCATATCCTCAAATCTCATCATCTCTGCATTTCTGTAGCCAGCGGCTACATTTTTGATCCTTCGAGACCGTTTTCGAACCAGTACGCTTCGGCCCCAGTACCCACCTTTGTTTTGGATCCATCCGTATATTTCCTTACCTCGTGGATATTAGAGTGATCTGCTTGTTCTGTCTGTTAAAGACATGCTTTTTAGGGATTCTGTCACACGGCGCGTCCATCATGGGTTGGTGGGATACGGCCAACTCAAGAATGCGCGTGTGTGGTGCCTGTCATCGCTTTTCCACTGTCCAGCCGCCCTGAGTCTGAATGCTGCAACCGCCACCTCCTGTTGTATGCACAGGTGAAGCGGTGGGATGTCCAAGATAGTCTTAAGGGCGCGGATGCCGTGGTTCACATGCAGCTTGTAGTTAGCATGCAAGCATGCCATTGAAGATTTTCCAGGTCTTTCTGTACGTAACCGGCGTCCGTCCTAGGCCACCACACGATGGCACCGTACGAGACCATTGGTCTTATCACTGCTTTGTATATCCATCATTATACTTGGGCGTAGTCCCCATTTTTTGCTCATCATGCGTTTGCACTGCCATAGTGCTATGGTTCCTTTTTCCAGTTTGTTGTTCTTGTGTTTTGTCCAGTTCAACTTGTTGTCAAGTATCATTCCTAGGTATTTGACTTCAGTTGATATGGTTAGTTCAGTGCCGAAAAGTTTCGGTAGTCTCATGTTCGCCAGTTTTCTCTTATTGGTGAACAGGACTAACTCAGTCTTTTTCGGGTTCACTGTTAGTTGGTACTCTTCGCACCATTTTTCAACGACTTTGAAAGCTCCCTGCATTAACTCGCATTGTTCCTTCGAATTTCTCATTGACGAGAATAGCAAGGTCGTCGGCATAGCCTATCGTGTACCACGATGTTCCAGAGCAGTGGTGATAGGACGCCTCCTCGTGGGCAGCCTTTAGCAACCACAGCTCTGGTAATGCCATTCACACTTAGTTGCACAGCTCTCAGCTTAAGCATGTTGTCTATCCACCCGCGTAGTGTTGGTTCGACAACATACTTGAGAAGGGTATGGTTGATGTTTGTGAATCTAGTTTTGTCAAAGGCGCCCTCGATATCGATAAAGGCACCTAGGGTTGATTCTTTTGTATTTAGAGCGATCCGAGTGTGAAATTTGAAATACAAGTCACAGTCCGCACTCGGTACACCCGCGTTTCACCTACAAATATTACGTCCCAACGTGATGGGTGGTGAGCCCTATCGCCGTACTTCGGGCACAAATACACAATTTTTAGGACATGTTGAAATTTGCTCAGCTCGAACGGTGACACAAAAACATTCGATTTTTAAAATTTCAACTTAATGTTGAAATTCTTACCAACTGTTAGACAACTGTTTGAGAGTTGCAGTTAAAGTCCTAAACCAATACATAAAAGAAAATGCCTTGTTAATTGGCAGGAAAAAAAAAATCTGCGTCCTTTATTTTTGCTCCGTTTTCAATGCATCCATAAACACCACAAAAACGAACCATATTAATTAAAAATCAGTATCATAATAAAACAAAATACGCGCGCAGTGAACGAGTGGTACTCGAGCTCTACGTGCCACCAGATTTGCCACTAACTTGCGGGGGACCGCGGGGGACGATAAACTAGCGCGGGGAGGTGAGTGTCGCTTCTTTACGTAGTAATACTTTATATTCTCTGCTAGGGGTGCTCCAGTTGTTTGTTAGCGAAACTCTGTCCAGGATATTTTAACGTCCATCCATCCATCCATCAGCCCGTATTCGTCCACTGCTGGATATAGGCCTCCCCAACATTACGCCACTCTTGGCGGTTCTCAGTCATCCTCATCCAGCCAACACCCGCAACGTCCTTCAGATCGTCAGTCCAGCGGGCATAAGGGCGGCCTACGCTGCGCTTTGCTGTACGTGGTCTCCATTCCAATGCCTTACGGCCCCAACGGTTATCACGTCGGCGACAAATATGGCCAGTCCACTGCCACTTCAATTTCTGATTCGGCAGGCTATGTCGGTCACCTTCGATCTCTGACGGATATCTTCGTTTGTAAATCCGGAGAATCGACCCGCCCGCCGAGACATCTTCAGTCACATTTGGTCAACAAGCGAAAGATATCCATTCTGCACCTCTTAGCAGACTTTAATTGTAATATGAACCTTATTAGTGGACTTCAGAGTCGAGTTTCGAGTGGATATGGGCGTAGAATAGCAGAGCACTTGCTTGAAATAGTTACAAGGAACATGAATGATGGATGGCTTCATAAAGAAGTGGGCAGATTTTAGTTACCTTTTTGATCGATAGGCGGAACGATCTGTTGTGGCCTGTAGATATAATTTTACGGGTTCTTTCTAGTGTTACCACTGATTTCCGCGGGTACTTGTTTCCAAAAAAATATATGTTTGAGAAATCATTTCTAATTTGTTTCAAAAAGCCTGCACAGAACACTTTTGATACACAGTCAGCACTATGGAATGTAATCTTGCACCTAAATGTCAATCTCGGTATTTGCAAGATTAAAAAAAATCAATCTAGCAAGATCTCGGTATTAGCGAGATCTTGCAATAATTAAAATTCTTTCGAAAAAATATTGTTTCTACTAAGGTTAGTAAAAAAATTGAAACAAGATATCAATCCAATTAAAGGGATGTATTTAAACACACTTATGATCGTTAATTATATTATTCTACTGATCATACTCAAAAACTTTCCCAAAGAAACATACCAGTGCAAATGTTTTTTTTTTCCATAATATTTTAAAAACCAACTATAAATGTTGTATGGGCACGTGTTTTTTTTTTCATTTACTTTGTTATGTTTTTTGGTAAATTTGTTTAGTGTGAACAGTAGAGTAGAGTATATGATTTTATTTAAAGATAACGTGTGTTTTTACTTTATATAGCCTATAGGCTAGCCCATCCGCGGACAAGGTTCTAATTCCATGTTTGTAGTCATCAATTTCAACAAAATTATGTTGATTTTATGATGCAAAATGCAGTTATTGTCTTATCGACCCAGCAAATCCAAAGCTTTATCTTTTTTTTAAGTAATTCAAGTGTCGTCAATGCCCTGCATCTGTAATATGCGCTGCCGCTTGATCTCGCAAATCTTGCGAGATCTCGCACTGATAACGATGCGTGATTGATCTTGCAATATATGTGCGAGATCTCGGTATTTCGAGATCTCGGTATACCGAGATTGCATTCCCTAGTCAGCACAAATAATAAGAGTATGAGTATGGTGAAGCTCCAAGAAAAGCCTTTTTAACCGACTTTAAAAAAAGGTTTTTTTTTTCATTTTTTTTGTAGTACGTTACTCCGTAATCCGTTACTTCATTTCTGAACAGATTTGAATGTTTTTTTTTGTTTGAAAAAGTGTGCTTCCAGGTAGGTCAGAAAAAGTCAGAAAAAGACCTCATTTCAATAAATATTTCTATCGAGCCGAATTGCTCCAATCGCGTCCCTGTTTAACAGATCCCTAGAAAAAGGTCCCAAAAATAATATACAAATTT
This sequence comes from Ypsolopha sequella, assembly GCA_934047225.1. NCBI lineage: Eukaryota > Metazoa > Arthropoda > Insecta > Lepidoptera > Ypsolophidae > Ypsolopha > Ypsolopha sequella. The sequence continues at coordinate 21,637,191 of OW204005.1, read as the reverse complement.
ATCAAAATAAAAAATTATTTTCTGAAGTAGATATCCAAGTTCTAAAAGTGTCGGTTTTTTTTCCGTAGTGCCTTATTGACCTTCGTTTTATATTGACAGCGCGTTTACAAGAAATACCAATATTTCACCCGTCAACCAACCAATGGCACAAAATAACCACTTACAGAATGTTCACTTTGCATAACTAGCGAAAACAGGCACACGCACACAGACGCGTACGTACGACGATCTCAGAGATACTCGGGTGAAGGTGAATGCCAATACGAAATTCTGGCGAGATAATCATACGTGCGTCTATGCATGTGTGCGTCTGTTTTCGCTCCGTCGTCGAGTCGGCCTTCTGTATTTTGTGCCATGGGTACCGAAATAACACTTTTGCCGACCGTTTTCTTCCTGAAAAGGATGGCATACCTTAGAAACTTTTTTCATTACCCGTCCAGTACAATAAGTCTAATGGCAAAGACCTTATTTGCTTTTCATAGAGGCGATTATATGTTGGCTCTTTGGCCTCTTTTTGTTGGACGCGTAATACTAGTGATCACGCAGCGAAACAACAAATTGGTGCGTTTTTAGCTAATACTGAAATATTATGTAGGGAAAAAATTTTGGATTTAGGTAATGTCCCTTCATATTTCTATTGCCTATTTTATAAAAAAAAAACAATTTGATCTCTTAACCGCGTTTTTGAAACGAACGTTTGAAAACCAAAAAAAAGAGGGCGGAAAACATTTTTTTTTGACTAAAGTATAAATATTAATACATAGTTTATAGGTGGAATCCCTAGATAAAAGATCGATAAATCAAATAGTTTCTTCCAATGAACCCTTGAAAACTTATGGTGTTGTTGATGTTCTAGCGTCTGGTGTCCCGTGAAACATTATGTTATCTAGAAGTCGGCGTATTCCCTACGATATCAAAACGAATATAAGGGCGCCGACATTCTAGATAACATATGTTTCAGGAAAAAAAAAGTGTGCAAAAGTGTTATTTAGGTACCACACTACCATAGGCATCATCGGTCAGTATATAATTATTTTAAACTTTTTAGTGCATGGCTGCTGCATTTACATTCGAAGTCGGTTACGATTTTTTTTGTTAAAAGTTCATTTGTACAGGTCGCGTCATGTTAAAAGAGCGCTGGCGGCGATTATATGGTTTTAATTTTATTTAGTGATATTCTATCTAATATATTGTTCAATGTACCTACCAATAATCAATATATGAAGCCGCGAGCGAAAGGCTAGTTCAAAAATAAAACATCAAGCCTAGTACTTTTGTGCGCGAGTGTACCCATGCGCAAACCTATCGCTTCCAGCGCAAGACGCGGCCTGTTCTGTGGTACTAGCTTTTGCCTTCGGCTTCGCCCGCGTTGATTAAGTTTTTGTATAGCCGTATCTAATATGTAAATATTTTTCAGACGATTAATTTTTTGGTACGTTGCTGACTCGACTCTGGTTTAGAGTATTTGGAGTGTTTTTGGTTCTCACTATCTCTAATTTGATGCCCATGTAAAGTGCCTTTGGCGAGGCCGAAGACTAAGACAAGATTTTTTGTTTTCTGAATTAATCCTCTGCTAATGTGTCTTTGGCGGTCTTTGATAACTGATTTAATCCCCTAATATGTTTGGCGAGGCTGAAGGCCGAGTCGCGTCTCTGAACGATACTATTTCTTGTTCCCATGGGAACTGAGTTGTGGAATAAAAAGTAACCAATGTCATTTTCCACATCTAGAACCACAATTATGCGAAGTTTCAGCCCAATCGGTTCCGTAGGTACGGCGTGAAGGAGTAACATTACATCACTTTTCTATAGGCACTTGACACCCCTTTGCCATTCCAGCTAGCCTAACATGGCCAGCGTTTAACACCTATTATTAACACCTTTTGACACAACAAAACACCATATTCTATGTGTTTAATGTCAAATTGGGCTGTCAAAAGGTGTTTAGAGGGTGTTAAAAACCGACCATGTTAGACTAGCAGGTCTAGAACTATATTTGTGCAAAGTTTCAGCCCAATCGGTTTTCTACACAGAACTATTAATAAGGAATAGAAATGCCATGAAAGTCGTGACTGCGACGCACCAATGTGATCAATACGTCAAGGCATAACCCGCGGGCCTCTCATTTCTCAACCGAACGCGTTAGAACAAACATATTGTAAAAATGGTGTATCGCAGCGTGGCAAATTGTTCTAACTCTTCGAATAACGCAAATAAGACATCCAAAGTATACTCGTAAGTAATTTAAACATGTATTTACTGTGATATTTACAGAATAAACCTTGCGGTAAATAAAATTTCAACCTTACCATGAAATATTTAGCGTTGTAGCGAGTAGCGTTGAAATTAGACAATATTTTGTCCATTGCAGGTTATAAAGAGTGTCACACATTGAGTTGTATATTTTTTCAAACATTATCAACACGGACCTAACTGTGTCATAGTACGGCCGCTAGTCATGGCTTTTAACACACATGTGTAATAGCTTGGCACAGTGCCATGACGTGTTTGGTATTTTAGATCTAAGCTTCATCGAAATACGGTGTTATTTTGGCTGTATGAAGACGGGTGAATCTATGTGTGCGCCGCGTATGTTTACTAACTAGGTAATACTACGTTATTCCAAAAAGTGGCGACAGCGGTGCTCGTATAAAATTAGTGTCACGCCATCCCCGTGGTTTTGTAGTTACGGCGTGAATGAGTAACACAGATACATCCATCCATTCAAAGTTTCGCATTTATAATATTCGTGGGAAGTGGGATTAGTGGGATAGTGGGATTAAAACGCATAATTAAGCATTGAATAATCATAAATTTTTGGTAAAAGTGGGTAAGTACAATCGGTCTCAATTTTCTCATCTATAAATGCGATATAAATCTAGAATTAATAAAACTAGGTTAACCCGCGTTTGATTAGAATTACCCAAGCTCTTTCTTCGAGAAATGTCCAAAAATTTGGCATGTACCATGATACCCGTATTACTCACTAAACATTTGGCGTGTACCATGGTACCCGTATTACTCACTAAACATTCGGCGTGTACCAATGGTACCCGTATTACTCACTAAAAATTCGGCGTGTACCATGATACCCGTATTACTCAATAAACATTCGGCGTGTACCATAGTACCCGTATTACTCACTAAACATTCGGCGTGTACCATGGTACCCGTATTTCTCAATAAACATTCGGCGTGTACCATGGTACCCGTATTACTCACTAAAAATTCGGCGTGTACCATGGTACCCGTATTACTCAATAAACATTCGGCGTGTACCATGGTACCCGTATTACTCACTAAACATTCGGCGTGTACCATGGTACCCGTATTACTCACTAAACATTCGGCGTGTACCATGGTAGCCGCATTATTCACTAAACATTCGGCGTGTACCATGGTACCCGTATTATTCGCTAAACATTCGGCGTGTTCCATGGTACCCGTATTACTCACTAAACATTCGGCGTGTACCCTGGTAACCCTATTACTCACTAAACATTCGGCGTGTACCTTGGTACCCGTATTACTCACTAAACATTCGGCGTGTTCCATGGTACCCGTATTACTCAATAAAAATTCGGCGTGTGCCATGGTACCCGTATTACTCACTAAACATTCGGCGTGTACCATGGTACCCGTATTACTCACTAAACATTCGGCGTGTACCATAGCACCCGTATTACTCACTAAATATTCGGCGTGTACCATGGTACCCGTATTACTCACTAAACATTCGGCGTGTACCATAGTACCCGTATTACTCACTAAATATTCGGCGTGTACCATAGTACCCGTATTACTCACTAAACATTCGGCGTGTTCCATGGTACCCGTATTACTCACTAAACATTCGGCGTGTTCCATGGTACCCGTATTACTCACTAAACATTCGGCGTGTACCATAGTACCCGTATTACTCACTAAACATTCGGCGTGTTCCATGGTACCCGTATTACTCACTAAACATTCGGCGTGTACCATGGTACCCGTATTACTCACTAAACATTCGGCGTGTACCCTGGTAACCATATTACTCACTAAACATTCGGCGTGTACCATGGTACCCGTATTACTCACTAAACATTCGGCGTGTACCCTGGTAACCCTATTACTCACTAAACATTCGGCGTGTACCATAGTACCCGTATTACTCACTAAACATTCGGCGTGTTCCATGGTACCCGTATTACTCACTAAACATTCGGCGTGTACCATGGTACCCGTATTACTCACTAAACATTCGGCGTGTTCCATAGTACCCGTATTACTCACTAAACATTCGGCGTGTTCCATGGTACCCGTATTACTCACTAAACATTCGGCGTGTACCATGGTACCCGTATTACTCACTAAACATTCGGCGTGTTCCATGGTACCCGTATTACTCACTAAACATTCGGCGTGTTCCATGGTACCCGTATTACTCACTAAACATTCGGCGTGTACCATGGTACCCGTATTACTCACTAAACATTCGGCGTGTTCCATAGTACCCGTATTACTCACTAAACATTCGGCGTGTTCCATGGTACCCGTATTACTCACTAAACATAGCGATGAAACGAAATAAGAATTCGCTGTAAACTTTGTCAATCTTTTTATTCTAAAACCTTTTTCAGCGCTAAACCGTCTTTATCATAATGTTTTTTATATATTTGCTTACAATATCCAAGAAAATAGGGCTGATCCCTAAAGTCTGCTTTTAAAGACGGTATGGACCAAGCCTAGACATGCGTAGGCAGTAGAATTAGCCTGTTGGGAAAAAGTATAAGGAGTGGCAGATGATATACGTATGACGTATACGTCCGGTATACGCTACTCAAATTGAAAGTCTTCGTGGTGAACAGAGGGACCATTCCAAAGTGACAAAGCTCGGTTGTTTATAATTGGGTTGCATATCTATCTCATATCTATCATATCTATCTATATTCTAATTTTTATAAATAATTTACCTAAAGTAATAGACAACTCCTGTATGTGCACTTTATTCGCAGATGATATTTCTATAGTCTTACCATGTAAAAAGGATCAAAATGTAAATAACATAATAAATGACATCTTAAAAAAAATTGTAAAATGGCTAACGGATAACAACCTCCAAATCAGCTTTGAAAAAACAAAATTAATTCAATTTAGACCTTTCCGAAAACGCCCAATAGAAATCGATTATACATTTAAAGATAAAAAAATTTAAAATGTTACCAGTTATTCATTATTAGGATTAAATATAGACTCATGTATAAATTGGAAAAGCCAAATTCAAAAGACTGCCTCCAAATTGTCTAGGTTCACATACGCACTTCACGAACTTAAAAAAACTACAGACGTAAAGACAGCATTAAATGCATACTATGCCTACGCGCACAGCTGGTAACAATCCGTGCGGTCCGAAATAGAATTACATCAATAAAAGCTATGAATGAATTAAAGTGTGAGCGATGATTGGTCCGTAATTTGTGAGCTAGCAAACGATGTGAAAGATAGCTTATGATTCGGACCACATTAAAAAAGATACATCTTAACCATAACCTCTTACCACAGAATACGATACGATTATTTTATTTGATTTCGTCAAAGTGCCGTGATTCGTGATGGAACAAGAAGAGTTTGTAGCACTGTTCTTCAACGTAGATTCAGATAGCGACGAAAAAAATATATATTTATAAATTCTTCCTTTTCGACGAAGAGTTCCACACGACTTTTCATTTGTTTCTCTCATGGCCGAATAAAACATATACCATGGTTTGTCTGATCTGAACTGCTGAAATAATGGAGCGAAAACAATTTTTGACATTCCATTCCGTTCAACGCTCACATCGCCTCACCTCCGTCGCATGAGCCACGAAAGTCATACGAATGAATGAACGCATTTGATTCACTCATGGATTATTATCCATTCACCTCATTCATTCGTAATCGATTTTAGCGAAATAATTCTATTTCGGAACGCAGGGAATATGGTATAGTATTATTGGGAAACTGTACAGATATCATTATTTTATTTCGGCTACAAAAGAGATGTATTAGAATTATTTTAAATTTAAAAACAACACAAAGCTGTAAACATTATTTTAAAGACTTAAAAGTCTTGACACTTACTGGTATGTATATATTGGAAGTATGTATTTTTGTAAAAAATAACCTTCACTTCCTATTCCCCCAGTACACCCGGCCTAAAAACTCAAGACCAAAAAACTGACTAGACAGACCCTTCTCTAAATTACAGATGATACATTCAGGTCCATTCGCGATGTCTGTAAAAATATATAATAAAATCCCAGATAGAGTAAAATGTATTGATAACCAACAGAAATTTAAAAATATATTAAAAAGCATCTTAATTAAGAAATGCTATTATTCTCTGCAAGAGTTTTTACAGGATGAGTTTTTAGACGTTAAATGATAAATAATAAGTTCTTAAGGAAAAATAAAATTAAATTTTATATAAATATTAACATGATTAATATTATGTTAAATTATATTTAAGTTAGTTAAACCATAGACTATTAGTCTATGGTTAAACTAAAATTTGCAATGCCCTAACTGGGCCATGTTTGAAACTCTGTGATTAATACAACATCTATCTCCATACAACAACATGAGCAATAAAGATTTGAGATTTGAGATCTCTATTATACTAATTGTGTGTTTCAGAGACGGCAAACAGTCGACCTAAATTTGTGGGAGGTCTGGTATTATCTGTAGCGTTTAGAAATGTCCAAAGTGCCATCATCTTATTTATTCAGATGAAACAAACTGAAACTAACCGGCCAACCACAGCCTCAGGCTTCGAGAGGCACGCCAAGCGGTTCTTCTTGCGACGCGACGGCGCCAGCGGAGAGAACAAATGTATGAAGTTGTGTAGAGCCGGCCATGGGTCGCCGCTCGCACGTCTTGTCCGGCTTCGAGTGACTTGCGCTCTTGGGACGGCGGTGTGCGGGAAGGCGGGCGGTTGAAACAGTGATCGAACGCACAGGATGAACCTAGTGTTGAGCGCTTTGAGCGAGCGAGCGCCCTATACATGAAGGCGCCGACGGGTGTCGTGGCAGGGCAAAGCCCGTCGCAAAAACCGCCTGGAAGCGCAGCAAGAAGCGCCGTTAGAAGCCTAAAGCTATGGCCGAGGGGTAAAGCCATATAAATGTTTTTTCAATGCATGTGCTCGTAAAAGGCCCACTTTTTATGCATCAAAACCGAACAGAAAGTCGATTATTTTGCCCTAGGGCTTTATTATTATTATTATTTTTTAATTTGTTTGCAATGGTTGGCTAACCTGCAGCCTTTCCTGTGTACCATAGATGTTATACTTTTTTTCCACTGTTTAACGGCTCTGGATACAATCCTTTTGAGCCAATCATAATTTAAGGTTCACAAGATTATATTTGTTTTCATTTCCTCACACTATGCATTGAAAAAAGTAGTATGATACACGGGCGTAAGAGCAATAAATTACTCGGTTACGTTTAAAACACTCGCTACGCTCGTGTTTTAAATCGTCCTCGTAATTTATTCCTTTGCGCCCTTGTAGCATAAACTACTATTAAATACAGAGGAGCTCAACTTTACAGAAATTTAGCAAAAATATCTTTGCAATGGTCTTATTGTGTTTGCAAATTATAAATTTCCTTTTTTTTCCTGATAAATGTCTCACCGAACTCTCCACCATCACCATCTTATCTTGCAGAACTAATCTGAGAATGTGTTTTAAATAGTGCTCGTTGACCAATCACAGTGCTTGAAGTTTTGATGATGCGTTGAACTGACAGTTGGCCCTCCAACTACAGTTCCGAGTTCCAAAGTGCTAATTTAGTTGCCGATTGGTGAATTTCCATGTAAATGTGACCAGTGTCCAAATTTGTCTTGACGAAGGGCGGCTGAAGTCTCCAGCTGTCTGAAAGGCTTACGGTAGTAAAACCGTTTGTTTTGTGTACCCAGTGGTGTATTTTAAAATTCGGCGCCCTGGGCCTGTAAGTTTTGCCGCCCCATAAAATAACTTTTTTTTATTTTATTTTTTATTTTATTGATGGGGAAACAAACAGTTTTCTTAACACATAATACAAATAACAATAAATTAATCTTAAAACCAAACAAGTTTCCACATAAATCTTGCAAGTAAATAAATTTATGTGTGCGAGATAAAAGCAAAAATATTTTAATAATAAAACAATGATACAAATAAATTTCTATGTTTGAACACTTTGCGATATAAGTAGATATAAGTAGGTATAAGTAGATATAAGGAGATATAAGTAGTTGGTAGAGCAATCGCCCGGTAAGCGAGAGGTCCCGGGTTCGAATCCCGGTTCAGAGCTCCTCACATCCATATTTACTTTTCTTTCTGCGTTTCTATACTGCAATGATATAGTGTTCATTTTAATAATAAAATAAAATAAAATCCAGCAGTTTGTTGTTTTGGGCTGAGAATGATAATAATGAATAAAAAAAACTCTAAAAGGCATACAAAGAAATAAACACAATTTATTCAATATTTAATTATGTTTTTCGATGGACGATTTTTTTTTAATGAAAGTATAAAGTCAAAAAGCAATATAAATTAAAAGATAGTTAACGATTGATTATGAAAGGCGCCCAAAGCTGAGCGTGAGGTGCAGCTTGCGCCGCCCCTCGCAGCCTGTCGCCCCGGGCCATGTCCCTTTTGGCCCTAGGGTAAATTCGCCACTGTGTGTACCGTGTACGTAGAAGGGACCCGGGTTGAAATGAATGAATGAACAGACACTTTACTGTACACAAAATAAACATATAATACAAAGTTACGAGTAAACAATACAGTACAAATTCGGGCTTATCACTAAAAGCAATTTCTCCCAGCCAACCTTCGGGTGGTGAAGGACATATGATTTACGATACATATAAGTGGGATAAACAAATATAAAATGATGATAAGTGAAAACAAAACCAATAAAGTGTACATAACCAAATGATTTAATCGTACTTACTTCCTACTTATACCTAATAAAATATTATATACATACCATCTACATAGATAAATACGTAATATATTATATAAATAATAATTAAATAATGCGGGAGCTTTCATAGTTGATTGGATTTCACCTTGTATAATATATATTTTACCTATCATTTTAATCGTATATACAACGTGTAACAAAAAGGTGTAACCATATTTGAAGAGCTTATTCAGTCAATGGTATAGAACAACTTTTACTATGAAACAAACCCTCTAACTCGAAAAAAAAAATTACTTTTTCATAGAAAAATGCAATGCCGCTCGGCCGATATGTATGGAAGGGCAGATTTTTTTTTGAGATTTCAGGGTTGGCTCCATAGTAAAAGTTGTTCTATGCCATTGACTGAATAAGTTCTTCAAATATGGTTACACCTTTCTGTTACACGTTGTATACTGCTACATATTAAACATTTTTTAAGACACCTAAATTTTTAAATCCAGATTACTAAAAATGAAATACGAAGATCCTTGTCTACAGCATCGCATTCCTTCGCTCGAGGATCGCCGGCTTTTGCTTGATATGTCTTTATTATATGACATTGTTACTGGTCGTATTAACAGCATGAGCATGGTATCTAACTTTCCCCTTAGAGCCCCCTCATTTCGCACCCGGCACTCTGCTAGACGCTTTTATTATGTACCCAATGTTCGCACCAACTATGCCTAATCATCTCCTCTCATTCGTCTAGCTAACGAATACAATAAAAAATTCTTTAAAATCGATCCATATGGAAACTCCACGACTTATAAAATAATGAACGAAATATATTGCCCTAATGAATAACCGTAATTATAATGATAATTATGATTTTGCTAAACACCCTCTCCTTTTTACATTCTTACTTACACAAACACATACTCTCTCATACATACTCATCTTACATTAACTCCACACAACACAAACATCTTGTCGAACAAACGAGCAAATTAAACTATAAGATTACGTTAGGTTTATTTTCTTTAAATGTTTAAATATACGAGTAGTCTACATTCGGATTAACGAATAAGTCAAGTTTTGATTATTATTTTTTACAGTTGGGGAAATTTGTTATTGGCCTTAGTTTAAGTTTTGAAATATTGTTTAGAGTACATATATCGCTATTAATTTCCTGAATAAACTAAATAAATAAATAAATAAATAAATAACGCATAAGCGCGAATAGCGAATACGCGTATCCGTCGATTTGTTGGTTTTATAGCCCACATCAAAGGACACGAATAAGCCGAATAAGCCGTTGACTGCCCACACTTCGTTGACACATTCACCCGCTTGCGGCGGTCTTGGCTTGACGTATGCGGTGTGTGGAAAATGAAGTGGAAAACTAAACCTATAATGGATTTTAAATAGATACTATACTGTATTTAAATAGTTCGTTTCCTATGATTTGTGATCATCCACCAGCGCCTTCGTTTTGGTCTTTTAGTAACTTTGTACTGTGACATGATCATCCACCAGCGCCTTCGTTTTGGTCTTTTAGTAACTTTGTACTGTGACATGATCATCCACCAGCGCCTTCGTTTTGGTCTTTTAGTAACTTTGTACTGTGACATGATCATCCACCAGCGCCTTCGTTTTGGTCTTTTAGTAACTTTGTACTGTGACATGATCATCCACCAGCGCCTTCGTTTTGGTCTTTTAGTAACTTTGTACTGTGACATGATCATCCACCAGCGCCTTCGTTTTGGTCTTTTAGTAACTTTGTACTGTGACATGATCATCCACCAGCGCCTTCGTTTTGGTCTTTTAGTAACTTTGTACTGTGACATGATCATCCACCAGCGCCTTCGTTTTGGTCTTTTAGTAACTTTGTACTGTGACATGATCATCCACCAGCGCCTTCGTTTTGGTCTTTTAGTAACTTTGTACTGTGACATGATCATCCACCAGCGCCTTCGTTTTGGTCTTTTAGTAACTTTGTACTGTGACATGAGTCACTCCTCCTCACGGGATTTAGCAAGATCTTTCTCGAATTATACGATTTTGTTTCGGTTTGACTTCTTGTTTTAATTCCTTTTATATATTTCCACTAATCAACACATGCACACATTAAGGGAGGGGAGCTCTGAACCTCGTAGGGCACTCGCTTATTGTGACAGAGGTATTTTAATTCTCGAGGACTCCAAGAAGAATCTTATGGAGAGTCAACTTCTCCTCACCAGGACTCTAGAAGAAATATTGCTCGTGTTTTATTTGAAAGATCTTTTATACTGGATCTGTATTTATTTTTGGAAAACACGAAATAATCGTATGTCGATCCATAAAGGTTATCGATTGCTAAATAAACACGAACAAATAGTCTTTTAACCTACAGTAGAGCCACTGAATGATGGCGCCTATGACGTTTAAATGCCTACAAAGTATCGTAATTATTTATAAGCAAGTGTGAATTAAAAAAATGTAATACTTCATTGTTGATAGTGATGTTCTATTTGTTTCGGTTATTATTTTTCGATTTGAATGTTGCTTTGTTGTGCAACAGAATTCGTATAGAAACAGAGATATATTTTTTTTAAGTTTCTCATCTTTTATAGGTCGTGTTTGAGGTCGACAAGTTACGCAATAATATTTAATTAAAAACAAAACAATGACGATGTTAAACTAAACGAAAATAAATGATAGTAGAATACTTTTTTCGATTTAGATATTTAAACATCTCTTGGGGGCCCGGGGGCACTACACCGCATAGCCCTCCGATAGCTACGCCACTGGTTTTGGCACAGTTTCCTTTTGTATCATTATGTTGAATGTTGAATGACGTGTCTAATGTTGTGTAAACTCACACTTGATTTTCATTTTTAACCAAAATTTGAAATGTACCTCATCACTAAATGCAGCTGTCATAAGTGCCATCACTCAGTGGCCCTACTTTAACTATAAGACCTAGCCTTACCTAAACCTAACATATTGCCTAGCTACATGTTACAGTACTTTATAAGTAGGTATGGGTAAGACGAAAATAGGTAAAAATAAGCTGCTGCCGCTGTCAACACGTCCACCGACACTGCCTCCTTCTGCTTTGTGAATACGCAAACAATGCACATATTTAGCTATTCGGCATACCGGCTAGATGTGTGGATGGCATGTTTGTTGCCCGCGCACATGACAAATATTTTTGCGAATACGGCGCAGTCGCATAACGCATAGTGTATAACGAAGTGTGGTGCCGCCATCACAGAAGCAAGCACGCGGACCGAACTCAAATGTGGGCATATTCGATTGCATCGATGACGTGCAGAAGGATTTGAACCAGTGACTTCCGGTTTAATAGCCAAGTATAGGGGCGGTCGACTACAGAGAGGTTCTGCAAATGTGTCTGTACTTAGTTAGCAACTGATTCCCAGCTCCATAAATCTAAGACATAACTAATCAGTGTTGCCAACAAAAAACTAAAAATTTCGCTACGTCTGTTGTGAAATTCCGTCAAAATCTGTCATAAAAATTAAACACTTTTATTTATTTATTTTTATTCATTTATTTCATTATTATTTCAATTTCATTATTATAATTAATATTTCATTATTAAATCGCACAGTGCGAGAGGGGCGGATTCAGGGCAAAAGGAAAAAAAGTTGGTTTTATATTTTTATTTAGCATAGTGAAATCCGTTATTGGCACAATAAGATGAATATCATGTTCAAGTAATCTGAATGTACTTGCTGTGGATTTTTGTTTATGAATAAAATAAATAAATAAATAAATAAAATTAAAAAAACTAAAATAGCTAGCAAAATTTCAAATATCAAATCTCTAGATATTGTTTAAACACACCTAATAAAATATGTTTGAGTTTTGTTTATGGTTCCTATTCGTCAAACGAGGAGAGAAAGTGTGTTTGAAGACCTCATTTCAACAATTATTTCTATCGAGGAAAATTTTTCCAAACATGTTTTCCAATTTCAAAACCCTAGATTATATAGTCAAAATGCATATACCAGAAACTGGTTATAATTTTCCGTGTATTTCATGAAATACACAGGAAGGAAACACCCGTACTTTTTTCGCATATCGCCTTAATAGCGCTCGAAGCGACTTGTTAAAAAAACAAAAGACTAATATTCTAACTAATTTTAAATTGACATTAGTGTGTGAAAAGTAAAACTAAAACCGTATGAAAAGTAAAACTATAAATAAAGAATTAAAAACTTAAAAAATCTATCGCAAATTATTCCAATCTTTTGCAACTATCTTACGCAACATGTCATTATTTATGAAGTCCATCAGCCAGTGTTCGTCCACTGCTAGACAATCTAGACATAGGCCTTACCAAGACTTCGCCACTCTTGGCAGTCCTCCTGGAAGAAATTCTCATTCCCCCCTCACACACGCTGGGCAGGAGGGTTTGTGAGTGGAGTGCCGATATTGTCAACATTATTAACATTAAGGCGATTACCATCGCCAAATTAGCAGCTCGATATTTGTCACTACGAATATCAACGGAAACGACATTGAAATAACGTTCATATCAGCGCGCAATGCATAGTGGCTGTTACGACGCTCGCTGCGTCCTTGATAGGGCGAAATAGGAGAAAATCATACTTTTCACATGGACGTGATTATTCGATTGAATAATCATATGTTATGTTTATAGCTATCAAGTTTATCTATTTATCAAAGCATAAATGAATTCAATCGGCCAAGGCACTTAGGAGCAGTAGGAAATTTAAGCCAAAAAACCCATTCAGTTAAAAAAAAAATCATGTAGAAGTTTTGGTGGTATGAAAAAGAAAAATGTTGCATATGTTGTCTAAGAGTTGATTATTCATAATACATTTTTTCATTATTTTTGGTTTGGCCATAAACGAAGAAAGTACCCATTTGGCGATAGTAAGGCCCTTAAGGTGACATATCATCCGTGCAACGCTCCCCGTTACTCTAGGTGGAAAAACCTACAGTGTGAGAGGGACGGAATCGGGGAAAATTAACAAAAAGGCGGTTTTAAATTAATACAAAACTAAATAAAATAGCTTCAAAAATTTCCATAACTAGTAATTTTGGTATTGTTAAAACCCATCTAAATATATATTTTAAAGTCTTTATGGTATCCCAATTTGTCAGAATATAAAAAAAGTGTAAATTTAGACCGCATTTCAGTTATTGTTTCTATCGACTGAAATTCCTCCTATCGCGTTTCTGATAGCCCAAAATCTGGAAAAAAGTCCCAAAATTGTTACACTTATTTATTTTGCTTGAAACTTCTTTAAAAAAGCAGTAAAATAAGAAAGAAAGAAAAAATATTTATGTCGGGTAATCAATCGGTCGAGCTTACTTACTATTACAAATTATACAATATAAGTAAACCCGCGGTGGGGTGTACTACAACTATATTATTTTTAAAACAATTACCCGAAAATGGAAATAGACTCAGCTATATGCCATCTGAAACAATTTTCAGATAACGCTGATTTTCAGCTATTCCCATGCCACTAATGTTTTTTATATTTGATATAAGTTTTTTTTATTATACATAAAAGTAAGAGATAATTGTGCACGCAGCAGATAGCACTCATAAATAAGTTGAGTAAAACAAAAAACAATAACACAATTTTTAGACCAAAATTATAGCAATTAATGACCAAAAATATAAATAAAAAGACCAAGTGTATGTAATTATGCATCTAGCGACTATTAACAAAGGTAATATAGACAACAAGCATACGTAGGGCGGCTGACATGTAATCTCCTTGGTCAGAAATATATACAAAAATAATGCTGGCTGATATGGATTTATATTCGTTTGTTATTCTATTTTCAAAATGTATTACATTCATTTGTTTATTGCATCACGTTTATTTGTCTCCTACAATTGTTTCGAACATGTCGGTAGAGAAAGTGAAAATGGATAAAATCGAGCAGCGTGCGGTGATTAAGTTTTTGACTAAAGAAGGGAATACGCCTTCGGAGATCAGACAGCGTATGTTACGTGTGTTTGGCTGTTCGTGTTCTTCCGAATTTGTTATAAAGTTTTGGTCAAGGCAGTTTAAATTAGGTCGTGAGAGCCTCGAAGATGATCCTCGTAGCGGAAGACCAGTTTCGGCCGTCACCGATGAAAATGTAGCCAGGGTGAAAAAAATTATTTTAGAGGACCGACGAGTGAAGCAGTGGGAGATAGCTAGAGATGTGGGCGTCAGTAAAGAGCGAGTCAATGAAATAATTCATGAGCATTTGAACATGTCCAAGGTTAGTGCACGTTGGGTCCCTAGAATGTTGACTGCATTTGACATGGAGAGGCGTGTCAAATGTTGCGAAGAGTTTTTGGACATGAGTCGAGGGAAAGAGGAAGAAATAATTTCTAGAATTGTAACATGTGATGAGACTTGGATTCGACAATGGGACCCGGAAAGTAAGCAAGAGTCGTTACAGTGGAAATTTAAGGATGAGAAGCCGCCTCGGAAATTCAAGGTCTGCCCATCGGCCGGTAAACTTATGGCTACAATCTTTTGGGACACAGAAGGGATTTTGCTCATAGATTATTTCCCGAAGAAAACAACAATGAATGCTGATTATTACTCAAACTTATTATATCAACTAAGAGAGATAATAAAAGAAAAACGGCGAGGTAAACTAAGCAAAGGAATTCTGATTTTGCACGATAACGCACCAGTGCATACCGCACGCACAACAAAGCTAGCAATTAAAGACAATGGCTTCGAAACCATTGACCACCCCCCTTATAGTCCAGATCTAGCCCGCTGTGACTATTTTCTGTTTAGACTTCTCAAGAAAGACCTCAGGGGACGAAGGTTTATGACCGATGACGAAATGAAGGCAGCGGTTTCTGACTATTTTGACGACAAACCGAAAATATTTTTTTTTAATGGCTTAAATTCAATATTTGAAAAATGTAATAAGTGCATTTTATTAGCAGGGGACTATATAGAAAAATAAAAATAAATTATCCAGTTACGTCTTTTCTTTCATAGTTAGGTAGATTACTTTTCAGCCTCCCCTCGTATCAGCGTAAAAACATGTACTTTCCAGGACATTTCAAGTTTTCAAATTTCTTTTGTTGCTTTAGTAGTTTTTCCTTATATTTAAGTTTAAACGTTTTGTCTGTTATAAGTTTATTTCTTATTGGTGGAGGCAAATTATTCCAACTCTTAGCACTTCTATAAGTGAAACATCCTCTAAAACCAGAAAGTTTATGTTTAGGGATACATAATAAGAAGTTGAGATCTTTTGATCTTGTCTGGATGCAATGAACATCTTTAAATAACTTCAAAAAGTGTCTATTTTTACGATAAACCCCCTTAATTATACTAACAACCGCTTGAACCTCTTCCAATAACCTACGTCCCTTCTATTTCAAGTTTTGCTATGAAAATAGGTTACTGCGTGACTTTTGGGCGAATAAGCCTCTAGTTTCAATTTGAATATATCTAAGCCCCACAAAAGAACTTCTTTTTACACAACATTTACCGTTTTTCCATCTTGGGCTTCTGTCAGTAGACACGCGAGCAAGCCACATAGAGTTGGTCGTGAGAAAAACAATCAGACTCCAGCAGCCTCAAGGGTCTGACCATAGCCTTCTCTATTACAAGCCATGTTGTAGATGTTTGGCAACGTCGGCGGTGAACCTAGTTTTTCTATCAACCTTTGGGTAGGTAACCCGACCTAGTTAAAAATAAGCGGATGCTATGGACACTCAAGGGTAGCTTGACCAACCAAAGTTATTGGGTAATATTATGCGAACTATTCACGTAGTTGTTAACAAAGTATTATTAAGGACCATGAACGTAATTAAGGACGTATCTTCCTGCGAAGCAAATTAGTCAGATAATGCAAAAGTGTCATTGGAGCGAAAAAGCTGTTATGCTGCACACAAAAATGTGATTTCAGTGATATTTTAAGGCAGTTTTTAATCAAAACTTGTAGAACTTTATTAAATAGTGTGTGCTATCAAGCAAGGTAATTATTTTTCACAATTTCATACATTCTTACGTTAAAAACTTTGTTTAGTCTGTGGAACTCCTTGGTAACAAATTCAATTTCCTTGCAGATGCCTAGACGTTGCTGTGTACCCGGCTGTAAATCAAACTATGATTCTACTTTGAAGAATAGAGAAAAGCCAGTTTCCACTTTTGTTTTTCCTCGAGATGAAAACCAACGTAGCCTTTGGACAAAGGCGATACCGAGAGCCAATTGGCAGCCTTCTAAAGGATCTTTCGTGTGCTGTAAACATTTTATTGATAGCGAAATAATCCGAAGTAAAAACATAATAAACAGTGATGGAATGCGTGAGGTAGTTCCCTTGCGTAACCCAAAATTTATCGATGGTGCTGTGCCCCACATTTTCCCCAACCTACCTCAATATTTGAGTTCAACGAAAAAGTCTAGGGTGGATATGTGGACATATAGGGTGGCAGTGGCGCGCACAGAACTTTTTTCCGGAAAAGCAATCAGAAGGTCAAGCCCGACAATAAAAAAAATATGAAAAAATTTAAAAAACACTTTGAAAAAAAAAGTTTGTATGACGCCAGGGTAGGCACTGCCTACCCTAGAGTGAAAATTTTCATACAAACTTTTTTTTTCAAAGTGTTATTTAAATTTTTACATATTTTTTTTATTGTCGTACTTGACCTTCTGATTGCTTTTCCGGAAAAAAGTTCAAAAAAAAAGTTTGTATGACGCCAGGGTAGGCACTGCCTACCCTAGAGTGAAAATTTTCATACAAACTTTTTTTTTCAAAGTGTTATTTAAATTTTTACATATTTTTTTTATTGTCGTACTTGACCTTCTGATTGCTTTTCCGGAAAAAAGTTCTGTACACGCCACTGGGTGGATATATATATATATATATATGTGGATATGCAGTAAATACATTGACAAAAAAATTAAGATGTATTCACTGCATATCTACAATAAAAGAAAGCAAAGCAAATAAATAATGAATATTTTGATTATTTGCAACGAGGAGGACTCAGGACTGTCTCTGCCCACAGATTCTGTAAAATTTCTATGTTTTCATTTGTATGCTTTATTTAATTATATCATTCAGCATGGATATTTACAAACCACTTTCTTTAAATTGGATGCTATGTGAGGCATGTTGTCATCGCTTACAATTTCAAGTTTGCAATCGGTTGATTTTATTGTAGAAATTGATGGGTACTGTGAAGCAGGGCACTCATTAAAATCATTATACTCGTATTTTACAATTTGTAAAACTTTATCAAATATTATACTAAACAACTTCACGAAAAATGTAAAAAGCTCCAATGCAGAAAAAAAATAAAAACAAAAAAAAAACAAATTTAAAAAGAAAGCTTAATGTGTTTTTAAATAATTGAACTTTAATTAAAGTTTATTTGTCACATTAATTTAGTTTGATTTGCAACTAATAAGATTAATGGGTGTGAAAGAAGCGAAAGATGTGTGTCAGGATCGTAATAGATGGAAATCCGAAATCTGTGCCTACCCCTCTGAGAGACAAAGGTGAGTATATAATATGTATCTATAAATCCTGTAGAAGTTTTCGCAGTATCCACTATCTATGCGTCAATATCGGTTCACGCAAATACAAAATGCAACGTTGCCAAATTTAATAGCATGGCTTGTAATAGAGAAGGCTATGGTCTGACCCTGGGACTTGTTTATAGTCATCGCAAAGCAAACGGCTACTGGAAACTGCGCTTGAATTCGAAAGGGAAGTTATTGAGGATGACTGATGAGTGGTATACGGGGTATAAAAACAGTTTCACGTGAGCCACATCTAGTATGAAATAATTTATCGTTGTAAAGCAGTCGAGTTCCATTACACACATTTTATGCTCGAATCAAATAATTGCGCGATGTAATTTGCTTGCAGCGCCATCTACTTTCCAATTCCAGAACTAACCATAATAATTCAGATCTTGGAGGTAAGACTAAGAAAATGTCGATTATAGTTCATAACTGGCCAATTACAGGAAAACTAAAGCGATAAAAAAAATTGAGCACAAATGAGAAATAAAAAAAAAGAAGAAAAATAAATAAAAAATATATTTTATAATTGTATGTAGGTACCTTTTAAAAATCTGATTGTAAAAATATATAGTTTGGCTATATTTAATTGCTTCTATTTCGAGAAATCCTTGAAAAACCATAAAAAATGTATCTCCCCCATCCTTATCTCCAAAACTGGTGAACTAAAAAATATGAAAAAAATCACGGTTATATGTGTTTACGTAAAGATTACAGAAAAAATAAAGCGGTTGAGAAATTCACGAAAAAATATTACAAAATTAAATTTAAAATAAAATCAAATCAAATGTGACGTTGTATAGGTAGTATAGGTTAACTGACTGAATTAAAGTTCACTTACCAGATGGCAATAAAACTAGGCAGTTTAAAAACTAGATGGCGCTGCACGCCGGTACATCGCGATATCGTTTTCCTAACGCTTGGTCATTGGTTGTAGTGTAACTCTTATAAGAGTTTAACATTATGAAATGATTTAAAGTAAATTTTTGCGAGAGGGTTTGACTTTCTTCAAGCCCTCGTAATGCCCAATCTTTAAATTAAGGACTGCTTGTAGCGCTTATGGAAACCCTAACAGTATTCAAAACCCCAGTACTTCTGAACTGCAGGACTTGCATTAATTCACAAAAAAAAAACATTCCGCTATTTAGAGTTGCGAACAATCTGGATTCGGGTATTGTTTCCGGTGTAATATTCAAGACTTCATAATTAAAACTCTTCCTCTAATCAGATCCCTAGAAAGCATAAAGTAGGTACTTCCCTAGAAAGCATAAAGTACTTCGATGTGAAATGACACGAGGAAGAGATTTTTGGGTTATGCTCCCCGATCTCAAATCGCAAGCTTAACGTGCCAAGAGAGAGAGAGAGAGAGCGATATCATGCACATCGTTCGGTTGTTTGTTTTGATTTAAATTAGTTCCGTTACCGATTTGTGACACTTTCGACGGTCAAACTTCAGAGCAAACTTACGAGTTGGTCTTAAGAGGATAGATTCCGCTTGAAAACTACCCTGTTACTTCATGCGGAAAGAACCGCAGTGCGAGAGGGACGGATCCAGGAGAAAAGTCAAAATGACAACTTTTTTCACTTATTTTATTATTTAAAAAAAAAAAAAAGGTGCTATAAAATATCTGCCCTGTTAAAAGTTTAATAAAGTCTGTACAGAATTTAATTCATAAATAATATAAACGGTTTTTTGCTGTAATAATCTTAAAATGTCTTAAACCTCGACATGAAAACTTTTTTTAGAGCCATCTTTGGTATTTTATTTATTAATATTGGAATGGCTTCTCAGGACTCTGTTTCGATATAAGTTTGTATTATATTCCCGGAAGAAATATTTTTTTTCTTTTTTACGTAGTATTGCTAGATTCTTCAAACCAGGAAGAATAAATTATGGTTTTGCGGAAACTGTCCTCTTAAATAAATTTCTTCGACGGGTAACTAGAAAAATAAACGTACAAACTACTTCTGTGAGCAGGCGTAAAGATAAAGGCGTGGGCAGAAAGTAAAGATAAAGGCGTGGGCAGAAAGTAAAGATAAAGGCGTGGGCAGAAAGTAAAGATAAAGGCGTGGGCAGAAAGCCCAAAAGCCACATCTCTGCAGGGAAACCTCCTAAAAAGATGCATTCATTATCTAAAAGCTTAAGGCGATACAAAAAAAAATATATGGGTTTTTCGAATCCATTTACTCCACTTTAACGTCATCTACGTATTTCATTTACCAAAAAATATATTTGATTAAGATTCTCACTGAAGGAAAACGCGATTGCATGAAATTTTCTCGATAGAATTTAATTCCGAAAAGACTTCTAAATTGTTGCATTTTTTCCTGCAATTCTGAAATCCTAACTACCTAATTTGATTGTGAAATTGCATTCAAAATGTGGATATTATGTATTTGTAAAGGGTCCTTTCCTGTAAAAAGTTCTATTAACATAACATAAACATAAAAAGTATTTATTTTCATACACAAGGTGTAGCCGCTGGCTACAGAAATGCAGAGATGATGAGATTTGAGGATATGACACGGGAGAAGAAAAGATTGTGGGAAACAATGTGGGTGCACTGACCTGGTTGGTATGTTTCGATGG
This sequence comes from Ypsolopha sequella, assembly GCA_934047225.1. Classification (NCBI taxonomy): domain Eukaryota; kingdom Metazoa; phylum Arthropoda; class Insecta; order Lepidoptera; family Ypsolophidae; genus Ypsolopha; species Ypsolopha sequella. The sequence continues at coordinate 21,616,153 of OW204005.1, read as the reverse complement.
GCTGGCAAATCCGCCGTGTTTCGTCTCCTCTCGTTGGGCTGATTGAGTTGGCGGTGATGAGCAGTGATGAGCTGGATGTCTTGGATTAATACACAGCACTGATATATAACACAGGATGCGCGAGATTGTTTGTATCGGCGGCGCGAATGTGTACACATGTGTCGTTCTCTAGACGATTCGGACGGAACAGCCCGGCCGCGCGAGCGCAGACGTGCGCCTGCGGAGGCGTCTCGAGCCGAAGAGAGTGAGTGAACCGCGGGTTGGCAGCACGCGAGTCTATTGTGTCGCCAGGTGGCGCCAGCGCAGCGCCGCGATATTAGTCATGCACATGTCATGTTCGAACGTCACGCTGGTAACGTAGTGTAGCGTGAACATCCTGGGGGGGCCGGGGCTGCGGCTCCTCTTGAGCTGAGTCCAACGGCAGCCTGGCTATCTTGAACACAGGTCGTCGCAGATTTCCATGAGCTGTGTCCAGATCCACAACTTGGATCACTCCATCCTTGCCAGGCATTGTGCGGAGAATTCTCCCCAACTTGCATTGGAGCGGAGGCAGGTCATCCTCTTTGATGAGGACCAGTTCACCCACTTGAGGAGGGGAAGAAGGGGAGAGCCATTTGGAGCGGGTTTGCAGGGTATGGAGGTAGGATCTGGACCAGAGAGTCCAAAAGCGCTGAGAGAGCGCTTGAATGAGTTGAAACCGTTTAAGAGCAGATATGGGTCTGTCGTCAAAAGACTGCTCAGGTAGAGCGGTGAGCGGACGACCAATAATGAAATGTCCGGCCGTGAGAGGTTCAAAGTCCGTAGAGTCGGATGAAATCGGGCAGAGGGGTCTTGAGTTGAGTATTATTTCGTGCAGAGCGCCGAACCAAGTTATGTGCTGATTCGCGAGCTTGTGAGTGATTGCATCATTGTTTGTGCCGCAGTCTGAGCGAATGAGAATTGGAGTACCGCGACGTGAGATAAAACCTAACAGGGCTCGTGCTGAGTGAAATTGAGTGTGATTGAGTGAATGTACGTCTGCTATTTCAAGTGATACGGTTGGCAACAAAATTGGTGTGTTAGTGACGTTCACTACACGTTGTGCGGAGTTACAATAATTCTCTGTTGGATTCGGACGGAACAGCCCGGCCGCGCGAGCGGACGAAATAATAATAAGCTCGAAGGACCAAAAATGTAGCCGCTGGCTACAGAAATGCAGAGATGATGAGATTTGAGGATATGACACGGGAGAAGAAAAGATTGTGGGAAACAATGTGGGTGCACTGACCTGGTTGGTATGTTTCGATGGGCTGGCAAATCCGCCGTGTTTCGTCTCCTCTCGTTGGGCTGATTGAGTTGGCGGTGATGAGCAGTGATGAGCTGGATGTCTTGGATTAATACACAGCACTGATATATAACACAGGATGCGCGAGATTGTTTGTATCGGCGGCGCGAATGTGTACACATGTGTCGTTCTCTAGACGATTCGGACGGAACAGCCCGGCCGCGCGAGCGCAGACGTGCGCCTGCGGAGGCGTCTCGAGCCGAAGAGAGTGAGTGAACCGCGGGTTGGCAGCACGCGAGTCTATTGTGTCGCCAGGTGGCGCCAGCGCAGCGCCGCGATATTAGTCATGCACATGTCATGTTCGAACGTCACGCTGGTAACGTAGTGTAGCGTGAACACAAGGTCACAATTGTTTTAAAGCAACTGGCTCCCAAAAAGTTAATACTGAGATTCAGGAACCATTGAATATTGTCAAGTACATTGACCAACTTGAATATTGTCAAGTACATTAATGATCCATGTACTCCCCCTTATCTCAAATCTTTGTTTATCTTTTTAGATAACACTCATTGTAAGCACCTCAGGTCCGCTAACAACGTTCTTTTGTTTTGTCCTCTTTATCGTTCTGGGGCTCTACCGCGTAATTCTGATTTGTATCAACTTCAAGCAAATGCAAGCGAAATTCAACGCGTGCAAAAGAGATGGCATGTTAGGCGGGTGTCGACGCACGCACGTCGAATTTTAATCTCAAGTTGATGTTGATGAAAATGAGAATTACGCGGTAGACCCGCTGGTTTTCTGTCCGACTCTTTTGCCGTCACGGCTGTCCGTTTGTGGAACGATCTTCCTGTTGAAATAAGAAACGCCCCGTCTCGAAATTCGTTTAAACAGTCATTGCGCAGACATTATAGCCGATTCTGAAGGCTTTAATTTTAGTTTTAGTGCTGTCAAAACTAAATTTTCTTCATTCCAAAATAGTCCTTTAATGTAAGGACTAGAAGCTAAATTGCTTTGGAAAAATTTACGTTTTGACAGCACTAAAACTAAAATTAAAGCCTTCAGAATCGGGTTTATTGTCTTAGCAAAATTCATTAGATCTGGTATCAACATAGCAATCTGAAAATTTCACTACTAGTAATTTACTCTCGTCTTTAATTAATTATATTAATATTGTTTTATGTAAGTATATTTGTATATTATATATACAAGGTGACTTTTTGATCATCGTCCAAATTCACACTGGAGGCTTGGTAATTAATCAGCATCATGAATCGATGAAAATTTTTGTGAAATTCGTAAAATGAAATTTCGACTTCCCATAGTAATTCACTCCCAGTCCTGAGTGAATCACTATGGGGAGTCGAAATTTCATTTTATGAATTTTACAAAAATCGTTATTGGTTCATGATGCTGATCACTTACCAAGGCTCAAGTATGAATTTGGACGATGTTCACAAATTCACCTTGTATATGCATATTCGTAACGTTATAAGTATTTATGTAGTATATTATCTTATATTTACGTATATACATATTTTTTTTTTCTGAAACATACTTTTTACATTATTAGTATTTAATTACAAAATTATATATCAGTACATAAATGTGTTTTTTACGTTTTATTTGTTGTTTAAAATCTAAAATTGTAAAGCCTTTTTGCGCACCTGCCTCTGTAACTTTCTTGTACTTTTTGTCGGGTTGACTGGGAGAAAATGCTTCTAGCATTAAGTCCACCTGTTGTACATTAAACTGTGTTTTGTGCAATAAAGAATTTAGAAGAAGAAGAATTACGTCAAATAAAGTAAAATTTCTAAATCGTCGTCATTTTCTTTCGGTGGTGTAGGCGTTGCAGCTGTAGGGGTCAAAGGTTGACAATAAGTTTGACAAATTGTACCCAAAATCAGTTTTGCTACGTCGTTTGATCCCTATTTATATATTTTTGTGGATATATTAATAATTTGCAATATTCCGCTAAACACTCTTACCATGCTATTCAAAATGCAGACTCAAGCACCGCCCGCCCTCCCGCATAAAACATGCACAAGCAAAGCAAGCAGTACGAGCACAAAATAAAGCAATCTTAAATAACAAGCAAGAAAACTTATCGACACGTGTTCCGTCTCTAAACGAGGCATCCTCGGGATGTGTAGTCCGCCCGACCGCTCGATAACAAATGACCATCATATATGACCAATATTGCAAATTATTAATATATCCACAAATTTATGATGGACTTCCGCAAAGTAACGCCTTTTCCAATAAATTTTACCCTATTTATATGTTCAAAGTTGTTATCATTCTGGGTAAAAAAAAATATCTGTCAGATATGGATGAAAAGAAACACTTGTACTGTTTCACAATTCAATTTAGAGCAAAATTAACCTCAACTAGTTTCGCCTTATCGGCATTCTCAAGGGAATAACATAATAATTTAGTTATATATCAAACAAGCATTGTCTAAGAAGTATTCTTCTTAGACAATGCTTGATGTTTGATGATGTTTCACCAAGAGTCAACAATCGCAAGTATTAACTTTATCTGTCAGATAATTTATCCCATTTTACCGTCACTTCAATAAGCTAGATTTGACGGAAAACCCTTTAAGTTGGCAACACTGGACCTAATATGTCTTAAAAGATTTAAGGAACCCTAAAGCCGTTTTATTAGACATGGAATTATCAGGTTTGAGCTCAGAATTTGTCGTAAGATCAACGTCGATTTACGATGAGATCCAAATATATTTGCGAATAGAATTGGAGCGTTTCCCGACCTTAAGGGCCTTACTATTACCAAATGGGTACTTTTTCTTTTTCATACCACCAAAACTTCTACATCAAAAAATTCATTAACTAGATGGTGTTTTTTGGCTTGAATTTCCTACTGCTCCTAAGTGGCTTGGCCGATTGAATTCATTTATGCTTTGATAAAAAGATAAACTTGATAGCTATAAACATAACATAGGATTATTCAATCGAACAATCACGTCCACGTGAAAAGTATAATTTTCTCCTATTTCAACCTATCAAGGACGCAGCGAGCGTCGTAACAGCCACTATGCATTGCGCGCTGATATGAACGTTATTTCAATGTTGTTTCCGTTGATATTCGTTCTGACAAATATTGAGCTGCTAATTTGGCGATGGTAATCGCCTTAAGGCTCTCATCATAAGGGGTAAAGATTTTCATTTCATCGAGTGGATTGGACCAGATATTGCGAACCTTCAACGGGCATCACCTGTTGAGAAAAACTCAATAAGAACTCGGTTTTTGGGGATTCCGGAGAAAAGGAAAACCCCAAACCCAATCTATTCGCAGCATGCGTTAAGGGCGCCCCGAGCGTTTGCCTTTGTCTCTGTCTTTTTCTTTACGTGTAAAGAGTGAAGATAATAACCAAATTTTTGCACTTTTTCAACGTTTTTCGTTGTTTTTTTTCCATTATATTGTTCTTAAATAAAAACCATAGTGTATAAACGCTCCAGTCATCTATGACCTTTATTTTAGTAAATAAATCATAATATCAAATTACTTATATAAAAAAGTAGGGAAATAGAGGAAAAAAAACTCGAAAAGAGGTAACTTTGCGAATTTATTCTATCGAGCCAACTTTATCAAATCGTGTTTCCATCGTGTATACAATCTAGTATACCCAATAGATAGGTCCAATATATTTCCCTAGATTTTAATTTAATTGTTTACTACTTCAAACAAGGGTTATAAAAATGTGTTTGACTGTATAAAAATGTGTTTGACTGTATAAAAATGTGTTTGACTGTATAAAAATGTGTTTGACTGTATACAAATGTGTTTGACTGTATAAAAATGTGTTTGACTGTATAAAAATGTGTTTGACTGTATACAAATGTGTTTGACTGTATAAAAATGTGTTTGACTGTATAAAAATGTGTTTGACTGTATAAAAATGTGTTTGACTGTATAAAAATGTGTTTGACTGTATACAAATGTGTTTGACTGTATAAAAATGTGTTTGACTGTATAAAAATGTGTTTGACTGTATAAAAATGTGTTTGACTGTATACAAATGTGTTTGACTGTATAAAAATGTGTTTGACTGTATAAAAATGTGTTTGACTGTATAAAAATGTGTTTGACTGTATACAAATGTGTTTGACTGTATAAAAATGTGTTTGACTGTATAAAAATGTGTTTAACTGTATAAAAATGTGTTTGACTGTATAAAAATGTGTTTGACTGTATAAAAATGTGTTTGACTGTATACAAATGTGTTTGACTGTATAAAAATGTGTTTGACTGTATAAACATGTGTTTGACTGTATAAAAAGCTCGGTGTGCTCTTAAACAGTTAGTAGTCGAAACAGTTTGTAAGCGAGAAGTCCCGGGTTCGAATCCCAGTTCAGAGCTCCTCACATCCAGATTTACTTTTCTTTCTGCGATTCTATACTGCAATGATAAAATGTTAAGGCGATATGTAAAAGTTTTAGCGTCCCTGTTACTCTATATGCGAAAAAACCCTCAGTGCGAGAGGGACGGATTCGTGGAAAAATAGCAAAAAGTCTGTTTTTTATTATTATAAAATGTACTAAAGATGCTATTAAAATTTCGTTTAACCAGGTCCTAGAAACCGTTAAAACCCATCTAATAAAATATAATTGCAGTCCATATGTGATTCTAAATTGTCAGACCAGGAGAATTGGTGTCAAAAAGGACCTCATTTCAATAAATATTTCTATCGAGCCGAATTTCTCCAATTGCGTTTCTGTTTTAACAGGTCCCTAGAAAAAGAATCCAAAAATAATGTACTATTTTATCAAAATAATATATTATTTACTGAAGTAGATATGCAAGTTCTTAAAGTGTCGATTTTTTTTCGTAGCGCCTTAAATGTCTACTGTCTACAAATTTTATTTGTAGGCCTATTTATTTTGTCAAATACTTTTTTATGGTACCAATGTCAAAGAAATAATAATATGGCATGTTGTCGCGTCCGCCATATTGGATTTAGAATGACGTCAATTAGCTTATCATTATCATGTATTGTCACCAAAATCGAATTAAGGCGCTATGGAAAAACCGACACTTTTAGAACTTGCATATCTACTTCAGTAAATAATGTATTATTTTGATAAAATTGTATATTATTTTTGGAATCTCTTTCTAGGGATCCACTAAAACAGAAACGCGATTGGAGAAATTCGGCTAGATACAATCAAGTATTCATAGAAATTAGGTCTTTCTCGACAACAATTTGACAATTTGGAATGACATATGGACTGCAATTATATTTTATTAGATGGGTTGTAACAGTATCTAAGACCTGGTTAAACGAAATTTTGATAGCATCTTTAGTACATTTCATAATAATAAAATTTTATATATATATTTCATGAATACACGGAAAATTTTAATTAATTTCTAGTATATGCATTTTGACTGTATAATCTAGGGTTTTGAAATTGGAAAACATGTTTGGATAAATTTTGCTCGATAGAAATAATTGTTGAAATGAGGTCTTCAAATACCTACACTTTTTCTCCTCGTTTGACGAATAGGAACCATATACAGAATTCAAACATATTTTATTAGGGGTGTTTCAACAATATCTAGAGATTTGATATTTAAAATTTTGCTAGCTATTTTAGTTTTTTTTAATAAAAATAGAAAACCAACTTTTTTCCTTTTTGCCCTGAATCCGCCCCTCCCGCACTGCGCGATTTTTCGTTTGGAGTGACAGTGAGAAAAATAAAATACACATAGCCTCTTAAACTGCGTTACCCTTTGAAGAGGACAATGATCAAGTGTCTGGAACCTTTTTGTATGTACAGACAAGATGTAGCCTGTCATACCCTTTCCAACCGATTCTATATAGACGTGACGATCAACAAATTTAATTTTTGGCGCGTAACAGATTGGTTTTTGTGAACGCAACCGGCTTCGCATGGTCGTGTGGATATTTTCCGTTGATGTAAACAAAACTTTGACTTGTTGGAACCGGGCAGTGGTTTGCGGCACCTTCGCAAAGATGGCCGCGTATTTTGGTGAGGGAGCGCGTTCACGTAAGTGCATTTTTTTTTCACATTTAACAGTACTGCTGACTGTTTGTGTTTTTATTGTACATAATAACAAACAAAAAAAACGATATCATCTTTGAAATGTAAATAGTTGCGTTTTTATTTTCCCTATGATCTTGTAAACATGGGTCGTCACGGTCGTGATGATTCGGGGTTCTTTGCAATATTTACTATTAAAAACCGACGATTTCAAACAATGGTTTTTCAATTTGTTGGTATGTTTATACTTCTGTTTTTTTGTTAATAGGAAGAGTTTTAAGAGACGAGGAAATTTTGGACCTCATAGAAGATGGAGATGAATCTGACATTGGGGAGCTTTTTGATGGTGGTGAAAACGACTTTGACCATGTACTGTTTGAAGATATTCTTGATAAAGAAAATGAAGACCCCGTCTTAGAGACAGAACCATCAGCTTCTTCATCAAGTCAATCTCAGCCACCTCCAACACAACGAGCACATTCATCTAATGAGGTAATTTCACAAAATTTGTCTACCAGGCGAACTGCTACATGGAAGCAAACTGTTTTCAGTGATAAGAGTCATGACTATCCACCCCCACCCTCGGGACCAGTCAGGACACCTACTCAGTATGTACAGGACTACTTTCATGAAGAATTTTTTGAACTTGCTGCTCATTGCTCAAACCTTTACCACCTTCGCAAAACTGGAACAGAGCTTAAAACTACTTCACCAGAGATAACAAAGTTGTTTGGTGTCCACTTGATTATGGGCATCATCCCATACCCTCGTTTACCAATGTACTGGCGGTCGGGCACGAAGCTGCCATTAATTTCAGACACCATGAGTCGTGACCGATTCCTGCAATTGAGAAATGCCCTTCATGTTGTCGATTCCGATACGCCGCCACCACGAGACGACGATTCTCCCCCTAACCCACTTTGGAAAGTGCAGCCTATCATCGACCGAGTTCGGGACGCTTGTTATAAGCTAGAGAGAGTACCTGCATGCTATAGCATTGATGAGCAGATGATACCATTCACGGGAAGATGTGTACTGAGGCAAGTTGTAAAAAATAAGCCACGTCCAACAGGATTAAAGAATTTTGTCACTACTACTAGTGACGGTCTCATGATCGATTTTGAGATTTACAAAGGTGCTAAGACAATGTTTGGCGAAACGAATTTAGGCCTCGGCCCATCGGTGGTCCTGTATTTAACCAAGACTGTTCCGCCTGGGAGCTGTGTGTACCACGATCGTTATTTTACAACGATTCCGTTGATAGAGGAAATGGATCGGAATGATCTGCACAGTACTGGTACCATAATGATGAACAGGATTCCTGGGCGAGCAGCGCTGAAATTTAAGAGCGACAAAGCTATGTTTCGTGGTGAAAGTCAACAGTTTGTCAAAGATCCGGTATCATTGATAAAATGGAAGGACAACAAATCAGTTCTGATGGCGTCCAATTGTACTGGTGCCGAAAAAACCGATTATGTAAAGAGATGGGACAAGAAAACTAAGTCTTACAAGGATATTACCGCTCCAAGAGTAGTAACTAATTATAACAGCCACATGGGTGGGGTAGACGTTCTAGATCAGATGATGGAGTACTACCGGGCTTTCATTAAAACTAAAAAGTGGACACTGAAAGTCATTATACACTTTCTGGATTTGGCTGTGGTTAACGCATGGCGAAAGTATCAGATCGATTGTACGGCTAATAAGCTCCCGAGGAAGAAAATATTACCCCTTCTAGATTTTAAATTAGAAGTAGCTGAAGCTTGGTTAAATACACCAGCTCGCAAACGGCGATTGAGTCATGATACCGATACAGAAGATGAGGAACCACAAGTAAAGAAGAAGTATATGCCACCAAAACCTTCCGATGATAAAAGGTACGATGGTTACGATCATCTGCCTACATTCGATGAGATAACGGCGCCACGCTCCTGTAGGCTAGAAACATGTTGCAGCCGCAGTAAACTTCTTTGCGTTAAATGCAAAGTGTATTTGTGCCTTTCCCGGGGAAAAGATTGCTTTAGAGCTTACCATACTAAAAGCGACAATTAGTTTTGCATCTTATTTAGGTATTTAACGTGTTGATCTCAATTTTTTCATATGTCAATTATTTTTAAAATGTCAAAAAGCTTAACGCTACGTTAAAATTAAGATATTGTTAGTTATTGATATTGCCAATATGTTTCTGTTTTTAATTATAAGTACAAATGAATAAAGACTGTGAAAAGTACCAAATAATTTCATAAAGAAATATAAAAACGTTGATTATATCAGTAACTCTTTTATTTTTCAAACCAACTTCCTTAGATGTCACGTTCGCGCCGATGTCAAATTAATCCTGATTGTCACGACCGTGCGGGTTATTTTCACGGTTAACCAGAGGTTTCAGATTTTTTTTTGTAATTTTTCTAGGTTCGCAGAACCCAAAATAAACAGAATATACAATTCATGCAGTAAAAATACAAAATAATTGTCTCCGGTTGCAAAGGGTTAGTACATACAAGAAGGTTCCATTGAAACTGTACCGAGGTTCATAATGTATAAAGTTTTTAGTGTTATACTCAGTTGATTTATGTGTCTGGTTCTGTAGGTACGTATTTCTTCAACTAGCAATAAGACTACACAATCATGTTCCAGCTATATTCAAGGGAGCAACAGTTGGGGTCGATGGAACGGCTACAGGTGCTAGCTGACAAAGTTTAATTAAATTGTGTTCAGTAGTTTGTGCTACCTGAGATGCTGTCTGTGAATATTACTTGGTTTACTTGATTGAAGCTTGTTGTTATGTTGGTTTTAGTTGCAGAGGTGGCCGTATTTAAAAAAGGTTCTGTTGATAATTACTTAGTAATGGTTAGTATCTTAGTATGCCCGAGTCAAATCTTGTAACTGAATTTTATGTTAAAGTTTTAGCGTCCGTTTTCTATGGAACAGCTGATTTTCTTTTCGTGTTTTCAGTGTTGGCCCCATAGTAGTTGTTCATATTCATGAGTAGAACAACCTGTTTGAAGTAGGCTTTCAAATTAACAACCTGTATGTAAACAACAACAAAAAATAAAAAATATGCGAAAAAACCCTCAGTGCGAGAAAGACGGATTCGAGGAAAAGTAGCAAAATGTCGGTTTTTTATTAATATAAAATGCACCCTAGTTGCTATCGAAATTTCGTTTGACCTGAGGGCCTATTATGTATCTTTAGTTGCCATCATCAAAAACATAGATATACTATCGAATTCCGATTTTCTAAGGATATGTTCACACTTGAAGTGACGACACAGTTCGTAAATAGTTCAATACCGAATAAAGGCAATTTTGAAAGTTCCGTTTTTAGCTATGTTTTTGATGATAAGCACCTAGTCCATTTGGCAACTAAAGATACAGAATAGGGGGCAGGTCCTAGATACTGTAAAAACCCATCTAATAAAATATAATCTTAGTCCATGTGTCACTTCAATTTGTCTGACCAGGAGAAATGGTGTTGAAAAGGACCTAATTATTTTTATCGAGCCGAATTTCTCAAATCGCGTTTCTGTTTAACAGATATTTTATCAAAATAATACCTTCTTTACTGAAGTAGATAATTATGCAAGTTCTAAAAGTGTCGAATTTTTTCCGTAGCGCCTTTGCGAGCGGAGCCGCGGGCAAAGGTTATTCATGTAATGTGAAGAAACACGCAAACTCCATAAGAAGCTCTCATAATATTTAAGTAACTTGTAACTTAGATCCTATAGCACCTAGTTACTAACCTAGTTGCTAGGCAACGCACTCTCGTGACTAATATCTAATATTGTAGACTAATAATCTAGACCAAGCATGTCAAATTTGCGGCCCGCGGGTCTCATGCGGCCCTCTACGCATTTGCAGGCGGCCCGAGCCAACTTCAAGAGGCTATGCGAATTTTATTTTTGTTACTGTCACTCCAAGCGAAAACACGCTCAGTGCGAGAGGGGCGGATTCAGGGCGAAAGCGAAAAATGTTAGTTTTATAATTTTTATAAAAAAACTAAAACAGCTAGCAAAATTTTAAATATCAAATCTCTAGATATTGTTGAAACACACCTAATAAAATATGTTTGAGTGCTGTATATGGTTCCTATTCGCCAAACGAGGAGAAAAAGTGTATTTCAACAATTATTTCTATCGAGGAAAATTTATCCAAACATGTTTTCCAATTTCGAAACCCTAGATTATATTCTCAAAATGCATGTACCAGAAACTGATTATAATTTTCCGTGTATTTCATGAAATACACAGAAAAGAAACACCCGTATTTTTTTCGCATATTGCCTTGATGCGGCCCGTGAGCGTGTCCGCAGATAGAATTACCCCTCAAATTGATAGTTTATTCAAAGAAAAAAGATTACAAATTTCTGGGAAAGGACTGTTATACATATATAAGGTCTTTCAATTTAAACTGAAAGTAATTCAGGAAGTGATTCAGTATCGTTAATCACATTCCACTGCAAAGCACTTGCTTTTGCGCGAACTTTTTTTTCGCTTCTCAGTACAAAATGGTCCAATCAGCTGACTCAGTTTGTACGGACAAGTGAAGAAAAAGTTGTATTAACGATACTGAATCACCTCTTAAATTACTTTCCATTTAAATTGAAAGACCTTATATATTTATATTATTTTACTGTTAATTATTAAATTACCTGTACTACTCTATCTATATGCAATGAGTTCTTTTTCTTTATAGTTGCGTTTTGCGGCTCACTGATTCTACGGTCTTTATGCGTTTGGCCCACCAATGACTTTGAGTTTGACATGGCTGCTAGACTAATATAGAATTACTTGTTGGTATTACGAAAACAGGTGGTAGAGCTGATGCTGGGCTCAACTGTGGAGGTACCACCATCTTACTTGGAGACTCCTCGAAGTAATTCGGGGGAGAGTAAGAGTACAGCTCACAGGCAAAGAACCAGGAGGCCCACCATGCCTGGGACCGATGGATGGCGGTATATCCATCCCTAATAGCCGGGATTTATATGGAACAGGCTGGTGACGGGCAGCGGCGTCTCTGGTGCGAGGGTTCCGGCACCACGCTCACCAACCCGCCTGCCCAGCGTGTGTGAATATGGGCAATTCTTCCAGGGTGACCGCCGGGAGTGGCAAAGTCCTCGAAAGGCTTATGTCCAGCAGTGGACGAAATAGGCTGATGGATTACGAAAACTGAAATCAACTAATGGGGTCGTGCAGAGAAATATAAAGAAAAAAAGATTTTTTTTTAATGAAAAGTGAAAAACACAAGATAGCCACAAACATAATTAAACTAATGCTAATTTAACTGAGTAAAATACATTAGGGTAAATATTAAACAAATAAAAGATAACATAAATTAATCTAGTGTCTTCACCACCACCAAATGGGCTGCAACTCAGCATGTTGCTGTATCGAGATGATACATATCTATAAAAACCAAAGATTTCAAAAGTTTAGATGAGCCCTGGCACCTAAAATCTATTGCATTGTTTTTTAATGTGTTTGGAATGTGAAATGTCAAACTTTTGGCTTTATTCGTATTTCTTGAAATGCTAGTGCACTTTAAAAATGCACACGACGGCATATTAAGACGCTTTTCTCGTAAAAAATCATTAATACGTCCAACTACCATTAGATAAGCACTGATTCCAAACGTGTGAGCGTCCCCCATTTAAAGGTGAAAACATTTTGGTGCTGTCATACTACGGTAAGGGCTTATCTTTACTTTTGAAATCTTTGATAAAAACTATATTTATGCACAACCCGACACAACGCTGGTATTCTGTTACAGCCAGTGTGAGTGACTTGCGGTATCAAAAGCATAGATGCAATTAAGACGATGCTTTCATTAGGCGCACAGCGGCTTTGCAATTATAACCCGTAGACTAACTCCCATAAAGTTGAAAATTGCGTGCGGCAAAATGCGCGCGAACCGATTAGAAGGAGTCTAATTTTAAGATTAAAATCGATTAAAATTACAATATTGCATTTAAGTCATTTTTGAACTTATATTGGTTAATAAACAAGATTTGCGTATTGATAGTAAAATAAGACACATAAAAATCAAACAAAACACTCAAAAAGAGACTATTTTCAAAAATAAAATCTATCGAGCGAAAGTTTTCCAATTAGGTAACGCTACTTACAACGTAAATATAAAGGTTTGAAAAAACATATACTTACAACGTGTAACAGAGAGGTGTAACCATATTTGATGAGCTTATTCAGTCAATGGTATAGAACAACTTTTAATATGGAACAAACCCTAAATCTCGAAAAAAAATTTTTACTGTTTCATAGAAAAATGCAATGCCGCTCGGCCGAAATGTATGGAAGGGCATATTTTTTATTTAGATTTCAGGCTTATCTCCATAGTAAAAGTTGTTCTATACCATTGACTGAATAAGCTCTTCAAATATGGTTACACCTTTCTGTTACACGTTGTATATAAGTTTCATATTGATTGCGTCTATGGTAGATTCAGTACAATCGTTCAAAAACTGTTGAAAAAGGAAGGCCTCCTCTTAAAAACATAATAACATAATAAAACATATTAAACCATAATAGTTTTACTTTTTGTATGAGGTGTGATTAAGCTGATGGTTCAGTAGTGTTTATGTCAATTGTGAGGTAAAATATAGGCCAGATTTAGCCCATTCTCCTTTATCTGATTAAAACCAGTTTCGCTTAGTTGGCTAAAAATTAATCAAATATTTAATAATGTCACGCTCACTGCGATCCAGTAGCTACATTAGCTACCCTTATAGCCAATTAAATAAAATAAAAAAACCACAACAAATAGAATACTGAACCAATGGATAACCACCACTATTGTAACCTCATAAGATTAATAAGGTATCGGTGCTTTGACGTATACAGGGGAACATGCTCAAATTAAACTTTTGGCGAAAGGCGTACGAAGGTACTGGCTGTCGTAATATCACTTCATTTAAGAAAAAGCTAAAAGAAAAACCTCTCACTTTCTGAATAAGAAAATATTATACATATTTATATTGATGAAATATGAAATGAAACAATTAAATGTATATATTTCTAATTTTTTTATTTATTTATTCGCTTTTTACCGATTTTAATTTTATCAGTGACCTTGTTTTTTAATTTTTCTCTTGTATTTATTTATGATTTATTTTAATAATATTGTAATAAATATATATATTTTACGTAATATTATATTATAACAGATACACTTATTACAGGTCAGTTTAAATGTAATATAAGTAATTAAATAATATATGTGTATAGGTAATAGTTTTGTTTAATAAATAATAATCTGGGGAAATACGCAGGGAAATAATAAAGGTTGGGTTTACTTAAAAACAAAAAAAAACATTTGAAGAAAATAAAAATATAGGAATGAGGAATAAATAATATAATAAATATATGCGTAACTCCGCCCATTCAATTAGTCTTGCTAAGAAGAAGAGCAAGAAACTTAGCAAGATCATGTCTTTTTTTCATAATGTTAGATAAAAGTAAATGTAAAACCGGCCAAGTTGGAGTCGGACTAACGCACGAAGGGTTCCGTACTATTATCTATAAAAACGACAAAAAATATATGTCTGTTGTATGGGAGCCCCCTTAAATATTTATTTTATTCTATTTTTTAGTACTTGTTGTTATAGCGGCAACAGAAATGTGAACATTTCAACTGTCTAACTATCACGGTTCATGAGATACAGCCTGGTTACAGGCGGACTGACGGACGGACAGCGGAGTCTTAGTAATAGGGTCCCGTTGGTTACCCTTTGGGTACGGAACCCTAAAAATTGAACATTTTGGACCCGGATGCGAAATTATTCTCAGGTAAGTACGAAATATTGTATGAAACTTCAAATCGTACACGGTTAGGTTCTTTTTGACGTCCTAAGTTCGACTTGACACACGAAATTATTGTGCAGCCTCGTATTTGGCAGAATGATACTGGCCAGTAATAGCACCGCTGGCTGACAGCCTCAGAACAAAAAACAAAAAAAGATATTGGCCACCACAAGCCGCGCCGTGGGGCAAGGTAATCATAAAAGACTGAACATTTGGGGGGAAAACATAGCGAAATGCTTAGAAAGTGATTTTGATGATGAATTAATGTCTACTCCGCCTGAAATGTAGTAGAAAAAGTATCGTTCGTACCGAGTAAAATATGGCTTTTCTTACCCTCAGAATGTAAGCTTTCTTTTCGCCTTCAGCTCATGTCGAAACTAGCTTCATTCCTCGAATAAAAAAAGCGTATTTTTTACTCGGCACAAAAACGACTATTCGTATCAAGTAATCATCAATGTATGTTCTAAAGTTGCGTTTACTTAAAAAAGCTGTTTATATTTATTTTCGTAGTACAAGCGAATGAGTTATCATGTCCCCTCCTTGTCTTCGCAACAAGTGGACCGAAAAATATGAAAAAAAAAACATGGTGATTACGTAAAGATTTCAGCAAAACTAAAGCGGTTAACATGTTAGGGTTCCGTACTCAGCGAGAGCCGCGAATAGTTCGTCAGGCGCTACCTTTTTAGCGGCTTGTTTGTGTCGCCTTAATTTTGCTATGCCATCTATATTGTTGTCTTTGTCATGTTTTAGGGTTCCTTACCAGTATTGCGTGATGGCACAGAACCCTTTGTGCGCGAGTCAGACTTGTACTTAACCAAAATATTTTAATCTACCTTAATAAATTAAATCTACCTTAATTGTTCTTGAAATAAAGGATCAATGGAAATATAATTCTTTAAAGTCGGTCAAAAACAATTGTGTCTAGTCTCTTTAGAGAGCGCAACACACAAAGGATTTCGGTCAGGGGAAAATTGTGAGGAAAATTGCCGAGATTATGGGTAAATTACCCCATGTTTTGGTTGCGAAATTAATTTATATAATAACTAAATAAAAAGCTAGTGGCAGCGGTGGATCAGTTGGAAGGACGCTGGATTCTCAATCTCGGGGCCCTGGTTCGAATCCCGAAGGTAGAGCGTACACTAATGAGTTTTTTGTATACTTACTGACTGAATGGTGAACCTGCATGCTCTAAAAAGCGTGTATTTGTGCTTGAAGTACGGCGATAAGGTTTGTGGCAGCGGACTGACCTCGGTCACCCGCTCAACACTAGCGCGAGTTACAAACATCCCTACGCTGATCCGTCGCTGCGCCTGGACAGGTTTAGCGTAGGGATGTTTGTAGTTCGTGCTAGAGGTTGGTATATATTTATGCAAAAGGTGTAGTTCAGTAAATATAATTATGTATATATAATTTTGTGTCATATAAAATATGTAATTTGTAAATTATTATTACATACGGCTTGAACACTCACGTGTGATTGTTGTTGACTATATGTCTATCAAGGCGAGTGTCGTCCTAAGAACGACACTTGCCTTGATAATGCCGAAATTGTATCGGTGAAACGGTTGGCATATAGTCAACAACAATCACACGTGAGTGTTCAAGCCGTATGTAATAATAATTTAGTATGTCAGCTCACGCGAGTTTTAATAATATTAATGTAATTGTAATTGTAAATAATGTAATCTGTGTATATAATTTTCACCAATTTGAATTATCGTATTAAGAGGCGTCATTACGTGCAAACCTCCATACAAACGCTGTATCTATGGATTGTTATTATAATGTTTTAGGCTAAGTTCATTATCATCATTCAAATTTATGTTTAAGCAGAACTAAAATCGTGAAAATCCCTAAAATACGTAAATTTAACGGTTTTTTACCGAAAGTGTAGCCGAATGTGCCTTTATTGTTTTAGACTAGTGTTTTGCGTGGTGCGCGGGCTGCAAGCAGCCCGCGTGTGTGGTAAACGCTATTGTTACTTATTGTTACTGGTTGTTATTAATTTGTTGTAACTTTTTCGTTTACGTGACAGGATTGAGGAGGTTTGGAGCTTGAAACACATTTGGAAGCTGAAATTGAAGTGTAACTAATTATCAAACGACATTCAAGTAATGGGCAGAAGTCAATTGTATCACGAAATGTCATCGGTCATGATCGGGTGGGAAAAAAAGTCATCGCTCATGATCAGTTTTCAAAATTGTCATCGTCGTAACCGCAATAGCGCGTTGAAATACGTGTGGTAACTTTGATTCAATTGAAATGGACTAATATTTTGCTATTGTGTACTCTGACAGTTGTCAAAGGTCCAAAATGTACACGGTCGAAATGTGCTGGAACCAACTTTCAACGGAGTCGCATCCCGCTAAGCCCAATCTCAAACGTTTGCGAGATAGATCCAATAGAAACTGTCTTGTAATGCCCTTGTAATATCTTGAGATTATTTTACAGTATTTATATTTGTATTATCATCAGTATATCAGTATATTTATATTTTAAAAAACAAAAAATATATATTTAAAAAAACATTCACTAATGTCACGCTCCTCGCACTTGTGATTCAACTAATTAATTAATTTATTTATCAAAAATATTGCACTGCATTACAGACTACTCCAATTCGCTGTATAATTAAAAAGGTAATAATAATTAATAATATAAATTTATAGAAATAAATGAAACTTGAGGATAATTCATGATTTATATAAAAACGGCTCATCTCAATACGTGTTATGAATCAAGGGCTTACTTAGTGTGAGGCGTAACGTCGTCGCGTAAACGTCTTCACTCGCCCAGATGAAGGCAGCCTAAATCTGCTGAAACTGGTCGGCTTTTCCGATCATAACACGTATTGAGGTGAGCCGTTTTTATATAAATGAATAATAATTTACAAAAAATATGAACAGAAACATAAAATCAACAAAATTAACCAAGATAAAAATAAATTTTTTGGTCTAAAGCTTAGTATCTAAGGACATCGTTATTGAGGCTTCACTCTCACAGAATTTGAATCATTCCCGCACCACATCCGTCATTCTGTCAGAGAAAAGATCACACAGTGGTTCTGATACCAAGAGTGCGTTGAGGTTCATGGGTGGCACTAGTGGGGACTCCCTTCGCGCCACGTAGCATGAAGAGGACGTTGCTAAGAGTTTGTGTGAGCGGGTACGGAAATAATTATGTGGCAAAAAAAATTGACAGACTTGCGCAACCAGCTCCCGGCAGTCAGATTAGTGGCATCGCCCGCGATTAAACCTTATACTGCGGATGTAGGTGTGATGATCACCAGCACTCATTAAAATGTGTCAAGACCTTTTACTCCATTTACATATTTTTGTGAAAAATGGTATTCTGTTTTAATGACCTTATTATCACACAACAGATAAGCCGTTTCATTCATCATTTCATTCATTATATTTCCTGAACTATGCATGTGCATTGTGTATTATGAATTTATGAACATTTTAGAAATAGATAAAAACAGCTAAGACTCTCTATTATTTATGCGAGAAAAACTCGACGTTTCGGTCAACTTAAGAGTGACCTTCATCAGGCTTCGCGAGTTGCTCCGGCGCGTGCGACACCCTCACGAGGACTGAGCCTGATGAAGGTCACTCTTAAGTTGTCCGAAACGTCGAGATTTTCTCGCATAAATCAAAGTGAGTCTTAGCTGTTTTTATCTATTTCGTTATGATGGACACTCACCCTAATTTCAGTGATATACTTGATTTTAGATTTTAGAAAGTAAAGAAATCAGGAGACTTATTGTCTAACGCGTGATTCACTAGAAATGATGTGTCTCGTCATTTCTATCCAATCACGTTACCTTTGAACCCGATAGCGATGGATGTTAAAGTTAGACAATTGTGTCGATTCGGCGCAACACGACTTAACTTATTTGACAGAACTAAACTTAATTTGAGCCTTCTGTCTTTTTCTTTCTGTATCGAAAAGACAAAGACAGAACGCTTAAAATAAGGTTAGTTCTGTCAAATTAGTTAAGTTGTGTTTAGCCGAATCGACACCACTGAGAACCCTGGTCTTACTGGAAGTCTAAAAGACAACTTGGCCCAAATTCGTCATGTATCGTGTATAATTTTGCAATCATAAATAACATTTGTTTTGTTCAGTCTTAACCTTTTGTGTAGATAAGCTCGGAGCGTAGACTTCAGCTAAACAAGAGCACAGCTTTTGCAAGCGCAAATGCAAACTTTCGCAGGCACGCCATTTAACTACAGCCATTAAAACAACATTCCGCGGCAGAGAAAAGTAAATGTGAATTTATAAACGGGAAACGGTATTAATTTTCTGGCAACACTGGGACAAAGAAAATCTCCGGGCAAAGCTTCATGAGCTTGCTTCAGTCGTCCGCCCGCGCTCGCCTCGCCGGGCGCTTCCGACCGAGAATCGATCGATTCAAAATACAACAGAATCGAGATCCGATTCAAAATTAAACAGTTACCTCACTAAAACTCCAATCCCTTTAGTTCTATATTCAAGTTTGAATGTTTTTCTTTCCATTCGACTAGTGTTTTGGTGTTCGTTCCATATTTAAAATGAAAGTAGGTTGTGCGAGTGTAAAACAGCGGATCGGGGCAAAACAAGGATATTAATAAAAAAGCCTGTTTGCAGAACCGTAAAGGACTGGCAGGTGAGCCTGAATACAGTTTTCTTTTTTTTTGTGACGTCATTTGTTTGTTTTACAGATTTTCGTGAATGTAGTTTAGTTTGTATAGAGCTCAATTCCTTAACTACCTAAATGTCTATTTCGTTTATAACAATTTAAAATTATTATTTTTTAGTATCGTAGGATGAAAAGCGATCGCCTCGAAAGGACCTAAAAAATAGAAGTCATCTTTTATTCGTAATTTTCAATAACACTAAAACTACCGGGTGCTCCCGGTACGGCTTCTTATGACGTCATGCCGGAATACGACAAGTCGCTTGGCAGCATGGTACGGCCGAAGCCACCAGTTGAAGTGAAAGAATTTGTCATTTGGATCCCGGTCAACTTTCCAGGAGTTAGGCGTATTTGGAGTAATCAGTGGTTGTATCCCAGTTTACGCCACAGCTTCTTTGACCCCAAATATAATATAGATATCGTCACGACTTGAATCTCCGAGTGGGTGTCAGAAGTGTTCCGAGTGTCAAGTGTGAAATGCAAATCATGATCCATACTCGGTAAACCCGCGTTTCATCGACGATTATCACGTCCTAACGGTGTGGTGAGTTCTAGCACAAATACATGCTTTTTAGGGCATGCAGATTTCCATACGATATTCTCCTTCGCCTTTCAGCAAGTGGTAAGTAAGAACAAATACTATGCACATACATTCCGAAAAACTCATTGGTGCATGCCCGACCGGGGATTGAACCTGGATCTCAAGATTAAGAGGCCAGCGTTCTGGAACTGAGCCAAATATGTAGTATTTAAAATGCTACGGAAAAACTGCATTGAAAAATAGTATATTGCTTTTAGAATCTTTTTCTAGGGATCTGTTTAACAGAAATGCGATTGGAGAAATTCGGCTTGATAAAAATAATTATTGAAATGAGGTCTTTTTCGACACCAATTCTTCTGGTTTGACAATTTGGAATGACATTATGGACTGCAAATATATTTTATTTGATGGGTTTTAACAGTATCTAGGACCTGCCCCTTTATTATGTATCTTTGGTTTTCAACAGGACTGGGTGCCTATAATAAAAAAAAATGATAAAAACTGAACTTTCTAAATTTCAAAAATTTTTTTAGGATTTTACTGTACCACTTTATCGGCGTGATAAATATGTATACCCATGCCAAATTACAGCGTTCTAGTATTAATAGTCTTTAAGATAAGCTGCGGACAGACAGACAGACAGACGAACATAGCGAAACTATAAGGGTTCCTTGTTGTTGACTACGGAACCCTAAAAACCGACTTTTTGCTACTTTTCCACGAATCCGTCCCTCTTGCACTGAGGGTTTTTCGCATATGGAGTAACAGGGACGCTAAAACTTTCAAGTATCGCCTTAACAGTTATTTTATTGTTAATGTTACAAGAAGGTCACCCCAATTTTTTTTGTAACCCCAGGAAGGTCAATAGCGAGCCGTTGCCAGCGTTTTGGCAAAGTATACATTTTTATGAAGAGAAAATCGTGAATATTATGTAGAACTTGGCGCACCGAGCTTTTAATTATTCATATGGGTTAAGTGTACTTACGTCGTGTTTCGCTTTTTGCGAGGATCACACAGAAAAGTGCGCTAGGTCATATACCGGATGTAATTTTTTTAAATCATTTATATAACACATAAATTATACTTCTTCATAACTTCAGGTGGTAGAGCTGATGCCGGGCTCGACTGTGGAGGTACCTAGGAACCCTACACTGCGCGTGGCCCGACACGCACTTGGCCGGTCTTAGTAAATAATGAGGCCGCAAAACTGTTAAAATCTTTTTCACCTCACAAGCTCGAAAGGGTTCTATTTATCATTCGAAATCTGCGAGCAAACGTATTTTTTATTCGCTAGCGTGGAATAATGAAAACATATTTCTATATACAGGGTGTAATCGTTAAGTGTGACCAGGCGATTATTCCGTAACTATTACAGATATCAAAAAAAAATTAACTTATATGGTAACATACGTTACCTAATAAGTATAATGACATCAATAACTTTTTTTAAATCAAACGAGAAGTATCCAAAATTTTGACATAAAACATAGAATATTGGAATATGCCATTTTTCAATCAATAAATGAAACAATCACAATCATTAACCCTTAAATGCATCCTGTTGCCAAATGGCAACATATAATTTATTTTTTATTTTTCTTGTGTAACTGTTTTTTTCGTACGTATATTTTTCTTCCTGCAAGACTATTGTATGAAAAATAATTACGGAATAAAATAAAAATATGTAAAATTTAGTTTTATTTGCTCTTTTTAATGTATACAAACATAATTTTGCAGTTGTAAAAAAAATGGTCCCAATCTGAAAATAAGAGGCCGCGAAAAAAAAATCATGAAAATTTCATGCTTTTGTTTTATTAAATAGGATTTTTGTAAACTAGTATCAAATGACTGTACTAACTGATAAAATACAAAAATTAAAAAATTACAATATAAACAATTTTTATACTAATTTGAAAAAAAAATGTCTTTTTGATTTTATACCATTTTACCCCCTTAAAAAACGAAAAAAAAAATATTTTTTATTTTTCCCATAATTCTGGACCATTTCTCTATCATATATCCCTCTTTCATTTAAAAAGAAAAAATCATGCATTTAAGGGTTAACAATGGGAATGACAACCCGCGATAAAGGTTTTGAATTTAGAACGATCACCAAAGAGTATCTTTTTTTTTGTAGTGTGTTGCTTTTTAGCCAGTTCAAATTAATGCGATGTTGAAACAAGGTTTATTACTAATTTGAAGTGGTAACATAATTAATCTACAAGTGTATCTACTTGAAAATCATTATTATCATATCATTATAATCATAATGAGTACTAGACCACTTAAAATAAGGAAACAAACCTTTCTACTAATCTCATACTAAATGTATGGGAATGTTTAATGTCAAAATTTTGGATACTTCTCGTTTGATTTTCAAAATGTTATTGATGTCATTTTACTAATTAGGTAACGTACTTTCGATATCAGTTTAATTTTTTTTGATATCTGTAATAGTTACAAAATAATCGCCTGGTCACACTTAACGATTACACTCTGTATAGCACCAGCCAGTTAAAATGCATTAATACTTATTTCATGTCATTGCGCCAGCATTTTTAGAACAATCGCACTGAACAGCACGACGATTGCATGAAAAAAGAAAAAGGTTTGTTTTTCTTCTGTTTTTTTCTTGCACCACTGCTGACCTCTAATAATACAAGTACAGTGGACTAGCTATTGAAAACCTGATAATGAAGCAATTTGATAATTGCCATTTTGGCGCTGATCGCTGTGGTGAGTGGCGTGAGCGTACTCGGAACTAATGATAAAGATGTGACAATGACGTTATCTATTATTACAAATTTCAATTTTAGTTCCCAGTAGCTTCGCTCGTGGTTCAATTCTAGAATCCATCGCTTCCTCAGGTTTCAATATGGGTCCATCCATCCATCAGCCCGTATTTGTCCACTCTGGACATAGGCCTCCCCCATATTACGCCACTCTTGGCGGTCCTCAGTCATTCTCATCCAGCCGCCACTCGCAACGTCCTTCAGATCGTCAGTCCAGCGGGCACGAGGGCTGCCTACGCTACGCTTTGCTGTAGGTGGTCTCCATTCCGATGCCTTAGGATCCCAACGGTCATCACGTCGGCGACAAATATGGCCAGTACACTGCCACTTCAACTTACTAATTCGGCAGGCTATGTCGGTCACCTTCGATCTCTGACGGATATCTTTGTTTCGGATTTTATCCACCAGAGATAGCATCATCATCATCCATCATCCATCATCATCCATCAGCATAGTCCGCTCCATAGCTCGTTGAGCGACGACCTCAAAACGGCGGATCAAGCCTTTGGTAAGAGACCACGTCTCAGCGCCGTACCTCATCACTGGAAGGATGCACTGGTTGTAAACTGCGGTATTGGCGACGTAAATATGTGACGCAACTTCCCAAATGCTGCCCACCCCAAGCATATTCTTCTGTCAGCCTTGGAGTCGAAGCTGTCAATACAAGTACTCGCGCCAAATAACAACTTAGCAGCCTTGCATAACAAATCACTATTTTCTCTTTGTAAACTCAGAGGGTGCCGAATTTTTGTCAGGCGCTACCATTTTAGTGCCTTGTTTTTGTCGCCTTGACATTGCTTTGGCATCAATATTTTTGATATTTACCATAATGTTTTAAGGGTTCCGTACCCGTATTGTGTGGTGGTACGGAACCCATCGTGCACGATTCCGACTTACACTTGGCCAAATTTAATTTTGCTTACGTAACTTAATGTATTTTGCTCCCCTCGGTCCACCAGTTGGAAACCCCTGCTATATATCAAAGTGTTATCTATTTTGCCCAGTTGGGTACCCCTGCTCTATATCAAAGTGTGCGTATTTTCCACGTCATTATATTTCAACATTCGAGGAAGGCTTCCTTTTGTAGTCTGTAGTTTGAACTTTCTTTGGATCTCGGGTTTCCAACAATATCGATCTACCTACATTGTTATATTTTGACACTAGCCTTTCGCCTGAAGCTGCGTCAAAGGAAACAATTTGCTTTTTATCGGAGAGAGATTGTTGCCGGCCCCATAGCGGGACGAAATATATTTTCTATCAAATATTTTCCACGTTTAGCTCTTTTATTTAACACTCCATCGGTGTTACTACAAAACGGTGTTTAACTTTAGACAGCGTTTAAATCTGTTGCTGTCACTCTTTTAGAATATGAAAGAAAAGGCGACAACAACAGATTTAAACACTGTCTAAAGTTAAACACCGTTTTGTGGTAACACGGCATATTTTTCAGAAATATTTATGAAACAAAAAGAAGCGATTATTAGTTAAGGCCGTTCAAGTGAAGCGATCACTGTTATTTGTGATTGTGACTGTCTAAATAAAGTGTCAGTGTTTTGATATAAATTTATTTATCCCGAACCCCAGCTCGTAACAATACTTTATACAGCGTGTAACAGGAAGATGTAACCATATTTGGAGAGCTTATTCAGTCAATGGTATAGAACAACTTTTATTATGGAACAAACCCTGTATCTCGAAAAAAAAAAAAAAACAACTTTTTCATAGAAAACTGCAATGCCGCTCGTCCGAAATGTATGGAAGGGCAGATTTTTTTTTTGAGATTTTAGGGTTTGCTCCATAGTAAAAGTTGTTCTATACCATTGACTGAATAAGCTCTTCAAATATAGTTATACACCTTTCTGTTACACCTTGTATAAGGTGAAATTTAATCAACCGCCCGAATTCATACTGGAGACTCGGTTAGTGATCAGGAACAAGTTTAAATGATCCTTTTTTTTTCAGAAAACATTTTTCCCTTTTGCCCTGAATCCGCCCCTCTCGCACAGCACGTGTTTTCACTTAGAGTGACAGTGACAAAAATAAAATTCGCATATCCTCTTAAAGATATTTTATTTTAAAGTGAATACTTCTTTGCATTGCTTATAACTTATTTATGAGTGCTATCTGCTGCGTGCACAATTATTTCTTACTTTTATGTATAATACAAAAAACTTATATCAAATATAAAAAACATTAGTGGCATGGGAATAGCTGAAAGTCAGCGTTATCTGAAAATTGTTTCAGATGGCATATAGCTGAGTCTATTTCCATTTTCGGGTAATTGTTTTAAAAATAATATAGTTGTAGTACACCCCACCGCGGGTTTACTTGTATTGTAAATAGTAAGTATATAAGCTCGACCGATTGATTACTCGAAATAAATATTTTTATTTCTTTCTTTATCCGGAGGACGCGAGTTTGAATCCAGTGAAGGCACATTTTTGTTCGGTCTAACCGGTCGGCCACAGCTTCAGGCTTCGAGAGGCACGCCAAGCGGTTCTTCTTGCGACGGCGGCGCCGGCGGAGAGAACAAATGTATGAAGTTGTATAGAGCCGGCCATCGCATCGCTCGTGCGTCTTGTCTGGCTTCGAGTGACTTGCGCTCTCGCGGCGGCGGTGTGCGGGGAGGCGGGCGGTTGAAACAGTGATCGAGCGCACAAGACGAACCTAATGACGAGCGCTTTGAGCGAGCGAGCACATGAAGGCGCCTACGGGTGTCGTGGTAGGGCAAAGCCCGTCGCAAAAACCGCCTGGAAGCGCAGCAAGAAGCGCCGCCAGAAGCCTGAAGCCGTGGCCGAGGGGTAAGGGTTTCGAAAGGCATGTCAAACTATAGGTCCATATAATGTGTGCTGAAGTACGGCGATACGTATCACGCTGGGACTTAACAATCGTGGGTGAAACGTGTGTGTACAAGTGTGGACTCTTGTCTTGCATTTCACAGTCCATATCCGGAACATCTCTGATTTTTATATATTTTACTACTAGCTTTTGCCCGCGGCTCCACTCGTTAGGAAGTGTGTTTCAGTGCATAAAACATTGTATCGACAGTTATCTGCTTAGCGGTCATTTTATATTAACACCCTTATAGCCTACATGTTGACCAGATGACCAGGCTACGATGATATATAGTAAAGACAACCGCATTTAAATCCGTTGAGTGATTCTCGAGTTAAAACGGAACATACAGACAGATAGACAGAGACACAAGAATAATAAAAACCAGCCAAGTGCGATTCGGACTCGCGCACGAAGGGTTCCGTACCATTATCTATAAAAACGGCAAAAAAAAACATGTCTGTTGTATGGGAGCCCCCTTAAATATTTTTTTTATTCTATTTTTTAGTATTTGTTGTTATAGCGGCATATATTTGTCTATTTGTCTAACTATCACGGTTCATGAGATACAGCCTGGTGACAGATGGACAGCGCAATCTTAGTAATAGGGTCCCGTTGGTTACCCTTTGGTTACGGAACCCTAAAAATGTAGTTTTGGCCTCAGTATACGCTAATAACATATTTCACTTAAAATTTCGCAGATAATTCAATGTATAGACAGAACTTTTATTCTATTTACTGTATTATTACTAGTTTCGTAAATTTTCTGGCATCGTCGGGTGAAATGATAACTAATTGTAACATTTATTTGTTTATTCATTACACATTTTGTACATTTACACACATAATAATAAATTCAAATTCAACACATTTTCACATAAAAGACAGACATTGTGTAGAAAAGCGGCGCTTTTTGCTAATAGCAATATCTCCCAGGCATCCACGAATTGTGTTCGAAAGAAATTAAATCCAGTAGTCACACCTTATAGTATAAAATCTAATGTAGATGCAATGCACAGAATGCAGTCTCTGGCTAAAAATACGCACTTTGCGTCTAGTGATTAAATTAAGAACCGCACGGAAGATCGTTTATTTTATAGTTGGTACCTTGATAGTTTTACTCGGCTCCTTGATGCCATAGCGTGATGGTTGACACCTACTATAGGAATTCAATTCTGGCTGCAAGCTGTACCATCCACTAACATCGGCACGCAGCTGGACAGAGTCACTTTCTCCCTTGCCGTAAGCTTCCGTCTCGGTGCAAGGACGAATGAGCCACATCGCTGTCGGTGTGGCTCAGAAGTCGATCAGCTTGGACACCACGGCGGTCCAGAAGCAAAAATCCTTTTCAAGGAATTAACTACGCGGCTGGTCGACATCTGTGGGGACCCGAGGGCTGGCGCATATCTTGGCCAGCGAATAAGTCTGGCCATACAAAGAGGAAACGCAGCCAGCCTTCTAGGTACCCTTCCACATGACGACGGCGATCTGGCTAATATTTTCTATTTAGTTTAATTTTAATAAACTTGTAATTTAATAGAGATTTTAGTTTGTTTAAGTTTTTATGTTTTCTAGGATTATTTAGTTTTAGACTTAAATTACTTTTAAAATGATCTATAAAAAGGTTGAGAATAAAATTGTAAAATAAAATGTAATAAAACTTCGTGAACCGGGAGGACAATATTGAATGTCTAGACCAGGGGTCTCCAAACTACGGCCCGCGGCCGGTCTAGACATTTACTGTGATCTCCCGAACTCCCAATATGCGCTCTTCGCTGGTAATATACTTATTTATTTATATTTGCCTAAATTTTGAACATATACGAGATATACGAGACCAAACAAAAGTGACCGACGCCGCCAAATTTGCCTGCAGACTGAAATGGAGATGGGCTGACCATATAGGTAGAACAGTCGATGGCCGCTGGAGTGAGAAAGTCCTCCACTGGTACCCTCACGACACCATCAGACCACGAGGCAGGCCCAAATGTCGATGACATCACTTCCTTTGTTGGAGTCACTTGGACAAGACTAGCCAAAGAAAGAAAAACTTGACATCGAATGAAGGAGGCCTTTGCCCTAAAATGAGTATCCCACCAATCGGAAGTGACACAATAATTCTTAATTTAATGAAATTTTATTTATTTTTATTATCACAATCTTTATATGTATCTGTAAGGGTAGGGACTAATATTGGACTAGCTCTCCCTTACAGAAGGTACTCGTGATCCGAACGCGACGACCGACCGATACCACGAGTCCAGTGTGCCTTGGCAGGATAATAGTGGAATGAATTGTTAATTGTTATGTTAATAATGTTTAATTAATTAAATATAAATGTTACACTGTTATTGCAAGAGAAAAAGGAATAAAAAATGTTATGTTATAAGGAATGTTAATGTTGATGAGAGGCACGAAGCCAACTGACGATTCTACAATTCTTTAGGGTTAACAATGTGTCGCTGGCAGTCATATCGTCATCCGGAAGGCACTAACTTGTCCTCAATACTTGCGGGCGCTGTGTTAGCAACCTTGACTTAAGTAAACTATGTCAATAGGAAATAATTATTAAGAAATGTTAATAAATAATAGATAATCTAAATGTGTGGACAAAGTCCGTACAGTATCTAATCATTAATTTATAATTTAATTTTTAATATTTTTTGTCATTTGTCTCCGAATTTTGTGCATTATACAAGGTGTAACAGAAAGGTGTAACCATATTTAAAGAGCTTACTCAGTCAATGGTTTAGAACAACTTTTACTATGGAACAAATCCTATATATCGAAAAAAAAAATTACTCGCTTCATAGGAAAATGCAATGCCGCTCGGCCGAAATGTATGGAAGGGCAGATTTTTTTTTTGAAATTTCAGTGTTGACTCCATAGTAAAAGTTGTTCTATACCATTGACTGAATAAGCTCTTCAAATATGGTTACACCTTTCTGTTACACGTTGTATTGTGTAATTTAAATTTGAAATTGCGTGGGAAATTAATAAAGCCTATTAATATAAATGTTGAATATTGTAACGTGTCCCGTACTTTAACCTAAAACATTTACCAAATCAAATACACACAAAAGTTACCAGCGTTTAAATATCCGAGGGTAAATTACATTATTTACTTTTCAACGCTTGTAACTTTTTTGTATGTATTTGATTTGGTAAATGTTTTAGGTTAAAGTCATGGATTAGTACGGGATAAGTTATGAAATTAAAAATTTAGGTAAATAATACTTAGGTCTATTTACATATGGCATTGCCGAAATTTTCTTACAGATTCATGAGTTCATAATTTCTGTAATAAAATAGCTATTTCAATTATTTGTTTTTAAGTTGATTTCATGGTTTTACATCTACGTATTAAATTTTGTTTTTATTGTCAGTTTGATAACCAAAATTAAATCTTCAAAAACAGTTCGTCCTAAATGCCATCCATTCCCATTATAATATTCGTAATATTTTTTTACAGCTGACACTTTTCAAAAATTTAATTAATGCTGCTGTTAGCTTAATGTTGTCTCATTCATACACAAAATAAATTAAATAATTTGGATTTGTCATTCCTAAAAAAAATGCAAAAATGTTAGTACTGAAAATTGAGTTTCATTCAAATTTTCTACAGAAAACGGCAATTTCATATGTAAAGACCTAATATCAATAAATAAGTGCATATTGGGAGTTCGAGCGAGGAGGCCCTTAAGGCAATACCAAAATAAAAATGTGGTTTTTTCGAATCCATTTACTCCACTATACCGTCATCTAAGTATTTTATTTTTGGGTAATTGTTTATTGAGTGTTTGATTAAGATTCTCACTGAAGGAAAACGCGATTGGATAAAATTTTCTCGATAGAATTTAATTCCGAGAATACATCTAAATTATTTTATTTTTTCCTGTAATTCTGAAACCCTAACTAATTTCATTGTGAAATTGCATTTACTTAAATGGATATTATTTATTTGTAAAGTCTCCTTGAAAACCTTTTTGACAAAATAGCTTAGTACATTTTATATTGATAAAAACAGACTTTTTGCTATTTTTCCACGAATACGTCTTACTCGCACTGAGGGTTTTTTCACATATGGAGAAACAAGGACGCTAAAACTTTTACGTATCGCCTTAAGAGGCCCCTTTACGCCTGGATTTTTCTTAAGATTCATACAAAAGGTAAAAAGTGAAGTCAACAGCTTATCTTCTTCATTTTTTTTCATAAGTTTTATCTAGCGACATCTAACTACGTCTCCATACAGCCCAAAACGCAAAAATTTATGAAACACCATCATAATAGCTGTCAGAATATCGTCAGGATATTGCATCGTTTTTACTTAAAGTTTAGCAAGTTGTATAATTTTTATCTACACTGGAAATAAAAAAAAAAGAAATACAGACGTCATTCATGTAAAGAAGATTAAGTTTATACACTTTTCTATAAAGATTAAGTTTATACACTTTTCTATAAAGATTAAGTTTATACACTTTTCTATAAAGATTAAGTTTATACACTTTTCTATAAAGATTAAGTTTATACACTTTTCTATAAAGATTAGTTTATTAGCCTTTCTCTGATGGGATTTATTTTCACTTTTATTAACAGAAACATAAAAACTTAAATAACATGAAATAAAACTAAAATAAACCTTACAAATTTACCTATAAAACTAAAATGTCTCTTAAAGTAAAATTAAACTAAGTAAAAAATATTTGCCAGATCGCTGCCGTCATATGGCAGGGTTCCCAGAATGCTGGCAGCATTTCCTCTTTGGATTGCCAAACTAAGGCGTTGTCCAAAGTATGCACCAGCTCTTGGGTCCCCCGAAACGTCAACCAGCCGCGAGGAAATTTCTTTAAAAAGACATTTCGCCTCTTGACCCCACGGCCCAAGGGTTTCGACTCCAAAAGGCGCAAACATGTACTCAGAACTGAGCTCTGCATATTTGCGCCTCTTGGATCCCTCGGCCGCTGCCGCTGCTGCGCCAGCCCTGGCAGCCGTGACTTGGATGTGGGACGCAGCAAGAGTGTCAACGCATGTTATAAATAAAAAGTTAAAAACAGTTTTTACCTGAAACCATTTCACAAATTCGGCGCTTGTTGAATATCTCGTCATCTTGCACCTCTTGATGAAAGATGGGTTGGAGTGCGGTGTGGGGGGGAAAGGAAATATACATGAAACGTGTGCAAAGTTTCATTGAGATCAAAGCCATCATGACGTCAGAAACACCTAAACCATTTATATGGCAGCTGAGCGCTATGACGCATTTTATGATAGAAAACACAGTTTCGAACACATCATTGTAGGAAAACTGCGAAGCGATTTCTATAAGACAACCTAGAGCCGGTGAAGAATTTTTATCAGTGTCTGTTTACCATGGGCAGTATTGAACCAGGATCTTTTGCGGGACACACTTGCGCACTGTCCCGAGTCGAGCAGTATTCATTCACATCAGCTGTATACAATTGTATCTTTTAAGGTTAAACGTCAGTCGCTTAGCGCAAAGTGCATAAATTAAATTTGTTTTTCTAGTGATTAAGTTAAAAATTTTAAAATATTTTGGTATGTGGCAGTTAACGCCAATAGTTCAGTATTAGTGAGGTTTAAAAAGCATCAGTTTAAAATTTTATGCACAATTAGTCATGATCTTGTCCAAACAAAGTTAAAACAGCATTTTAAGTTGATTTGAGAAGATCAATGACGAGTCTAAAATTTATTGAAAAAGGAAAAAATTATGTGTCATTTGCTGTCGAGCGGTCGGGCGGACAGCACATCCCGAGGATGCTTCGTTAAGAGGCGAAACACGTGTCGATAAGTTTTGCTTGCTTGTAATTTAAGATTTCTTTATTTTGTGCTCGTACTGCTTGCTTTGCTTGTGCATGTTTTATGCGGGAGGGCGGGCGGTGCTTGAGTCTGCATTTTGAATAGCATGGTTTTTAGCATGGTTTAGCTAAACATAGAGTGTTTAGCGGAATATTCCAAATTATTAATATATCCACAAATTAATAGACAAGTAATTTAAATTGTTATGCATAAAAATTAAATGACAAATATTTTTGTATGGCATCAAAATCTGGCCCTCTTCCCTTAAGGTTATGTGCCATCAGGTAAAGTTCTTCAGGCCCATATATCTCTTATGGTACTTTTATCATGCATGACTGAATATAGAGTACCTAGTTAATCCAAATTCAAATTTTCTATTTGTCGTTTCGCAGCTTTCAGCAATTTTCCGGTTAACCGGGCAAATATAAGTGATTCGGAGCAGGGCCGTAGCCAGGATTTGTGGGGGGGGGGGGGCGAACTTTCAGTTTTCACATATAAAATACGTGTCTTATTCATCCATTTTTTTTATTAAGTTCATTTAAGTACTGTTTTGCAATGAAGAAATTTTAGTTTTTTTTTAATTTGAAATTTTGACAGCACTAAACCTAAGAGCAGAGCAAAATGGGAAACCATCGCGTAATCCTGTTTGCCTCTAAAACTGTACGATTACAGTGAAACTAGGCAGGTTAAATCTGACTAATATATCGTGAGTGAGTAGCCGTTATATATATATATATATATATTAATTATAAATCTTAACCTTTTAGTAATAATCTTGAGTTAAAAGCACTTGTACATTATAGTTTCACTTTATTAATTTTTTCCCCCAAACGGTTTCGTATTTTACACCATTTTCAAGGGAAGATGTTAATTAAAATACATTTCACTGACTCCAGGCACTATCTCTGAGCAACGTAAACAATGATAATGTTAATAATCAGAAACAAACCCGGCAGAAGCAAAAATAACGGTGGACAAATATGATGGAAGAATTCACCGGTCTGGGTAGAAACCTCGGTGGCGCTATTGGTAGCGTGCTTGTCTTGATAACAAGAGGTCGCAAGTTCGAATCCTGACCCGGGGAATTTTTTCATATTCTTGTCTTTGGCTTTGTTTCTGATTGATCTTTTCTAGTTTGTTTTGCACTCTAATAATATTTAGAGTATTTCATAGCGATGGATTTCGCAAAATAAACATTATCTTAATGATAATGTTCTTTATCTTTGTTTACGTTTCCCAGACCTAGTTTTACCAAGTGTCAACAATCGCAAGTATAAATTTTTGTTTTAGTAAGGGCCTGTTTCACCACTTCCAGATAAGTGCCTGATAGTTATATGTGACATATAACGCATACAAAATATGTTCCATTTTTAAACTTATCTTCTGGATATCACTTATCTGGAAGTGGTGAAACAGGCCCTAATAAAACTAAAGCCTTTAAAATCAGCTTTAATATGGTCATATTAAAATAAAATGTAAAATTATTTTTGAAAATTTAAATCCAAATATTTAGGGGGTAGGGGTATAGGACACCCATAACCCCCCCCTGACTACAGGCCTGATTCGGAGCGGATCCCTCAGTAAATCCTTGTGTCGTTTGGGTTTAACAGAAGGCGTACAAATAATGTAATATTAATGTATCCTCTTGAACAACTGTCCCGTTCTACTCATCCTTTAATCTTTCCATCAGCGAAGTATAGTGCCTTATAAATAACAACTCAAAGAGTAAAATCAGGGGATAAAGGTGTTTGAAGGTTTTTTAGGGTTCCGTACCCAAAAGGTAACCAACGGGACCCTATTACTAAGACTTCGCTGTCCGTATGTATGTCCGTCTGTCTGTCCGTTTGTAACCAGGCTGTATCTCATAAACCGTGATAATTAGACAGTTGAAAATTTCACAGATGATGTATTTCTGTTGCCGCTATAACAAAAAATACTAAAAAACAGAATAAAATAAATATTTAAGGGGGCTCCCATACAACAGACATGTTTTTTTTGCCGTTTTTATAGATAATGGTACGGAACCCTTCGTGCGCGAGTCCGACTCGCACTTGGCCGGTTTATTTTTATTCTTGTCTTTATCTGTCTGTATGTTCCGTCTTAACTCGTAAACGTCTTCACTCACCCAGATGAAGGCAGTCTAAATCTGCTGAAACTGGTCGGCTTTCCCGATCATAACACGTATTGAGGTGAGCAGTTTTTATATAAATCATAAAATAAAATAGACAAGTTTTTTTGCCGTTTTTATAGATAATGGTACGGAATCCTTCGTGCGCGAGTCTGACTCGCACTTGGCCGGTTTTTTAGGGTTTCGTAGTACCTTAAAGGTACAAAAGGAACCTTTATGGTGAGACTGCGTTGTCAGTCCGTCCGTCCGTATGTCACAGCCTCATAACTTTAGCACTGTTAAAGATAAAGACATGAAATTTGGCACAAAAATAGCATTAATTTGCCTACATATCACCTATTATTAATGTTTAAATTGCTTTGCCAACTACCTATTAAAATAATAAAACGCTTGTTTGATGTTTCCATGAAATTAAGATTCACGATTTTATCCAACTTTGAACAAACAAAGCAGAACTTTTCAGGTTTTCAACGAAAGTAACGAATATCATCACAAAGCGTCCAAAGTTTTCAATGTTTAATATTGCATTACTTTTGTCGTGTAATTTTTGATATTTAATAATATTTCGGTAACAAACAAGTCATTATTTCTAAAGCAGAGTCACAGAGTACGGAGCAAAAGTTTTCTTATTAACAGTGAATTATGGCTTAAGTTTGGCAACATGTTGTAGTGTAATTATCTTATAGAGAGTTCAATATATAAGGTTAAATAATATTAGTTGGCGAAACTCAAAACATAGGTAGTACTAGTCTTATAGTCTGAAATATATCTGAAATATATATAATACAATTTTATTTTAAATAATTCATTTTCAGTTTACCTATTCCTGTAATTGTTTTTTTTATTTTTTTATAATTAAATTTTTATTCTGTTATTGAATATTTTACCATCATAAGTCAAAACTCTGTAGTTCATATTCTCACTCACCCACACATTTTTACTCTCATATCTACACCCTCACACACACCCTCTCTCTCTCTCTCACACACACACACACACCCTCTCACCCTCTCACACACACACACTCATACCTTCACACCCTCTCCCTCACTCACAACACACCTCACTCATATCTTATAATATTAACTTTTCCTATTGAACTTAACCACATAATACAGATTCACTTTCAAATACATACATATATTCTGAAGCAACTTTAATTCATTATATTTTTTATTTACTTTTTGTAATTTTTTTTAGATGTAAATTGTTACTTGCTCTTTTAGCACTCATAATTATAATATTCTTTTCAATACATGTGCTCGTAAAGGCCCACTTTTTATGCATCAAAACCGAACAAAAAGTCGATTATTTTGCCCTAGGGTTTTATTATTATTATTATTTTTTTTTAATTTATTTACAATGGTCGGCTAACCTGCAGCCTTTCCTGTGTACCATAGATGTTATACTTTTTTTTCCACTGTTTAACGGCTCTGGATACAGTCCTTTTGAGCCAATTATAATTTAAAGTTTACAAGATTATATTTATTTTCATTTCCTCACACTATGCATTGAAAAACGTAGTATGATACACGGGCTTAAAAGCAATAAATTACTCGGTTACGTTTAACCTACGCTCGTGTTTTAAATCGTCCTCGTAATTTATTCCTTTTCGCCCTTGTAGCATAAACTACTATTAATGTTTTGGGTAGAGCCTAGTTTCCACTTCACAAGGCAACTTAATGTGGGAATTAGTGTCGTCTTGTATATTGTAATATGTTTTTGCAAAAAAGAAATTTTCATTTTCATTTTCATTTTCAATAATACAACAGTCGGAATATAATACAATAATCGGGAAACGGTCAACTTTGGGTCCAGGATTGTAATCCCGACAGGGCATGTACCACGTATTTTAAAATTCACGTTTCTAATTTCCTGTGAAGCCTTAAAACGATTATTCCATTCCGACTTCGTTGGTAAGCATGAATAATGTGTTTTTAAACAGCCGAGTGAAAGAGAGAGATATAAGTGGGGTAAACATGTGAGAAAGGGACGGAAGTATGTTGCATAATTCATGTATGTAATTCATTGCTAAGGTAGAGCGTTTGTAACGTTGTTGCTGTCAGCTCCCAAGGGAAGGTCTTGATGTTGTTGATATTGAAAAAATAGCAAGTGCGAGTTCGACTTGCGCTCTAGGATTCTGTATACCTGCAAGTTGAATATCATGCCTCTTTATATTCTATTAATGTTGGGTGGGGACATCGCTTTATTATTTTTACATTCAATAAATTCTATTGCAGTCTTTGTAAGGACGAATCTTGATTTATTACTTGAAAAGCAGTCGACATGGTAGTGAAGTAAAAGCTTTACTACGTGGCACAAACACAACACATAAAAAAGTGTTTATGGTACGGCATCTAGCATATATAACGTGTAACAGAAAGGTGTAACCAGATTTGAAGAGCTTATTCAGTCAATGGTATAGAACAACTTTTACTATGAAACAAAACCTGTATCTCGAAAAAGGTGGAAGGGCAGATTTTTTTTTGAGATTTCAGTGTTGGCTCCATAGTAAAAGTTGTTCTATATCATTGACTGAATAAGTTCTTCAAATATGGTTACACCTTTCTGTTACACGTTGTATAATACTTCCCAACTCTCTAGAAAAAACTCAAAATATTAGATCGTTCAAATATAAATTAGGTTTTCTAGCAGGGTCCTTAGTTTTGTAATCGAAATTGTGGCTTTGACGAAAGATTATACAATAAACAAATTAAAATTCAAATAGTTTATTTTGTAAAGTAGGTAAACCTAGTACACGTTTTACGAGTCAATTTAATCTTATGAAAATATATTTAATAAAATCTTAGAGCATGTACCAAAATAAAGTAGTAAACGTCCATCCATCCATCAGCCTAGTTCGTCCACTGCTGGACATAAGCCTTTCCAGGACTTTGCCACTCCCGGCGGTCATCTTGGAAAAATTGCCCATACTCACACACGCTGGGCAGGCGGGTTGGTGACCGTGGTGCCGGAACCCTCGCACCAGTGACGCCGCTGCCCGTCACCAGTCTGTTCCATATAAGCCCCGGCTATTAGGGATGGATATACCGCCATCCATCGGTCCCAGGCTTTTAAAGTGGGAATATTATTATTAAAGTTCATTTATATATATATATATAAGGTCTTTCAATTTAAATGGAAAGTAATTTAGGAGGTGATTCAGTATCGTTAATACATCACATTCCACTGAAAAGTACTATTTTTTGCGCGAACTTTTTCTTCACTTGTCCATACAAACTGAGTCAGCTGATCGGACCATTTTGTACTGAGGAGTGAAAAAAAAGTTCTCTCAAAAAAAAGTTCTCTCAAAAAAAAGTGCTTTTCGGTGGAATGTGATGTATTAACGATATACTGAATCACTTCCTAAATTACTTTCCATTTAAATTGAAAGACCTTGTATATACATATATATTAAACACCTTAAAAGATAAACTTTGTCCAAATCGCTGCTCTTCGGCAGGGCGCCCAGTATGCTGGCGACATTCCCACGCTGGATTGCTTAATCGCTGCCCGAGGAATGTGCTAGTCCGTGGGTCACCCGTGACGCTGACATATATATATATATATAAATTAGAGATTTAAAGTTTTAAATTTAAATTTCAAAATTTGTACAATAGTTATTCAACAAAACCTTATTATCTATGTATTTTGTAAACTGTCATTGCAAAATTTCCATTAGTTTCTGTAAATTAGAATTTAAAATTTGAAACTATTAAATTCTAATTTACAGAAACCAATTTTCAGAACTTTGCGATGGCAGTGCGATTTTCAAGAGTTTTGTTACCAAATCAATGTAAGCCTATAAATAAATGTTCAAGCCTTTATTCATTCTGTTTTAGAAATAACTGATAAATTTAATGTTTTCCTGATTTCCTGACAGAGAGGGAAATTCCTGTCGTCGGGTTGTATTCCTGTACCTACCCATGACCTCCGTTTAAGTGGTTGAGACCTCAGCTTAATGGTCTGAGCTTGACGCATACAAACCACAAGAATATTCGTTTAAAACTACATAATAAACATTGATTCCAGCTTATGGCATGTCACATAAAGAAAATTGCTCATAAAATTTGCGTCGTATAATCAATAAGACAGTAAAACTTCTCTATACAAACAAAAAGATACCCATTGTTCATGCAAATGGAGCAAAAATCAATTCGACCGGTCCATTCTGCCCGCGTCAACAATCGCTCACGCTCATTTGTTGAAACTGACGTACTTACCCCGTGAATTATCAAAGAAAAATGGCCGCCATTAGCTAATGCTCTTCGCGCCAAACACTGTAATTGAACGTCACAATACGACAACAACAGACAGTTTGTTGACTCAACACGGTATTGACAAATAGTCTAAGAGCTAGCGACCAAATCAGTCATGTGGCTTCAGCTGTATTGAAACTCCGTTAGCTACTTCCCTGAACAACCTATTCCGATAATCTTCGTGCTGGCAGGCCGCGGGCGGTGGGTGCGGGTGTAGTGGGGTGGAAAAAAAAATGAAAAAAAATGTGGGCTCAGTGACTTCGATCAGGTGGTGAGAAGGGGTTGCCAGCGTTAATTAAAAGTACCAAGCCGCCGTGAGCCGTGAGCGCGCTGACGCGTTCGCCGGCTGTTATCTGAGCCCACCATGAACGTAAGAACGATCGGACACCGTGTCGCTAACTAATAACTGATTCACAACAATGGCGGTGGCTCAAAGTGCATGTGTGCGTGCTGGGTTGCCAACTGATACCAATTTCCCCAGAAAATAGGTTAGCACTATAAATAATACTATTGTCGCTTGATGGCGCTGTAATACGAATCTAAACTAATTCGTACAAACGACGCTGGATTTGGAGGGAACCCAGTCGTTTTCACCTCTGCTCTCTCCAATTATATTTAACCAATCATTCCTCCATACTTGGTTTCTTTTTGGAAGTCTAAAAAAAAACACATCGGTATAAATTAACATTTTATACATTAATATTATATATACACATCGGTATACATTTTTTTAATAATTAAAGTAATTTAAACTACCTAACTTGCGCGTGTATGCCTGTGTCGAAATTTGTTTAGCTCAAGCCCTTTGGTGGCGTGGGTATTTTTTATCTGAGCGGAAAAATTTTACAAACAGACAGACGTTTCATTTCATCATATCTGTAGAGATGACCAACTGAAACAACATCTATTGATTGACACACTATCTTAAACAAAAAAAGAATCATCCAAATCGGTTAAGAAATGACGGAGTTATGGAGCAACTTACACAAAAAATTTGTGTAGAAAAAAAAAACAGGTGAGTTGACAACTTTCTCTTTTTTGAAGTCGGTTAAAACGAAGATAAAAAATTATCAGTTCCACTCGAAAATCTATCTCCGACATTTTGTGGTGAGTAATTTGCATTTGTATTTAATGGCAACACTGGCCAATTGTCAAGAGTATGACAATTGAACTGAAGTTTCATGGATTAAGGCATTTTGGATCATATTTTAGACACAATAAAGACTTTGCCGCAGGACTTCATTGGTGGCGCGGACTCTAGGTTTTGAGTTCCGAATTGAGCAGATTAATTTCATGTAAAAACAAGTTAAAAAATGGAAATACGTCATAAATTGAACAACTTACCCATGAAAGGTAATTCCCTGACATTTTTTCATAAATCTGTTATTATTTCTGCAGGATTTGACCACGCAGGATGGCATTTTCGAATATTTTTAAGTACCATGTTAGCGCGTTTCGCTGGTCAAGGTTTGCTGCAGAATGGCGGTTGATTGTCTTATGTTTTTTGTATGTTTGCGTGCGGCTCGTGCGTACAAGCGAGTCGGCTTATCTTGGGGTACCTCAATATTCTGTTAGAGACGCGGAGTCCGCTACGTCCGTGGAGCCCACATGAACATTATTATTATTTTGGTACTTTTACTTAACGCTGGCAACCCCTTCCCACCACCCGACTGATTTAAATTTTGTTTTGGGTGCACAGGGAGTACAGAGCAACTGTTTAAAAAAAAAATTAAAGTCACTGAGCCCACATTTTGTTTCATTTTTTTCCCCACCCCACTACACCCACACCCACCGCCCGCGGCCTGCCAGCACGAAGATTATCGGAAAAGGTTGTTCTGCATAGCTAACATGGCAAAATTTTATCGACTCTTTTATTTCTACAAGATTATTTCTAAAATCCCGATTTATCTACTTTTGCTAACATGGCAGCAAAGAAAAGAAGAAAAAATCGAGTCGAAAAAATGTTTTCTCGCTATATCGCATTCACAGAATAGTTTGTCTAAAATTGGATTGAATCGAAAAAATAATCGATTATTCTCAATGAACGCTGACCTTTACATTATTAAACAATCAATTTAAAAAGGCACTTGCGATTTATAATTTGTTTGAAACAATACTCTTTTTAAAATGGTAGTGTAGCATTGCACTGAATTGACATGACGACACAAGACATTTATTTAAAAAGTTTTGTTTTCTTTCAAGATAAAATTAATTTGTCAACATAAAATGCATAATTGTTATAATTTGTGCATAATTTCCTCAAGAAAGTCAGCACACAGGTTTCCAAGCGATGAACGATTAAGAAAAAGAAGGATTATAGCCAATAATTTTATTTAGAAACCAAAATTTTGTACAATCAGAGCCTCAGACAGCCTCTGGATTCCGGAAACGTAAGTAAATAACCTGCCAATTTTTATTAATCTACAATAACAATAAATAATTAGGTATTTTATAACCTCACTTATTTAAGGATTTCTTTTCTAATTTACAGCCAAACCAAGACCGAAGAACCAGCCAGTTTCATTGCACTAAAAAGACGTTTTGTATTGAAAACATCCAGGCAGAAACCAACAAAGAAGAACTCAAATGTTATACAAGATTTTGTTAAGTCTATGATTATTGTCTTTAGACTGCCTGTCAAGTGACACAGTGAGTGTGACAAAAAGACGAGAAAATGTATTGTCATTAGAATAATATAAAAATATATACGATTCCAAGCCGTTGATTATTTAATAATATACATCCTTTTTCTAACTTTAACAGATTTGACTGTCAAGACCATTTCCAGCTTGTATTCAATATCTTAGTGCATCATCTCATTTAGTATCCATCAGGCTGCCTGGATAATGAACAAGACTCCTGCCTATGAATCTTTTCTTACTATTGTAGTTATGGCGCAACATGCAAAATAAATTGTTTTTAGGTTTGATATCAGAATGAAATTAAATGAAAATGATAATAAGTGAGGCATTAGTAAGTCGTGTATTTATAACTTGGAGCAACTTTTTATACAGTTACTTCAAAAATGTAAACATATGGGTGCCGTTTAAACTTGCCGAAGAAAATCTATAGTTTGCAGCTTGACCGTGGTAAGAAAACATCATCAAGCAGAATTCACATAAATGGATTATTGGGCTTGCCAAAACATACAAGATTCTCAGATATTTATCAAGCAGCATAGTCTCTTTAGTGTATGCTTTATGCTTGGAAATATAATGTTGTGAATGGTGATAAGAAATAATAAAATTAATGTGCTCATGTACAATTTATTTACTAAGTACCCTCAATATTAGAATGATCTATTAAATTAAAAGTTTAAATATTTTTTAGCTAGTGCAGAAACCAAATGCTCATCATGAAACTGTATTGAATTAATTAAAATATAAATAACATACAATATATTGGGGTTCATTACAACATTCAATGTATTTTATCAACAAATTGTGTTTCGTTCACAAGTATTTTTCACCTTTTATTTAATTTTCACACTTAAACTATACATTTTTGCTGAAAAATTCGAAATTCATAGCGGTATAAGTACTAAATT
This sequence comes from Ypsolopha sequella, assembly GCA_934047225.1. NCBI lineage: Eukaryota > Metazoa > Arthropoda > Insecta > Lepidoptera > Ypsolophidae > Ypsolopha > Ypsolopha sequella. The sequence continues at coordinate 21,574,450 of OW204005.1, read as the reverse complement.
AACTCTTCACGATGGTGGGTGTTGTGCACTTCAGCCAGGGCAGGTCCTTGAAGTAGAGCTGAACTGAAACCTTGTCTTTTGTATTGTATCTTCAGTTGCAGAGCAGTGGAATAGTAATGCTCCACTGTCTCTTCCTCTTGAAGGCATCCTCTGCATAGTGGGCTATCGGTGCCACCTGTAGTGAAAAGGTGCTTGTTTTAGTTAAGAGTGGTACCGATTCAGTGAAGCACATCTTAACTTATTTGACAGGACTAAACTTAATTTAAGCATTCCGTCTTTGTCTTTTTGAAAAAGACAGGACGCTTAAAATAAGGTTAGTCCTGTCAAATAAGTTAAGATATGTTATGCCGAATCAATACCATTGTCTGTCCATTTATATCCATATCCTCTACCATAATTTATTCAATACATTATAACAGTTAACGTTTTACAAGGTAAGTATTGTGTTACCTCACCATTTGACTGCGGTAGGTATCATTATCATTCAGCAGTCTATTTGTTCTGCCTACTTTGTGTTGTGCATGGTTAGGGTGTGTTTTCTCATCTCTCAAAGTTTCTCTCTTCCACCAAGTTAATATCCCGTGTCGTTTTCTTCATGTAAGATTCTAGTTTAGCAAGAGTCGGCTTGTTTGTTACCTTGATTCCCCTTGTGTGCTTTGGTCCAGTGTAGCTTCACCTTGCACATGTTTTGTAGTTTTGCAGTGTTTTGCAGTTCTGCATGGCAATCTGCTATGATTTTGGATCTGCTTACAGACAGGTTTGCCTAGTGCTGATAATGCAGCCGCACTCTCTGTAGACCAGTCTGTAGCTTTATTGTAACCTCCTCTATGTCACAAGACCTGCTTGTGCAGATTGTACAATTTACATGGTAGGTACCATGTGTTCTTTACTTTCGCAGAAAAATAAAAGCACTTGGGTTAGAAAAGTGATTGCCCGCTATCGATTCCATACCTCATGATATGTAAATAAGTGGCACAAGATGTAAAAACCAATTAACCAACCCACGTTTCTTTCTAAGAAGTTGCTATTTCGTATTTCGGGCTATATCACCGGGTCCTAGGGTCGGTGATATATTTTTCGGGTTTTCTCTACAAGAAATGTCAAAAAATCGATAAAGTGTGTTTGCAATGTTAGCAAAAGAAGAAACAAAAATAAAAAAATAAAAAAACTCTCTTTAGCTGTCAAAAATAAGAAATACTCTTTTTTTATCTTGACACCATGTTAGCTAAAGAAGAATAAAGCTTCCATCTTGGTTTACTTGTCAAAATTAAGAAATAACAACGTTTTATCGGGCTTTTTCTTAGGTTTTCTTCCTGCCATGCTAGCTATGCAGGGAAGTAGCTAACGGAGTTTCAATACAGCTGAAGCTACATGACCGATTTGGTCGCTAGCTCTCCGTCTAAAAGCTTAGAACCCACGAAGCCACGTAGTTTCACCCAAACTACAGGTGCTACAAGGATCATGGCGCGTGGATTGTTTGTGTCCAAAATCGGAACTAACACCGCTACCATACACCTTGTTTCAAAGCTGCCAGGGTCAGACTGGCCATAGAGTCAGGATGGCAATTGCCATCCGGGCCCTCTTCTGCTCGGGCCCCCTGGGCTTACTATACGCATAATAGTTCACATATATACGAACAGAAATACCTATTCAAAGTTTTGAATTTTTTTCTTTTTTCAATTTTGACTAAAGATTTTGCAATACTACCTATCTAAATCATATCATATCAATAAACGAAGCGTGTTTTTCTAGATATTAGAGTAAAAAACTATAATTTTTGCAATAAAAAATAGTTGCAGAGGTGATGAAAATTTGCATATTATTTTCTAAGCTCGTCAGAAAACTGTTAGTCCCTCGGCCGCATGAAAGCTTGAATAGGAATTTTTATAATAGTATATTTCGTGACGAGTATAAAATGGCGGATTTTCTTACCCGAGGAATGAAGCTAGTTTCGACGTGAGCCAAGGCGAACGTCGAAAGCTTATATTCCGAGGGTAAGAAAACCCATTTTTACTCGTTGCGAACGATACTTTTTCTACTACCTGATTTATGTATTAATATTTAATTTTTCCTTTCAAATTTAATGTATTTTATGACTTTGCAAAGCGCGGCGCAGTTTTTACCTTTTTTTTTTTTCAGGCTTCGGCTGGCCGCTTTTATTTGTGGCCAGTATCATTTTGCCTAAAAAGAGTGTCAGACGCGATATAATCGATTATGTCGTGAATCGGAACGCAAGGAATTTCAATTGTAAAGACAAACTAAGGACGTCAAAAAGAACCTAATTTAGCATGAAATGAAGACAAACGTCAAAAAGAACCTAATTTTGCAATAAATGAAATTTCAATACGATATTTCAAACTGACCAGGGGCTCTACCGCGTAATTCTCATTTGTATTCTCATTCTCAACTTCAAGCAAATGCATGCGGAATTCAACGCGTGCAAAAGAGATGGCATGTTAGGCGGGCGTCGTCGCACGCACGTCAAATTTCAATCTCAAGTTGATGTTGATGTAAATGAGAATCACGCGGTAGACCCACTGATAGTCATTTCGCAACGGGGCCCGGAAAGTTCGATTTTCAAAACTAATTTCGAATATTAAATGGAACTTTTTCATAAAGGTAGTAGAAAAAAATCATTTTGCCATCCGGGCCCCTTAGGCTCAGTCCGTACTGTCTTTGTTTATACTGTGATTTTATTGCACTTTTAACCATTTTCCCAAGTAAAATAATAAATTAAGGTTTCTACCAACGCCAACGACCTTGAACTAAATGACTTTGTAACCATTTTATACAGTAACTATAGCATTTTTCAACAGAATCTGCATGATACAAACAGTGATGTGGTTTTTCCTGAATTTCATTATAACATACAGAAGTGAAGCAAGAAAATTCTAAGTTTACCCTTATTTCTCGATTTTTTGTTCACTTGTAACAACATACCTGCTGCAGATTTTATCGAAACAGTATGAAAATTTATAAACTTCTAGACAAAATAATATAAAATGATTTGGTTTTCTCAGTTATTGGAAATTAATTTTATTTTGGATAAAATAAATTAAAAACACACTATTTTCGCACATGTCAGCCGCAGCGACTGACGTAACAGTCGAGCTGATAAGGACTTTATTTTAATATAGTTTTGTTTGAAATTTCAACCACCACGAATCGAGTTGCTAATTATTCCGACGGAGCCACCTTAAGGGGGAACGAGTCGTATCCTCTACGAAACGCACAGCTTAAGATGGTTCTTATTATTTTTGAATTACAGATATTAAAGAAATGTGATTTATGGCATTTCGCGAACAAAGTTTAATGTCAGTTAGGCTATTCTGGCAAAATGTTATTATTTTATGCATTACGTTGTAAATGTATGGGCACACAAACCTAAATCACGCTTTTAAGTATGTGTGCCCATACATTTACAACGTAATGCATAAAATAACAAAACTTTCCCGGAAAATCCCAACTGACACTAAACTATGTTCGCGAAATGCCATAAATCAATTTTATTTAATATCTGTAATTCAAAAATAAGAAAAACCATCTTAAGTTGTGCGTTTCGTAGAGGATACGACTCGTTCCCCCTTAACCTCCAAAAACACACAAAGGGCTCTCGCACCGCTAGTATCGCATGACTAAGCTAGCGCTTGCGGACGAAACAATGCCATGTTCTCACCTGTGCATACTGTTCATACTTAGAAACACGCGTTCTATTCCTTACAATGTATATAATAAGCCTTTACATATGAAATTGACGAAATTTTCTTATTTATTTTATTTATTTATTTTTTATTTTTTTTTATTCAGGAAACACACAGTCACAAACATAACGGATAACAATATACAAGACACACAAACAGACCTACAGTTCCTTAAAAGATGGTTTACAAAAATAATGTGGGAAACAACAGGGGTGGTTTTGATAACATAAAATAAACACTGATAACACAAAGGTACGATAAACATTAAATACACACTGATAACATAGAGATACATTATTAAACCTTAAAGATTAAACAATATTTCGCCAGTCCTTTTTTTAAACGCGCCCAAGGAAAGATTAAAAATATCTACATCACCAAGGCCTTTATTGTAGAGATACAGGGTTCGCCAGAAAAATGAATGTTTTGCCATATTTGTTGAACATAAATGGGTATAAAACGTATCTTTAGATCGTGAAGAAATCCGAGGGGTTTTAAGTGTTACTTTCTCCAAAAGTGCTTCGGAGTCCATTTGGTTGTTTATAATTTTGTAAAGAAATAGAACATCAAGATATTTTCTTCTGTTTTATAGATTCATAAGTTCATTCATCCATCAGCCCGTATTCGTCCACTGCTGGACATAGGCCTCCCCAATATTACGCCACTTTTGGCGGTCCTCAGTCATCCTCATCCAGCCGCCACCCGCAACGTCCTTCAGATCGCCTGTCCAGCGGGCACGAAGGCGGCCTACGCTGCGCTTTGCTGTACGTGGTCTCCATTCCAATGCCTTACGGCCCCAACGGTTATCACGTCGGCGACAGATATGGCCAGTTTCTGAGAGTGCAAGAGTTCATAGTTTCTGTAATTCAATAGCTATTTCCATTATTTGTTTTTTGTATGAAAGTTAATTTCAAGGTTTTACTTCTACGTATTAAATTTTGTTTTTATTGTCAGTTTGATAACCAAAATTAAAATTTCAAAAACAGTTTGTCCTAAATGCCATCCGTTTCCATGATAAGATACTTAATAATTTTATACAGCTGACACCTTTCAAAAATAAAATTAATGTTTCCGTTAGCTTAATGTTGTCTCATCCATACACAAAAGAAAGCACATCATTTGGATTCGTCATTCCTAAAAAAATGCAAAAACGTTAGTACTGAAAATTGAGTTACCTTCAAATTCTCTACAGAAAACGGCAATTTCATATGTAAAGACCTAATAATACAAGCTCGTAAACACATCTGACACTCCTTCGGGGGTTCATGTCATGCCGATGTATTTTTATATTATTTAACTAGCTTCTGCCCGCGGCTTCGCCTGCGTGGCCTACAGGAAACAAACAACGCCGACATATGTTGCATTATGTTCCAACCATAATAATAAATAATTTAGTGATTTTTACTTTGAAAAAGGAGGACTTTCTATACACAATTTTATCTCTTTTCACCTCTTCAGGGCTATAATTATCAAAAACGCTGAAACACGTGTGAATTATTTTCAATTATCATCCTGAACACAACATTTGATGATCCTAACTTCAAAACTGACGGACTTTCATACAAACTTTCACCCCCTATTTTACCCCTTTAGGGGTAGAATTTCAAAAAACTCTTTCTTAGTGGATATTTATACTTTACAAAAAACACACTCTGCAAATTTCAAGTCTCTAGGACCAGCGGTTTAGGCTGTGCGTTGATATATCAGTCAGTCAGTCAGAACTTTGAATTTTATATATACAGATCATTTTAAACATGTTCTCCAAGTTTGTGGAAGCACAGTAACTGGAATGTGTTTATGCATAATGCAACACCTTGAAGTAGAGACTGTAATGGTGTCTGCACTTCTGCATCGACCCGACCGACCCGGGAGTGCTTTAACAAATATTAGTAGTATATAGTTATATAACATAACATAACATAAGTTATATTGTGTTGCGCATTCCCTACGATATAGCAACTTAAGTGGAAGGCATACCCTAGCAACTCTTTTTATTACCCGTCCAGCACAACAAGTGTAATGGCAAAGACTTTATTTGCTTTTCATAGAGGCGATTATATGTTGGCTCTTTGGCCTCTTTTTCTTGGACGCGTAATACTAGTGACCACGGAACGAAACAACAAATTGGTGTGTTTTTAGCTAATACTGAAATATTTTGTAGGGAAAAAATATTGAATTTGAAAAATAAAGTTGATCTTTTAACCGCGTTCTTGAAGCGAACGTTTGAAAACCAAAAAAATAGAGGGTGCAAAACATTTTTTTTTGACAAAAGTATAAATCTTAGTACATTGTTTATACGTAAGATCCCTAGAAAAAAGATTAATAAATCAAATATATTTTTTTTTCAATACAAGGAGAGTCCGAATTTCTTTAAACGAATCTTAGATAGCCTGGGGTTGGTCATGCTCTAGGCTCAGGTACAGTCTTAAAAACCAATATGGGAGCGCCGACTTCTAGATAACAAAATGTTTCAGGAAGAAAAAAGTCGGCTAAAGGGTTGTTTTGGTACCATTAGTCATTGTTCGCGACTATAGCTACCTATTGATGTACATACTAGGATAAGTTACGTTTATTTTAAGCAAGGAGATAGTTATTTTGTAAATAGTTTTCTAAGCTTATTTTAAGAGCTGTATGTGATTTAATTAAAGTTTCAGTTTTAGAGTATATAAAATACATAGGTATGGGTACAATAGATAATTAGTTATTTGCAGTTATTGTAAATAAAATACGTTTTGATAATAAATAATAGCTCAGGTGAGCTCTGCACGGTGTTGCTTTGTTAGGTGGGTTCCAAAGCAGTCTATCTCGGTCGCACATCTTCTCTTTCACTACACCCCGACTGTTGCTCGCTCGCACATCTTCCCTTTCCCTTGCACACTATAAATATGTGCGGATTCCTTAGGAATCGCTGAGTATAAATATAGGCGTGGTTCCGAGCGGAACTCATACCCGTTCTGATCTTCTAACAAGCAACATCAGCAATACTAGCAGACCTCAACTGGCTTTCCAAGTAAACCTGTCTTTCTATTCAATCCTTGAATCAGCATTCACTTTTTAGTGAATGACTGCTGTAACATTTGAAGTCGGTTACTATTTCTTTGTTAAAAGTTTATTTTATCAACTAACAATTTCGCGAAAAATGGGAACACTTGATGATCATGAACCAATGATGCAGGAAAGATTATTTGTTATTTGTCGGGACAATTTATATTTCGTCGGGACTCTGGATATCATATGAAATGTCGGGACAATCCCGACCACCTGGCAACCCTATTTGTACCTCACCAGCGGCGTTTGTAAAAGCACTACCAGCTAAGATGTAGTGTTTGTAATGGTTTCCATGTACCATGCATTAGGTGCAAAGTGAAATTCGCAGAAACACTTTTCGCCCCTATTCCAAATGAAATAAGTACGGAAAGTAAGACAACAATACTTTTTTTGATGCTTGTACTATCGCGGTCAGAGATATTGTAGACACTTCTCTGGAAATGTCGTAATAATATAAACCCTTTTTAGGTTACCCAAAGGGTAACCAACGGGACCCTATCACTAAGACTATGCTGTCCGTCTGTCTGTCCGTCTGTATCTTATGAACCGTGATAGTTAGACAGTTGAAATTTTCACTGATAATGTATTTTACTACTACCTTTATGAAAAAAATCCATTTAATACCTACTCGAAATTAGTTTTGAAAATCGAACTTTCCGGGCCCCGTTGCGGAATGACTATCAGGTCAGTTTGAAATATCGTATTAAAATTCATTTATTGCAAAATTAGGTTCTTCTTGACGTCCTTAGTTTGTCTTTACAATTGAAATTCCCTGCGTTCCGATTCACGACATAATCGATTATATCGCGTCTGACACTCTTTTTTTGCAAAATGATACTGGCCACAAATAAAATCTGCCGGCCGAATCCTGAAGCCTGAAGTTTAAAAAACATTTTTAATACAGTTGCTCAAAAAGTGGCGTATTGCAGGGACGTATAGCGTTCGGGATGTGGGCTATTACATACTCGAGCTTTTTCTTTACCTTTTCCGAACTCGTGCGTTCTCTTTCCCAACTGTCAAAATAATGTCTATTAAAAAGAAAAAACCAACCACGAAGTTTTTACTAAAAAAAAAATCATAGAAGTTTTTATGAAGTTTTTATGCAAATATTTCTAAAAAGAAGCTACTAATTTGTTTCAATTTATAGATTTAAAGATTTGATTCAATGAGTTAAGTTAGGTTTCATTTCATTTGATCTCATTAAATTTCATTTTCAAAAAATTCTACTGAAGACTTGGCTGTATGGGCATAGTGCCCTTTGCCTACCCAGAATGGGTGAAGAAAACAAAAAAAAATCTCTGCTGCTTATATTCTTTTACAGTTGGCGCCACTTTCCAAAAATTTTCTTTGCGAGTTTAGTTGTTTGTTGCACAAAATGAGTAATTTCGACGATATTTTATTTGAATTAACACCACCGGAACTCAGTATAACTGCACAAAATGCTTCGGAGAACATTTTATCGGAAAAGTAAAAAAGTCGCTACATATCTACATATGACGAATTTATTGCGTGGAGAGAAGAGAAAAAAGCAAATAGTTAAAGAAACAAATGATTAGTTAGTTGAGTTTATTGTGTTTTTATTATTTTATTAAATTGCTTCATTTTTTCGCAACTGTATTAAAAATAGTTGTTCAGTACACGTGCGGAACCGTCATTGCAACTTGTTCCGACTGTCAACCCTCACCTTCGGCTGCGCCTCGGCTCGGGTAGACATTTGTCGGAACTCTTTGCAATGACAGGCTTTCCGCACTCGTAATGAAATATACTATTTCAATGCAAGTGCTCGTAAAACCGAACAGGAAGTCGATTATTTTGCCCTAGGGCTTTATTATTATTATTTTTTTAAATTTAGTTACAATGGTTGGCTAACCTGCAACCTTTCCTGTGTACCATAAATTTCATACTTTTTTCCTCTGTTTAACGGCTCTGGATACAGTCCTTTTGAGCCAATAAATAATTTAAAGTTCACAAGATTATATTTGTTTTATTTCGTCACACTATGCATTGAAAAACATAGTATGATACACGGGCGTAAGAGCAATAAATTACTCGGTTACGTGTAAAACACTCGCTACGCTCGTGTTTTAAATCGTCCTCGTAGTTTATTCCTTTTCACCCTTGTAGCATAAACTACTATTATCTATTTAATTGGTTAGTATAATTGTTAGTATAAGTTTCTGTTTTAAATAAATAATACTAATGTAAATTATTTTGTTTCATATATTTTGATTAATTTGATGTAAACATAATTAATATTTTCTAATAAATTCAACCATTACTTCGATGAATTCAACCAATAATTTGAAACGCAATTTTAAGTAATTTGCTGTATTCACATATAACAATATTTTACTATGTATCCTGATTGTTTTGCATGCTATGTTCACCTTAAATTTTCTAAGCATATAACTAAAAATGTATATTTAATTTTACAATGTATTTACTTATGTACTAGCTAGATGTTGGTGTTCATAATAAATAAAAATCTAAAAATCTTAGTACATAAGTGCTTTTACACAGTAAAAGATTTTATAAAATTGAAATATTGTGACATTGTTATTAATAAGAGTTGAAACATGATTGATTTTGTTAGTAATATATTAAACATAAAATTAAAATTAAATAAACGTTATTGCAAAATTTTTGCGTGCCTTAATTGGTTAAATGTGCTGTACATAAATGAGGTGGTAGGTGATAGGCATTTAAGGTGGTAGAGTTGATGCCGGGCTCGTGGAGGTACCACAATCTTACTTGGAGACGCCCTCGAAGTAATTCGGGGCAAAGTAAGAGGACAGCTCACAGGCAAAAAACCAGGAGGCCCACCATGCCTGGGACCGGTGGATGGCGGTATATCTATCCCTAATAGCCGGGCCTTATATGGAACAGATTGGTGACGGGCAGCGGCGTCACTGGGTTCTGCCACCGCGCTCACCAAGCCACCTGCCCAGCGTGTGTGAGTATGGGAAATTCTCCAGTATGATCGCCGGGAGTGGCAAAGTCCTGGAAAGGCTAATGTCCAGCAGTGGAAGAACTACGCTGATGGATGGATGACATAAATGCTTACTTGATTAAGTAATATTTAATAATATAAGTAATATTGTAACTGAACTATTCCTATTCATTACAAATTAACTATTTCTATTTTTATATCTATAAACACAGCAAAGTGATCGTATAAGAGACCCGCCTTTTTAATTTTGAGGTAAGTACGGAACTCTACACAGTTATTTTTGAAGGTCTTTCATGAAACAAAGGCATAATTCCTGCCGAAATAATTAATTGAGCTTAGTGCGGTGTACGAGCTGAATAATGACGTCATTTGTATTGTACAATGAGGTTTTTCAACCGAACCAAATTGCGGACGAGAACCGAATTATTAATTGGAATAGACCCATGTGTATAATTGAAAAACCTTTACAAAGTTGAAGCTTTGTTGTTTGTGGTGAAGTTGAGTTTTGAAGGCTGAAACGCCGATTTAAGGCGATATGCGAAAAAAATACGGGTGTTTCTGTGTATGTGTACTGTGTTCTGTGTTCTGTGTATTTCATGAAATACACGAAAAATGTTAATAAATTTCTGGTATATGCATTTTGACTATATAATCTAGGGTTTTGAATTTGGAAACATTTTTGGATAAATTTTCCTCGATAGAAATAATTGTTGAAATGAGGTCTTGAAAAACACTTTTTCTCCTCGTTTAACGAATAGGAACCATATACAGAACTCAAACATATTTTATTAGGTGTGTTTCAACAATATCTAGAGATTTGATATTTGAAATTTTGCTAGCTTTATTAGTTTTTTTTATAAAAATTATAAAACTAAAATTTTTCGCTTTCGCCCTGAATCCGCCCCTCTCGCACTGCGCGATTTCTCGCTTGGAGCGTGACAGTGACAAAAATAAAATTCGCATAGCCTCTTAATAGTAGATTGCTGTACAAAGGAGGTAAGTGAGGTTACACCCGAGATCTTTAGGCGCACGAACGAGCGAAGCGAGGATGTAGTTTTAGGATGTTATTCATTACTTACACCCTTTGAACACTCTAGTTTTCATCACTAATATGAGAAAAAAATGTTTGCAATAACGTTTTCAATAAGAAAGTTTGCGTGCCGCCAATTTTTTCATTCCATTTTTTTTTTAATAAAACGAATTTATTATGTAAATTCAGGCGTCTTTTATGTAAAAAAAACTTTTCATTTAAAAAGTAACATTTGCCATTTTATTAATAGACATAAAATACAGAATAACAAAATAAAAAGAGACAAGATAAAACAGATATTTTCCAGTGCTATTTAGCTGTAGAGTGACTTGCCAGTTAGCGAATTTAACGGAGCCTCTTTCGATTTTCAAATTTACTTACTTCCCTAGGGCAGTAAATCAAATTGACATCCCGCATTTGGAGTTAGATACGACCTAATTTCAGTTTTTTTTAGTAATGAAAATAATTTTTCTTTGCAGGCATTGATCTCATCTGAGTTAAGTTATTTTCATACATTTTGCAATACTGTGCGTTTATGGAGCTATAGTACGGGGGCCGAAAAGGTATTGCTAACCTCATATCTAGGGCATATTGACAATATTAGGCTCGCCGGGAAAAAATATCAGCAAATAAAAATATTCTTGGCCAGATTTTCATAAAAAGCAGAAGCTGGAAACACAAGCGCTTTAGAATATATTCATCAATATTCCAACATATCGGTTTAGTAGTTCCATAGATTGCCCTTACAATAAACAAACAAAGAATTTTCGTGTAGATTGGTCTAGTTTAATTTGATGGTCATCATGATTTGTTTGGCCATGACATGAATTCTATTAAAACAGCATGGGCCACCTCGCTTCGCTCGCCCCTCGAAATTATGATCACAAGCAACCTCACGCTCCCCTTCGCTTCGCTCGTCGTCCTACTTTCTTGATTATCGTCTTGATTATCAATTCATGTCACAATTTACAACATGGCCACAACATATCCCACAACAGTGAAGGAAAACATTATAAAACCAGCACAACTTAAAAATCGTTAATTTGTATATGATAAGGCTCACTATATCACATTGGGACGCATAGATGAATACAACCTACAGACTCCTCATAACAGGCGACCGATTTCTGTCAACACATCTGACTGAACCAGCAGATATAATTCGCCAGTCCAAAATTATATTTTTCGGTTGGCCAAACCAAAATGGCTTCTATATTCATTCTGTAAGAGTCTTCATCTTCTGGAAAGATAAGTTTGTGGCGCTATACGTAAGATTGGAAGAGCCAATAGGATTGCAGTATCCCATTTCGATTGTTGACAGAATTATTTGTACGCAAGATGTAGAACAATAGACGTCTTTCTGGGCTGTATTGTCTATGTTGGGACGTTAAAATCGTCAGGGAAAAGAGGGTGATACTGACTGTTCTAGAGACAATCTACTTTCGGAAACATCTTGAACACTACAGGAATACAATGCCGTAACAATATTTTAATAAGGGATTCTATTGTGCAAATTTCCTCAGTAGGCATTTAACAATCTACCCAAGTAAAGGTTAAATTGTCCTAACCCAGCTTTAATTGCCGTTTAAACAGTGAAGCAGCTTAAACGTGATTAGGTTAGTCAAATAGCGTCATCTGAAACAGCTCGGCTCGTATTGAAATTGCAGATGAAGGCAAAGCTAGCTGGAAAGTTATACTTTAGCTTCAGTCGCTTTGCGAATAAACTGGGCTTTTTAGTAGCTTGGAGGTCCAGATATCTAGAAAATTTTTGATAATACCAGCAAAGTACAGAAAAAAATGAAAAAGGTAGGTTTTTGTTCTTAACACTTATAAACTCTTTGCAGTGGAGAAAATTTAGTTTTGACAGCACTAAAGCTAAAATTAAATCTCTCAGAATCGGCTTAAATATATTTTTAATAAATATTAAGAGAGAGGAACTACGATGAGTAGAATTATCCCGTGACCATAATGTTTTTGTAACAAGCGACAGTAAAAGTTCTCGTTTTAAACTACTACGTGATGGCGTAGAGGCTCGTTAGCTACGTCAGTAGGCTTATTTCTCGTAGACCATCTACGCCGTAGCAGTGTAGCTTGCCGTAGCGTGGACATATACATAATGATGTTAGTTTATACACTCAAATCAACACTGGAGATTCTGATAACGATAAATAAAAAACCCTGTACTTATTTATTTGTAAACAAATAAAATTGTGGTCTTCGAATCTTACCTTTGATCACTTTAGTTTTGAGTTTGAGTAATTTATGTTATTCGAGGAATGTTTTCCTATACGTAAATGTGTGAGGCCAGAAATAAATACAATACAATACAATATTCATTATTGCACAACAAAAAACAGTAAAAAGAAAACAAATTTATAAGTAGTAGGGTACAATTGGCGGTCTTATCACTAAAAGCGATCTCTTCCAGACAAACTTTGGATTGAAGAACTCCTAAAAAAGAAATGTAAATAGGCGGTACACAGAATAAATTACACACTTTAAAACATATTGATAAATTAAATAAACAAACTACATACATGTATTTATGATTTATATAAAAACGGCTCACCTCAAGACGTGTTATGATCGGGAAAGCCGACCAGTTTCAACATATTTAGACTGCCTTCATCTGGGCGAGTGAAGACGTTTACGGGATTTATGTTTACATGTACATAAATTATATATATACATAAATTGTATACTTCATACAAATAAATATGTATTAATATAGAAATACATACAACTTTAAGATTAAAAAGAAAGATAATGCTGTTTATCTAATGTTTTAAATGACTGTAATGATGGAGCTCATCTTATTGCGAGAGGAAGGGCATTTCACAGATTTACAGCTTCAACAGTAAAGGAGTTCCCATGAAAACACGTTGTATGAACTGGCACTGCTAAGCAAAGATTTTCAGATTACCTTAGATTACGGCTGTTCTTACTATGAAGAAAAGCAAAGTGGTCATTTAAATAAGAGGGATATAGAGGATTAAATAAAACAGAGTATAGAAGAAAAAGAATATGAGAATTGCGACGAAGCCGGATAGGGAGCCACTCAAGTTGAGAACGAAATTGTGAGATATGGTCATATTTGCGTAATCCAAATATGAACCTAATAGAATAGTTTAGTTTTGAAGACGCTCGAGTTTATTAAGTTGTTCTTCGGTGAGGTCTTGGTAACAACAGTCAGCGTAATCTAGAATAGGGAGCAGGAGAAAATGTGCAAGCGCAACCTTGGTCGCAATTGGCAGAAAGTTTCGGAGTCGTTTAAGGGCCTTACTATTGCCAAATGGGTACTTCCTAAAGCCTACTTCTCGTTTATGGCCAAACCAAAAATAATGAAAAAATGTATTACGAATAATCAACTCTTAGACAACATATGCAACATTTTTCTTTTTCATACCACCAAAACTTCTACATGTTTTTTTTTTTACTGAATGGTGTTTTTTGACCTCAAATTCCCTACTGCTCCTGAGTGGCTTGGCCGATTGAATTCATCTATGCTTTGATAAATAGATAAACTTGATAGCTATAAATATAACATAAGATTATTCAATCGAGTAATCAAGTCCAAGTGAAAAGTATAATTTTCTCCTATTTCGCCCTATCAAGGACGCAGCGAGCGTCGTAACAGCCACTATGCATTGCGCGCTGATTTGAACGTTATTTCAATGTCGTTTCCGCTGATATTCGTAGTTACAAATATCGAGCTGCTAATTTGGCGATGGTAATCGCCTTAAAAGAGAAGGCGGAAGCAAACAGGTAAGCCTTTCATCTACAAATATTCCAAGATTTTTCACCTTATTGCTGTAGGGGACATGGGTACCATAAAAATTATCTGCGGTAGTAAATACCAATCAATCCTAGATATAAAGTAAAGACTAATAACGATAACTTGTGTCTTATTAGGATTTACTTGAAGTCCATGTTGTTTCCTCCCGGTACATACTTGTTTCAAATCTTCTTTTGTCATTGTGATAGCACACTGAAGTTCATCGAGTTTTGTCTGACTATAGATTTGAAGGTCATCAGCGTAAAGGTGGTAGGAACATGAAATATGCTGAATAATATTATTAATAAATAATTCGAAAAGGAGAGGCGATAAAACGCCACCTTGAGGAACACCGGCAGAAATGTCGCACCATTCGAAGAGAAATCTCCTCACTCTACCTTTCATATACGATTTATATATTTTTCAATGCAAGTGCATCAACACCGAACAGGAAGTCGATTATGTTGCCCTAGGGCTTTATTATTATTATTTTTTAAATTTATTTACGAGAAGTTGGCTAACCTGCAACCTTTCCTGTGTACCATAAATGTTGTACTTTTTTTCCGCTGTTTAACGGCTCTGGATACAGTCCTTTTGAGCCAATCATAATTTAAAGTTAACAAGATTATATTTGTTTTATTTCCTCACACTATGCATTGAAAAACGTAGTATGATACACGGTCGTAAGAGCAATAAATTACTTGGTTACTTTTAAAACACTCGCTACGTTCGTGTTTTAAATCGTCCTCGTAATTTATTCCTTTTCGCCCTTGTAGCATAGACTACTATTGTTGTTTCTCTACTCCTGCCGTTGCTCGAAAGAAAAACCTAATTATTGAAAGTCAGCTGTTAACAGTGGAAAAGTGGTACACGTGAATTTTAATCAGAATATTTCACAAGTTCCAAAAAGTCCCGACAATGACATACATCAACTACAAATACACCATTAATATTTACGCGGGCAATTAGGTCAAGTAAAAATATTGACCAACCAAACGTTTATTCCACTGACCTCTATTAATACGTTAGTACGCTCACTGGACAGGTTGTGCCTCTGTGCCATACAAAATGACAGTTCTTTTTTGTGCCTATTCAAAGCGCCCCCAACGAGCGTACCTAGTTGACACTGGTTACAATAGTTATTGTCAGTGTCTCTCATTATTATTCAAAATTCAAATTCAAAATTCAAAAAGTTCATTTTGCAAAGTAGGTAATACACGTTTCACAAGTCAAATTTTAATCTTATAAAAATATATGTAATAAAATAATAAATGTACATGAACTACTTAGATTAAATGTTTTTTTAATTTATGTAGCAATATATATACGATTAAAATTATAGGTAAAATATTATTATACAAGGAGAAATCCAATCAACCGCCCGAACCCATACCGGAGACCCGGCCAGGGACCAGGAACAGGTTCAATGATCACCAACCGAGCCCCCAGCACGAATCCAGGCAGCCGACCAAATCCCATCCTATATACTACATAGTAATAGGTTACATATATAAATACATGCCTACCTCCGCCCATTCGATTAGTCTTGCTAAGAAGAACGGGCAAGAAACTTGGCAAGATCATGTCTTTTTTTTTTTAACATAAACTTATACTATACATCAAATTACTTATATCTACTTTAACCAAGGGATAAGAAAATACAAGACACACTTATGTACTCTAACATTAGTTCCGGGTACGCTGACATCACTCACTGCTACTATCAGCGCTAAAATTAGGTACCGTAATCAAATTGCTTCATAATCACGTCATCAATAGCCAGTCCAATGTGGTTTTAATATATGGTTGTGATTAGTAACATCAGTATTTTCTCAAATTCCTTTGTTTCTAGCAATCAGTGCACAGACTTCCAGTATTACTTAACTTGTTGTATCTACGTCTTGCTTGACATACAAAGTCCTGCAATTACTTACATCTTGAGCGGAACTTTGTCGAGTTGGAAGACTAAGTTATCACTTAACTACGTGTCCTAAGTCTTAACTTAGTGACTTGCAGTGTACTGGTCGTTTTATTTTGTACACTAGTACTAGAACACTAGTTCAGCCTGCGGCTCCGTTCGCGCTGAGGGAGCAAATGTGTATGTTTTCTCCATTGAGCAGCTAGCCCTGGGAGAAAAATGCCGGTGCATCTGATTCCGCCAACGAATCAGTGTATTTGCATAGACTTTTCACCTCTTTGGGGTTAGTTACTCTGTCGTTTTCTCTGGTGAGACATCAATTATGAATTTGAATATTATTATATCCATATTTGTTTATAAAAATATGCCAACGGAAGGAACTATCAACGCAAAAACCAAATTGCTGGATCAAGGCACAGGAAATTTGGACCGTACGTTTATTGTATGATGTAGACATCTGCTTAAGGGGGTATATCGTGAAAATTGACGCTTTTTGAAGTTATTTATCTGCTCTCTTAAAGTAGTTCCAAGTATAATAAATTAGTATAACAATTTCGGGACCTTTTTCTAGATTTTGGGCTATCAGAAACGCGATTGGAGGAATTTCACTTGATAGAAATAATTATTGAAATGAGGTCTAAATTTACACTTTTTTTGATAATTTGACAAACTGGGATACCACATAGACTTCAATTTTTTTTATTTAGATGGGTATTAACAATACCTAAATTACTGGTTATGGAAATTTTCATAGCTATTTTAGTTAATTTTGTAATCATTTAAAACCGAATTTTCGTCAATTTTTTACGATTCTGTCCCTCTCGCACTGCGGGTTTTTCCGCCTGGAGTAACGGACGATATATCACCTCAGGAAACTCCTATCGAGAGAAACAGGATCTACACGAGCAGTTATGCAGGCGTCCACAGTAATTTATAACTGTAATATCGAATAATACTGAATAATTCGACAACTGCTAAACATATTTTGATGCGGTTTTCATTGTTCATATTCAAATGCAATTTGCATTTTCATGTTTTTTGAGAAAGGTGTAAGGGTAAATGTATTATTACGCTAAATTAAAACAAAGCTTACAAAGTAGTAACCATTTTAATACAAAAAGTCAAAGTAAAACTGCACGGACAAAAATCTATTTAGCGAGAATCCGTGCAAAATGCTAGTAGAACACAAAATTAGGAGCAGTAATCTAAAGAGTATTATTCACCCAAGACACCTAAAATGAGGTCTACAGGTCGCTTCGTAGGTTCCAAGTTGACAAGTTTATCTTGTGGCAAGAGCAGTTCTAATAAGCTAAAAAGCTTCTATAACTTAGTTAAAGTTGCTCAGAGAGATTATGAAAGCATTACCTAAGTATTTTAAGCTCTCAGAGAAACCAGTCAAGCACGAGTCCAACACGCGCGCCGAAAATCCCGTACCCCAATCCAAAGAATTCAGTAGTTTTTATATATTCTATCTGCTATTTGAATAATTGGTTTATTATTATTTATTTCTGTTTATTTTGGAAACAAAAGGTCGTTACAATTTATAGAAATTTATAGACTATAGGCGTACAGTCGGTAACACTATGCATCGAGTAACAAGATGTGACCAATTCGTAGTTGTGTAGAAACAAAAACTACATCAAAATAAACAGGGCTGGCTGCGTGCAACCTGGAGCATTTTGTACTTGTTGACTGTACAAAAGGCTCCAGGTTTAGCCAAACCTGTTTGTTTTGATGTAGTTCTTGTTTCTACACAACTACGAATTGGTCACATCTTGTTGCTCGATACATAGGGTTACCAACTGTACGCCTATAGTCAATAAGGGTATGGGTATAAAAAAACTGGCCAAGTGCGAGTGGGATTCACGCATACTCCGTACCATTATCTATAAAAACGGCAAAAAAAAAACATGTCTATTGTATAGGAGCCCCCTTAAATATTTATTTTATTCTGTTTTAGTATTTGTTGTTATAGCGGTAACAGAAATACATCATCTGTGAAAATTTCAACTGTCTAACTATCACGGTTCATGAGAAACAGCCTCGTGACAGACGGACAGACGGACAGACAAACGGACAGCGGAGTCTTATTAATAGGGTCCCGTTGGTTACCCTTTGGGTACGGAACCCTAACAAAATACTCTTGTACAACACAATTAGGCTAATGGCAAAGACTTTATGAGCTTTTGATAGAGGCGAATATTGGTTAGCTTATTGGTTGTTTTGGACGTATGGTATAATAATCACGCAGGTTGGATGGTTTTTAGCTAAAACTAATAATAATAATAATATTTTGTATGCAAAAATTAACCTGTATCACATCAGTGAGTCAGTAGTCGTAGCTCAGCTCCTCTTTATAACTCAAAGGAAAAACAGAAGATAAAAAGAAAAGAACTCAGGATTAATATTGTCTAACTGTCAATCACAACTGTTACCTAATCCACTGATAAAACTGTAACAGACGGAGAGCTCAAGCAATATCGCCTTAACGGAATTCTGTGTGATACGACAAGAATGTATAGCGATTCAAATGAATACTCTGATATCTATAATGAACAGAAAATCACTTGTACTATCCCACAAATTTATTTAATACTTCCTGACCGGTTTCGCCTTAATGGCATTATCAAAGGAATTAATATGGGATAATACAAAGATAATACACAATAAATAGTTTACATAAGCCAGTGCGATCAATTACAGTGAGTGAAATAGTAAAACGTATTCTGTAAAAATTTCAACTGCCTGTCTAAAACGTCTGAAAATATCCTAAAACTCCTGTGACAGACGGACAAATAGACAGACGGACAGACATACAGCGGAGGTTTAGCAATAGGCCCCCATTTGGCACCCTTCGGGTGTACGAAACCCTAAAAATGTGTATTTAAGGCCTTGTCAACCTCAGCCAGCCTCGTGCTGAGCCAGCGCCCTTTCAGCCTCTGTGTCAAAGATTGTAATTATTTTAAGGATTATAATGAATTTGTTATATTTTAAGCTAACTTAGTGTAGAACTTTTTGTGTTTTTTCTGTAAGAGGCATTGAATAAAGTTTTTATCTATCTATCTATCTAAACAGTTGAACTTCGTATTGCGCAATTTCTGAGGTCTTGGGGCCATTAGTAAAAATGTATGAATGAATGAATGAACACTTTATTGAACACAAATAAGAAGACAAGATACACACAAAGGACAGATAGAAGGCAAGGGCCGACTTATTCCTAAAATAAATTTCTTCCAATCAACCTTGGGAAAACATAAAAACATTTTATCTTGAAAATTTAACTTAATCATTGCATAACAGTATGTAAAAGTTATTTTAAACCTATAACAAAAACATAAAAATATACTACATACAAATACATACATAAATACACAGATAAATTTATATACAGACAAACAGTAGCTTAGTCAGTAAGTCATTCAGAGAGATGAGAGGTAAAATGTTTTCAAGTTGTATCTAAAAGAGGACACATGTATTTGTGTTCTAGGTTTTCTGTCTATCATAAAAAAAAAACTGGTAAGACTTTATTGCCATATTATAGCTTTTTAATGAAAATAAAAAGTGGTCGGATTCTTACTTATCGACAATTAATTGTCGACTGCGATCAAATAACCCCTAGATGTTGAATCAGCCCACAAAATGCGGCTCCGAAAACTGATGCTAAATTAAATTTTTGGCATTCGTTTACGTCATTCAGTTTTCTACCTTAATGCATTAATTTAAAGATAATTTATATATAAAAAATAACAATCACTGAGCTCTTTATTTTCTGGCTGGTTGATATGGTTTTACGACTTTTTAATAGTTTTTAGGAGCTACGAAAGCAAAATAGAATTTGTCCTGAAATGGATCGTGGAAAACAAATCTTATAAAAGTGCGGACAAGGTTTATTTTCGAAAAATCATAACTTAGCTCTTATGTTACTGTTGTTTTATTGCGATGTATAGGTATAACTATAATTGTATAACATACTTGGACCGTGATTTCGAACTGATTTTGTATGGAATAATAGGTCTAGGAGTTATTTGATCGAAGATTGTCGATTTAGATTTCTTAATCCTGCGTACGCAAAATATAATTTGATATAAAAATAATATAATTTAAAATTTATTTTTATTAATATAATTTATTATATTTGATCCAAGGGCTGGATCCTATTTTGGACAAAGATTAAGCCTCGCGATTCAGCGAGGCAATGCCACCAGCCTATTGGGTACCCTACCGGGTTACGGCAGCGATTTGGCTTCGATTTTTTATTTAGTATAGTTTTATTTTGCGTTGTTTACATGCGACATGTATAGCGTAAAAATAGTTTTTAAGGTGATACGTAAAAGTTTTAGCGTCCCTGTTACTCCATATGCGAAAAAACCCTCAGTGCGAGTGGGACGGATTCGTGGAAACGTAGCAAAAAGTCGGTTTTTTATTAATATAAAATGTACTAAGCTATTTTGTCAAAAAGATTTTCAAGGAGACTTTACAAATACATAATATCCACATTTGGAATGCAATTTCACAATAAAATTAATAAGGATTTCAGAATTACAGGAAAAAATATAGAGGTCTTTTCGGAATTAAATTCTATCAAGCAAATTTCATCCAATCGCGTTTTCCGTTTAATCAAATACTCAATAAACATTTACCCAAAAATGAAATACGTAGATGACGTTATAGTGGAGTAAATGGATTCAAAAAACCCATTTTTTTTTTGGTATCGCCTTAATTACTCCAAATACTTCTACTGCGTACTAGGGTTGCCATTTAAACCGATCCCTAAAATTAATGTGAGCAAACAGTTGTATACACAACTCTGGTGTGTTGTAAAGTTTTGCAGGAAAAGGTCGCGGCGCGGGTTCTGAATGGGAGGTTTTCTAAAGGCTTACTTTTAATTAAACTGCGCTGAGCTTAATACTGCGCTGGAGTAGTTGAGTTACAAGCAAAGTGGAGGTTTATATATACTTTAAAGTTATAATTTAGGTCAGAGTGAGGGGTGAGAACTCAGGGACAGTGCAAATCTTCGAACTTTCCAGAAAAAACTTAAACAATTTGTACTTCTTGACATTTGCTACAATTTAATCTTCATCTTATTAATTTCACAATTTGCTACAATTTTATTATTTAAACTTTGACATTTTATTTCTGTTTATCCAATTTCTTTCGTCGTATTATTTTTAAAGTTATCTTTTTGTTTCACATATTTATCACTGTGTTATTTTAGTGTATGATTTTGTAAACTTATGTGTGTACCATGTTTGGTTTATGTTGCAAATAAATATAAATTAACATTATATCATTACAGTATAGAAAATAAATGCAAATAAATGGCAAATAAAAATGGCAATAAAAATGGCAAATAAATGTCAAATAAATATGATTTGATTTGATTTGATATGAGAACACGGACGTATATTTAACAGTTATTTATAGGAGTAGTAACTGAAAGCTTACAATATATACTGGTGGACATAAAAATCGACTCAAACATTGTTGTCCTACATTCAAGGGAATAACCCAATCATACAAACATAAACATATGAAATATATATCATTTTAAAGGTATAGGCCTCCACCTTTGAATAAATGCATTTAGGTTTAAAAGTATTCGCTATACAGGACGTGAAATTCATTTAATTAATTAAAAACTTATTAGGTCAATGAAGAACAGGCTGCAAGCAGTTATAAGGGCTAGAGGGGGGAACACGAAGTACTAATGTTAAACTTAATTAATGAATAAATGACTGATTTTGTAAAAGAAGGTTTTTTTTTAATTTTTCGCTATTTGATTATTTCAATATTTATTAATTCAACACTTAAAAAAAAATTACAGCCTGTATCGCAAATACTTTAAGACAAAAATGCATTTAATCAAAGGTGGAGGCCTATACCTTTAAAATGATATGTTATATATTTCATATGTTTATGTTTGTATGATTGGGTTATTTCCTTAAATGTAGAACAACAATGCTTGAGTCGATTTTTATGTCCACCAGTGTATATACTCGTACCTAATATAATATGCAAGAAGATGAAGTTATTAGAATAGAAAAAGAAATGGTTCGGCGGTTTGGACATGTAGAGAGGATGAATGAATGCAGAGTGACGAAAAAAATGTATGGTGCGCAAGTGGAAGGCAAAGCTCGACCAGGGCCCGTCCGTAGTATAGTGTTCAATCGCGCACGATGCGACTTAGTTGAATCAGAACTGCGAGGAGCATGACACGATGTTTTTGCGATTAAGGCGCTACAGAAAAAAATCGACACTTTTAGAATTTCCATATCTACTTTAGTAAATGATGTATTATTTTGATAAAATAGTATATTATTTTTGAAATCTTTTTCTAGGGATCCACTAAAACAGAAACGCGATTGGATAAATTCGGCTCGATTCAAATATTCATTGAAATTAGGTCTTTCTCGACACCAATTCTCGTAGGTTGACAATTTGGAATGACATATGGACTGCAACTAAATTTTTTTTAGATGGGTTGTTACAGTATCTAGGACCTGGTTAAACGAAATTTTGATAGCATTTTTAGTACATTTTATATTAATAAAAAACCGACATGTTGCTACTTTTCCTCGAATCCGTCCCTCTCGCACTGAAGATTTCTTCGCTTATGGCGTAAAAGGGACGCTAAAACTTTTACATATCGCCTTTAACAGTTCGTCACGCTCCTTGCACTTGTGATTCAAGTAAAGGCGTCGCGTGCGATTAAACACTATGCTACGCGCCCAGTCCGCCTTAGAAAGACAAAATTAGCGTCAAACTGAAGAAGGGCAAAGTCAGATTTCAAGAACATACAAAGATAAGGCATTTATATTGATTTGCTAATTTGTAAGACTTTGTTTTTACTAGCAACAGTGTCGAATGATGCCCTAATACAGGATGTATTTTTTTTGCAAAACGGGCAGGTTTGGTTCCCGGCAAGGCTTTATCATTTTACAAAAATCTTCGAAGGCAGTTTTATTTTCTCCAAAATCAATGACGAGATTCCTTTATCCATAATATTTTACCTATACTGACCAATTTCAACGCGCCTGCCTGTATTTTCATTGAAATTTCTATTGGATTTCAATTAAAAGTTTGAACGAGTGAGTGAAACGAACGAAGTTCTCCAACCCTACTTGGACAATCCGGCGTTTGTATGTATGTTTGTATGCATGTATGTTTGTGCGACGATAACTCGAGTATCGTTGATCAGAACGTGATGAAATTAGGTAGGTGAGTAAATGAGACAAAAATATTTTTTAAGTTCGAACATTAGTCAAATCGGTCAAGATCGAATCGCGAGTTTACAGTTCGGGGTGAACTGCTAGTATCACATTGGCATCTAAAGCGGTGCTAGTAGGGTTGCAGATGTCCGGTTTTAGACCGGACAGTACGGTTTTTTGAACGCCTGCCCGGTCTAGAAAGTTTTGGAAAACCGGATAATAGAATGTCCGGTTTTAGGTTTCCGTACCCAAAGGGTAACCAACGGGACCCTATTACTAAGACTCCGCTGTCCATCTGTCTGTCCGTCTGTCCGTCTGTCAACAGGCTGTATCTCAAGAGCCATGATAGTTAGACAGTTGAAATTTTCACAGATGATGTATTTCTGTTGCCGCTATAACGACAAATACTAAAAAATAGAATAAAATAAATATTTTTTCAATGCATGTGCTCGTAAAGGCTCCCTTTTTATGCATCAAAACCGAACAGAAAGTCGATTATTTTGCCCTAGGGCTTTATTATTGTTATTTTTTTAAATTCATTTACAATGGTTGGCTAACCTGCAGCCTTTCCTGTGTACCATAGACGTTATCCTTTTTTTTCCACTGTTTAACGGCTCTGGATACAGTCCTTTTGAGCCAATTATAATTTGAAGTTTGTAAGCCAAATTATAAGCCAAATTTGTAATGTTGAAGATTATAATTTGATAGGTATATATTTTCGATGTATTTTGTTGCTCATGTAAAAAATAATTACATACACATAAATAGTATAAGCACACTGCGTCCACGAAATCGTCGTCCATCTCCTTTGTTGTCTACCAGCATACTGTGGAGAAAAGAGTTTGCGAAGCATGTGTGGCAGGTGCGCCAAATGTGTGTACAAAGTCGTCGAAGAAGTGTGCAAATAAGTGTCCACATGTCTGGCGCCGGCATGAAGCTAGCCCCAAGAATCGACGCATGAGCCGTTTTACGGTGTCAGGGGGACGTTACAGGAGCGAGGGCGCGGCGCACACCCGCCTGCATGCCGCACCACACCCCCCGCTCGCCGCAGCAGGTGTCAACACTATGCGTTAGTGTTAGTGCTACGTCCGTATACTACACACGCGCGCGTTGCATGAAAAGTACGTTCGTGGAAAAAATTCTATGATTCGTTAAGTTAATCGTTGAATCTGTTTGCGTTGCCTTTATTTGTTGTTTTGTTGATTTAGTTTGTTAAAGTTTATTGTTGTTGTTATGCCTCGCGGTCGTTATAGCGTTTTAAGGCGACAATGTAGGAAAATGGTGTTTATATTAATTTGTTTAATTAAACAGTTAAGATTGCACTAAAATACTAATATATATTAAATAGGTAGGTACAACAAGTACACCTTCCCACTTATAGTAAACATTTAATAGTCAACCGTTCATATTATTGTTTCCTTGACTGTACTTGCGCAAGCTTGCACTCGTAACTCAATCAGAGGCGACTAAAAGATTGGCGCGCACTATACCCTCCGTCTGTGTTTTCAGTTGCACTGAATTTGAAGAAACAATTTCAGGCAATAAACGGTTATTAAAAGCAGTAGCATCTAGTGCCAAATATGTTAAAAAGTTCTTTTTTGCTTACCAATCGCAATAATAAATATAAGTTTTTATAAATATTATTAGAGTGCATTACAAATTAGAAAAGATCAATCAGAAACAAACCCAAAGACAAGAATTTGAAAAAAATCCCCGGGCCAGGATTCTTGTCTTTGGGTTTGTTTCTGATTGATCTTTTCTAGTTTGTAATGCACTCTAATAATATTTAGAGTATTCATAGCTATGGATTTCGCAAAGTAAACATGATATAAGGTTTTATGTTTAATAAGTGTTTCATTGTGTTCATCTGGCAACCCTACTGCTAGCTGACAACGGATATCGGTGTCGGCTATAAGACACGTGACAACTTCAAATTTAACTACGAATATATTTATTGGCAACACTCTTATTTGTTAGAAATAGTGATGGTAATTGATTAACTGATTTGTTTAAAGATGCGGTGGATATTTTTCTTGATCAAGTCGAGCGTAGTGCCTCTGCTGCGTAAGTTGATCTGTTATTTACGAGCTGACGTAAAAGTAGTAACGCTCTAATGACTAGATTGGCAAAATGCGTCTCTGTTATTCTTAGGAAGTGCGAATGAGAGAGCGAGGGACCTACAGACCTCGCTACGCACGTGATTCAATTATAGAATCCTTCGCTTGCTCGGGATTCAAACCCGGCACTCGCAACAAATATAATTTTTCAATGCATGTGCTCGTAAAGGCCCACTTTTTATGCATCAAAACCGAACAGAAAGTCGATTATTTTGCCCTAGGGCTTTATTATTATTATTTTTTTTAATTTGTTTGCAATGGTTGGCTAACCTGCAGCCTTTCCTGTGTACCATAAATGTCATACTTTTTTTTCCACTGTTTAACGGCTCTGGATACAGTCCTTTTGAGCCAATTACAATTTAAAGTTCACAAAATTATATTTGTTTTATTTCCTCACACAATGCATTGAAAAACGTAGTATGATACACGGGCGTAAAAGCAATAAATTACTCGGTTACGTTTAAAACACTCGCTACGCTCGTGTTTTAAATCGTCCTCGTAATTTATTCCTTTGCACCCTTGTAGCATAAACTACTATTTTCACACCACCTGCTCGACAATGTCCAATTACATATCATGCAACCTCAACGTAAAGTAACGCATTATATCTCAAGGGCTATAATGTTATATGAAAATCCCTAGGGATTAAAATGATTTAAATTTGGAACGTCAAATTCGTGTGGAAACTCGTGGAAAACAAATGCCCATATGGCAAGAGGTTTGTTCGAAAATCGAACTGGCCACCATAAGCAGAATTCAACAAAAAGAAAAAAAGCGTTTACAAAGAATGTGAACCAAAAGACGGTGTTTGGTGCTGTGATTGTCAGTGAATTTTATTGAAATATTAATGTTGATAAAAAATGTCGAGTTTTTTATTGTCTCGCAGAAGGTGTGAAAAGTAGAGTATGCTCCTCTGGAATAAAGCCTGTCTTTGTCTTGGGCAGCTTGAACCCCTCGCTTTACTCAGGACTCTATATAATAGAGTCCCTCGTTACGCTCAGGGTTCAATATGCCGCCCGTGACGTAAGATACTGCTTTATTGATACTTGTCGTTGTTGGTTCTTGATGGAACATTTGAAACATCTTGTCAATAAAACACATACTTGGTAACTGTTTCACTTTATATCTATATTAGTAATATAGATATAAAGTGGAACAATTACCAAGTATGTGTTTTATTGACAAGATACTGCTTTATTCCCTTAGTGCATAATTTACTATTGTTCTCTTGTTGCACAAATATCTATTTCTCCATAGTTTCAAGGGCTTAGACCTGAAGACGCTTAAGGCGGATGATTCAGTCATCCAGTCATCCAGTTACCGACTCTTTAACAATGGATGAACAATTAGATAACTTTAATAATATTTTAATTTCTCTATACCTTAAACATGCTCCGATAAAAAAGGTTAAAGTTAAACAGTTAAACTGGCTGACGTAAACGATACAGGCGTGACAGGGCAAAGAGTAAACAAGAGTTTGCTGGTAGAAATCTCTTTCAGAGATGAGCTCGCCTTTTGCTTAAACTGTAAGATTACTGATACTTGTAATACGTTTTATTCTTATGTGCAATAAAGGATTTTGAATTTGAATTTGAAATAATTAAAATACTGCATTATTTGTTCAATTTACAGAATATAGATGGTTCATTTATTTTTAATAAACACTGTTGTATAGATATAATTTGTGTAGTATCCTTAAAAACATGAAAAAAAAAAGAATTAAGATAATTAGTATTTTTTTCTATGCAGTGAAATTAAACCTAGTGCGTTTTTGTTAGACATGGTTATCACATTTTTACCTAACCGATTATGCAATGTAAAATGGTTGAAAATTTGAAAATGTACAGTTGACATTAAACGGATCCTTAACAAACTCCCCAAGCATTTATAATAGAATAGCATAGAATAGAATAGATATAAAAAGATATCTGAGCTCTTGAAATATCTTCTTTAATAAAGCCAGTGAGAATTATCTTGGTAGTTTTCATAACAATGACTATTATGCAACTATCATAAAGTTCCTTTAATTTCATCAGATCAGTCCATTTTTACCTTTAAACCGTCTCCTTAGAGTTTCTTTTTCATTGAAGAACCAGTCAAAAAGAAGTTTGAGTATTTGTTGGTCAACAAGAAAAAAATGTACCTGAAAACAATCTTATTCACTTGAAATAAAAGCGTTTATGCATTGGCACAAGGATCGTTATAACCTGGTTTGTAGAGAAGTACGTTTAGGGATTAAAATCCTACCAAGTACTGTTGGGACTTTTGTGTAAAGTTTTCATGAATAACTACATAGTTAAAGTAGAGCACGGTCGTTGTTTCAAGAATTTTAAGCACTTTCCTAGTTTTCTAGTTATTCTACGACTTGGATAAGTAAAGAGCTGTGTTTTAAGAGTGGTATTGCAGCCGGATTGTTACCTATGTATCGTGTATACTACATTTGCAAAGTTTCCATTGGTGCGGAAACCAAAGGAAACTTTGCGATAGCAAAATACACAATGAGTAGGGCTCGGATAAATATGTGCTAAAAATCCCAAAATATGTACATATAACATGGATCTAAAAAACGGAAATATGGGAAAATATGGACTAAAAAGACAACTTATACCAAAAATTTTATTTTAATATAATTGTTTGAAAATATTAAAAAATCAACGAAATTAAATTGCTTGACAGCTAATTCCAAACACAAAACACTTTATAAAATCAACAAAATTAAATTTGTTAGCTTAAATTTAGTCTGCCCCTGTATTCGAGTTGTTGCAGTATACAACATAATGTTTCTTTAAAGTTTCAAAATTGAAGCTCCTTCTGTTTGGTCGGAAAAACGCTATATATTGGCTAAATGACCTTTCTACGTCACAGGAAGTAACCGGCGCAAACTTAAATTTGCACAACTCTGTAAGCGAATATGCCTCCTCCTACTAGTTTAAGTACTAAATTCTAAAAATATGTTCTTAACCCTAAAATATGGAAAAATATGGATTATAAAAACTTCATTTTCCAGCTCAAACCATCATAATTTATGTAGAAAACCAAATAATTAATGCAAATTATTCAAATAAAAAATATGTGTTTACATATTTATCCGAGCCCTAGTAATAAGGTTTTGTTAAATTACTATTATGTGGCCACATAATGCGAACTCAAGACAATAGATGGACGCGTCTTACTTCCGAGTGGATACCGAGAGACGGTCGGCGAAGAGTTGGAAGACCATACATGAGATGGACAGACGAACTGAGACGTTACAACCCATTATGGTGGCGACACGCCGCAGACAGACCTACGTGGAACGAGATGGCAAAAGGATTCATTGCTCAGAACAACGATGAGGAACAAGATAAATAGTCACCCAGATAAGCCTGGTCAGCGAGGGTGACCAAGACCAAACCTTACTGGCAACAATGAGAGGCCTACCATGTCCTAACTAGGACCTAAATGAATGTGACAAATGATCAATGGAAATGTGTTTGTGGAATTTATGTTTTTTTATTTAATTTAATTCAATTCAATAAAAAATATAATTTTATTTTGTTAATTATCATATAATGCTTAGTGTTTTTTAGACAAGTTTATAATTATTCGTCAATGTATATGTATATTTTGTTTCAAATAAAGGCTTTATTATTATTATTATTTTTATTAAATTACTATTGAGTGAATTTTGAATTTAGGTGTTCTTTTTCGATTAATTAGAAAAAGGCGGGTATTTCACAATCCGGCTGCGATAGCCCTCTTAATGCTTAAGCGTATAACATTTATTTTATGCCACGTAGCAACTACAATAGAGCCTCGAAAATCAAATCTTACCTTGCTTGGATGTACGAAGCATTCATATTAAGGCGCTACGGAAAAAAAATCGACGCTTTTAAAACTTGCATATCTACTTCAGAAAATAATGTATTATTTTGATAAAATTGTATATTATTTTTGGAATCTTTTTCTTGAGATTTTTTTAAACAGAAACGCGATTGGTGAAATTCGGCTCGAAATATATATATTTAAATAAAAAAGAAGGCTAATTAAAAATGGGTATTTATCAACAACGCAACTAAGTGTTTATACCAAGCTTAAACATATAATACTATATAGCTGTGTGCCTATAATAACTGACCTCATAAAAACAAGTTTTCACACAATGCCCGTGTCAAAAATCCTAATATGTGCTTCAATCTTTCCAGTAGTTTTATAATGTCTGGAAGAAATCGCTATAACTGATAAGGCTGCCAATTGTTACCTTCTTCCAAAAATTTTTTCTTTTATCTGATTTATTTATTTTGATGTACAATAAAGACTCGTTTATTCGTCCAAGAATAAAGAGTATTTGTCTTGTCTTGTCTTGTCTTGGCTTGTCTTGTCTTTTTCTACAGAAAGACGAATCTGCAACGAAGCTTCGCTTTAAAAGGATAGAAAAATATCCTTTTCCACATAATCCTTGTTGGATTTCAATACCTATCTATACAAACTGTTCTTCTTAACCTGTTTACTGACATCAACCTAACAATAGACTTGTCTTATTTATTGTTATATTTTTGTCCTTTTGTAAACGTATTCGAAAAACTATCAAAATAACATCATCTTGGGCAACTCCACTCAATGATCGGAACTGACGAAAACAACCAGGCTTTAATAACTCCACTGAGATCTAATCAGGCTTCGCCATGTGGACAAACTGAGGGTAATGAGAGACAATAGGGGAACTAATGGAGGCCCAGTGAAGCAAGCTTGATTGGGACACAAAATCTAATAGCTTCCCGACTATTCACGGGTGTTTTTCCCATCACTATGATTCCATGAAAACATGTTTTGTCTATGCATCGTATGACGTAGCAATCGTTATCTGTGGGGGTCTACATTCACGTCCTATTTCTGCTACGACGTAGCAAGTGCTACGAGCTTGTAGTTTTCCCGTTCTGTAGCCCCGCTACGTCTTAGTCTAAACTCAGCCACATTCATACTGGAGGTTTGGTAAGTTATCAGTATCACGGATCGATGACACTTTTTGTTAATTACGCAAAATAAAATGTTATATAATTGACCCGGGGCTGAGCTTGCGTTTATCTCTTCCTCTTCTTTTTTTTCGCCAATATTTAAGATTCAAAAACCGGTTCGAGCTTTAACTACTCGATACCACATGTCTATCCCTCTCGAGGTAGATCAACGGACTGAGAGAGAGCACTGTATCAAGCACTATCAAGCTCGATATGGTTTGCTATGCTAGACTAGCTGAACTGTATTCAATAGACAGGTCCTCTAAAAAGGCCGTTTTGCATGAATCACATTCTGATTCTCTTCTATTGCCGTCTCTTTTGCACGCGTGAAAAAACTCTGACTCTATCCTACTTTCAAATCATTTTATGATTCATCCAAGTCGGCCTTTTTAGATTCCCAGATTTTAAAATAAGTCGGCTTAGCTGTAAAAAAAAGGCTACATAAAAAGATAGAATAAATTATGACAAAAAAAGCAGCGGTAGCTCATGGGTAGAATGCTGGCCTCTCAATCCTGAGGTCCAGGTTCGATCTCCGGTAGAGCATGCACAAATGAGTTTTTACGGAATTTATGTGCATTTGTTCTTACTTACCACGCGCTGAGCGTAATAATTGTAAATCCACTTGTGACGTCATAATCGTCGGTTGAAACGTGGGTGTACTGTATGTGGACTCTGACTTGAATTTCAGAGTTCACACTCGGAACACCTTTGACACCCACTCGGGGATTCATGTCGTGGCAATATATGATATACATACGTATATGTCGGAGGAAAGTCAACATTTGATTCGAATATCCGGAACGCTGGTGCCATCGAGTAGCGCCGAGGTAGTCGATCAAACGAGAAAACTTGACTTCCTATTTCCGGAGGTAAAAAAAGAAAACGGAACCAAGTGCGCGCGCGCTACACCGCGCGGGCTCGATCATCATGGCCTTTGAGAAGGCGAGCGGGAACGCCATTAATTTACAGAATTTAGACACAGACGGAACGGTGTGTGCGGTGCACCTTCTATTCAGATTTCGTTATTGTGTTATATCGCTTTTTATCTAGTGTTGTATTTCAAAGTGTGTTACATTAAATAACTATTATTAATACAAACATTTTGAACTATCCGTGTTGTTATTTACAAGATCGACCTAACAACGACCACGTGACGTGTAACTCCCATCAGCTACCTGAACCCCCACTTCTCCCCATCATATATATGTATAAAAAAATTATTAACATTCCTTTCTCTTCTTTCCAGATATCTAATATCACAAGCAATGTCAGTGACATGTAGATGGACTGGAAGATATTGGTGCTATGAGCTATAAGCTCGCCTCTCAGTGATCCGTGTGTTAATGTGTCAAGATTGTTACTAAGAAGAAGGTGACCATGGCCGACCCTGACGCCTTTGACGATGAGGTAGGTGGAACTTTGTCAAAGTAAATCAATCTATGTCTTAAATTATACGATTTACACACATACATATACTTACATACTTACATACATACATACATGTACTCATGCCTGTCTCCCAGAGGGGTAGGCAGAGACTACAGATTTCCATCTGCTATGATCCAGACACACCTCTTTCGTCTTTTCCATATCCATTAATCTAGTCATACAAGCTCGTCTAATCAGGGTACATTTGACACGGCCCTTTTTCAGCCATTAACTTCTTCACAGCAAATCAATAATCTATGCATTTGACAGGAAGACAATGTTAGACATAGATATCATAGTTAAATGTATGAGAGAAGTTTTTTTCATGTTCTATTGAATATTTATTGACACACATACAATTTTAGCATTTTAAATTGTTAAATAAAAGATTTCGAGTTTTCTGCAATAATTGCAGCTACTGCAGTCATAAATTCATAACATATTGTTATTTTTCTAATTGGTGTACGCAAAACGTGCTCTTGTAGAGAAAGAGTAAGAACGGAAGCGTTATTGCGAAAAACCAAAGCGAAGTATATATTTACGTCTGTTTTAGTTCAATTATAGCTGAATAGAATGAACAGGGTTCGGTATTCTTACTTTAGAAAATAGTAAATAATAACATTTCTAAATATAATTTATACTTGCGATTGTCGGCACTTGGTGAAACTTGGAAAGCATCTTTAATAAAACTCACTTGTACACTATTTCACACATTTAATTTATATATACTCCCAACCGGTTTCGAATAATTAATTCATTTTCAAGGGTTTTATTTATTTATCTCCGAACTACTGCAACTTGTTCAACAACAATTCTGCAACATTTCTAAAGAAAATAATAACCATTTGCTACACTATAAAATGAAGGACGAGATGATAAAAAAATTACTGTATAATTTTATAAGGACTCCAGAAAAAAGGTCAGGAATTTTAAAAGAAACTCCCGAGTAGCATTTCTAAAGTCTAAGTATTAAGGTTTAATTAGAGACTTAACAAAAACAACAAATATAATTTTCGGTAGCAGATATATATGACTAACCTTCTCAATCAAGCGGTAATTCCACAAGTAGCTTATAACGATATCCCTATTGCCTACACTAAATCTGCAAAAAATTTGGGTGTCATATTCGATTGTAATTTGACGTGGGCTGCGCATGTTAATGAGGTCAGCAGGAATGTCTTTGCTACATTTCATTCTCTTAAGCGTCTCCAGAAATGTCTCCCCTTTGAAACTAAAGTTATTCTTGCACAATCTTTACTTTTGCCTTTCATACTAAAACTCAAACTCAAACGTTTATGGCAAACTTAGTGTACAAAAATAATGAAAATAAAAACAAGGATCTTACAACTTAGTTGCATTTTACTGGGCACAGCAAATAGGGAGGGTATATTTATATAATTGAACTTAAAAATAGAGGAACTTTGAACATTTTACATTACATCTTACCTTATTTTACCTAATCTTATTCATCAACTACGCTGATGTCTGTTTCCTAGATGCCAGTCAGGAACTGCTTGGTAAACTTGAACGTTAACAAAATCTAGAAATCAGGTTTATCTATGGACTAAGCAAATATGATCACGTATCTCAGTACCGTGAACAGTTCCATCCATCCATCAGCCTAGTTCGTCCACTGCTGGACATAAGCCTTTCCAGGACTTTGCCACTCCCGGCGGTCATCCTGGAAGAATTGCCCATACTCACACACGCTGGGCAGGCGGGTTGGTGAGCGCGGTGCCGGAACCCTCGCACCAGTGAAGCCACTGCACGTCACCAGTCTGTCCCATATAAGGCCCGGCTATTAGGGATGGATATACCGCCATCCATCGGTCCCAGGTATGGCGGGCCTCCTGGTTTTTTGCCTGTGAGCTGTCCTCTTACTCTCCCCCGAATTACTTCGAGGGGGTCTCCAAGTAAGATGGTGGTACCTCCACAGTCGAGTCCGGCATCAGCTCTACCACCGTGAACAGTTAAAATGGCTTAATTCTCATTAAACAGCGTCAGTATGTTCATATCTTCTGTTGCCTTTTCAAAATTTTGAAGAGTCCCACTTCTTCTCCATGAGTATATCTTCCTTGGAGACAAGCAAGTCAGGTCTCATACAGTCTCACTTTTAAAAACACCTTCTCATAACACCGGGGCGTATGGAAACTCTTTTACTGTTAATTCCATCAAACTCCCTTCCTCACACTATCAGGGATAGTCCCTCCATTAGTGTATTCAAAAGGAAAATAAAAGAGCACTATCTTCGACAACCTTATGTGTAGGTATATGTATACTGGAACTGGAACTGGAACTGGTTTGCTGGAAGAAATCTCATTATTGAGATAAGCACGCCATTGTACATAACTTTTATCATGTACTCTAGGATTAAGTTTTCTGTGTGCATAAAGAATAAATGAAATGAATATTTTAGAACCAAGTAATAAATCGAAAAACATCATAAAGATTAGTTTTTCTGCACGATGCAAAAATTTTGTGATTATAGTCAAAATTACCGAGATTTTCCGTGCCCGTCAGTTGATTACAGCGAGCTGTAAACAGTTAAAGGATTGGAATTATGCCAAAGAGCGCTGAAGGCTATTGAATAGTTGCACAATCTCTTGATCATTTCAAGATTTGAAGCACTTAAAAAGATTAAACACCTCATGCGGCAGATTTTACGGCCGGTTTAAGAGCAGTTGCGCGCCGTATTGAAACAGAACACTGAAGAGGCTATGCGAATTTTATTTTTGTCACTTTCACTACAAGCGAAAACCCGCTGAGTCCGAGAGGGGCGGATTCAGGGCGAAAGCGAAAAATGTCAGTTTTATAATTTTTATAAAAAGCTAAAATAGTTTGCAAAATTTCAAATATCAAATCTCTAGATGTTGTTGGAAAACACCTAATAAAATATGTTTGAGTTCTGTATAAGGTTCCTATTCGTCAAACGAGAAGAAAAAGTGTGTTTGAAGACCTCATTTCAACAATTATTTCTATCGAGGAAAATTTATCCAAACATGTTTTCCAATTTCAAAACCCTAGATTATATCGTCAAAATGCATATACCAGAAATGTATTAAAATTTTCCAAGTTTTTCATGAAATACACAAAAAAGAAGCACCTCTATATTTTTACATATCGCCTTTAATCCCAAATTCATTCAATAGTTTTAGCAAAAATTTTGAAATTCTAATTTACAGAAACCAATGGAAACTTTGCAATGGTAGCATACACAATACATAGGTAATAAGGTTTTGTTGTATTGAATGAATTTTGGATTTAAGGTTCTATTTCGATTAATTAGAAAAAGGCGGGTTTTTCATAATACGACTGTGAAACCGCTCTTAACAAGCTAAATACAGAAAACTAATTGATTTAATCGTTTGCTCAGAATTCTCCAAATTAATTTAACTCACGTTTTTCTTTTCTTTTTCTGAAACGAAGAGTTTTACAGATTTATATTTCCATGTTTTTCGTATAAGTCCGCACAATATTTTAGTGAACTGAATTTTTACCCGTATTTATAGTAGAACACAGTCGGCGTGAATGTTATGAAGCCATCAGCTTTTGCCATAGAGATTGTGCAGAGAAACTAATAACGGGATCAGAATGAAACTGAATTTTTTATACTTCATTTTAAACAGTCTATATTTATTTCTCCTGGACTTCCTATCGAACAAACCTAAATCTTGGAGAAAATTACCAATATTTAATTATATATTGGTAATTATAATTTTAGATATAAAAATAAAAAAGTAGTTTTTTGTATTTTATCATTATTAACTATCAATTATCATTTACACTACCCTCGCACAGTTTCATTAATATATATTTCTTTCAACCTAAGGTTGCCTGGAAGACATTGCTATTAGCAATAAGCGCCGCCTTGCAATGTTTTTTTATAATAATTAAGTAGTTTAATTTTTTGTTTTTAGTTTAATACTTTTCTGTAAATGTGCAAAAGTGTAATAAATAAATGAAAATAAAAAGGAGCCTATAGTCCAACTTTCACGTTCCTAGATCCAGCCGTTTGGTCTGTATGTTGACAGATCTGTCAGTATTTGTTTATGTAAGGCGAAATTACTGGAGACTTGTTTAGTGATCAGTCGTATGGAAACAAAATAGTAGATTATGCACCAAGGGAATAAAGCAGTGTCTTACGTCACGGGCGGCATATTGAACCCTGAGCGTAACGAGGGACTCTAGAGTTAACTCCTGAGCGTAGCGAGGGAGTTATATTGAGTCCTGAGTAAAGCGAGGGGTTCAAGCTGCCCAAAACAAAGACAGGCTTTATTCCAGAGGAGCATACTCTACTTTTCACACCTTCTGCGAGACAATAAAAAGCTCGACATTTTTTGTCAACATTAATAATTCAATAAAATTCACTGACAATCACAGCACCAAACACCGTCTTTTGTTTCACATTCTTTGTAAACGCTTTTTTTCTTTTTGTTGAATTCTGCTTATGGTGGCCAGTTCGATTTTCGAACAAACCTCTTTACAATCCCATATGGGCATTTGTTTTCCACGAGTTTCCACACGAATTTGACGTTCCAAATTTAAATCACTTTAATCCCTAGGAATTTTCATATAACTTTATATCCCTTGAGATATAATGCGTTACTTTACGTTGAGGTTGCATGATATGTAATTGGACATTGTCGAGCAGGTGGTGTGAAAAATCATTTGTTTGATTTCGGAAAAAAGGTTCATTCAACCTTGTTCAAATTCAAATTCAAATTATTTATTTGCATTATCACATATACAATAAAGATGACAGGTTTTTTTTTTGAGATCATGTGATACCCCGTAGGGGCACAGCAGAAACAATGATAGTGAGGAGATGACATACATTGTTTACTTTACTCTAGTATTAAGGCGATATGTAAAAGTTTAGGCGTCCCTGTTACTCCACATGCGAAAAAACCCTCAGTGCGAGAGGGACGGATTCGTGGAAAAGTAGCAAAAAGTCGGTTTTTTTATTAATTTAAAATTTAAAATTTAACCAGGTCCTAGATACCGTTAAAACCCATCTAATAAAATATAATTGCAGTCCATATGTCATTCTAAATTGTCAAACCAGGAGAATTGGTGCCGAAAAAGACCTCATTTCAATAAATATTTCTATCGAGTCGTATTTCTCTAATCGCGTTTCTGTTTTAACAGATCCCTAGAAAAAGATTCCAAAAATAATTTACAATTTTATCAAAATAATACATTATTTATCGAAGTAGGTATGCAAGTTCTTAAAGTGTCGATTTTTTTTCCGTAGCGCCTTAATAAGATACTAATAATAGTATTACTAATCAATCGACTTCCTGATCACTAACCGAGTCTCCAGTATGAATTCGGACGGTTGATTAAATTTCGCCTTATATACAACGTGTAACAGAAAGGTGTAACCATATTTGAAGAGCTTATCAGTCAATGGTATAGAACAACTTTTACTATGTGAAATCTCAAAAAAAAATCTGCCCTTCCATACTTTTCGGCCGAGCGGCATTGCATTTTTTTATGAAACAGTAACATTTTTTCCATAGTAAAAGTTGTTCTATACCATTGACTGAATAAGCTCTTCAAATATGGTTACACCTTTCTGTAACACCTTGTATATACACTAAAGACTAATCGTTATTTTGACATACATACGCTATTTAATAACTTTTCTTTTTTACTAATTAAACATGAAACGGAGTTTGCATGAATCTTTGGTATCACCGTATTTGTATGCCTTTGTAGCTCTATTGCAAATACTGCTGGCTGACTATCTCTACGGTTTTTGTGTATTCATATGAGTTTTTTATCTATTTTCGATTCGCGGAGGAAAATCTTTTATCTATCGTGACTTGTGCTACCTATTTTTTCATTTGTTCCGCTCCAGTATGAAATGCAAATCTGTTTTGTGATGAAATTCAGATCCACTCGTGAAACGGATCGAGTTTTTTATGTTTGGCTATGGGTATAATATGTATATCTTTTTCTAGAATAAATTCCAATTCAAATTTATTTGCATCATAATGTTCGAAGGTCTTAAATAACATTTAGTTATCGGACACAGCAATAGTAGTTTATGCTCGCTACGCTCGTGTTTTAAATCGTCCTCGTAATTTATTTCTTTTCGCCCGTGTATCATACTACGTTTTTCAATGCATAGTGTGAGGAAATAAAACAAATGTATTCTTGTGAACTTTTAATTATGATTGGCTCAAAAGGACTGTATCCAGAGCCGTTAAACAGTGGAAAAAAAGTATAACATTTATGGTACACAGGAAAGGCTGCAGGTTAGCCAACCATTGTAAATAAATAATAAAAAATAATAATAATAAAGCCCTAGGGCAAAATAATCGACTTTCTGTTCGGTTTTGATGCATAAAAAGTGGGCCTTTACGAGCACTTGCATTGAAAAGTAATTTAAAGCTAGTAACACTTATTCAATTACTTACATACTTATGGGATATGAAGGAATATATCCACTTTATATTTAAGTAAGTAAGTATCATAAACAAGCCATGCATTTGTGCTTAAAATCTAGGTAAATACAATTTCTCTCCTTTATATCTATACATCTTAATATTCTAGTTATTTAAGTATTCTTCAATTGTGTAGGGACATTTTTGTATTAAATATGTTTTTAGTTTCTTATTATACGTTGTAAGTTTTGGTTCATGTTATGATCATGACTAGAACAAATCTTCTGTCTCAACAGGGGCATTAACTAATTTAAAACATAAAATCACTTATATACATTATAGCAGTGGCGTGCACAGAACTTTTTGCTGGAAAAGCAAACAATTGGTCAAGAACAACAATAAAAAAAATATGAAAAAATTTAAATACCACTTTGAAAAAAAAAAATTTGTATGAAGCCAGGGTAGACAATGTCTACCCTAGAGTGAAAATTTCCTATACAAACTTTTTTTTTCAAAGTGATATTTAAATTTTTTCATATTTTTTTTATTGTTATTCTTGACCAATTGCTTGCTTTTCTAGCAAAAAGTTCTGTGCACGCCACTGCATTATAGGTATATATTATATGTATAAAACAGTAAGTATGTTCATAAATTGTGACATAACACTAAAATTGAATATACCTAAAATATAAATATTACTAACAAATAAAAAAAACAAAATGTTCGACACCTATTAAAATTAAGTAAAATAAAATATGCTGGCCAGATCGCCGTCATCGTTAGGAAAAGTACCCAAGAGGCTGGGTATATTTTGTTTATATAATATATATATACTTTATCTATAATATATACATGATGATAAGATGACGTTAAACAAAGATTAAAAATTCAATTAAAAATCCAACAAAGATAAAAAAAGTAACATTGTTCACATCAGTGCTTTCAATAAATATCAATATTTATAAATATCAAAATGCAGGCGCTTTACATCTTGAAATTCCCATTATTATTTATTAGCTATAGCTAATCAAGATTATATAGCTAACCTTGACTCTTTCAATTTTTCGACACTGGAATCAGGTCCTGAGGACTGTAAAGCATTGCTTCAGCCATATAATAAACTTAAACTCTTTTCTATGAATATACGCAGCATTAATGCAAACTTTGACCTACTATTAGTGTTATTGTCTCGCTTGGATATCCCATTTGACGTAATCTGTCTTACCGAATGTTATGTCGGTAAAGAGACTATTTCCAAACAAATCCCAGGCTATGTTCATTATTCGTCTACAGACCCCATCAACAAGAATGATGGAGTTATAGTTTATGTGCGGGAGGGAATATTGGTTTATGTCCATGAAATTAAAGTAATTAAAGACTGTTCTTGCTTGGTAGTTGAACACAATGATATTAAAATTTTAAATATATACAGACCTGATCCTAACAAGAACCCTACTGCATTTATTAACACGCTAAATGATTTTATATCACAACAAAAACACTTTAATACACTTATAATTCTTGGCGATATAAACATTAACATCTTAAATGAAAATGACCATAACTCCCAACTTTACTTAAACTGTTTATATACAAATGGCCTCAAACCTGAAATAAATAGACCGACACGTATAAAAACATGTTTAGATCATATAATGATGCGAACTAAACATCAATCAGTCGGTATTGTATGCCCGTCGACTGTTACTGATCATTTTTGCGTTCTTGCTGGTCTTAAGGCTGAGTTTGCTGATAACTATTGCAAAGAACATACCTGTTTTACATCCTACGACTATAATTTAGTGGAGAGTGATATTAGTGGGCATAACTGGCATCAGTTATACGACATCACTGACGTTAATCTGGCCTTTGCTTTTTTTGTTGATTTTATAAAAGACTCATTAGATAAACATAAAAAAATTAGAACTAATTTAGCACATAATAAAAAATTTAAACTGCCTTGGATCTCAAATGATTTACTGGCTATGGTCAGAAATAGGGACCAGATTCACAAGGAAATGGTTAAGCATCCCAATGATCCTGTTCTTTCTCAACATTATTTAAAATATAGAAATCAAGTCAAAGAGGCAACTCGTTCAGCTCGGATGAAATACTATAAAAACGAAATAATGGATAATCTTCAAGATGCTCGCAAATGTTGGCAGATTATAAGAACTTATACTGATACGGCTAACACTTCAAGTACAAATCCGTTCTCTGACATAAATAAATTAAATTCTTATTTTGCCAACGTTGGTGAGTCTCTTGCAGATGACATCATTAATAGGGACCATAACGAGGACCCTATGCGCCCTGATAGTTACTTCCAAAAGTTTTGTAATAATTCGTCAAGCACCACCGGCTCGTTATTCTTAGCACCAACAACAAGCAATGAGATTATTAAGATTGTCTTGAACTTGAAAGGCAATAGTGCGGCGGGTATTGATGGTATTCATGCTAAACTAATAAAAAAAACTATTGAGTTTATTGCGGAACCACTAGCTCATCTCTGCAACTTAAGTCTTAGTACAGGCATATTTCCTGACTGTCTGAAATACGCTGTCATAAGTCCTATTCATAAAGGTGGTGACCCACAACAGGAGTCCAACTACAGGCCTATAGCACTTTTGAGTACTATTTCAAAAATTTTAGAACGAGTAGTTAAAGCTAGATTGACTAATTTTCTTGAAAATAATAATCTCTTATCCTCAAACCAATATGGCTTCCGGAAAAATAAAAGCACAGAAGATGCCGTGGGACATCTGAGTGGGTTCGTTACCAAGACCTTGGATGATGGTGAAAAGTGTGTTGGAGTGTTCCTCGATCTCGCCAAAGCTTTCGATACCGTGTCCTTTGATATTCTCCTAAGGAGGCTGGAAGCTTTGGGGGTGAGGGGCACTCCAAATAGTTGGTTTCAGAGTTATCTTACTGGTCGAAAGCAACAGGTAAGGCTAAAGGAAAGAGATAAGCTTTCCACAATTGAATCTGTTAGCTATGGAGTCCCTCAAGGCAGCGTGTTGGGGCCACTTTTGTTTCTAGTTTATGTTAATCAACTGTGTAATTTTAATATCCCTAAAGGAGACATTATTGCATTTGCCGATGACACTGTCCTATTGTTTAGAGGTAGAAATTGGGATGAAGTTTTCATGTCTGCTCAGGCTGGAATGAATCTGGTTTCTCAGTGGTTCAGAACTAGTTTACTTACCATAAATGTGAAAAAGACAAAATTTGTAGCTTTCTCCATAACAGACAGAAACTTTCAAAATGAAGAAATTAGGCATAAACTTATTTTTCATCAGAGAAATTGTAAAAATATCAACTGTGAGTGTGAAGAACTGGGGAAAGTAGATTCAATTAAATATTTGGGTATAATCATAGACTGTCATCTAAACTGGAAACACCATCTAAACAAACTTGCTACTAGATTGCGCAAGCTGATACACTTCTTTGCGAGACTGAGGAATATTGTAGATAGAAAGACAGTCATGTCAGTGTATCATTCTCTTTGTCATTCCTTAATATTGTATGGGATCACCGCTTGGGGCAGTGCAGCAAAAACTAATTTAGAGGTAGTAGAACTCGCGCAACGTGCAATTCTGAAAGTTATTTTGCGTAAACCCTATCGTTACTCTTCTGATCTTTTATACAAAGAAGCGAATGTATTAAATATTAGGCAGACTTACATTCTTCAGGCAGCTACATTCGTTCATCTTAATCATAATTTTTTTGAAACTCACCAACGTAAAATTGCAACTAAGTCAGCAAGAGAAGGGCGTTTTGTCCTACCCCTCTGTCGCACTACCTTCGGGCAAAGAACACTTTCCTTTTTAGGCCCACGGATATACAACTATATTGATCATACCCTAAAGTTGCTACGGAAGGCAAAAAAACCTTTTCGTAGAAAGTGCAAACTGTGGTTGAAGGAGTTAGGTAGAAAGGAGAGTGAACGCAGATTCATTAATATTGTTGCGTAAGCAGAATAAGATTTAAAATAAACTATATAGGTATCAAGAATATCTCGAGTCTGTGTCTGTTGGTGGGTAAACCTATTTTATTTTGCTTACCTATGTATTAAACATTTTTATTTGGCTTTTATTTAGTACATTCTCTTTTGTTTTTTGGTGTATTTTTTTCCAAGCAAAGTTTAAAGAAAACGTCTCAAGAATCGTTAATAGTTACAATTCACAAATTATAAGAATGCGTACATCCCCTATGCTATAATGATCTCTGCTCATCACCCTTTGACAATGGCGCGGTGATGCCCTGAATTATTTTAGTGTTAGTCTGAAGTTGTAGTAAACAAATTACATGGAAATTGCTAAATATATGGGTATTCCTGATAAAGCTTTTGGAATTGAGATTCCCATTCTTCTTCTTTTGTGATCTGGTTCCTATTTCAATCCACATAAAGTCGGCATTTGTGTACTTAGCTCACTGTTCATCTATTTGGTCATCGTAAAGAGTAAGTCTTTATTTAATTCGAAGTAAACATTCTTAGTGTATTGCATTAGGGTCAAATATGGATTAGCAAAATGTAATATTATATCTAACAAAATAACGAGTTTGATAACATTTCGCCGATAAGTAGGTACGATCGGGGAGAGCTGCGCGGGGCAGCTTTCTGCTCTGTTGCGAGCGGTTGGAGGGTCGGCGGAACTTTCCCCGATAACATATTATGGTACAATTTTCTTTATGTTTGTGGGCTTGTCTTTTGTGTGGTGGTGGTTCCCTTTTATCTTTCTTTATATTTGTTATTTTATACTTTCTCTTAGCTAGGCGACGCTCGCGGAAGATTTATTTATGGGCCATAGGCCTCTTTAAATCTGAAGCTCACACATTGAAATTGCGTTCTTGCTACATTAAAAAATCTTATGTTACGATACAAACATACATAATTATTTAATTTGTTCTAGTTAACCTATGTAATATGTTTTATGTTATTATTACATTATGTTGTATTCGTCTATGGTTACGTAGCAACATCCATAATTACTTACTTTATGTCAGAATGCAAACATGTAAATCTTTAAATAAATAAATAAATAAAAAAAAATAAATAAAAAAAAAAAATGACACTAACTGATGTAAGCAATGCCTACATTTTGATCATGGTCTTGTAAAGAACCTAGGTCCAGCCGTTTGATCTTGGCGTTGATAAATCAGTCAGTCATTCGGAGTTTTATTTTATATATGTTTATTATATAGATTATACTATTTTGTAATATTAGGTCTTTACATATGAAATTTACGTTTTCTATAGAGAATTTGAAGGAAACAAAATTTTCAGTACTAACATTTTTGCAGTTTTTTTAAGAATGATACATCCAAATTAAGTAATGTTTTTTGTGTATGAATGAGACAACATTAGGCTAACAGCAACATTAATTTAATTTTTGAAAATGTGTTATTTGTAAAAATTATTACGAACCTTATCATGGAAATGGCATTTAGGACAAACTGTTTTTGAAGATTAAATTTTTGTAATCAAACTAAAAATAAAAACAAAATTTATTACGTAGATACAAAACCTTGAAATCAACTTTCAAAAAAAAAGCAAATCATTGAAATATCTATTGAATTACAGGAATTATGAACTCATGAATCTGTAAGAAAATTTCAGCTACTTCATAGTAGGTATACCTATTATTTTTCCAACGATAAAAGCTGAATTAAGCGTTAATTCGTGCCGTAGTGGGGTGAACAGCTGCCTTAATAGCTCTGTCAGTGGCACAACGCTGGTGGTAATGACACGGAAAATGGGTTTTTTGCAACTCTCTGCAGCTCGTATTTAACGTAACATTAATTATGGTAAACTATTTTTTAATTAAAATAACAATAATAATTATTAGAGTGCATTGCCAACTAGAAATCAATCAGAAACAAATTTAAAAGCACAAATATTTTAACATAACGCCCTCGTGAGCGTTCATTATATGCATTACAAGCTGGTATATCTAGTAGTTACAAAAATTCGGTGTACAGATATGGTGGTAAAAATTCGTCGTTCGAGATACGAACCTCGGTAGCGCAGTCGGTAGCG
Organism: Ypsolopha sequella; assembly: GCA_934047225.1. Classification (NCBI taxonomy): domain Eukaryota; kingdom Metazoa; phylum Arthropoda; class Insecta; order Lepidoptera; family Ypsolophidae; genus Ypsolopha; species Ypsolopha sequella. Next base: position 21,529,849 of record OW204005.1, on the reverse strand, counting down.
CGCCTGTCATGTAAGCAGGAGGTCGCAGGTTCAAATCCTGGCCCAAGGAACTTTTTCAAAAATATTTGTTTTTTTTTAATTTGTTTCTGATTGATTTCTAGCTGGTAATGTACTCGAATAATAATTAGAGTATTCAAAGCGATGGATTTCACAATAAAAAAAAAGAAAAAAACAAACGTAATCAAAATAACAATATGTCGTCAGCACGTCGTAGAATTAGGCATATCATAATCTACCTAGGCATATCATTTTTCTTGTAAAAAAAAATTTATTTATACCTAAACCTAACACGCTCCTCGCTCCGCTTGTCGTCGGACCTATTTTTGACTTTTGGTAAAACATTTTTGATTTCATATTTCAAGATCTGCCCACGAAATATAGTCACAACATTAATCCCCGAGGGTGTGTTAGAGGCGTTTCTATCGACGTTTCACCGACGATTGTATGTTCTTATCCCTTGGTTAAAGTAGATATAAGTAATTTGATGTATAGTATAAGTTTATGTTAAAAAAAAAAGACATGATCTTGCCAAGTTTCTTGCCCGTTCTTGTTAGCAAGACTAATCGAATGGGCGGAGGTAGGCATGTATTTATATATGTATTATATATTACTATGTAGTATATAGGATGGGATTTGGTCGGCTGCCTGGATTCGTGCTGGGGGCTCGGTTGGTGATCATTGAACCTGTTCCTGGTCCCTGGCCGGGTCTCCGGTATGGGTTCGGGCGGTTGATTGGATTTCACCTTGTATAATAATATTTTACCTATAATTTTAATCGTATATATATTGCTACATAAATTAAATAAACATTTAATCTAAGTAGTTCATGTACATTTATTATTTTATTACATATATTTTTATAAGATTAAAATTTGACTTGTGAAACGTGTATTATATATACCTACTTTGCAAAATAAACTTTTTGAATTTTGAATTTTTTTGAATTTTTATTATTATTAAGTATTAAGGTAATGTTGAATAACTATTGGGTGAATTTTGAATTTAAGTGTTCTGTTTCGATTAATAGACAAAAGCCGGGTTTTCACGATTCGGCTGCGAAACCGCTCTTAACACTTGGACAACATAAGAGCGGTTTAGCAGCTGGATTGTGAAAAACCCGCCTTTTTCTAATTAATCGAAATAACGCTTACATTCAAAATTTACTCAATAGTTTCTCAACAAAACCTTGTTTTCTCTGTATTGTGAATGCTGCCATACCTACGTTTCCATTGGTTTCTGTATATTAGAATTTAAACATTAATTTTGATTTAAAATATATGATTATTGACGAGTCCGAGGACGAAAATAATTGCCTTAAATATAGTTATCTATATATATATATATATATATATATATATATATATATATATATATATGTGTATGTCATGACATGAATCAACGAGAGGGTGTCAGAAGTGTTCCGAGTGTGAACTGTGAAATCCAAGTCACAGTCCACACTCGATCCACGGATATTATTGAACGGATATACTTTATGAAAACTTATTTATTGATAAACATACTTACGATGCCTCTAATTCCCGTATTGATAATGATGACAATCATAATACCGTCATAGACTAAGTATTACTACGTATAGACCGAAAACTCCCATACATCAAGGCGTAGCAAATTTTTTACGCGCCCTTACAACACTAGGTGTCGCCAAGTGTTGCAAATAAGCATAATTTGTTTAATTGGGTGCAAGTAAACTCTCATGGTGACCAAGTAAACATGTGACTGTAATAGCTTTGCTTAGAAAAACTAGATAGCGCTAAGTTGGCAACACTAACAGTGAATATTTCAGCGCCATCTATTATCGAAGTGGGAATTATTGTCATGTTACGTGACATCGCTGTGCCACTAGTGTCACCAATCGGTCTTTTTAGCATCGTGTTCGTTAGACGATTTAGCAACGCCATCTAGATTTCGTTAGAATTTTCCACCTTTTTATGTGGCTACAACCTGATGGGAATTGCTAGCCTATACGTAGTAACACTTAGTCTATGAAACCATTGACAAGACTTACTTACGAATTATATAAATAGAACAAGTATACGAAAATCTAATAATCATTATTATCTCCGTAATAACGGCCCCAACACATTATCTCCACACAAAAGTAATCCAATCTTATGTTATAGTCTAAGAGTTTCCATAGGAATCAGTTCGTAAGGTGATATGTAAAAGTTTTAGCGTCCCTGTTACTCCATATAAAATCCTCAGTGCGACAGGGACGGATTCGTGGAAAAGTAGCAAAAAGTCGGTTTTATATTAATAAAAAAAGTACTAAAGTTGCTATCAAAATTTCGTTTAACCAGCCCCCCTATTCTGTATCTTTAGTTGCCAACTGAATGAGGTGCCTATCATCAAAAACATAGATAAAAACTGAAATTTCAAAATTGCCTTTAGTATGTATTGAACTATTTACAAACTGTGTCGTCACTTCAAATGCGAACATATCCTTACATAATCGGAATTCGATAGTAATCTATATTTTTGATGATAGACACCCAGTCCAGAAGGCAACTAGAGATACATAATAGGCCCGCTGGTCCTAGATACTGTTAAAACCCATCTAATAAAATATAGTTGCAGTCTATATGTCATTCTTAATTGTCAAACCAGGAGAATTGGTGTCGAAAAGAACCTAATTTCAATAAATATTTCTATCGAGCCGAATTTCTCCAATCGCGTTCTGTTTTAACAGATCCCTAGAAAAAGAATTCAAAAATAATATACTATTTTATCAAAATAATACATTGTTTACTGAAGTAGATATGCAAGTCCTTAAAGTGTCGATTTTTTTCCGTAGCGCCTTAACAAAAAATGCCTTCAAAACATCGACCATGAAGATTGCGACGCGACGACAGCGAACTTGACGAAAATTTTCATTTAGTTTATTTTATAATATATTATGTCTTTAAATATGAAATTGCCGTTTTCTATAGAGAATTTGAAGGAAACTCAATTTTCAGTACTAATATTTTTGCTTTTTTTTAAGAATGACAAATCCGAATTATGTAATTTCTTTTGTGTATGAATGAGACAACATTTAACTAACAACAACGTTAATTTAATTTTTGAAAAGTGTCAGCTGTAAAAAAACATTACGAATCTTATCATAGAAATTTATGGTATTTAGGGCGAACTGTTTTTGTTGATTTATTTTGTTAATAACCATCCAAATAATTGTTTACTTTGTTTACTCACAGATTTTTCTCTGATTTTATCTGAACATTTATGTGATCCAAAACAGACGCTATCTCTACGGCTACATCTAATACACGAAGGAAGAAAACAGCAAAATATTGTATAACTTGTTTTACCTTGTTTTCTGAATCAACGAAAGCTATTGCCCAATTAGTAGACCGAGATGACATAACAGATATGATATAGGAGCAGGAAAAGGAAATAACTGTTTACTTATCTCTGATTCTTTTCTTGCTGTTATAATTATAGATGAAGTTGTGTTAGCAGGAAACTGGTGATAAAACTCGTCCAAACCAACAACGTACGATGCTCTTGTAAGAAGTCAGCTGGAGATAAATGCAATTATATGGGCTCCACATGAAGCCAAGTACACGGTCATGTTGGAACGAATCCAGAATAAATTTACAAGGTTCTTGTACCTGAAACAGTTTGGTGTCTACCCGTTATATCCTTTGATGTATCCAACCGTATTTGTCCTAGGTATGGTTGGATATAACAAACTGGAGGTGAGGAGGGATCTTGCACTAGTTAAATATATTTTCAATGCAAGTGCTCGTAAAGGCCCGCTTTTTATGCATCAAAACCGAACAGAAAGTCGATTATTTTGCCCTAGGGCTTTATTATTACTATTTTTTTAAATTAATTTATAATGATTGGCTAACCTGCAGCCTTTCCTGTGTACCATAAATGTCATACTTTTTTTTCCGCTGTTTAACGGCTCTGGATACAGTCCTTGTGAGCCAATGTAAATCGAGCAGGGAAACTTGCCGAACATCTTTTGTTGAACTCGGAATACACACCATCACCGCTTTGTACATTATTGAGCTCTGTAAATTAGTAAGGCGCTACCCAGAAAAATTCCCACTGAGAACTCCAGGTTTTAGTGACCGGCTCAACGAACGCTTCAAATATGACTTAAATGTGCCTCCTAGTAGAACTGTTACTTATACTCGTACTACAAAACTGGCTGCCATTAAGGCTTACAATCATTTGCCTGACGAAATTAAGTCCTTACCGGGAATAGTACATTACATCTGAGACCAGTAATTAAAGATATCCTGGACGAGTAAGTTAAAAGTCCGAGCCCGTAGGGCGAGGACTTTTATATACGAGTCCAGGATAGCTAATTATGGTCGAAGCATGTATAGTGCTTTTCTCAAAAATAAAACGAGATATTTTCAAATTAAATAAGTTTTTTATTACGTTAACAAACTCATCTTGAATAACAAACAATCGATCGAGTTTGTTTTATGTGTCACGCAATTTTACTAAAATAATGCTATCGCGGTGTTCGACGTCTTTTGTACTTAGATTGGCAAGCTCCAGACTTCTACATGCATCGTTTAATGGGCGTGATAAGAACAACCTACAACAAAAAATTTAATTTTAATAATGAATTAAAGACCTATTTATAACTTTAGAGCCATAAAATAATATCACATCATTTATTTACCTTTATAACTAGATATTTGTCATCAGGAGCGTCGTTAAGAAACTGTTGTATATGTTGGCTTGAAATATTTTAAACTTTTTGTTTATATAGCCATCTGATTGCCTTTTTAGCCATGCCGTTAAATTGTTGTAATTATTCAAGTTTATTTTATTCTTATTGAGCACAACACATCGGAACATGGAATACATCGCCCATAAAGTGGAAGGCTGCTTTGTTTGGCTAAGGTGACTGAAATAAGCCAAAAACACATTTTCCGATCAACTGTTCGTGTGTTTATCTGCTTTCCACTTGATGAAATTTCGTAATTTGTTTAAATATCCTTCCTTAGATTTTGGCGGAAGCAAGTTGTTTTTTGCTAATTCCGCTTCCGCTTTTAGATCTGGAGGAGTACAATCTATATCAGAGCCTTCTTCTGAACTCATTTTGTAATTTATTTACACAAAAAACTTTAAATGAAAATATTATGCAACAACATAATTTCCCGCTTTTACTTTTTTTTTGTTTTTTTTTTTTCGTTGGGCAAATGTATGCGGCCAGCCTTCTTCATAAAATTGAGGTAAAATTTTTCAATTTCAATTGTTCAATTGTTCAATTGGTTCAATTGTCTTAAACAATTGAATTTATATAATATAAAAATAATATATTTTCAATTATAAAATATAGCAAACGTTCTACACTCTGAACACGAAATTGTAATGTTTTTTTTCTTTTTATACTGGCCGCTAAAAACCTTATGATCGCCAAACTCTAGTCATTTAAAACATAGACACGGATAGTTAAAAAAAAAAAACATGGTATGTAATGGATTTTCATACGAATTTCCTGGACAGTTATTCAGATTTCCTGGAGACTTGAAATAGCTCAACAGGATGAAGTACTTTCTGGCATGTCTATGCAATATGTAATTAAAGCATTTCAACATATTTTTGAGAAAATAAGTTTTTCATTAAATTAAAACAGTACTTGATCACGGTTTGTCCATACAGTTACAAAGAATTTCTTGAAACTACACCATAAAAATGTATAAAAAGGTTAAGTAAAATTGTTAACCACTGCATGAATTAATAAATTTAATTAACTATAGAAATTAAAATTTACGATATACTTATTAGAATAAGTTTTATGCATGGATATAGCAAATATTAGATTATTTGTACATACCTTATTTAATAATTATTATACTTAAAGTTATATTTTAATACTAAAATTAAGAATATTGTTACACCCAATGGGTAAAATTACATTGAGCCAAAATTATGTACATATTTATAACATCTACAACTGACATGTAATTTAATGCAATAAATATATTGATTGATTGATTGATTATTTGATTGATTATATATTAACTTAATTTAACTAATTTAACAATCATAATTTAGAGTTCACAAGATTATATTTGTTTTGTGTTCCCAAGTGTTAACCATGACATACAAGTCACAGTCCACACTCGGTATTATTATGTCCATACGTGATAGGTGGTGAGCCCTATCGCCGTTCTTCGGGCACAAAAACACACTTTTTAGAGCAAGCAGGTTTCCTCACGGGATTTTTTCCTTCAACATTCAGCAAGTGGTAAGTATATTTTCGAAAAATTCATTGGTTCATGCTAGACTGGGGATCGAAACTGGGTCTCAAGATGGGAGGCAAGCGTTCTACCGTTTGAGCTTCCGCTGCTTTACGTATAGAGACGCAATTTATTTTTCTCATGATTTACATTAGAAAAGACAGCAGCTAAAATTGATTTGTTCAATAGTTTTTTCCTAGACAAAATGAACCGAAAAACGACTCCCCTAAGGGTATTTTATCATAAAAATTCCTAGCCAAGCCCGGAAAATAGTTTTTAGAGATACCAAGATGACATGAGGGTATTGGAAGATCCATTATATACAAATCCGCCCACCCGCAAGGGTCGTAGTCAAATAAATCTTAGCTTATTCTGTTTACTCTTTCACTTTCTTTCGCCCTGGTAGTTTGTAGAAACTATTTTCGAGGGCATTATTTGGAAAAACTTTTTGTTGTGAATGTTATTTTACTAGTGAAATAAATTCAATTTCTAATTTCAGTAATATAAATAATCTGGTTTGTAAATATAGTCCAATTAACAAGTTTTGCTTAACAAACTGAAAATGAAACCTGTTTTAGTAAACATTTGCATTGTTAAATAACAGAATACATATTTAAAGATTTTATTGTTATTGTTTGTTAATTAATGTTTGACATTAGACATAAATTAAATAAATGAAAAAATGTAAATTGTTTCGATATATGTATATTTCGAACCACTGTGGTCGTCGTCGTCGAATCATTTGTGGGTCACAAGTGGGTCGAAATATCAAAACATAAGGGAGTAAAATCAGATACGATCTACAGTGTAAAAATTTCAAGAGGGAGCTAAAAGAAATCTAAAATCCTGTACTATTTATAGGTAAATCGTAAAATTTTCACCTATAAATTTTGTTATCTAAGTAAATAATTTAGTACCCTTCACACTACTGGATTAGATGTAACCGACAGATATAACTTTATCCTTTTGATTGGGGTAAAAACAATAAAAGTTCCTTTATTGTCCGAGAAGGTCCCATTTGGTCCTGTTCCGTAATTTTCTTATGACTAGGTTCTGTCTGCAATAAAATTGTCTTGGACGAATAAACCAGAAAATTGTATTACTAGATATCTTTTATGTAAGAAGTAAACATGTCTTGTTATACGTGTATTGTGTGGTAATCGTAGCTATTTTTCACACCACCTGCTCGACAATGTCCAATTACATATCATGCAACCTCAACGTAAAGTAACGCATTATATCTCAAGGGATATAAAGTTATATAAAAATCCTTAGGGATTAAAGTGATTTAAATTTGGAAAGTCAAATTCGTGTGGAAACTCGTGGAAAACAAATGCCCATAATGGGATTGTAAAGAGGTTTGTTCGAAAATCGAACTGGCCACCATAAGCAGAATTCAACAAAAAAAAAAACAGCGTTTACAAAGAATGTGAAACAAAAGACGGTGTTTGGTGCTGTGATTGTCAGTGAATTTTATTGAATTATTAATGTTGATAAAAAATGTCGAGCTTTTTATTGTCTCGCAGAAGGTGTGAAGAGTAGAGTATGCTCCTCTGGAATAAAGCCTGTCTTTGTCTTGGACAGCTTGAACCCCTCGCTTTACTCAAGACTCTATATAACTCCCTCGCTACGCTCAGGAGTTAACTCTAGAGTCCCTCGTTACGCTCAGGGTTCAATATGCAGCCCGTGACGTTAGACACTACTTTAATCCCTTAGTGCGTAATCTACTATTATACACAGTAGTATCGTATTTGTGCCCAAGCAAGGGAATGGGCAATAAATGGGAAATTTGAACAAGAAATTTAATTAATATTACAAACTTGCAATCAATCAGAAATAAATTTAAAAGCACAAATATTTTGAAAAAATTCCTCGGACCAGGATTTGAACCTGCGACCTCCTGCTTACATAACAGGCGCGCTACCAACTGCGCTACCGAAGTTCGTATCTGGAACGACGAATTTTTCCACCATACCTGTGCATCGAATTTTTTGTAACTACCCGTTATACCAGCTTGTAATGCACATACTGAACGCTCACGAGGGCGTTATGTGATTTCAAGCCTTGCTAATTCTGAACAGAAGGCGTTGTCGTCGCTACAATACTTGTTGCATCAAACAGTTAAGAAATTCACAGTTCTTTTTAACTAAGATTATATTTTTTTCATAAAAACATGAAATAAAAACGTATAATCTAAGAAATTTAATATTAATTTATTATCTACATTTATTTTACACATTTAGATTTTATTATTTTTATAAAAGTAAACGAATTAGCTGAATTTTTATTTTTAATTTATTTTATTTTATTAAGGAACAAACAGTCATACATAAAACTTAAATAACACGAAGTATTGTTTACTAAACGACCTTTAGTTCCCTTAAATTATCTACTTATCTAAATAAAATATCATCACTTCAACAACTTAAAATAACTAAACTTTAAAGACATTAAATTTAAAGACAGAAAACTTGGTGTAATTAATTACATATCAACTACCTAAATGTAATTCATACAACCGGAATCCTTTGGCAGGAATTAAAGTATCATTAGGCGAAGTTTAGACATTCGCGCGCTAATGCTGCCCGTTATTACGTAAATCATGGATAACGACTCAGTATCAAGTATCCATGACGGAACGAAATTGCGTAAACTTGACCTAAAAAAAAACCGTCAAGTGCGAATAGGACTCGTACCGTTAAGGTTCCGTTCATACCGTTTCAAATAAAAAAAAATCAAAATCAAATGTGCTATAATAGTGCTATAAGACCTACCTGTGAACGGATTTTCAAGTTTCTAAGTCAACTGGAAGTGCTCCGACATAGTTAAGATAACGGGTTAGAAATTTCATAGAGGAAAGATTGAAATTTTCACCGGATTCATGACAAACAATTTTAAGAGGCTATGCGAATTTTATTTTTGTCACTGTCACTCCAAGCGAAAACACGTTCAGTGCGAGAGGGGCGGATTCAGGACGAAAGCAAAAAATTTTAGTTTTATAATTTTTATAAAAAAACTAAAATAGCTAGCAAAATTTCAAATATCAAATCTCTAGTTGTTGAAACACACCTAATAAAATATGTTTGAGTTCTGTATATGGTTCCTGTTAGTCAAACGAGGAAAAAAAGTGTGTTTGAAAACCTCATTTCAACAATTATTTCTATCGAGGAAAATTTATCCAAACATGTTTTCCAATTTCAAACCCTAGATTATATAGTCAAAATGCATATACCAGAAATTTATTACAATTTTCCGTGTATGTCATGAAATCCACAAAAAAAGCACCTCTTTTTTTTTACATATCGTCTTAAAACATAATATGCAAGTTATATTTTTAATTCCTTTAGTGAAGACAAATAAATTTAGCTCACACCGTAACCTTTCGGAATTATCATATAAAATAATTTTCATTCGAATTTAGTCGTGTAAATTTGGAAAAGTTTTTTTTACGGTAAGTTTCATCGCATACAAATAGAAAATAATTTGACATCGAGTCATTTGTTATTGTCAGGTTTTCATGGTGAACCAATTTGTATGAAAATGATTACGTCAAGGGCAAAAACTTTTTTCTGCGTTGAGCTAGAAGCCTCATTTTTTATCCTATGATCACGGGGCCTAGGAAAACGGCATTCAGACGGACAAAAAAGTGATTCTATAAGCGTTCCATTTTCTTAATTTTGAGCTACGGATCCCTAAAAATGTACAGGTTGCTTGGTAATTCGACCTATTCCTTGAAAGAGGTTATACTAGAGATCATTTCCAACGAATTAAGTCCTATCAACTAGGTGTCGAAAATGAATCGTCTCCGAGTTACGAAGGTTTTTATATTATTTTTCAAACTTTCAGACTAATAACCAAAAATAAATAATTTAAAAATAACTATTCCTCTCTCAGCACTTATTTAAGTATTATATTTCTGATCAATGATAGATGAGTGATCATTTATAAAAAAAATACGTGCCCTGAATTTCCATAATCTCAGAATTGAAAAGAAAACCTCTTCTATTTTGTAATTTTTGTATCGCGTGTTTTACTTGAAAAAAAATTATCATTTTCGACCCCTAGTTGATAGGCATTATTAGTTGGAAATGATCCCTAGTATAACCCCTTTAAAGGAATAGGTCGAATTACCAGGCACCCTGTATACAACATAACATCACGACACATACAAGTACATATATCCCCTTAGCTCATATACCTACAAACAGTTGTTCATATATAGGTAGACTAGTACTACCTATGTTTTGAGTTTCGCCAAATAATATTATTTAACCTTATATGCATATAATAGTAGTTTATGCTACAAGGGCCAAAAGGAACAAATCACGAGGACGATTTAAAACACGAGCGTAGCGAGTGTTTTAAACGTAACCGAGTAATTTATTGCTTTTACGCCCGTGTATCATACTACATTTTTCAATGCATAGTGTGAGGAAATGAAAACAAATATAATCTTGTGAACTTTAAATAATGATTGGCTCAAAAGGATTGTATCCAGAGCCGTTAAACAGTGGAAAAAAAGTATAACATCTATGGTACACAGGAAAAGCTGCAGGTTAGCCAACCAATGCAAACAAATTTAAAATAATAATAATAATAAAGCCCTAGGGCAAAATAATCGACTTTCTGTTCGGTTTTGATGCATAAAAAGTGAGCCTTTACGAGCACATGCATTGAAAACATATTATTAATAAATAAATATATAAATAAAGAATTTTTTATTTGTAATATACCGGGTGTAAATAGACAAGTATCTTTTAATATAAACACATTATGTACTGAACGTACTGAACAATACTGCACTCGTAAAACCACGTTTTACCTACGATTATTACGTCCCACTGTGATTTAACGTCCCATTTAACGTCCCATTTCTGAACATGTTTTCTCTCTCTTTTTTTTGTATGACATCCATTAATTGTTTTATTTGTAATTATTTTTTGTTCTGTTTTAAATTTTATTTCAATTATTAATAATTATTTTTTTACCCCTTCCTGCCATTGTGTTTTGTTCATATGATTTAATATGAGGCAAACTGAAAATCAGCGCTGCAAGTTGCTTCAACTTGTAGCATTTACTGAGCTTGCGCCTTTTTGCCATTTTTTCTTGTTTTTTCTTTTTTTACGTGTTCTGTGGCAAATAAAAATCGTTTCACTTTCATTTCACTTTCACTTTCATGTATGGTGGGCCCTATCGCCGTACTTTAGGTACGAATATTGCCTCACAACTAAATGTGTCTTTTGAAGCACGTAGACCAAAAATCCGTATCCCCATTATAAGTGGGCCACTCAAAATATTTTGCGAAAGTAAAAAAAAAATTTCACTATGTATAGTTTTATTATTATATCTTTTCAAAGAACTCTCCACCAGCATCTATACAAAGTTTCATGCGTCTAAACCAATTTTACGCTTTTTCCTGTCCGCCTCAGACACCTCTTCTACAACTGGCGATTCGTCTACAGTGTGTCCCTCGTATAAGTGCACATCCGAAAAGGGGTGAAAATAGACCTTATTTTATCGACAAAAAAATGTTTTTTTTTTTTTTGAAAATCTTTGTTTTACATATTTACGCGTTGAAATTTTTTTTGCCTACCATGGAGACTATGTATAAAATATGTCATAACTTTTGATCTATCGCGAGTAATGCAATGAAATAAAACTGTTATAATCCTTAAGATTAGACGTTTCATACCAAATCAAAAACAAAACATAGTCAACTACCATTACCATAAAAATAATATTCTAAAAGATTATTTCTTTAATTTTTCCGTCCTTTTTTTCAGTAATAGTCAAGTTTTTAAAAATAATGTCCCCGTTTTACTATACTTTTATTCCTATTTATCATTGCCTATTCCATTATATTTCTAACAAAAAAAAATACAACGTTCTATCATAAATACAATATTTTCTACGAGCGGTTAACCAAAGACACTGCGCTCGCGTCCCATACAAAGATACCCAGGTGGAGTATTTTTTCAAGATTAAAAAAAAAATTCAAATAATTTTTTTTCTTTGTTTTTGTCGATATATTTAGATCTAGTTTCATCCACTTTCGGATGTGCACTTGTACGAGGGACACACTGTATAGTATATACTCTATATTCGATCAACTTTTACTAAGGAACCAAAGCCCAAATCTCGAAAAAAATATCAGCTGTTTCACAGAAAAGTTATATACCTACCCGACCAAAATGTATGAAGCAACTGTTTCTTTTTTCACAATTTTTTCAATATTTTATAGATTGTATTTATAGTAAGTAATGATATAAATTTTCATTTTGTAATTAAACTTGTATAATTCCTTGTATGTTCTTCTTCTCTGTGTAGACGTGTATGATTACTTCGTTTATGTTAATTTTTCTTATTGTGATGGTTTTGCTGTCAGAAATCTTTGTTTAGAGATAAGCTCGCGAATGTCAATTTTTTCACTGTAATTTTGTTAATGTTTATATTTGTGTACAATAAAGAATAAATAAAAATTTCTTGATTTTTTCACGAAAATTTGATCTATACTATCGCCAGTTTCCGGCTTCCGCAACATCATCTTAACACCCTGTATAGATTAGTAGTCGAGTACTCGAGCACACAGAACATAGGTATAATGCATCGAACGCGTGTGTTGGATATTGCTCGGACGTGCCTTCGAGTACTGTGACCATAAATTGTGAAGAGGTTTTATTTTATGGCTTTGTATAAAGGGACTTCTTCAGGAAAGTTCTTTTTGCTCAATAATGACATGTACGTATAATCTGAGTAGCCCAAAAAGGAACCCTGTTGTATTTGGGGATTTGGGGACCATGATATTCGATATAGGTACACCGTAATATCTTAAGAACAGACATCATGACGCGACCAAATCAGTTGTGGGCGCGGCCAAATGTCATGCTGTTTCATTTAGTTATAACGTGTACGCTCCATGAAACTTGAGAGAACAATACAATCGTGCCGATTTCGTCACAGGCGCAAAATTGAAAACTTGTTTCGAGAGAAACCTGATTTTGGCAAGAATGTGGATGTTTTCAAACATAATTTTTGTTATTATTAATCTAGTTTACATTTTAGATGTTTGAATCGTATTAATTTTTGATTTTATCCTAAACAATAAAAGCACATTCGGCTAAAAAGCGCGTATTTGTGCCTGAAGAACGGCGATAGAGTTCGTAAATGGTAATTGGTGAAACGCAGGTGTACCGTCGCGTGGACTGTGACTTGCATTTCAGAGTTCACACATGGAACACCTCTGATACCCCCTCAGGGATTCATGTCGTGATAATATATAATATAGTCCCATAAATTATCTGAATCGTGGTGACCCCACCGCACCAGTTGAGTTATTACTAAATTCCTTATCGGCAGTCAGCCATTCAGATTATGTCCAACTATGTACAGTCGGCTGCAGATCAAGCTACCTATTCTTTACGGTTTAAACTGCTATGAAAGTGAAGTAAGAGCCTTCATTGGGTAGGTTGACTTGTAGGCGACCGTACAAACATAGCTGCAGTATTGAATTGTTCGACCTGTGAAATGCATTCTGGAGAATTCACTAGTTCTAGATTTGACTTGTTGTGGGAACTGCATACTGACGTCATCAGATCCCTTTCTCAATACATATATCGCCACGACATGAATGCCTGAGGGATGTCAGAGTGTGTTTCCAAGTATGGACTATGAAATGCAAGTTACAGTCCACATTTGGCACACCCGCTTTTCACCGACGATATTACGTCCCAAAAGTGATGGGTGGTGAACCATCTCGCCTTGCTTCGGGCACAAATGGACCAACAGCTTACGTGCCTTCTATAGCACACAGACCGGACACAAGCTAATGTGAACCGCGGGAATTGAACCTACGACCTCTGGGATAGATGAAGTAGTATTCGGGGCTGCATGGCAGAGATACCTTTGCCTAGCCCAAAGCAAAAGAAGTAATGTTTCTCGCGGATTGGTTATCTAAGCGGTGTTATCATAATTTAGGCAAAACACAGCGCAGACTCGCGGTTTTATAATATCATATACATATATTATAATATATAACATCGGTTTTTTACATCGAACAAACAATGTAGGTACTTATAAAACCGTTTTTGATGTTGTTAATACATTATTATTATTACATATTGAAGAAGGGTAATGTCAAAAGTACCTGGAATAGAAGAGCTTGTATGACTAGATTGATGGATGTGGAAGAGGCAAAAGAGGTGTGCCAGGTTCGTAGCAGATAGAAATCTGTAGTATCTAGCTACCCCTCTGGAAGACAGGCGTGAGTATATGTATGTTTTATCATATTGTAGTATTGGAGCAGATAAAGTTATAGAAATGTTTTTGCGGCAAAAATATATGTATTTATTCTCGCACGAAGAAGCCTCTGTAAATAAACAGCGAATATACTAGCCCCAGGACTACTCTTAAGTACACATATTGTTTATGTACACATATTGTTTATTCCTACAAACAAAGTCCTCGTCTTAAGTTCGCTGATATAACAATATAGATCAGGAGCCCAAAGACGAATTTTTACCTAGTAATGTACAGAAATACATACTCGTTTGGTTCATTGGTACTTTTTGTATTTAAAGATTCCCCTGTTATTTTATTCCTGTAATAAGATAAAAGATATTAATAATTATCCACCATATAATAAAGCACGTTATAAAAATTTTGTCAATTATTATTACTATAAATATCACATTAAATGCAAAATATGTACAATTGTACATACGCAATCGGTATACATATGAAATCCATTATTAAAAATGTGTGGCTAAAATTAAAATTAAAAATGTCATACTTCATTAAAAATAAATTTAAATGTCTAATTAGGAAATGGACATGGCTTTATGTTTAAATCCATGAACTCATTAATAGAGTAGAATTGATTATTCTGCAAGAATACTATTTTATTTCTAGTCATGAGCAAATAATGTCTAGTATCAAAGTTCAAGAAAACATTCTCTAATTATTCCAAAAAACCTTGAGAAAATGGGTAGCTTTTCTTGGATATTGCTTCACGGCAGGTTGATTAAATTCTTTAGTTTTTTAGTACAGGTTATAATGTTATGGTTGCCAAATTTGGTTGTTATGTGTTAGTTTCTATTTTATCACGATTAATACTTAACTTTTTTATGTCGCAACAATCTTAAGAGCCGATCCATAAACGCAACCATTCCTCGTGCTCCACACGAGCGTCCGCATCGAATTGTCGCATTTCTTTCAACTTACGATTAGGTAAATCATTCCCCTGGGCTCCCGTTCTATTTTAACTTAGAAGCATATTTATCACGTCCAAAGTTAGGCGACAAGTCAGTAAACTTGGGGACATATGGCGTTAGGAATTGTGGCCCGAATATTGGAGGATAATCTTTTCAAGGCGATACGCTAAGGCGTTTGATGAAATTATAAGCTGTGTTTCATACATAACGAAGTTATAACAAAGTTTGCCGTCGTGTATTTTGATGCAGCTTTAGATTATTTTCAGTTTTTATTACGCTTACAAAACTAATCGTACCAAGGGATTTCTATGATCAATTCCATCCATCCATCAGCCTAGTTCGTCCACTGCTGGACATAAGCCTTTCCAGGACTTTGCCACTACCGGCGGTCATCCTGGAAGAATTGCTCATACTTACACACGCTGGGCAGGCGGGTTGGTGAGCGCGGTGCCGGAACCCTCGCACTAGTGACGCCGCTGCCCGTCACCAGTCTGTTCCATATAAGGCCCGGCTATTAGGGATGGATATACCGCCATCCATCGGTCCCAGGCATGGTGGGCCTCCTGGTTTTTTGCCTGTCCTCTTACTCTCCCCCGAATTACTTCGAGGCAGTCTCCAAGAAAGATGGTGGTACCTCCACAGTCGAGCCCGGCATCAGCTCTACCACCTGGTAAACTCAGTAAATGCTCAGCAAATAAGTACGAAAACCGTATAAAATCCATGAACTAAGGAACTCTAAAAGCATCAGCTCTATAACCTGAAGATGATCAATTCTATATATATTTAATATTCTCAGTGTATAAGCGTGCCTGTCTGCTACATACAATTTCCTAGCTGTAGCATTATACAGAAAAAAAGAAAAAGAAAACCATAGAGACGTAAGGAAAGCCGTTTTTTTTAATGATCAATATCGCGTTGGTTGGCTGGAAGAAATCGCTTTAAGTGATAAGTCCGCCTTTGTACAAAATTATTTTTTCAATACTCTGTTTTCTTTTATATGTCTTCTGTGTACAATAAAGTGTCAATTCATTCATTCATCGCGATCATTGATGAAATGCAGGGAAAAAGTCGATGGAAAAATTAATTGATCAGAACAGAAACAATTCATAAAAATCGATTGAAAATAAGAATAAAAATTCACACAATAAGATTGAATTTAAATATGAATATCAGAACAGAAACAATTCATAAAAATCGATTGAAAATAAGAATAAAAATTCACACAATAAGATTGAATTTATATATGAATATCAGAACAGAAACAATTCATAAAAATCGATTGAAAATAAGAATAAAAATTCACACAATAAGATTGAATTTATATATGAATAAGAAAGAGGTAATTTTTCATATTTTTTTGTGGGAAAGTAATTTGTTTTCTAATAAATAAAACACTAAATAAAATATTTATTGGACTTTTATTGCAAATATAGATAAAAATTAATCAACATTATATCATTAATTTTTTATCTCCTTGCGATGGATAAATCGTGAAGTATCCAAACATAGAAATTTATTTATGTCTTAGTTAAATAAAGATAATATTGCTTCATACGCCAAAACACTCAAATATCGTATTGTGGGTAAAATTGCAATTTTACGACACATTTTGCAAATCCGCAAAATTGTGGGTAAAAATGTTTTAATTAATTTTAACATCATTTCAGTGCTTCCTTCTACGTCAGACTATCGATTTTATAAGGGTTTCTACTTTAAAGGCGATACCAAAAAAAAATGGTGTTTTTTCGAATACATTTACTCCAATATAATGTCATCTACGTATTTAATTTTTGGGTAAATGTTTATTGAGTATTTGATTAAGATTTTCACTGAAGGAAAACGCGATTAGATGAAATTTTCTCGATAGAATTTAATTCCGAAAAAACCTCCAAATTGTTTTATTTTTTCCTGTAATTCTGAAATCCTAACTAAATTCATTGTGAAATTGCATTCAAAATGTGGATATTATGTATTTGTAAAGTCTCTTTGAAAATCTTTTTGACAAAATAGCTTAGTTCATTTTATATTAATAAAAAACCGACTTTTTGCTACTTTTCCACGAATCCGTCCCACTCACACTAAGGGTTTTTTCGCATATGGAGTATATATATATATATATATACAAGGTGAATTTGTGAACATCGTCCAAATTCATACTTGAGCCTTGATAAGTGGTCAGCATCATGAAAAAATAACAATTTTTGTAAAATTCACATAATGAAATTTCGACTCCCCATAGTGATTCACTCAGGACTGGGAGTGAATTACTATGGGAAGTCGAAATTTCAATTTATGAATTTCACAAAAAGTGTTATTGATTCATGATGCCGATCACTTACCAAGCCTCCAGTATGAATTTGGACGATGATCAAAAAGTCACCTTGTATATAAAAGGCGATTTGTAAAAGTTCTAGCGTCCCTATTACTCCATATGCGAAAAAACCCTTAGTGTGAGTGGGACGGATTCGTAATATACGAGTATAATATATATTACGTAATATAGCAATATATATATATATATATTACTTTTACATATTGATGTCAGTGATGACATTCGTCTTTCCCACGTCAGAGCACTCCTCGACCCTAATGACGTAGAATCTTCAATCCCGTCTCCAATATGCAAATGGACGAGTATCCGGTGTTTAATGAGAATTGCACTCAACCCAGGTTCTACTGCTGCTTCCAGCTCCATCTAGCGAAAGAGCGCTTCACACAGGAGCGCTAGAAGCAGTGTAGTAATTTTCGAGTTAAGGTTTCTCCCAACGCCAACGACCTTGAACTAAGTAACTTTGTAACCATTTTATACGGTAACTATAGCATTTTTCAACAGAAGAAAAATACATAATAATCTGCATGATACAAATAATGATGTGGTTTTTCCTGAATTTCATTTTAACATACAGAAGTGAAGCAAAAAAATTCTAAGTTTACCCTAATTTTTCGATTTTTTGTTCACTTGTAACAACATAACTACTACAGTTTTTATCGAAACAGTATGAAAATTTATAAACATCTAGACAAAATAATAAAAAATGATTTGGTCTTCTCAGTTCTTGGAAATTAATTTTATTTTAGATAAAATAAATTAAAAGCACACTATTTTCGCACTTGTCAGCCGCAGCGACTGACGTAACAGCCATATTGCAGTGCGAGCTGATAAGGACTTTATTTTAATATGGTTTTGTTCGAAATCTCAACCACCACGAATCGAGTTGCTAATTATTCCGACGGAGCCACCTTAAACGGTCAGACTGTGAGGCACATGCTGCGAGGGAAGATGCGAAAAAGTTGTAGCAGATTGACTATCGCATACGTAGAACAAAGAGTTGTTTTATTACAGACCTGTATGGAGGCGTATTGTGAGCATTGTAAATGCAACTTTTGATGATGTTCTTGCATGCATCTATGATTGTATTTTTATGTTCTATTTTATTTTACTTTTTACATAATTAACGTCTGTTGTTTGTTTTTATAATTAATTGCACGTTATTATTATTATTTTCTTTAAAATTATTATTATATTCAGTAGCTGTCTTCTTTTTATCTGGAAATGTAAATGTAATGTGCAGCAACTGAAGAGAATCACTGTAACCCTACCGTACAGGTATTCTTAGTACTTAGTGTAGGGAACAGAGTTCCCCGAGGTACTTCTATAATAATATTATAGTATTGTATTTAATATAGGTTTTTACCTACTTACTGCAATGTACCATTATATGTAATCTGGGGGCACGGCAGTGCCCCCGCAAAGTCTCGCAGAAAAAACGCGGAACGGCCGTACCATCCTTTTCTCGAAGCAACTCACGGCACTTTCAACCCCCCTGTATCTTCGTTGTGGGTGAAGCTAGAAGTCTGAAATTTCAGGAACCAAAAGTACTTACTGATCCTATATCTGACCCCAAATTACAACTTTGTAACTATATTCGATTACGAAATATCTCAAGTCAAAGTTCCCTTATTTTGTCACTGACTGACTGACACATCATCAAAAGTCTAAAGGTGTTCTAGCAGGCCTACAAACTTGAAATTTTGCATGCAGTTAGTGTTAAGTGTACATTGCAACAAAAAAATATAAAAATGTTATTTGCGGTTGGTAATTTAATATTTCCATACAAAGTCTATACAAAATGTATGTTTCCAGCTGCATCTATAAATTTGTATGACACTAGATGACGTTGGTGGTATGCTGCTTTGCATTAAATACGCCTAAAACGAAAAATTCTACGTTAAAGTTTTAGCGAAAACTAAAAAATAAAACCGGTAAAGTGCGAATCTGACTCGTGCATAAAGAGTTCCGTACCCCTACACAATACGGGTACGGAACCCTAAAAGTAAATAACAACAATAAAGATGCCATAGCAACATTAAGGCGACAAAAAACAAAGCGATAAAACGGTAGCGCCTGACAAACAATTCGGTACCTTTTTAGTACGGAACCCAAATTTTCATTATTTTACTTTAAAGTATTTACTACAGACTGCCCAAAGTTTAAACTTTTACTTGTATGTTGTATTACCGTTCTAAAGATAGAGCCTTTGTTATAATAATCTGTTCCTTGGGTGAGGCACCCTAAAAAGGGTGGTTTATAATGTTCCACACATTCACAATATTAGTCTATTTAAGAAGAAAATATCAACATTTCGTAATTAAGTCACTAAAAAAACGGTAGTTTGCGAATCCGACTCGCGCATAAAGGGTTCCGTACCCCTACACAATACGGGTATGGAACCCTAAAAGTAAATTGCAACAACATAGATGCCGTAGCACCATCAAGGCGACAAAAATCAAAGCGATAAAACGGTAGCGCCTGACAAACAATTCGGTACCTTTTTAGGAAGGAACCCTAATTTTTATTATTTCTTATTTTACTTTAAAGTAGTCTGCCTAAATTTTCAACTTGTATGTATAACCGTTCTAACGATAGAGCCTTTGTTATAATAATTTGTGCTTTGGGTAAGGAACCCTAAAACACATTTAGTCTATTTCAGAAGATAATATCAACATTTCGTAATTAAGTCGCTATTAAACCGGCTAAGTGCAATTCAGACTCGCTCACGAAGGATTCCGTACTACCATCACACAATATGGGTACGAAACCCCAAATCATTATGGTAAATACCAACAATAAAGATGACATAGCAACATCAAGGCGACAAAAAACAAGGCGCTAAAATGGTAGCGCCTGACAAACAAATCAGCACCTTTTGAATACGGAACTCTAATATTTATATGCCCAAAATTGTTGTTTTATAAAGATAGAGCTGAAACAAATAACATCGAATAACTGGACCCCCCTTGGATTTCCATTTATTGAACTTTTTATGCTGTGATAGGGGCCATATTATTATTTGTAGAGGACAATGTAACATATATTATGTGAAAATATTTACGCGCTACCTATAACGGCTGAAGCTGTAGACCCATGTGATAGATGGATAGACAGCGGAGGATTAGTAATAGGGTCACGGAACCTAATGATACGGAACCCTAAAAATCAAGGTAAAAGGTTATTTATCAAGTAAAGCTATAAATATATTAAATGAAAAATAAAGCGGCTAATGTTGTTTTATTTGTATATACATCCTCTATGATGTAGGTATATTGAAATGTCTATGTACTCGTGTGTCATTCAAAAAAGACAGGTTTGGTTTAGCTCATTATTCTGAGAGGTTTAGACATAATAATGTACTCTGTGGTTTAGACTGACAAGCCTGCCTTTCACTTCATGGTCAAAAGAAATTTTAACCTGCCTGTTGCATCTATTTGTGGATAATAGTAATAATAACTTACAGTAAAAATTAATATTGCAATGGAACCTGAAATATTGTACATAAATGAAAATCCTTGTCCACACCTAGTTGTCCCTATACCTGGAGATGGTTCATGTTTGTTCCATTCTTTGTCATTCTCTATGTATGGGAACATTGAGTCGTCATATGACATTAGGTGTGCGGTAGTCGAGTACGTGGTAGCGCATTGGGATGAAATGCAACTTTATACGTGTGACGAGCGTGGAGACACATGTACCTGACAGCAATGATGAAAACTACCACCTACGGTTCCGTATCCGAACTTATGGCAGCCACCGCTTTGTATCCATTTACGTTCGAGGTTTACGAAAATGGCCGTTTGAGAGGATCATTCGGTGGCGATCCTGGGATGCCAGTGAAACGTTTACGATTCTCTGGTAGTTTCTTAGGTGGTCATTATGAAATGCTCCTTCCCAATACTAGTTTCTCAGGAGTATGTCCTAATGATCAGTTCAAGGGAGTGGGTTTTAAGAAAATCCGCAGCTGACGTGCAAGAAATATTACCCGAGAAGAAAAAAAGGAGGACTACCTACAAAAAGAAATGAGATCCCATCGAAAACATAAAATGTACAAAAATGGCAAGTCTCGCAACGCAATCCTTCCACCGTAAAAAGTTGTGAGATCTTATGTAGAGCCAAGTCTGCTATTTTAGTTTTTATGGAAGCACCTTTTCATTGAAGTTAGTATGGGAGCACCTATTTAACAAATTTATCATTCATTGTTTCCTATTTAGTTACCTACCAACATTAAGTGACTGTATTAATATTAGTCATCTTTATTTCCTAATAAAATATGGTGACTTTGCAATCGCATAGCACAAATAAAGCACTGATGCGTAGAAATATCTTCTCAAATCGCTACTAAATTGGTATTAGGTAGCTGATATGTTGTATATGTTGCTGTGCGATTGCGAAGTCACTATATTTTATTAGGAAATAAAGATGACTAATATTAATACAGTCACTTAATGTTGGTAGGTAACTAAATAGGAAACAATTAATGATAAATTTGTTAAATAGGTGCTCCCATACTAACTTAAATGAAAAGGTGCTTCCATAAAAACTAAAATAGCAGACTTGGCTTTACATAAGATCTCACAACTTTTTACGGTGGAAGGATTGCGTTGCGAGACTTGCCATTTTTGTACATTTTATGTTTTTGATGGGATAACTCTTACTGAAGATCAATAAATTTATCTTTATCTTTATCTTTATCTTTTATACAAGTTTTTCAGTTTTTCAAAAAACCTGATGTAAGAACTAAAAATTATATACAATTTGTTTTCGAAGATATGAGAAATAGTTTGACTATTTTAAACACAATAAAACATAATAAGAAAGAAATACTTTCGAAATATATTTCTTTATGTTTTATTCAAAACTAAAACTACTATAAGATTAAATTACCTAAAAATTAAACTTAATTAGGAAAATTATATAATAATAATAATAACAAACTTACCTGAAATTTCATTTGTAAATTTATGAACCTTTATGGTTTTATAAATGAATTTGAAATTTAAATAAAAGAAAAGTTCATATAGCAATATACAACGTGTAACAGAAAGGTGTAACCATATTTGAAGAACTTATTCAGTCAATGGTATAGAACAACTTTAACTATGGAACAAAACCTGTATCTCGAAAAAAAAATCGACTGTTTCATAGAAAAATTCAATGCCGCTCGGCCGAAACGTATGGAAGTGCAGTTTTTTTTTTTAGATTTCAGGTTTGGCTTCATAGTAAAAGTTGTTCTGTACCATAGTCTGAATAAGCTCTTTAAATATGGTTACACCTTTCTGTTACACATTGTATATGTTTTAAAATTAAATGCACTACAATAGTAGTTTATGCTACAAGGGCGCAAAGGAATAATTCACGAGGACGATTTATAACACGAGCGTAGCGAGTGTTTTAAACGTAACCGAGTAATTTATTGCTCTTACACCCGTGTATCATACTAAGTTTTTCAATGCTTAGTGTGAGGAAATAAAACAAATATAATCTTGTGAATTTTAAATTATACGAGTAATTGGCTCAAAAGGACTGTATTCAGAGCCGATTAACGGCTATTAAAGTTGAGTATCTTAAGGCGATTACCATCGCCAAATTAGCAGCTCGATATTTGTCACTACAAATATCAACGGAAACGACATTGAAATAACGTTCATATCAGCGCGCAATGCATAGTGGCTGTTACGACGCTCGCTGCGTCCTTGATAGGGCGAAATAGGGGAAAATTATACTTTTCACTTGGACGTGATTACTCGATTGAATAATCTTATGTTATGTTTATAGCTATAAAGTTTATCTATTTATCAAAGCATAGATGAATTCAATCGGCCCAGCCACTCAGGAGCAGTAAGGAATTTGAGGTCAAAAAACACCAATAAGTAAAAAAAAAAAATTCATGTAGAAGTTTTGGTGGTATGAAAAAGAAAACTGTTGCATATGTTGTCTAAGAGTTGATTATTCATAATACATTTTTTCATTATTTTTGGTTTGGCCATCACGGTTCATGAGATACAGCCTGGTGACAGACGGACAGCGGAGTCTTAGTAATAGGGTCCCTTTGGTTACCCTTTGGGTACAGAAACCTAAAAAGAAGTGTTATCTATCAACAAAGAAGTATGAAAAATTCCACCCAGGACGACAATCACAGCCATCAACATTTTGAACATAAAGGTCAGGCTTGAATATAAATGTAACAGAATAAACAACTTTACTGACGTTACTAATTCCTCGAGCATAATGTGGCTGCAAGAAGATTCATTGTCCTTCGTAAAAGTATATTTCGTGACGAGTATAAAATGGCGGATTTTCTTACCCGAGGAATGAAGCTTACATTCCGAGGGTAAGAAAACCCATTTTTACACGTTGCGAACGATACTTTTTCTACTACCTGATTTATGTATTTAAATATTTAATTTTTCCTTTCAAATTTAATTTGCTTTATGACTTTGCAAAGCGCGGCGCAGTTTTTACCTTTTTTTTTTCAGGCTTCGGCCGGCGTCTTTTATTTGTGGCCAGTATCATTTTGCGAAAAAAGAGTGTCAGATGCGATATAATCGATTATGTCGTGCATCGGAACGCAAGGAATTTCGATTGTAAAAAGAACCTTATTTAGCATTAAATGAAGACAAACGTTAAAAAGAACCTAATTTTGCAATAAATGAAATTAAAATACGATATTTCAAACTGACCTGATAGTCATTCCGCAACGGGGTCCGGAAAGTTCGATTTTCAAAACTAATTTCGAGTATTAAACTTTTTCATAAAGGTAGTAGAAAAAGAGATTTTAAATATATCTAGCGGCTTCACGGAATTCTAGCGCTTTAACTAGAGTCAACAAAATTTGAATAACGACTCGGAGTAACGTAACGGAACTGCCGAGAGGTTGTTATTCTAAAGATTTACATTAAAAACTCGGACTTACTCTGTATTCTCCTTTACAAGATTCTTAGAGGCCATGTGTATTGCCACAGAGCATCCATACAGTGTATTGCCGTACCTTGTTGGCTCAGATAAGGTCAGTAGTTCATAGATCTAATGCGAGAATTGTTACCTACAAACCATTTCATATTCAAGAGATTTAGAACCAATTTGCGATACCACAGTTTGCTACCCAGCCCCTCTATTCTGTATCTTTAGTTGCCAACTGGACTAGGGCCTATCATAAAAAACATAGATAAAAACGAAACTTTCAAAATTGCTATTAGTGGGTATTGAACTATTTACAAACTGTGTCGTCACTTCAAGTGCGAACATATCCTTAGACAATCGGAATTCGATAGTATATCTATGTTTTAATGATAGGCACCCAGTTCAAATGGCAACTAAAGATACATAATAGGCCCTCAGGTTAAGTCGCGAACACAATAATCTGTTTCATTTAATAAGAATGGATATATTAAGCATTTCGTTAAGGCGCTACGGAAAAAAATCGACAATTTCAGAACTTCTATATCTACTTCGGTAAATAATGTATAATTTTGAAAAAATTGTATATTATTTTTTGAATCTTCTTCTAGGGATCTGTTAAAACAAAAACGCGATTGGAGAATTTCGGCTCGATAGAAATATTTATTGAAATGAGGTCTTTATCGACACCAATTCTCCTGGTTTGACAATTTAGAATGACATATGGACTGCAATTATATTTTATTAGATGGGTTTTAACAGTATCTAGGACCTGGTTAAACGAAATTTTGATAGCATTTTTAGTACATTTTATATTAATAAAAAACCGACTCTTTGCTACTTTTCCACGAATCCGTCCCTCTCGCACTGAGCGTTTTTTCGCATATGCAGTAACAGGGACGCTAAAACTTTTACATATCGCCTTAAGTAAAATCAATCATTTCTTGTACGCCACAAAGGAGTCCACATTAAATTATTAATGATATAAATTTAAGCATAGATTTATCAAGCTAGATAGTAGTCGTTGTATCTACTATCGAGCAATACTGTCATTCTATGTTAACAAGCTGTGTTGACCTGTAATTGGGCTACTCTCAAACCCTTTAGATAAGTTACTAGTTATGATGTCTGTCTGTTGGCAAACCAATAAATAAATTTTCAATGCATGTGCTCGTAAAGGCCCACTTTTTATGCATCAAAACCGAACAGAAAATCGATTATTTTGCCCTAGGGCTTTATTATTATTTTTTTTTTATTTGTTTGCAATGGTTGGCTAACCTGCAGCCTTTCTTGTGTACCATAGATGTTATACTTATTTTTCCACTGTTTAACGGCCCTGGATACAATCCTTTTGAGCCAATCATAATTTAAAGTTCACAAGATTATATTTGTTTTCATTTCCTCACACTATGCATTGAAAAACGTAGTATGATACACGGGTGTAAAAGCAATAAATTACTCGGTTACGTTTAAAACAATTTATATAATCATAATTTTTCTCTTATTTCATGTTTTTATACAATAATTTTTTTTGGAAACTAAATATTCTGTAATCCAATCGAATAAATACACAATACCCTAAGAATATGTATAATTTACAAATTATTTTGGTATTCCGTTTGTATGAACTATGCATCCTCCACCGGCCTCTTAATGCCTTGCTTGCTGTCACTCTCCCAGTTTCTGGGCTAGCGCCTTCATCCTAGCTCTTATCAACGCTTTCACACACAACGCGCACAACGTAAAAAAAAAACTTCTGAAACACTCAAAGAAAAAACTTTCACGAAAGCTATCTTTACTTTGCTGAATAAGGCTCTATAAGTTTTGAGGCTTCAACGGAAGCCCTACAATAATGAAGCGTCGCTTCTGTCTTTAGGGTTCACTACAGAAATGGAAACCCATATAGCGAAGCCACGATTTCTGTTCGCGGCATTGCCCGAGAACGGCTGGGCTGCTTTAGCCAAAATTTTCAAATTAAGAATGATTTTGAGCAATCAGGTCAAGTGGATTACAAATAAATAAATAACTATTTATTATATAATCGTACAGCTTGTTAAGATAAAGTTGCGGAACCGGAAACTGGCAATTTTACCAGTGCACACGAACAACTTTTCGTGAAAAATTCGTGAAATCGAAAAAAAAAACAGTTTTGTCATACGTTTTGGTCGGGTAGCTATGTACATTTTCAATGGAATAGCTAATAATAAGTCTTTACATATGAAATTCCTGAAATTTTCGTACAGATTCATGAGTTCATAATTCATGTAGTTCAAAAGCCATTCGAATGACTTGTTTTTTGTTTGAAAGTCGATTTCAAGGATTTACATACGTATTAAATTTTCTTTTTATTTTCGGTTTGATTATAAAAATTTAATCTTCAAAAACAGTTCGTCCTAAATGCCATCCATTTCCATGATAAGATTCGTATAAATTTTTTACAGCTAACACTTTTCAAAAATTAAATTAATGTTGCTGTTAGCTTAATGTTGTCTAATTCATACACATAAGAAATTACATCATTTGGATTTGTCATTCCTAAAAAAATGCAAAAATGTTAGTACTGAAAATCCTTCAAATTCTTTATACAAAACGGCAATTTTATAATGTAAAGACCTAATATTTTTTCCGCGATTCTCCATAGTAAAAGTTGTCTCGTATGGACGAGTACTACCACCAGTTTCCGGCTTTCGCAAGACGCAGATTTACCTGTAAAGGAGAAAGTTAATGTACTTGTAATGTCATATCACGTCACAGAAGATGAATGGCGGTTACTCCACCGTTAAGAGCTCCTATACTCTTGTTTTTTCAATCCTTCTTCTCTTTCCTATCTCAAGGAACGTTTTAAGTTTCGTCACCAATTTCATGAACAAATGTTGCGGTCATCTGAAAACCTTCTGTTAAACACATTAGTTAGACAAACACAAAGTTATGCTTGGAATATCTTTGATGGATAAAATCCGAAACGAAGATATCCGTCAGAGATCGAAGGTGACCGACATAGCCTGCCGAATCAGTAAGTTGAAGTGGCAGTGGATTGGCTATATTTGTCGCCGACGTGATAACCGTTGGGGCCGTAAGGCATTGGAATGGAAACCAAGTATAGCAAACCGCAGCGTTGGCCACCCTCGTGCCCGCTGGACTGACGATCTGAAGGACGTTGCGGGTGGCGGCTGGATGAGGATGACTGAGGACCGCCAAGAGTGGTATAATATTGGGGAGGCCTATGTCCAGCAGTGGAAAGACACCACCACTCTCATCGACTTTTCGATCAGCGACTTCCTTTTCGTAAACCGATCTGGACTGACGACAGGATAAGACAATAAATCGACATCCAGTCTAAGTGGCGGGCAAAATGGCGAGAGGAAAAATGTTCGCAGCCTAACATCATATCTGACCCCTCTGCCACACAGCCAGGCTTTAGAGGACACCGTAAGCTGTGGACTACGCTCAACAGAATCCGTACTGGCGTGGCAAGGTGCAACTGAAACCTGCACCAATGGGATATCACTGACTCACCTCGCTGCGACTGTGGAGCCTCAGAACAGACTATCCGTCACATCGGATCAGAAAGTTTTCTGGTGGGCTGGAGCAGCTACATTAACTAACCCCTCGGCCATAGCTTTAGGCTTCGAGAGGCGCGCCAAGCGGTTCTTCTTGCGACGGTGCCAGCGGAGAGAACAAATGTATGAAGTCCGGCTTCGAGTGACTTGCGATCTCTCGACGGCGGTGTGCGGGGAGGCGGGGAGCCGCGCCAGTGATCGAGCGCATAGGAAGAACCTAGTGTCGAGCGGTTTGAGCGAGCGAGCGCGCTATACATCCGATGCGGTAGAAGGCGCCGACGGGTGTCGTGGTAGGGCAAAAACCGCCTGGAAGCGCAGCAAGAAGCGCCGCCAGAAGCCTGAAGCTATGGTGGACCGGTAACACTTTACGCGAAAACATGGCTATCAAACCTGGATCTAGAATTATAGCTTTGTAGAAAAAATAATGCAGGACACAAAGGTCATACGATGATGATCATCATCCACTTTTTACGGTTATTCGTTTGTGGAATCATATCATATCATTTATTCATCAGACAACATGGGTCCATTTTGTTAGTAACAATATACTTATTCTATATTAGTACTTAATAACTAGGAGCGATCTTGTCCGATCAATCAGTTTAAGCATAGACGGGTTGTCGAATCGATCGGGTATTACTTGTAGGAGGGTGTTGGGGCTGCCGCGGAGTCTTTGCAGCAAGGAAGCAGACTTTTTTCGCCAGATGGCGTCAAACCGTCGGTTCATGTCTCAGCAAACATCACCGACGCACTACAAAAACGCGACAGCCGCAGCACAGCCTAAAAGCATTATTATATGCTTTACCCTTTTTTGTAGAATGTGCTCCTCCCTTGGATATTTTCAGAAAACGAATTAAAGAATACTTTTCTTCGGAATACCTCTGACATCCCCTCGAGGATTCATGTCGTGGCGATATATTTATATTTATTTATGAATCTGATTCAATCCTGAGCTTCTTCGTCTTCAAGTGCAGAATTTCGAGTATTTCGGGAAAAAACGAATATTCTTTTAGCCACTTTATTCTGTTCAAGCATATTGACATCATTTCAGTGAGGAAACTCGCCTATTATATACGGCGTATTCTTAGTAGACTTTTAGAGTTCCTTAGTTGATGGATTTTATACGGTTTTCGTACTTATTTGCTGAGCATTTACTGAGTTTACCAGGTGGTAGAGCTGCTGCCGGGCTCGACTGTGGAGGTACCACCATCTTACTTGGAGACCCCCTAGAAGTAATTCGGGGGAGAGTAAGAGGACAGCTCACAGGCAAAAAACCAGGAAGCCCACCATGCCTGGGACCGATGCATGGCGGTATATTCATCCCTAATAGCCGGGCCTTGTATGGAACAGACTGGTGACGGGCAGCGGCGTCACCGGTGCGAGGGTTTCGGCACCGCGCTCACCGACCCGCCTGCCCAGCGTGTGTGAGTATGGGCAATTCTTCCAGGATGACCGCCGAGAGTGGCTTATGTCCAGCAGTGGACGAACTAGGCTGATGGATGGATGATGATTACTGAGTTTGCTCCTTTTTGGCATTTTGTGTTATGTTGTACTGTTTCTTCTTTCTTTTTATATGTTTTGTGGCCATTAAATTTATTAAACTTTCACTTTCACTTACCTAATAGTTTCTTTCGAAATAAAATAATCTTCACGACATGAACCTCCGAGGGGGTGTCAGAGGTGTTTCCACACTCGTACACCCACGTTACTTCGATGATTATTAAGTCCCAGCTTGATGGGTGGTGAGCGCCGTACTCCGGGGAATTTACACGCTTTTTAGGGTTCCGTTCCCAAAGGGTAACCAACGGGACCCTATTACTAAGACTCTGGTATCTGTCCGTCTGTCCGTCTGTCACCAGGTTGTATCTCATGAACCGTGATAGTTAGACAATTTAAATTTTCACAGATGATGTATTTCTATTGCCGCTATAACAACAAATACTAAAAAACAGAATAAAATAAATATTTAAGGGGGCTCCCATACAACAAACGTAATTTTTTGCCGTTTTTATAGATAACGGTACGGAACCCTTCGTGCGCGAGTCCAACTCGCACTTGGCCGGTTTTTTTAGTTCATTCAGATTAGCCTTGTTGTGTGTGAAAGAGAGTTGACTATGACAGTCTACACGTAGAAACACCTCTCCTCTGACACCCATTCTGGCACAGATGACGCTACAAAATAAGACAAAAAAAGAAGGCAGGAAATATTAAATTTCGTTTTAAATTTTCGTTCTGTACGGAACTTGCTCAACGCGCGTTTCGCACTTGCCCGGCTTTTATTGCCAATCGAGTGAAATCGTAAGGAAGGAGTGAGTCGAGTTTTTGTGGGTTTCGCGAAGAGTTTAGTGGTTTCCTTGTGTTTATTGGGGTTGGAGTGTAACGGTTTGCTTGCATAGCTCACGATTTGGTCCCGTTTTATTGGCTGGAGTTTTTGAGAGCGTTTGGTTGGCTGATCAATTTTAGTAGGAAAAAAAGTAAAAGGGGATCTGGTTGTATTTGGTGTCTCATCAAGTCAAAACATGTCAATAACAGAGCCACTCGCTTAGATTAAATTATGTTAAGGTGTGTTAATTCGAAAACCATTTCGAGATTTTGTTTTAATAAGCCGCATTTTTGAAGTTTTACGAAAAAGCTGCAACTTCCAGTTGCTTTCGTGTGCTATCGTTTGCTATCAAGATAAATTTATAAAAATTTGCTGCCGACTGATTTGACAGATGGATGACAGAGTAGACAGACAGACAGACCAC
Source organism: Ypsolopha sequella (assembly GCA_934047225.1). Classification (NCBI taxonomy): domain Eukaryota; kingdom Metazoa; phylum Arthropoda; class Insecta; order Lepidoptera; family Ypsolophidae; genus Ypsolopha; species Ypsolopha sequella. Next base: position 21,498,871 of record OW204005.1, on the reverse strand, counting down.
TTTTTTGTATAAGCAATCACACATCACAATCAGTAGATATATTGTCTAAAATGCTCAGGTGACGTCATAACCGACAATCATATCACATGATCAAGGGTCTAATTATTTAAGGTAACTGTAAAACAAAGTTACGCACCGTCGTCGGGGGGAATAGTAATGAAGAGATTTTCCATTAAGGCTGCATATGAAGTAAGATTGAGCACCTTATTTTGCATGAATTAGAAATACACTCTGTGACGTTTCCTTTTAGTTTAAATAGCGCGCTCTCAGCTGTGGCTGTTACGGCCACCATGGAACACGTGCTCACGAAAAACTGCGTTTGATTTATTTAGTCTGCTTCTTATTTGTTATAATGTTCCAAAATGTTTAAACGTAGTTATTGTTCACTTATTTGTAAAACCAATTTCAAGGCTGTTAAATTCAAGGAACACTCAAAAACATGAAATTTAGAGGTAACTTCGTAATTTTTTCTTATCTAGCGAACTTAAAGCTTTTGCGTTTTTGCTAAACTGTTTATATTAGTCTTATAGTCTACTATCTATATTATTTTTATTAAACCGATTGACCAAGTTACATAATGTGAAATGGTCATTTGAAGTTGTGCATCTGACCTCAGAACAATGTTCTGTGCATCTGACCTTTTACAGACGGATAAAGAAAACAAAAAAAAAAATAGTATATAATTAATCTTATTCACATTATTTAAACGTAATCATAGTTGGTATCGTATTTCTGTGCCGTGTACGCTGGCGGAGGCATCATTATGAAAGCCTTGTTTATCTTCTGAATCCACTCCTTCTTGGCCAAAGCACTCTTTTGGTCATACATATTCGCCGGCCTCAGGGTCGCAGGGTCTGGCGTCGTCGAGGTCTTTTTTCTAGAAAGATATTTTATTTATTTATTTTTATTTTATTATTCACACAGAAATCCACAGCACATTACAAAAAAAAAATAACAGAAAAGATTACCCGAACAGAAGCTAATAAAGGATTCTTCTTATACTAACTTAAATTGTAAAAAGCATGCAAATAAGAAATCGAAGGTCTATACAGAAATTTGATTAATAAAAAAAAAACATAATAATTAGTATAGAAAAGGACATATATTAAACATAGTTTGATTTAAGTTAAAAATTCAGTTGAGAGTTAACATGTGTGTCAGGGTGAGTGTGAGGGTGTATAAACGTGTGTAAGAGGGATGTAGTGTAGGTGTAGTAATGTTTCATTCCTGTGAGTTTGTGTCAAAGAGTGAGAGAGTTAATGCAGTGTATGTATACGCGAGGAGCAAGAGCTTCGATATTATATTCGATATATCTCCTCAGTGTCGCCAGCAGGTCGGACGGGCCCTTTATGAAACATTGGCAGGCGCTACACACTCCGTCGTACCAAGTATGGAGCAGATAGCGCCAGCATCAACACTTTGTGGTTATTATTGTTTCTGTGTATTTCTTTTTTTTGTATTCTTTTTAAATTTTAGTATTTTAGCAATTTATTTATAAATATGGATTAATTTATCTGAAATAAATGAATATTATTATTATTATTATTATTATTGACCACTACTTTCGAATTTCTCAACAAAGGTGATGGGTTCAAATCCTTTAAAGTTAAACATCAGTCACTCGGTACAAAGCGCACAATTTAACTTTGTTTTTCTTGTCAAGAAGTTAAAAGCGAAAACGATATTGGAATCTATGGAAATTCACGCCAATAGTTCAGTATAAGTTAGGTTTATGAACCAAAATCTTGAAAGTTAATGCACAATTTGCGATGATTTTGTCGAAACAAACTTAAAACAGCATTTTAAGCTTGTTTGGACAAAATCGTGACTAATTGTGCATTTTATTTCAAAATGTTTATTTATAAACCCAACTTATACTAAACTATTGTCGTGAATTGCCACAGACCAATAACTGTTTCACTGTTTAACTGTTAACTTAACAAGAAAAATCCATCTGTTTCTTAAGAACAAGGCGTGAAATCACATAACGCCCTCGTGAGCGTTCTGTATGTGCAGTACAAGCTATTATATCAAGCAGATGCAAAAATAACGGTGGACAAGTATGATGGAAGAATTCGCCGGTCTAGGTAGGATCCACGGTGGCGCAATTGGTAGCGCGCTTGTCTTGATAACAAGAGGTCGCTGGTTCGAATCCTGGCCCGGGGAATTTTTTCAAATTCTTGTCTTTGGATTTGTTTCTGATTGATATTTTCTAGTTCGTAATGCACTCTAATAATGTTTAGAGTATTCATAGCGATGGATTTCGCAAAATAAACATAATCTAAGAAAAACAAAGTTAAGTTGTGCACTTTGTACCGAACCACTGACGTTGAACCTTAAGGGCAAATTTGTGTTCGGTCCGCATGCTTCAGAAGCTGTAGGCCCATATTTGTAACCGAAGAACGGCGATAGGGATAACCAAGTCAAGCTGTGAACGTGGGTATACGAGTGTGAACTGTGACTCATATTTCACAGTCAGAGTTCAGTTTCAGAGGTGTTTCTAACATGGACTGTGACTCATATTTAACACTCAGAGTTCAGTTTCCTCCCCCTCGGTAATTCAACCTATTCTTGAAAGGAGTTATACTAGAGATCATTTCCAACAAATAATGCCTATCAACTAGGGGTCAAAAATAAATGGTCTCCGAGTTACGAAGGTCTTTAAGATATTTTTCAAACCTTCAGACTGGTAACGAAAAACAAATTATTCAAAAATAATGATTCCTCTCTCGGCACTTATTTGTTATTTTTCTGATTAGTGATAAATGAGCGATTATTTATAAAAAATACACATGCCCAGAATTCCCATAATCTCAAAAGTAAAAGGTGAAAGAAAAAAGTTGAAAGAAAACTATTTTTATTTTGTAATTTTTGAAATATCGACGTGTTTTACTGGAAAAAAATATATAATTTTCGACCCCTAGTTGAAAGGCATTATTTGTTGGAAATGATCTCTAGTATAACCCTTCTAAGGAATCGGTCAAATTTCAGAGCAACCTGTATATCGTGGCCAGATCGTTATTTTTTTTAAATTTATTCAAACATTTAACATCTTGTGCTACTCGTGTATACTATTTAGCAGCGATCGTTCTTACATAAATGTTATTTTGTAGTACAACAATAGTATACAATAGAATATTATACAACCATTATACTCACATACACATTTCACATTTCTCATACACATGTCTTATGTCTTACACATTAAATAAACAATAATTGTCCACTCTCGATGGACTTCGTGTGGCTCTCTGCAGGTGACGGCAGAATAACAGCGTCGCAGATTTCGGTTTGCGGCATTATGCTGAGTCGGAGCCTTTTTCTCTTTGCCGCGACACACATACCACTAGGATTTTCACTTTCTGTGTTTTGACTTTATTTTTTTTTCTCTTTTATTTAAGTTCTTATTTAAGCTCTACTTTGTTTTTGTATGTATGTGTCGTGTTTTTGAGAAATAAATGTTATATCTATCTATCTATCTAATATATCTGGCTAACACGCGGCGGAGATACAGCGTCTATGTATCCTACTTGCGCTCACGCGCATACCGTATTTTTCAAAGTGCGAGAGAGCAAGTATGGTGGAAAGCTCGACGGCGCGTGCTAGACATCCAGGTAGTATCACCTACTCCCAAGGTCTCACCTGGCTAAGTTTTTCAGGTAGGACTCGTACAGACTGACCCTGGGTATGACGGAGTTGTCCTCCGAGGGCTCCAGCGGCACGTTCTGAAGGTCGAAGGGTAACGTCAACATGTACTTCTTTGGGTCACTGAAGTAGGGATTCCTGTCCTCTTCCAAACCTGTGGTAAATGAGAAATGATTAATGGCGGTTGTCGTGAGCGAAGCAACTCAGTTGTGGACGTGAAAAAAATGTTATTTGCTATTTCGTTTCGCTATTACGTGCACGCTTAAGGCGATATGTAAAAGTTTTAGCGTCCCTGTTACTCCATATGCGAAAAAATCCTCTGTGCGAGAGGGACGGGTTCGTGGAAAAGTAGCAAAATGTCGGTTTTTTATTAACCTCTAGTATGTGTAAACACAGATCTGTGATTCCCTCGAATATGTTTAAACACAGATCTGAGACTCATGCGAGTATGTGTAAACACAGATCTGTGCAAAGAATATATCGCTCGATTTTATGCGATTTTAGGTTTTAATAGTATTAAAATATAGTTTAAAATGGTTTTTAAGAATATAAAATGTACTAAATTTGCTTTCAAGATTTCGTTTAACCAGGTCCTAGATACTGTTACAATCCATCTAATAAAATATAATTGCAGTCCATATGTCATTCCAAATTGTCAAACCAGGAGAATTGGTGTCGTAAAAGACCTCATTTCAATAAATATTTCCATCGAGCCAAATTTCTCCAATCGCGTTTCTGTTCTAACAGATCCCAAGAAAAAGAATCCATAAATAATATACTATTTTATCAAAATAATACATTATTTACTGAAGTAGATATGCAAGTTCTAAAAGTGTCGATATTTTTCCGTAGCGCCTCAATGAAACTTGCGAAGGCAATACAATCGCAACGATTTCATAGCGCGCACAAATTCAAAGCGTGTGTCAGGAGAAATAAATTTTTTGCAATACTATGGAGGTTTTGAAACATATTATTGATAAAAATTATTGTAGATTACATTTTCGATATACAATTATGATTGATTTTTAGGGTTCCGTATCTAAAGGGTAACCAACGGGACCCTATTACTAAGACTCCGCTTTCCGTCTGTCTGTCCGCCTGTAACCAGGCTGTATCTCATGAACTGTGATAGTTAGACAGTTGAAATTTTCACAGATGATGTATTTCTGTTGCCGCTATAACAACAAATACTAAAAAACATAATAAAATAAATATTAAAGGGGGCTTCCATACAACAGACATGTTTTTTTGCCGTTTTTATAGTACGGAACCCTTCGTGCGCGAGTCCGACTCGCACTTGGCCGGTTTTTTATTGATTTAACACTAAAAGACACATTCGGCTACACTTTTGGTAAAAAACCGTCAAATTTAAGATATTTGGGGTTTGTTGTATGATTAAAATTTCCAGATTTTTGTTCTAATTTGGCATAGATCTTGAATTCTAGGGTGGGTCAGAAGAAATTTTTGACCCACTCCCCTAAGGTATGCCTATTATTAAACGTACCTTCAGACGCAATTTCAGTAGCGTTGATCGCTGCAGCCTTGGTAGTTATTTTCGGCGTAGTTACTAGGAGCCCACGGGTAGATAGGCGATTGTTCTCATCCCAGATGACTTTGTCCAGCCAGCTAGCCATCGAGGAGATCTTCGGAAAGGCGTGGGTCTTCGAATAGACGGCGCACGTTTGAATGAAGCTGGATACTGCCATCAAAGTGTTGTTTTGAACTACAGCCCCGCCGTTGTCTCTCTGTTATTTGGATTTTATTGCCCATTAAATACAATAGATAAACTCACGCCTGGCTCCCAAACGGATAAGCAGGCTCCATATTTCCATTGGCTACGATCTTGACATGCCTCTTTAACCACTATCAATCTAGTCATACAATGTTCTTCTATTCCGGGTGCTTTTGACTTTGCCCTTCTCCAGTACCTATATTGCCTATTTAGTCGGCATACCTTCTTCTAGGGCAGCCCTGTTGATCTTCCACTCACGCACCCTACATTTCTTTCATCACTCTTCTTTCATTACACACACACATTACACACATAAACACCCTCACCCACACAACACACCACACTCACTTTGCATGTTTAATCTCATGTTGGAGAAAATTCAAAATAAGTTCACGAGATATCTCTACATGAAGCTTCATGGGGTGTATCCTAAATATCCGCTTATGTATCCGACATTGTTCGTGCTAGGGATGGTTGGATACAACAAGTTGGAGGTTCGACGGGACCTCACTTTGGCTTCGTACCTGTTTAAGATATGGCGTGGAATAGAGTGTAATCCCGTTTTATTAAAGAAATGTAAGTTAAGGGTGCCCAAAGGTTTCCTAAGGGTGCGAAGTGGCCGACTGTTTGATGTAGGAAGCAGTAGGACAAACCTTCACCAGAAGGCTCCTCTGACGCGAGCGCTACAACTGCTCAACAGGATCCACGATCACACAGACATATTTCTCTGTTCTCTGAGTGAATTCACAAGAACAGCGTTGTATATTATTTGTTATGTATAAATTTTTTATTGTTGCTTGTATTATGTGTTTGTAGTTTAGGGTGAAAATTGTAAATATGTACTACGTCTATTGTTTTTTATGCCATAGTAGTTTTGTTTCCTTATATGTTAGCTGCACTATCGCATTGGCCTAGCTGTTAAGATAGTGTAATGTAGTTAATAAATAAATAAAAAAAAATAAATAAAAAAAAAAAAAAAAAAAAAAAAGTTTTTTGATTGTGAAACAGGTACCTATTGTTAAGCAGGGCGTCGAGGACAATTAATATATAATTTGGCCCCAAGATTCAAGCCTAGCTTATGTTGGGGACCGCTGGATACATATCCTGATTTGTAAACTTATAATAATTGAAATAAATAAAATTTTCATTTTTTCATTTTCATTTTCATTCGTTGATTTAAGCTTATTATTCCTTTTTCTATTCTAGTCACTACATCTTCTTTCAGGTCGCAAACATTTAATCTGTGTAAGTGATTTCTATTTAACATTTAATATCTTTAACATATCCGGGTTTTAAATTTTCCAGTCATGCGTGCACTAATGTAAGGTTTCCGAAATTTATGTGTATAGTATTTGTATACTTAACACTTGCTGAAAGGTATAAAATACGCTGTAACACCTTTATGCCCTAAGAAGTGTGTATTTGTACTCAAAGTTCAGAGATAATGCTCACACTTAATCACGTAGAGACGTTAAAGAAGGTGTTATAAGTGCTTTAACAAACTTGAACATACCTCTGACACCCTCTAGGGCAGCGTGTCTTAACCTGTGGTCCGCGGACCCCTGGGGGTAACCGAGCATATGTATGGGGGTCCACAGCCTAATTTATGGACCATTTAACAATAATAAATATGTTGTAAACAATCATAATTTAGTTGCAAAAAAGCAGCACCAACCTTCTCATTAACGTATTTTATACGAAAAAGTATATATTTTTTGTAATTTGTAGAACTTAAATAAATGGTCCGAAATTTATTGCTGCTTTTTTATTAAGGGGGTCCTTAAAATTGTGCTTGATTTCCTAAGGGGTCCGTAGACAAAAAAAGGTTAAGAAACGCTGCTCTAGGGGATATATGTCGTGACGATATAAATAAGAAGGCACTGACCCTGCAGAACTGCCTCTTCGGGTCCTGCACCCCCCCAACACAGATGAAGTTGCCAGGGCTGTAGTGAGTGAAGGTCTCGCACAGCTGGGAGTCTATGGCAGGCGCGCTGACCAGCCGCATGTGCTGTGGACCATCGATACGTATTATACTCATAACCAGGGTCTTACTTAGGTCGAGCAGGGTTACAACTCCCCCTCCTAAAATATTTGTATGATTGGCAGATGGATGAATATTTAGCGGACCTATATAATGGAGAGAAAGATGTACAAACATGGAAGTGTCAGTAGAGCGAAGGAAAGTCGAAATCTCGTTGAATGAATTCTTTGGTACAATACATGGTAACACAAAAAACAAAACTATAATGAAAAGAAATGCACATTTGAAAACTTTATCTCTAAAAAGAGCTTTCTTACAGCAAAAAGACATAGAAAAAACCGGCCAAGTGCGAGTCAGAGTCGCGTACCTAGAGTTCCGTATTGTGGATGATAAATTTAATTTTGTCATTATTTTTTCGTGAATTTCTCGACCGCTTTATTTTTCCTGTAATCTTTACGTAAACACATATCACCATGATCTTTTTCATATTTTTTGGTCTACCAGTTTTGGAGATAAGAGGGGGACATACATATTTTTGTGGTTTTTTTAAACATTTCTCGAAACCAGTGCCAGTAAGTATATTAAAAGTATATATTTTTACAATCAAATTTTTAGTATCTACAATTTAATACCCATATTCTATTTTTATAATTTTTTTTTTTATTTATTTTACTTTTTTTTTATATTTCTCATTAGTGCTGGACTTTTTTTTAATTGCTATAGTTTTCCTGTAATTGGCCAGTTATGATCTACAAAATTGATATTTTTTCATATTTTTCGGTCTACCAGTTTCGGAGATAAGGGGGGGAGACATACATATTTTTGGGGTTTTTTAAAGATTTGTCGAAACCAGTGTCAGTAAATATATAAAAAGTATGGATATATTTTTACAATCACCTTTTTAATACCTACAATTTGACACCCATATAGTATTTTTATAAAATATATTTTTTATTTATTTTGCTTATTTTGTTTATTTATATAAACGTTGGGCAAAAGAAAACTGGGTCCCAGAATGGCTGCGCAACATCCGAGAATGGACGCACAAGACAAGACACAATATGCCCAGCTGATCGCCCACATCCACTCGGACAAAGCCTGAAATATAGTAAGAAACGTCTATTGTTATAATAACATCGGCTTGAGCCTTTACAAGGCCCGCAGAATCAGTATGGATATTGAAATTCAAAAGATAAATCGAAAAAAAACTATCCATGTACAGATACTCCATCTCAAGAAGTCAGTTTGGCTACGGTTGCAGTAGTGCGTCCACACGCACTTTTTAGGGTTCCGTAGTCAACAACACGTAACCCTTATAGTTTCGCCACGTCCGTCTGTCTGTCTTTCTGTCCGTGGCTTAGCTTAGAGACCTATTAGTACTAGAAAGCTGTAATGTAATTTGGTATACATATTTATCACGCCGATAAATTGGTATAGTAACATTTTGAAAACGATTTTTTTAGGGTACCTCCCCTACACGTAAAGTGGGGATGATTTATTTTCTCGTCTATCCCCTAGTATGGAATGTCGTTGGATAGGTAATTTAAAAATATTGGGGATGTGAGAAGACCGTTTTTCGATCCAGGGTTCCGTTTGCGAAATATTAAGCTTAAAAGTGTTAATTTTTGTAAGAGTTAAGTGTTCCTTCCCCTGCCAGCGAAACGGTTGTATTTGGAGACGTGAAAAAAATCACAAACTTATAAAATGTACTTAGAGAAGAAGTCCACATATTGTGCAGGGCAACTATGGAACCCTACACTGCGCGTGGCCCGACACGCACTTGGCCGGTTTTTCTAGTTTGCGTAACTAGAAATACGCAAAACACACAAAACGGGCGTACACGTCACTACTACAACCATAGTCAAACAAACTTTATGAAGGCACCATACATTGAAGTAAGAATTTAAAAGAAAATTTAAAATGTAAGAAAGATACATGAGCCGAACCATATTCATCATACAAAGAACTCATAAATCATTCATACACGGATGAATGCAGTTTTAAAATGAAAATATCGAAAGACGACATAAAATTTAAAGCTCAATCTATCTTTATTTCATGCTAGTCAAACAGAGTTCTGCTCTACATTTTTTTTGTAAATGTTGCAGTAAGTAGCATGGAATTGATAGTCTGGGAGCAAGTGTTAAGAAATTCAGTTCCCGTACGGCTCCTTGATGATTGAAGCATGGAAGAGGTGTCAATGGCTTCGTTATAAGTAAATAATTCGTATGGTCATGTAATGGTGATATTGCTTCGAGATCCATGTTTTTGTATGGATATGTGACACCTGTCCATAAATAAAAATACTTGACTCCAGCTATTAGGAGCATTTATTTATTTATTTATTTAGTTTTATTAGGGACATCAACAGCAATACATAATAGTAGTTTATGCTACAAGGGCGCAAAGGAATAAATTACGAGGACGATTTAAAATACGAGCGTAGCGAGTGTTTTAAACGTAACCGAGTAATTTATTGCTTTTACGCCCGTGTATCATACTACGTTTTTCAATGCATAGTGTGAGGAAATGAAAACAAATACAATCTTGTGAACTTTTAATTATGATTGGCTCAAAAGGATTACAATCCTTTTGTCTGGATACATCCAGAGCCGTTAAACAGTGAAAAAAAAAGTATAACATCTATGGCACACAGGAATGGCTGCAGGTTAGCCAACCATTGAAAATTAATAAAAAAAAAAATAATAAAGCCCTAGGGCAAAATAATCGACTTTCTGTTCGGTTTTGATGCATAAAAAGTGGGCCTTTACGAGCACATGCATTGAAAAACTTAATACAACATTAACAAAAAATACAAGAAATAAAGCCAATAACAGATATCCACAATAGTACATTAACGAAAGTACATAGAACTATTTAACTAGACACTAAATATATAATTGAAAAAGACAGACAAATTGGCTAATAATTAGCACCGTTATTATTTTTACATGAATACTAAAATAAGTGCATTAAAGTGTGCGTGTGTGAGAGGTGTGTAATGAAATGAATGTAAGTGAAAGTACTTATGAATGTAATTGAGTAAAGTGTACTAGAGCTACTAAGAATCAGGAAAATTCAATTCATATAAAACTCGTTTTTTTAATCTGAATTTATTGCAATCAAATGGATCAATAGAGTGAAATTTTGAATGAATTCTTTGGTATAATACATGGTAACACAAAAAACAAAACTATAATGAAAAGAAATGCACATTTGCAAACTTAATCTCTAAAAAGAGCTTTCTTGCAGCAAAAAGACAGAAAAAAGCGGCTAAGTGCGAGTCAGACTCGCGTACCTAGGGTTCCGTATTGGAGATGATAATAGTAGTTTATGCTACTAGGGCGAAAAGGAATAAATTACGAGGACGATTTAAAACACGAGCATAGCGAGTGTTTTAAACGTAACCGAGTAATTTATTGCTTTTACGCCCGTGTATCATACTACGTTTTTCAATGCATAGTGTGAGGAAATGAAAATAAATATAATCTTGTGAACTTTAAATTATAATTGGCTCAAAAGGACTGTATCCAGAGCCGTTAAACAGTGGAAAAAAGTATAACATCTATGGTACACAAGAAAGGCTGCAGGTTAGCCAACCATTGTAAATAAATTAAAAAAAATAATAATAATAAAGCCCTAGGGCAAAATAATCGACTTTTTGTTCAGTTTTGATGCATAAAAAGTGGGCCTTTACGAGCACATGCATTGAAAATTTAATTTTGTCATTATTTTTTCGTGAATTTCTCGACCGCTTTATTTTTCCTGTAATCTTTACGTAAACACATATTACCATGATCTTTTTCATATTTTTTGGTCCAACAGTTTTGGAGATAAGGGGGGGACATACATATTTTTGTGTCTTTTTAAATATTTCTCGAAACCAGTACCAGTAACTATATTAAAAGTATATATTTTTAGAATCAACTTTTTATTACCTACAATTTGATACCCACATTGTATTTTTAGGCTAATATTTTTTATTTTTCTCACTTTTGTTTTGGAAATATTTTGAACAATATCAAATTTTTCATATATTTTTTTACATCGTAATATGTGGGCAAATTAATGCTATTTTTGTGCCAAATTTCTTGTATTTATCTCTAACGGTGCTAAAGTTATGAGGCTGTGACATACGGACGGACGGACAACTGAGTCTCACCATAAGGTTCCTTTTGTACCTTTTAGGTACTACGGAACCCTAAAAAGTAACCACACACGTGTACTCAGAGAAGAAAACACTTGTAAGTACACAAGTGTAAACTCTTATTATAAAATAAAAATATAGATAAAAAATAAACACAAATTATAAAACATATAATTTAAAATCAAGCACACCTAATGTTGACAGTTAATGTTTTCTTGCAAATGAGGTTAAATTTTATTCTGTATTTTTTGAAATTTATGTTAATTATTCGATATTGCAATAGCTGTTTGTTTTAAATATTTACACTGGGGATTTGTATTTAACAATTTACAGTGTGTAAATACTGGTATTTATTTCACGTTTAATATGTGTCCAAAATTTCCTTTTTATTTATTCATTTGTAATGTTTTTATGTTCGTTTTAAGTACTTAATTTTAATTTGGTTGTTGTCCAATTATCCAACTGGTTTCGTAGTCAAACCTTTACAATGGCGAAACTGGTTGGACAACCGACTGAATACATTGCTTACCTAATATGTAAGCTCTTTTACTTTACAGGTATGTATGCCATACTTACTAACAATCGCAATAATTTACAAAATATTTTTTGATGGTGTAATTAGTGTCAAAGGAGAAGACAAAATACCATGTCTATTTATAAAAGAATACCCTGGCCACAGCATAAGGAAGTAGACAGTAGTTTAACTTGGTGGTGTCCTTGAAATCAATACCTAAGGCCGCTCGGTGCCTAACCACGCGCTAGGGCTGCCAACTGACTGTTTACGTATTTGATAATGCTATATTACATTGTCGCATTGTTTAATTTAAACTTCCATACATACAACATATTCTATAATTTCGTGCCATAATTTACAAAAATGCGCGGGAGCGGCTTACATTGTCAATGCGGCAACGTGCGTACATAACTGTGGTGTGACCGCGACTGTCGTAAACTGAGTTGAACCGAGTTTTGGGAAAGGTTCGTTTCAGCCCATTTGTATGAATATAGAATACTGCCTACTTCCTTATTTTGTGCCCCGGCGACCTACGCCTGGCTAGACCAAACGGTTGAACCTAGGAACATGAAATTTGGACTGTTGGTTCCTTGTATGACATAGACATCGGCCAAATTGGGATTCTAACGGGATTAGGATCCGCGCGAGCTGTAGAGCGAGCTAGTTTTATTATAACTGGATTTTTAACAAGCTATTACTGGACGATTACAGTCTGTCTCTCGAAGGGTGATAATTACTTACCCCGTTAGGCGTCCAAGCGACGATGTTGACGAGGTATCCCAGGCTTATGGCTTCATCTTCATTGGGCAGCCTCACAGCTGCCACACGAGATCCGAACTCCATCGGCACTGTCAACTTGACAGCTGTCATTTTCATGTCAAAGTTGCTTGTGAGCATTTTTATCTGGGGACAATAAAATATTGGTGAACGAAGAGTTATCAGAGTAGCTGCAAGTATACAGGCTGTTAATTTGGTCAGCAACTTCCGTTACAGGGTAGGTTATATTCACGATACTGATGGTGAAAAAAAAATACTTTTGTTTTTTCGAAAATTTATTTAATTTATATTTGGGGGCGACAAAAAACGTCTAGTTTACGAGAGACATGATGAAATTGACTCAGCACTGGCAGAGCGGCGCACAGTGTTGCCTAGGCCGGATAAAAGTCGAAATTTTTAATTGAAGGGTAGACGAAAAATAATTTTACCATCTTAATTTCAATTAATGATACTACAATAATGTGTATAAGGTTGAGGGTAAATCCTAAACCAACTCGAGTGAGAATTACAAACATTCAACACTTTGCCGTTGTAAGCGTTCTGTGTACTATTTATTATTCTAAATACGAGTTTAATTGTGCACTTATTTGGAAGATAATTGTTTCTTATTATTATGAGTTCTAGAGGAAAAGGTATTTTCTAATGTTTCGACATATTTATAGTCTTAAAATATCAATAGAAATATTATAAAACAGCGAGGAAGTAAAAACAAAATTTTGTGATGAATTATAGATTTGAGCAAGGGTTTTGTTTATGTTCTCTGTGATTCTCTGATTTGAAACGTATATAAAAATATTAGCAAATGCATGGTGTTTTGAAAATAAAACAGAATTCATGCGAAATGTATGCGGATTTTGAACAAAGTTTTTATTTGAAAGCCCCAAGTGCTCAGCGGCCAAAGTTCTCGTTTGTTATGTTTTAGCTTCCAGTTTCAAATCCTGGTTAGATTAATTTAGGAAACAAACTTTTCTTACATTATCTTTGGATCTGCATGTTATTTAAGGCAAAATAAAAGTTAGTGTTTCTAATCAGTTTCCAAGCATAATTATTAACATGTTCAATGATTTCCAATACAATCCAAGTACAAAATAATTTTGTCCAACTTTTATTAAGTGAGGCAACAGTGTGCGGTGGCGGGCGCCGAGGGGTACCCAAGTAAGAAAGTACCAGCGCTCCACGCTGCAGCTACCGTTTATCAAAATAATTTTGAGGACATAAAATGGGGCATAACTCCTTTTTCAAGTGGTATTAATTATTTTTATTCTGTTTTTTGGAATATATAAAGTAATATTCATGTGACGCAAGTTGTGGACCAAATCGACATCCTATATAGCAGCTTATGAGACCTGACAAATGTCGGGGAAAATTTATTAGATGACGATTATGATTGATGTTTCTTTTTTATATATAATTATATAGGTAGATACACATAAAAGAAACACAATTATTGTAGAGTTACATAATATAGTCCAAGATATATTTCGGGCCCCACTGGGCCCGGCATCAGTTGGAGTTAGCCCAGTGGGGCCCGAAATATATCTTGGACTATATTATGTAACTCTACAATAATTGTGTTTCTTTTATGTGTATCTACCTATATAATTATATATAAAAAAGAAAAAACAAGCTGATAAAGGCAATATATATATATTTTTCAGATTATGATTGATGATTATTCGAAATTCAAATTATAGTGTGACGTCAAAAGTGTTCCTTGTGGTGTTTAAGTTTTACTCCTTCAGCATCGGTAGAGCCTTGATTAGTTTGATTAGAAGAACCGACCGGTTTCAGCATATTCGGACTGCTTTCGTCTGGGCAAAAAAATAAAATTTATCTTTGATGAGCTACTACATGTTCTTCTAAACATATTGAAAAACTTCTGAATTTAAGCAAAAAATACCTTTCCATATAAAACATGTTACAGTTTTTTTTTTCGCTATTAGCTAAATGCAAAGGGTTCCGAAATAATGTAAACCGTTTGTTGCTGCTACAACAAAGGAAACAATCAAAATAAGAGTTCTCAATACAAAAACATTAAAGGGGCCAAAGCCAGACCTTCGTGTTTCTTTCCAACACCCAAAACAGCTTTATATTTAAACGAAAAGTAAGATCAAAGGCGAAATTTCATTTTTACATTCTGAAACAAGAGACATCTACCAGAGAATATAAAGTACTAACTCTGCTGTGAAGTTGATGCTTGAAATTTTCCGCACTATGTAGAATTTATGTAACATTATGCTAAAAATTGCACTCATTTAATTTGTAGAATTTCTTGTGATCGTAAGATCTTGGAATCATTATTTCCTGAGGTCCACAACTTGACGAACAAGCTACCAACTGCCACTAAAATTACGCGTGCACCAACAATTGCTCCTACTACCTGTTGTTGAGATCTTACCAAGAAACAATAATTAACTCAATAAACTTGAGTGTCTTCAAAATTTTTCTATTAGGTTTATATTTGAACTGCGCAAATATGATCATATCTCACGATATCGTTTTGAGCTTGAGTGGCTCCCTATCCGTCTTCGTCGGAATTCTCATATTTTCTTTCTTCTTTATTCTGGTTTTCTTCATACCTTTTACTCTTTCTTACTTGAAAGATCACTCAACCTTGTGGCTACAAACTGTTTTATGAGAACTGCTGGTCTATACGTAGTAATGCTTTAGTCTATGCTCCTGGGCAGGTACTTTATAAAAAGTATTTTTCATTCAATAAGAAATATTACTAAAGACTTGACCTACGTGATGGTACATTATTTTTTGCTATAGTTTCTTAGAATTCCAAGCTATTGAAGAAATAGTAGAAAATCTATTAAAATAAAAATAAAATAATAAAAAATGTAGATCAAGTTTTTCGTAATAAAAGGTCTTATTGAATGAAAAAGCCCAGGAGAAACAGCTTTCTATGATATTTCGTAGATTTCACTGATTTTTGCTTCAGCACCCTTACGGTATTGTATCTTTGCGCTTTATGCCTTCTGAGTGAAACAAGTCAGAGAAAAGTAGCTTATGGTAACTCATTTAATGTTAGAGCTATTGAACTCTGGAATTCATATTCGTGCCTGTCCCACCAGAGAATATTGGTCCCACTATTAGTCGTTTTAAGTTAAAGCTAAAAGAGCACTACCTCTCTCTGTCTTAAAGTTGGTAAGTTATTGTATGTATTTATTTATATTAAGTATTTATCTATTGAAGTGTATATTTTTATATTATTATTTTATTTGTATGTTAATATTTATTTATTTGTAGTACACGTATGAATGATTGCTTATATTTATTATTATAGTGTCCTCTCCCACTAAGGTTTGCTGGAAGAAATCTCTTTTCAGAGATAAGCTCACCTATGTACATGTATTTTATTGAAAATAATTCTATGTAATGTATTTGTGTACAATAAAGAATAAAGAAAGGGGTACTAAAATCTCAAGGGCTTTTAGCGCGGGCCGAGCTGCGGGCAAATAGCATTGTTTTACTTACGAATAGGATTGTTTTATTGACATATTTTCGTGTGTTTTTCAAATTATGGAATTGTTATTGTTACCCTGTTACCGTTTATGTCATGTTTGTCGGCCGGGGCAATTCGGAATAAATTTATTTTATGATTATCTGATCTAGACAAACAGTACTAACCTACCTAGATATTTCCTAACCCGGAGAGGTAGATAGAAACAACTTAAGTATATCAATAAGGCGGTAGCTCAGGCGGTAGAACGCTGGCCTCTCAATCTTGAGACACAGGTTCGATCCCCGGTCGAGCAATCACCAATGAGTTTTTCGGAATGTGTGTGTCTTGCTGAAAGGTGAAGGAAAACATCGTGACGAAAACCTACGTGTTTTCATGTTCACCAGTTCACCACCCATTACATTAGGACGTAATAATCGTCGATGAAACGCGGGTGTACCGAGTCTGAACTGTGACTTGCAAGTTCACACTAGGGACACCTTGAATTTTCACATTCTCAAAACTTCAACATTTAAGTACCTATAGTTGAAATTAAAAAGCCCAAAGAAACCTAGATTAAAAATCTTAATTAAAAAACCCTCTGTATTAGAACCCAGTCAATCCATTACAAATCCTTTTTAATTTAAATCTCCCGGCGTTTCTAATCTCCAAAAGGCCTCTTTTAAGCAGCCTTTTTTCGTTTTTTATTAAAAAAGATGTTCAACAATACCTTCCGGCGCCATTCATTCGTAATGCTTATTACATTTTTAACAGTTCCTTCAAAAAACGAAATCTGGCGGCGAAAATTATAAAACGTGCTGCCACTTGAAAAAATTACAAATTGCCCTTTGTCCCTCCGTACCTCCGTTGCAAAATTTGCTGACTACTAGGCCAATGGATTTATTAGATCAGAGACTGCCCGCGGTTTCGCCAGCGTTGCTTTTGTTTTTGTAAAGCTAAAGAAGGAAATTGACAAAAGTTTCCAGATACATCGGGAACATTTTTCTGGAATAAAAAGTATGTGACAGATATCAAAAGTGATATATGTCAAAATTACTCTCTGAAAAATCCTCAATCTGCCAATGAAAGTCCAGTTAAGGCGATATGCGAAAAAAATACGGGTGTTTCTTTTCTGTGTATTTCATGAAACACGGATAATGATAATCAGTTTCTAGTATATGCATTTTGACTATATAATCCAGGGTTTTGAAATTGGAAAACATGTTTGGATAAATTTTCCTCGATAGAAATAAATGTTGAAATGAGGTCTTCAAACACACTTTTTCTCCTCGTTTGACGAATAAGAGCCATATACAGAAGTCGAACATATTTTATTAGGTGTGTTTCAATAATATCTAGAGATTTGATATTTGAAATTTTGCTAGCTATTTTAGTTTTTTAATAAAAATATAAAACCAACTTTTTTCCCTTTTGCCCTGAATCCGCCCCTCTCGCACTGCGCGATTTTTCGCTTGGAGTGACAGTGACAAAAATAAAATTCGCATATCCTCTTAAAATCTGTGCAGCTGTTTCAGAAATTAGCCCGACATAGGTACTACTACCTATCCTGTAAGTGTATATATATTATTTATTATGTATTTATTTACTAAATATGTATTGTTATATTTATTTATACTACATATGTAGGCATGTAAATTTTATGTAGTTTGTTATTATTTTTAACTAATTAGGTATCTCTATCTTATGAATATATTATTTATTTCAAATATCCTTATCACCCTTGGTTTGCTGGAAGAAATCTCATTATTGAGATAAGCACGCCATTGTACATAACTTTTATTATATAATTTAGAATCAAGTTTTCTGTGTGCAATAGGAATAAACATAAACATACTATTGTAAGCGACGTACAAATGAAAGACGATAATAACTTACCTTGTAAATAGAGCCTCCTTTGCTGTTGTAAGAACTGCCAACTCGTACAGTAAAACCTTCGAGGTTGCTGTATGTTATGTACGATGTTATTATGTTCCTGCAAACAACGAATATCGTTATATTTTTCTCGCTCAATAGTAGTGTAGAGTAGGGAAAAGATAGAGGTGTTGCTGGTTAGAAAAAAGAGGTATCCGGAAGTGTCGTAATTAGCTAGTTAAATGGGCATGGAAACATCAACTGCTTTGATCTGCTGTGTGGTTTATTAATTTTTAAGTACATTAGAAATTATACTGTAGTTTAATTTTTTTTCCAATTTGCTAAGATTTTTGTTGTGGAGAACTTTAAACAAAAAAATTGAAAGTTGATGAGCTGAACGTCTCTTGGGAATATTGTAAGTAAATTCACGGGTTTTTCTCCGAAATTAAGAGAAGAGTAAACATATAAATTTTGGACGAGCACTCTTATCTTCGGCGGGGTAAAGGCTGACGGTAAACCATATCTGAATAATAAAAAAAGTTTTTTTTTGCCATCAATATATAAGGTCTTTCAATTTAAATGGAAAGTAATTTAGGAGGTGATTCAGTATCATTAATACATGACATTCCACTGCAAAGCACTTTTTTTTGCGCGAACTTTTTTTTCACTTCTCAGTACAAAGTGGTCCGATCAGCTGACTCAGTTTGTATGGACAAGTGAAGAAAAAGTTCACGCAAAAAAAATCACTTTGCAGTGGAATGTGATGTATTAACGATACTGAATCACCTCCTAAATTACTTTCCATTTAAATTGAAAGAGCTTATATATCATCATGATATGAATCCCTGATCAGAGGTGTTCCGAGTGTGAACTGTGAAATGCAAGTCACAGTCCAGACTCGGTAAACGATTGCTATGTCCCAACGTGTTGGGTGGTGAGTTCTATCGCCGTACTTCGGGCACAAATACACGCTTTTTAGGGCATGCAGGTTTCCTTGCGACGTTCAGCAAGTGGTAAGTAAGAACAAATACTATGCACAAAAATTTCGAAAAACTCATTTGTGCATGCCCGACCGGGGATCGAACCTGGATCTCAAGATTGAGGTCACCCCTGAACTATCGTCATAAGTTAAGTGTAATTTGCACGAAAGACATGGAAAAAGTTCCGGCACAAATAGTACATTACGATACGAGAGCGATGAAACGTTTTCTGACGAGTGTGAGTTTGCGGCACGAGCCGAAGGCGAGCGCTGCAATCACACGAGTCGAGAAAAAGTTTCTCGCACGAGTTTCGTGTAAATTTTTATAGCACAAGTGCGTCATTTTACGCACAGTGTGCTATAAACAATTTTGCACTGATGTCTATGGCAGAAAATTAATTATTACAAATTAACATAATATCATTGCAAATATTTCGTCCATGATGGAAACGCAGAAAGAAAAGCGAGAGGTCTCGGGTTCGAATCCCGGTTCAGAGCTCCTCACATCCAGATTTACTTATCTTTCTGCGTTTCTATACTGCAATTATATAATTTTTATTTATATCTCCTTGCGATGGATAAATTGCCAACATAGACATTTATTTCTATTATCATCCATCATCCATCAGCCAAGTTCGTCCACTGCTGGACATAAGTCTTTCCAGCCCCCCTATTCTGTATCTTTAGTTGCCAACTGTACTAGGTGCCTATCATCAAAAACATAGATAAAAACTGAAATTTCAAAATTGTCTTTAGTGGGTATTGAACTATTAACGAACTGTGTCGTCACTTCAAGTGCGAACATATCCTTGGGAAATCGGAATTCGATGGTATATCTATGTTTTTGATGATAGGCACCCCGTACAGAAGGCAACTAGAGATACATAATAGACCCGCAGGCAGGCGGATTGGTGAGCGCGGTGCCGGAACCCTCGCACCAGTGACGCCGCTGCCCGTCACCAGTCTGTTCCATATAAAGTCCGGCTATTAGGGATGGATATACCGCCATCCATCGGTCCCAGGCATGGTGGGCCTCCTGGTTTTTTGCCTCTGAGCTGTCCTCTTACTCTCCCCCGAATTACTTCGAGGGGGTCTCCAAGTAAGATGGTGGTACCTCCACAGTCGAGCCCGGCATCAGCTCTACCACCTGTAATTCTATCATATCTCTATCATAGTTTGAGTTATTACAAATAAACACGCACCCACTACTAGTTTGACTACACTACCCCTTTAGGCAGAGTTTAATAAGAAAACTGCGGGAATAACAACGTTTATTTATCTTCAAGTAAACGTGCCCGCAGCCATTTGTACAACCCGTCCGACCGACATGTACAGGGTGTCCATAAAGACCTGACATTCACTACCTATATATTTTCTTCAATTTACTTTACCCAAGAAAAATATGCTAATCTCATATAATTGGCTTAGTACGTGTCTTACACGCATAAATTTAGGGTTCCGTAGCATTTATACGAGAAACTAATAAAAACTACTATTTGAAAAATAACATCGATTTATCAGTAATTAACTTACAGAATATGCCTGTCTCCCAAAGACAGAGACCACAGACCTCTACCTGCTGCGATCCTGTAATACCTCTTTCGCTTCTTCTATCAATTGATTCATGCAAGCTCTTCAGATTCTACAGGGTGCTGTATACTTATATTATATATAACTATTCAATATTTTTAGTTTTTTTTCGAATACATATTTTATAATGTATAAACTAAGTGTCAAAAAATGTCTCCTCTGCATAATAACTTCAAGAACCTACTGTTGATTAATTTAATTTTATATTTAATTATATACATTATATATTACTAATTTATTGTTAATTGACGACATTACTAAATCAGTATTTAATACGTGTAAATATGAGCAAGTCCAAATTTATGAAAATTATAAAATAGTAGTTTATGCTACAAGGGCGCAAAGGAATAAATCACGAGGACGATTTAAAACACGAGCGTAGCGAGTGTTTTACACGTAACCGAGTAATTTATTGCTTTTACGCCCGTGTATCATACTACATTTTTCAATGCATAGTGTGAGGAAATGAAAACGAATATAATCTTGTGAACTTTAAATTATAATTGGCTCAAAAGGACTGTATCCAGAGCCGTTAAACAGTGGAAAAAAAAAGCATAACATTTATGGTACACAGGAAAGGCTGCAGGTTAGCCAACCATTGCAAACAAATAAAAAAAATAATAATAAAGCCCTAGGGCAAAATAATCGACTTTCTGTTCGGTTTTGATGCATAAAAAGTGGGCCTTTACGAGCACATGCATTGAAAAGATACTTAATATTGTACACCCTATAATAATAAATTTAGTAATATACAGTGTATATAAAAACTAGAGATCGGATAAAAGCTAACATGGAATGCACTTTTGTATCAAAGAAATATTTTCTGAAGCTGCTTTCATACATTCGTAGCGAAAACCTAACTTTAGGGAAATAATGCATCTAATTATCCGACCTCAAATAATAACATGGATGTAGTAGAGAGGTATTTAAAGAGATCATACCATTTTGGACTTCAGTAAGTGCCTTTACACAAGAACAAAGCAAAAGCCTCCGTCCCAATCCAAACGACAAAACCATAAAAAGAAATCCATCTTTTAAACGAGCGAATCACTTCACCCAGCAACCATTAAGCAATATAAAGCTGAGCATCGACAAAAGATGGTCTTCCATACAGATACACCACTATTGTAGACCTCCATACCAAAGGAAATCAATCCTTAATGTAAGCGCGCAGGAGTCATGCCAGGATTCTTCATATCTTGGTCATATCAAGAGGTGCCTTTAAACGAATCCCGATATCCGGAAAACTGACACATTCTAGCCTCTCCGGACCATATGTTGAAGAGGGTCCTCGAATAAATCTCTTTGACTGTATTCTAGATATCTTTTACAATGGAAACGCATTTAAAATCCGTCATAAATCTGGCTCTTAAATATACTGGCTTAATTTTTAGTGGCTGGAAAGCCGAAACTAGGAATATCGAGGCAGATTCTGAAGGCTTTTGTTTTAGTTTAAGAGTCGGAGTTCCGAGATTGGGCAAAATAGGGTTCGGGGTTATGGCTTTTTAAGATAGTAAAATATTAATTTCTGAACAAAATAAATACCACTTGTTAGCTTACAAGATGAAGTACAGGTTCATTAAAAAAAATCTTGGCACTAATGTGTAGTAACTTCAGAAAAAAAAACAGGATTTTCAAGTTCAGGTTACACCCGTAGCGCTGCAATGCTATTCAAGAGATTTTCTTGAAATTCCTGTTTTTTTTCTGAAGTTACTATACATTATTGCCGTGATTTTTTTTAATAAACATGCACTTTATCTTGTAAGGTAACAAGTGGTATTTATTTTGTTCAGAAATTTTAATTTTTACCGTCTTAAACAGCCATAACCCCGAACCCCGAATCTCAGAACCCCGACCCTTAAGGTGACGTATCGTCCGTGCAAAGGTCCCCGTTGCTCCAGGGGACAGATCCACAGTGCAAGAGGGACAGAATCGGGGAAAATTGACAAAATTAGGTTTAAAATCAATACAAAATTAACTAAAATAGCTATGAAAATATCCATTATTAGTAATTTAGGTATTGTTAAAACCCATCTAAATAAAAAAAATTGAAGTCGGACTCGCGCACGAAGGGTTCCGTACCATTGTCTACAAAATCGGCAAAAAAAAAACATGTCTGTTGAATGGGAGCCCCCTCAAATATTTATTTTATTCTGTTTTTTAGTATTTAATGTTATAGCGGCAACAGAAATACATCATCTGTGAAAATTTCAACTGTTCATGAGATACAGCCTGGTGACAGACAGACGGACAGCGGAGTCTTAGTAATAGGGTCCCGTTGGTTACCCTTTGGGTACGGAACCCTAAATAGGCAGTCATACGGACTGCTGACAGAAGTGAAAACTTTACTGTTAACATTAGCATGTCGGTGACGGTTGACAGGTGACACGAACCTATAAGATTTTTCCCTACCAAAAGTCGCTCAACGCGCCTAAAGAATTTTTCACTTCAATAAACATTTCCAAAGGAACCAGAATAAGGCAACCATTTGAAGTAATTCTAACTTTGTGTATTTCAAGGGGTACGTTATTTGCATTGCTTTATTTATTATCCCATTCCTTATATTACGCTTTTCTTACATTCGCTTCCCTCCGTGTTGTATTCGAAGGTTACTTACAAAATACGAAGTAAATAATCGAAAGAATGTGGGGAATTGGATCGGGCCCGAATAACAATGGCCACAAATGTACTTTGTTGCAAAGTCGGTGATTTTTACTCGCAGAATACACAAACAAAACATTCTTATTCTTAACCCGTAAATCGATAACTAAATTAAAACAATATATCAAACGTATGAAAATGACAGTGGGCAAACTTGTATGGTAGTTGGTCCAAGCGCCGCCAATATTAAGATGTATGTTAAATAAAAGGATATAATGTAGTTCTCAAGCAAGCACGAAACCCATCAAAATCTTTCCGGGAGATACCGAGATATGACTAATTACTCATTTAAAATATGTCTTGATGTTGGCGGCGCTTAGACCGAATTTTCCCACTGTCGTTTCGTGGGGTAGAATTGGCCATATCATGATTTGATTAATTTTTCTAACTAATCGAAACAGAACACTTAAATTCAAAATTCACTCAATAGTTATTCAACAAAACCTATGTATTGTGTATGCTGCCATCGCAAAGTTTCCATTGGTTTCTGTAAATTGGAAATCCAAAATTTTGTAAAATCAAATTTAAACAGAAACCAATGGAAACTTTGCGATGGCAAGATACACAATACATAGGTAATAAGGTTTTGTTGAATAACTATTGAGTGAATTTTGAATTTAAGTGTTTTGTTTCGATTAATTAGAAAAAGGCGAGTTTTTCACAATCCAGCTGCGAAACTGCTCTTCAACGTCATCCGAAGTTCACTCTATTGATAAAGTTATTTCTCTTAAACGGTATGTTTAAAAAATATGAAAAAGAATATATATATTGTTAGTTAAACTACAAAAAACAACTTCATATTAGGAAAGTATTGTTCAAAGTCAAGCTGTTTTAAAACTAAAATTAAGTAAAATTTATTATTTCTTTGAAACGACTAATTGTATTTGTATGGTTCTTGCACTAAAATACAAATTAAAAAAATAACTTATGGAACTTTTTTTTTGCGACCTTCGCGTCCATGTGAAAAGTATTATTTTCTCCCATTTTGCGCTATCCGGAGACCCAGCGACGTCGTAATGCAACGCGCTGATAAACGTTGTTTGAATATAGTTTCTGTAGATATTTGTACCGACACAGGTCGACTCAAGGTCGTTGGTGGCTGCCTGCCCCTTAAAGTGCCTCCTTATCATTGAAGGTTGTCAGTCAGTTCTTTTTATTATTCTTGTTCCTTAGTTTATTGTACTATATTCCTTGCTTGTCTAAGTAGAGCTTCCATTGCCTATGAAATGCACGTTTTTTGACAATTATTTCGTCGCAGCGAGATGAGTGGTGAGCATTACCACGCCGTAATTCAGACACCAACATGGATCCACCACAGGTAAACGTGCCTTCCGTAGCACACAGCACAATAAAGAGGCAAGCCAATGCGCTGGTTTTCAGTTGAGGCCCAAAACCGACCGACCCTATGCAAAAACTTACAAAATAAACAATTGGTAAGAATATGTGGCAATAATTATATTGTTATTTAAAACAAAGTATATCTAGTATTTAAAACATTATTAAAGGTAGCAGTTATAAATAAATAGATAACAATAATAATAATCTTAAATATAAATAAATTATTGGAAATGTAATATTACAAAAAATAAACTATCTTTATTCATTTTTATGCTCATTAATTTGTTGAAAAATACAAAAATCTCTGTATTCAGAGTTAAATACAAAATCTAGGCAGCCAATCCCAGGAAGCGCCCATTTCAAATTGGAAACTGGACTGGTATACCGAAGTTTCTAAGACGACAAATTTGATTAAACATTGGACTGAAATGTTAGTTTAAATTAACAATACTCGCACGTCCCATGTCCATTCCTAAATTAAGTTGTGTCAGACCAAACCCTTGTGTGGATTGTGTCTTGTAACTCAAGGGTATAACTTAGTTAAAATTCTTGTTTCTGTTAATGAGTATGTTATCTGAAACAAGATTTATAATTTTGTCTGTGTAAATATACTTGAAAAACACACTCAATTAATTAGTATGAGAGAGATAGACTCGGCATCAGTCCGAATTAGTATGAGATAGATAGACCCGGCATCAGTCCGAATTAGTATGAGATAAATGGACCCGGCATCAGTCCGAATTAGTATGAGATAGATAGGCCCGGAATCAGTTCGAATTAGTACGAGATAGATAGACCTGGCATCAGTCCGAATTAGTATGAGATAGATAGACCCGGAATCAGTCCGAATTAGTATGAGGTAGATAGACTCGGCATGAGTCCGAAATAGTATGAGATAGATAGGCCCGGAATCAGTCCGTATTAGTATGAGATAGATAGACCCGGCATCAGTCCGAATTAGTATGAGATAGATAGACCCGGCATCAGTCCGAATTAGTATGAGATAGATAGACCTGGCATCAGTCCGAATTCCGAATGGTATGAAATATACCTCAGGCTTTCTAATTATTTGTGTCTTTTTATGTATAAATAACGGTTAAAGTTATAAAAAAATACAAAAAACGTCAATAGTTTAGTTTTATAATGTTATTGTAGTAGTTCTTTACTCGAAAATATATTAAGAAATTAAAAAAAGAAAAAAGAAACAGTCAATTTATCAAATTTATTTACATATACTATATTGTATAATATCATGGATAAATTAACTCTGTTTGCTTCCAAATGTTGCCTGTAAGATATTGCTATTAGCAACAAGTGCCGCCTTTGTACACCATGTATAATTGTTTTCTTTTTACTGAACTCTTATAAATAAAAATAGATATTTTAATAGAAACGTCGTGACACCAAAATTGATTGCCTAACATCTGACTTTGTGTAACATCATTGTGTAACATCTGACTTGATCTAACCATGTGTGAGAAATAGTGATCGCCAAAATATGTTAAAAGAATACTATCGATATACTGGCTGTATTTTTTAACGCTGAAAAGCCGAAAACCATTGAACTACGAATAACTTTTAATATGGAGAAATCCCAGAAATGGCAAAAAAAAAAAGGTTTTTTCGCTATAATACTTTGAAGATGCATTTTAGAATATTAGTAGTTAAAGTGGCACTATAAGGAAAGTACTTTGAAAATTTTGAATCGTATCCGTTTGTCGACACTTTGACCCATGTTTTTACTACGTTAGATATGCTATGCATCAAATAATTTTGTTAGGATTCCGTCAATTATTATAAATATTAAAGGATTTCTAAGGAAAAAGAAAGTCTCGATACCTACCCCCTTATCAACACTGATCGTGTAAACTTGCAGCTGAAAAACCTTGATGATAATTCTTCTCAATTAAATGGATACTTCATCGATGAAAAATGTAAAAAGTGTGCAAGTACGTCTCTAATATAAATCTAGCAAATTAAAATCTCTAAAATGAAATAGTTCTTAAAAGTTTTCGACTACACTACAGCAATATTCATTATTGGTATTTTTATGCAACACATACACACATACACACCCTCACACACCCTCTCCCTCTCACGCAAAAACACACCCTCTCACGATATTGTATAATTTACTTTTTTCGTTAAGTTTTTTGCCTATATTTATTTTATTTAGTTTATTTTCATGACAAATTAATGAACATTTTTGTTATGGAGAGCGAGACCTCCTGGTACAGGTATTTTTATACTTAATAGGAGGCCTCAACCTTGCATTGTGCTAAGATTTAAATTATGAAATAAACATTTTGATTTTTCTATGCAACAAATTATACACAAATTTTTGTACTTTCAATAAATTTTCGACAACCACAAACCGTTAAATACATAGTTTTTTTTACCTTTGATATATATTTTATACCAAACGCACGCACGCACTTGGCCAATTATTTCGGACAACGATCGCTTTCATATCCTTGCAGTGACGTGTTTTTGCCCTTAATAAAGTTGTCCATCTCTGTTTTCTTAATAATATCTTAGTCCGGCCCTGTTTACTGAGTAATTCCGGGGAAATGGCGTGTGTCCACTATAAAAGGGTCGGTGTCTATCATTGTTATGTTTTTTCCTGTTTGGTCATCCGTTCCATTTGTTTATTAAAGGATACGTGGAGACGGTGCGGATAAACACATTGAGTTTGGGATTGAGCAAGTTTATAGGGTACAGAAAACCATTTTCAAATTAGGACGACGACCTAGATAGTAAAATATGGGGATTTGAAACAGTACATAGTACTTTTAATCTACAGTAGATAGGGTTCTAAATATATATATATATATGTTAAAAGAAAAAAGAAAGAAAAGAAAATGGAAATTTATTGCCAGAACACATTAAAAGGTAAACAAAAAAGGTAAACTTAAACTAAAGTTAGAACATTTTATAATAACATTTTACAAAAACATAATTTAATATAGAGTTACATACTATGTACAGTTTTGGCAAATGAATGAAGGAGTAACACTTAACTTTTCTATGGAAATTTTACACGTCATTGTCATAACATGGGAACTGAATTATGGGACAAAAAATTACATAGGCAAGCCGAGACTCGCCAACTCAATTAAATGGGCCCCCCAAATGGTCGCTCGCACGGAGAGACAAGGGGCAACATTTGCTGATCGGCTAAAGGGTGGAGAGGTGTCACTGGACTTTAACGGCAATCACTTGCTCCCTGAAGGTCCAGCATCACGTGCCCACTCGCTACTTATGTTTCACATCCACCCTTCGAGCATATAGTTCTTGCTACTCCAATCAGACCGGCCTCCCACGGCAAGCCAGAGGTGGGGGATCTGTCCCTTGTCATTGTTAACTCCAGCTGGCTAAAAATAGCAAGCCGAAGATGAGGAACAGGGCCTTCCCCCGGGAGCACGTTTGGGTCCGTGGAGTCGCTAGTGCCCAACAGCTCGCCTCAAGCTGTCCTGTGTTATGCCATTGCCCTGTCAGCCGTGTAAGTTTTGTACACGTTGCCCGCCTCTCACGTGGCCTGATGTTCGGCTCGAACATCAGGCCACGTGAGAGGCGATTTTGAGAGGCTTATTATTATTATTATTTTGAGAAATTTTGATCTCGTCTCTCCCTCTTGGCCAAAAGAATTTAAAGAAAGAGAGACGGTACACCCTCGGCAGAAGCATAGTCGACCGAGGGTTAGAGCCCTAGGGAAAGAAACCGGCGAACGATGCGAGCAGTATTGAGCAGAACCGCCTTCTGCATCCGTGCTGGAAGCGAACTGCCGCGGAATCCCAACCGTTTCAGGTTGGTTTCGAGGCTGGTTGGTATTAACCCGTTCGCGGATAAAACAACTGGGATTATTTCGGTGGATGCCACGCTCCACGTGGGGGGGTTATTATTATTATTATTTTTATTATTACATTTGTGCAAAGTTTCAGCTTAATTGTTTGGTTTAGTACTCGTAGTTACGGCGTAAAAGAGTAACAAACATACATCTATACATCCAAACATCCATACATCCAGCCATTTCCATTTCGCATTTATAATATTAGTGGGGTGGGAAGTGGGATAGGATGGGATAAAAGTTTTCTGCAACCGAACTAGATTCGCGAAATCGGATAGTCGATAACAAGTACAAAAGTGACAAAAACTTTCCAACAGGGTGTTTGTCGAAAAACAAAAGAGCGAAATGACCCGACCGAACAAGTTACTCAAAATTTATAATAGTTCTTACTTTTATTGACAAACTTTGATAATAAACATATTCAGTCAATGGTATAGAACAACATTAATTTACTATGGAGCCGTGTGTAATAGACTAACTCCGTCAAGCCGTCACCTAGATACCGTTGTTGACATGTTTTGCTTATCACTTAAATAAATATTGTGATGAAAGAATAATGCTTCTTACATTTGATTAAGTATACAATATTTTGGTGAAATCACAAAAAAAAAACTTCCCTACGGTTGAGAGAAGATGATGGTTTTGATGGTCGTAGATAAAGTATTGTGTGCAGCTAGACATAATTAGACATTGGGACACTCGTGCAAGTCTATTACGAACCTCACTTCGTCCGGTTCGTAAGCAAGCACTCGTGTCTCAATGTCTCACATTATGTCATAATTGCAATTACTATTGTATCCGGTATTTAAAGGTGGTTTATGCAATAGGCATAGATTAAATTATGTTAAGGTGTGTTAATTCGAAAACAATTTCGAGATTTAGCCGTATTTTCGAAGTTTTGGTCTAAAAAACCTCATGATGATGAATATTTTTACGAAAATTCTGCAACTTCCATTTGCCCTCGTGTGACGTGACGTAATGGCTGTTTAGAAACGTGTCCTTTGCTATCAAGATAAATTTATAATAATTTGCTTCAGACAAATTTGACAGCTAGATGATAGACTGACAGACAGACCACTTTTTTTATAAGTAATCATACATCAAAATCAGTTTAATGTCTTAAATTCTCAAGCGACAAGGTCATCGGATAATTCTTTAAATAATCATAAAAAAAATAATGGTTAATTTATAAACCAAAATAATGAAAACTATGTCCTAAAATGACGTAAAGTTTCTGTTTTGTTTTTTTTAATCTTTTAAAAATTAAGCCATGGGTATTAGTTAAATTATTATCCATCCTACAAAAAAGTGATGTTGGATCCAACAGTTTTTAGAATAACAAGAGATAGCACAACTCTGTCAATTGCCTGTCTTTTGGCCACCCTAATCGCGTTTAGAGCGCGTGACACCAAAGAAGTCCTTATTAATGTTTCAATAAATACCAATATGCTTTAACTCACCGAACTTCTTGGGTGGCGCAGGCTCTAACCTCAATACATCCGGATCATGCTTACACAACTAAACTCTGCTGCGGTTTTATACCGACGACCTTGGGAATTTAGGGATATTACATAACTTTCAATATGTATCTCCAAGGCGTTGGTGTTTTGAGTGTTAAAATAAAAGTAAGGGTTGCACGAAAGGATCCTTTTCGTTATATGAAATATCATTAGTTCCTGTTAAAAACTGATTTAGCTATATCAAAATAATGTTTTAAAGTCTTACTTAAAAGCCAGATTCTACGGACGACAGCCGTCCCCTCTTATTGAACGACTTGAGATGCGATAGGATAAGCTCTAATATCAACAAAGGAAGTTTCTTTTGGTCTTTCTTGATGATGAACCCACGTCAAAGAACCAGGGCCGCATAAAAAGCAAGTGCAACTCACGAGTCAAAGCACTTGGCCATCGTGATCAGCCACCAGGTGTTCAGTATGACGGCGCTGCATACGTAAGAGTTGTTTCTTAGTAAACTGGCGGCATAAGGGTGCTTGTAGATTTGCGTCACGGAGGCGCCGAGCTTCTCCCCGCTGTCTATGTCGTTCAAGTTATGCTCTCCTGGGGGAAAGAAAAAATTTCATTGTCGAAACAATTCCTGGTATCAGAGTTGATTTCGAGTATGGGCTGTAGTCACAGTGTATCCGGACATCCACGTTTCAGCGACGATTATTACGGCCCCGTGTTTTTTTATAATGGCTACAGAATGTCTGTGAGTTACAGTCATTAATTATGGCGTCATTTTGTCAAAGACAAAGGAGAATTCTGGCAAAACCAATTTCGGTTTTGAAATTACTCCTAAATTAATTCTTCGCGGTATTGAAATTACGTTTTATGATTTTTACGATTATTTTTGAAGTGTCTGAAACAAATATTTTCTTTTACGATAGAATCAAATAATTGTTGAAGTTACCATACAAAATATATTAAAATTATTTGGTAAAAAATGTAAACGATATATTTTATTGTTTTTAATATTATTAATATCTTAAATAAAGCTTATAAAGAGCAATATGTACAAATCTATTGACATTAAAAAAAAGTAAAATTCTCACAATTTTGGCGTAGGAAAATATCATTAAATTATAAAATTGTTTTTAATAATTCTACGAATAGAAGACATAACTTGACGCAGTACTCCATACGATTTTAGTTAATTAGCTATTGCACGTTATGATCGAGTAGGTAGATATTGCCCTTTTGTATGAAACAACTGATATTTTTGCGATTTCTTTATTCGCCTCATAAAAGTTGTTCGTATTTGTATCTAATATTATGAAAAAAGACATGTTATTGCAAAGTTTCTTGCTCTTTTTCTTAGCAAGACTAATCGAATGGGCGGAGTTAAGCATATATTTATTATATATATTGCATACATTTATAATACTATTTATTCCTTATTCCTATATTTTTATTTTATCCCAGTGTATTTTTTCATTAAATTTAAATAAAACCAACCTTTATCATTTCCCTGTGTATTTTCCCATATTAATATTTATTACATAAAACTATTACCTATACACATAGATTATTTAATTACTTATAATACATTAAAACCAACCTGTAGTAAGTGTATGTTATACCTACATTACATAAATAAATATCTTTCGTTTCATTCCATTTCATATCACTATCACTACATAGTATAAAACAAAGTCGCTTCCCGCTGTCTGTGTGTCCCTATGATGGGGCTTTTTTAAGGTGGCTCCATCGGAATAATTAGCAACTCTACATGGCTGTCACGTCAGTCGCTGCGGCTGACAAGTGCGAAAATAGTGTGTTTTTAATTTATTTTATCCAAAATAAAATTAATTTCCAAGAACTGATAAAACCAAATCATTTTATATTATTTTGTATAGAAGTTTATAAATTTTCATACTGTTTCGATAAAAACTGCAGCAGTTATGTTGTTACAAGTGAACAAAAATTCGAGAAATAAGGGTAAACTTAGAATTTTCTTGCTTCACTTCTGTATATTATAATGAAATTCAGGAAAATCCACATCACTATTTGTATCATGCAGATTACTATGTATTTTTCTTCTGTTGAAAAATGCTAATAGCTACCGGTTAAAATGGTTACAAAGTTTCTTAGTTCAAGGTCGTTGGCGTTGGTAGAAGCCTTAATGTATCAAAATCGCAGTGTTTGATACTCAGTCAACTCTTGGCTTCCCCACAATTTTAGCCAGTTGTCGCCGCGTTTGGAAAACTACTTCACTTGTTGAGCCGTTTGACGTGGCCGCCAATGGCCGCCAATAATTCCAATAATGGACAAGAGTGTGCACAGCACAGGACAGTGGTTATACCTTATGTACATTGTATTTTAATCTACGGCTTTACATTTTACAATATGGAGTTTTGTAGTCTCCACCCATAAAACAAACATGACTGTAAGAATAAACGGGTTCTACCACAATATTTATATTTATTTCGTCTTAGATTTGTCGTCTACGTTAAAAAAAAACGCAATTTTATGGTCTAATTGCAACGATGCATTTTTGCGATTCTATATTTGCGATCTATGCTAGATTAAATTATGCTAAGGTGTGTTAGTTCAAAAACCATTTCCAGATTTAGGTTTAATAAGCCGTATTTTAGGACTAGTGGTCTAAAACTAGACTAGTGGTTTTGCGAAAACGTCACTTGAGCAATGGCTGTTTAGAAATGTGTCCTTTGCTATCAAGATAAATTTATAATAATTTGCTTCTGACTGATATGACAGCTGGATGACAGATGAGTAGACAGACAGAGACAGACCACTTTTTTTATAAGCAGTCACACATCACAATCGGTATAATGTCTAAAATTCTCAAGTGACGTCATATCAGACAAATCATTAAAAAATCAAGAACAATAATGGTTAATTTATAACGTTTTTTTTTGCACACTTGCGTAATTGTATCACCATTGGTGATACATGAGTTTGGTTGCCAAATGTTTTTATTAACGCCAGATATACAGTGCAACTAACTGTGAAAAACATTTACAAGTAGTATAAACTTTCCTAATAAAAAAAAACCGGCTAAGTGCGAGTCAGACTCGCGCACGAAGGGTTCCGTACCATTACCTATAAAACGGCAAAAAAAAATATGTCTGTTGTAGCCCCCTTAAATATTTATTTTATTCTGTTTTTTAGTATTTTTTTCTTATAGCGGCAACAGAAATACATCATCTGTGAAAAATTCAACTAACTATCACGGTTCATGAGATACAGCCTGGTGACAGACGGACAGACAGACGGACAGCGGAGTCTTAGTAATAGGGTCCCGTTGGTTACCTTTTGGGTACGGAACCTTAAAAACAAACAGTACTAACTAGAAAAAACTGTTCCCTGCTATACACTCCATGACAGTTTACAAACTAACTTTATCAGGTTTACTTGTGTTCGTTCCCACAAGCCTTTAGCGACAACGCCACAAAGTTCAATTTGCAACTTCCAAAGTTTCGCTTTTCACGTTTGTTGATGGCTATTGATTGCTTTGAAATTTGTTTGGACTACCCGCGCCGACAAAATTAGACGCATAGGTACACTCTTGTTGCGTCGTAATAACGGCGGTTTTGCGTGAGTTAATGTGTCAAAAGGTAGGCTTTGTGGGTGAGAATGAGGCTGAATGTTAGCCTGCGAGTTTGTGTCGTGTTTGAGGTTGGTAACTTTTTGCGCCTTTCTTATTATACTGATTTTCATGCAACTTACAATCTGCTCTTTTCTATTGGAAGAGAAAACTGTTTTCAAGTTGTATTATTTATCTTTAAAGATAGATATAATAATTTGCGATACAACATTGATGTTAATAGTACAACAATTTCTACGAGAGTTGCGATCCCGAGACAAATAATTAAAATAGACTTCTTGTCTCTTTTTACATAATACTAGCTTCTCCCTGCGGCTTCGCCCGCATGGCCTACAGGAAACAAATTACATTTTTTTCAGAAACAAACATTATAAGTGCTCTCACTCCCTCTGGAAGCCAAGGTGTAGTGCTCGGCCGAAAAACTTGCATGCTTGGCTAAGAACGCGCCCTGCTCGGCCTTTGGCCTCGCGGGTGCTTTCTCCATCCTCACATGCTCGTTTTTTCGCCTTTTAAGGGTTGAATTCTAAAAAAGCCTGAAACACGTGTTTACTCATTTATGTATAGGAGTACTCCCGTGAAGTCTCGAATAAAATAGTCTCGAATAATAATAACTAATCTTGTATCCCCATACAAACTTTGGACCTCCATTTCACCACCTTGAGGGGTGAATTTTGAAAAATCCTTTCTTAGTGGATGCCTACACTACACTTGGCTTAGGCTATGTGTTGATATATCAGTCAGTCAGTCAGTCAGTCAGGACTTTGAATTTTATGTATACAGATTTATAAGTTGGTATGTCGGCATATAATGAAGTGAAGATTTTAAAACAATAACAAAGCTTAAAGTGATTTCAACATAAAATTATATCACTTATTTTATAAAATGGCATACAAAACAAAACTCAGAAAAATTATAAAACTTCGAGAAATAACGCTTGTCCGTATGAAGGCTACATACTGCGAGTACACACATAAAATTATTTTCCCGAGCGCAATCAAATTTTATATTAAATACTGCAAAAGTTCTAATATCGTAGACATTTGCCTCTACGACGTAGCACTTGTAGCAACGGTGTAGCTCGTAGCAATTTCGGGGCTCCCTTATAAAATAAAGCACTCAAGTGTAAAATCAGTTAATATACCTCTATCATTATATTCGTTATCTATACCTATAGAAGTGGTAGCTCAGTCGGTATGACGTCGGACTCTCAATATAGAGACCAGAGTTCTAATCCTGTCGGTCAGGCATGCACCAATGAGTTGTTTCGAATTTATGTGCGTATATATTTTAATTTACTTACCACCTGCATAACGGTAAAGGAACATACTGTGAAGTAAACCTGCATGCCCTAAAAAGCCTCATCCCCTATCACGTTGGGACGTTTAAATTGTCGGTGAAAAGAGGGTATACATGTATTAATAGTTTCATTGACAGTCCACCCTCGGCCACACCTCTGACAACCCTTTTGAGGATATATGTCGTGACTTTATCTACGTTTGCAACCTCACATGCACGGCATACTTTAGTGAAGGCAACTATACTGCAGGCTTCAACAAAGGAGTAGTTAGTAACTACAATCTCCGCTAGATGTCGCTTCCAGCATAGCTTTCATAGCGATAGCATAGCGATATAAGTGTTTGATGTCTTGATATATGGATCGTTTGATAAAGTCATATTACGGAACAAACGCAAGTTGGAAGACAGTGAAGATTCATTCAGATCTTTTATGGACGAATCATCTGATATGAGGGCGATCAAAGAATAAATAAGAATGTGACAAATGAAGATGAATTTTGCAAACGCAGAAGTAGAAAATCTGAATTTGAAAAACTCAAATTTAAAGAGAAGTCTTTCTGAAAATCAGTTATCAGTAAGCAAGACAGAAGTTATATATTAGGATGAGGATATACTACACTTTAAGTAGTAATAATAAGGCATATCGAACTGGACGTAATCGACGTAAATATTTTTCTGTCACAAATTTGTAAGCATTTTAGATTAAAGAAGTTGTATTTAAATAAATGAGCTTTTTAACTGTCTTTTTGCTGTCGAGCGGTCGGGCGGACTACACATCCCGAGGATGCCTCGTTTAGAGGCGAAACACGTGTCGATAAGTTTTCTTGCTTGTTATTTAAGATTGCTTTATTTTGTGCTCGTACTGCTTGCTTTGCTTGTGCATGTTTTATGCGGGAGGGCGGGCGGTGCTTGAGTCTGCATTTTGAATAGCATGGTGGGAGTGTTTAGCGGAATATTGCAAATTATTAATATATCTACAAATTTATGATGGACTTCCGCAAAGTAACGCCTTTTTCAATAAATTTTATTTTGAAGCCTTTTTAGCTTTTAATTATTTTAAAATAAATTATGAATATAAATAAAAAAGTATTACTTGTAATCGATATATATTTCGACCCACTTGTGGTCGTCGTCAGTCGAATTGTGGTGAGCTTTCAAGGAAAGTGTAGTTTTTTTATCTTGATGTTTTATAATATCGCATATATAATATAATACTTTATATATAATATAATATAATATAATATAATACATATATAATACTTTTTTATTTATATTCATAATTTATTTTAAAATAATTAAAAGCTAAAAAGGCTTCAAAATAATATTTATTCAAATATTCCTCGCATATGCGATATTATAAAACATCAAGATAAAAAAACTACACTTTCCTTGAAAGCTCACCACAATTCGACTGACGACGACCACAAGTGGGTCGAAATATATATCGATTACAAGTAATACTTTTTTATTTATATTCATAATTTATTTTAAAATAATTAAAAGCTAAAAAGGCTTCAAAATAATATTTATTCAAATATTCCTCGCATATGCGATATTATAAAACATCAAGATAAAAAAACTACACTTTCCTTGAAAGCTCACCACAATTCGACTGACGACGACCACAAGTGGGTCGAAATATATATCGATTACAAGTAATACTTTTTTATTTATATTCATAATTTATTTTAAAATAATTAAAAGCTAAAAAGGCTTCAAAATAATATTTATTCAAATATTCCTCGCATATGCGATATTATAAAACATCAAGATAAAAAAACTACACTTTCCTTGAAAGCTCACCACAATTCGACTGACGACGACCACAAGTGGGTCGAAATATATATCGATTACAAGTAATACTTTTTTATTTATATTCATAATTTATTTTAAAATAATTAAAAGCTAAAAAGGCTTCAAAATAATATTTATTCAAATATTCCTCGCATATGCGATATTATAAAACATCAAGATAAAAAAACTACACTTTCCTTGAAAGCTCACCACAATTCGACTGACGACGACCACAAGTGGGTTGAAATATATATCGATTACAAGTAATACTTTTTTATTTATATTCATAATTTATTTTAAAATAATTAAAAGCTAAAAAGGCTTCAAAATAATATTTATTCAAATAATCCTCGCATATGCGATATTATAAAACATCAAGATAAAAAAACTACACTTTCCTTGAAAGCTCACCACAATTCGACT
This sequence comes from Ypsolopha sequella, assembly GCA_934047225.1. NCBI lineage: Eukaryota > Metazoa > Arthropoda > Insecta > Lepidoptera > Ypsolophidae > Ypsolopha > Ypsolopha sequella. The sequence continues at coordinate 21,461,763 of OW204005.1, read as the reverse complement.
GACGACGACCACAAGTGGGTCGAAATATATATCGATTACAAGTAATACTTTTTTATTTATATTCATAATTTATTTTAAAATAATTAAAAGCTAAAAAGGCTTCAAAATAATATTTATTCAAATATTCCTCGCATATGCGATATTATAAAACATCAAGATAAAAAAACTACATCTTTTTATTAATACAAAGACTGTCACTAATGAATATAGAAGTAATTTTAGTTTGGCCTACGGCAACAGATAAGTTGGTAACGCGTGCATTTAACGTATCGCTATTCGCACCGATGTCGCTGTTGCTACCATCGAGTTGAAAGCCCAATGTAAATAAATTTAATATTTACAAACATAATACATACCTACGTAATATAATATGTATAATATCTGTATTTAAGTATTGATTTTTATTAGCTACGAAACTAAAAGAAGGGACAACCCTGCAACAGTAGGTATTTAAGTCGTACGGGGCGTAAGTTAACCTACTGTTCTGGTTTTACTATGACCAAAGGAAGACACAAAGAAAGAAGCATCTGACTGCTCGTGACCTGACCCTCGTACCATGGTGCTTATCAAAGATTACCACCATACATGCGGCACTTCAGGCTTACTACGCCTTCTTCCACTCACGACTTCTCTATGGCTTGGCACTGTGGGGAGGTAGTGTAGACATACAAAAAATTTTCGTGCTACAGAAAAGATGCGTCCGTATTTTAAATTGAGTTAAATCTAACAGAGTATCTTGTAGGGATTTATTTGTCAAACTGAAAATCCATACAGTTACAGCGCTCTTTATAATTGAACTTTGCAAATTAGTAAAGCGTTTTCCAGAGAAGTTTCCGATTAGCTCGGAGCGGAAGTGCAGTAGACTAAAAGAACGTTTTAAGTATGACATCCAAAAAAAGTCATGTACAACCACGTCTTACAGTAGAAACACTAGTCAAATGGCAATTTGCATTTATAATAAGTTACTTTTTCACATTAAACGTCTCTCGGGTGATCGGTTTCTAAAGTCTTTAAAACAATATTTGTTGCTTATGTGTCCATATACTCTAAATGAGTTCTATCATAATTGTGAATAGGTTATTATTATCTTTTAATTATGATTTATTGGGTTTTTTAAGTTTTATCGACATCTTTTTAATTATTAAAAAAAAATCTTTTGTTTTTCATATTTAATGTGTAGGATTAGAATTATGTATATTTTAAGTAAGTTTGTAATAATAATTACTATTATTATAATATTGCTATGCCGCTATTGGTAAAATTACACTTGTACTGTCTATTTTTAGAAACATCAATGAAACTGTAATTTATCGCAATAAATAAATTGAATTGAATTGAATTGAATGATAATCATGTATATTTGCATATTTATAACAACAGTCATACATGCCTTGAGTATCGTTTTCAAAAATTGGGGGTCATACTGAGGGGTGAATGAACCGCTTTGCATGGTCTAGCTAAATACAGTATTATATTAATATTTTATGTTTTACCTGTATCTCCAGAATCTATCTCACTGTTGAGTTTTCCATCTATATTAACAAGAGTGCCGCCGATTACTAACAAAGTAAAGAAACATTTTGGACACAACATTTTTTGACCAACGCCAAAACGCAACTGAAAATTCAATAGCCCAAAAGAAATTCAAAGAGACCAAGAAAAAAAAGACCAAAACAGACCAGGAGTAGAAAGGCTTTATTTAAACAGACGTAGATATCATTTTGCAATGGCTGATGAGTTGTATAGTAGTGGTAACGTATGTTTATTGTTTGGGATAGAAAAGGCGATAGGGAACGGAAGTGAAATAGGACTTTACAAATACGCGACTTTATTGACCTAAACATTAAACATTATTGAAAACGTGCAAATGACCATTTGAGTTAGGTTCTTTTTGTACGCGTGTAACGGCGTTTTGGTCCAGAAATCTAAAGAATCAACGCAAAAGGATTTTCTAGTTTGTTTTCACTCCTATAATGAAAATCAACGTTATGGCGCTAGCCATGCTCATGACACATGCTGAGTGGAGACCTATTTGGTACTATAATTTGTCTCTAGTTGTTAGTTTTAAGTAAAAATGTGGAAATCTATACCAATATTATAAGGAGAAAATATTTGATTGTTTGTTTGTTTGTTTGCATTGAATAGGCAACTACTGGACCGATTTGAAAAATTCTTTTACCATTAGAATTCTACATTATCCTTGATGAACATAGGCGATAAAATATTTTCAAAAACGTTAGGGATCCGTATGAAAACTTCAAAAGTGTGAAAAATATACCAAAAAAAAATCCTTATACTGCGTACGCTGCGGAAATTATTGACAATAAATGAAAGTAATGTACTACAGTTTTATAGAAAACATCAATATCTACCAAAAAACCAGCCAAGTGTGAATCGGACTCGCGCACGAAGTGTTCCGTACCATTATCTATGAAAACGGCAAAATAACATGTCTGTTGTATGGGAGCCCCCTTAAATATTTATTTTATTCTGTTTTTTAGTATTTGTTGTTATAGCGGCAACAGAAATGCATCATCTGTGAAAATTTCAACTGTCTAACTATCAAAACCAAGTGTGTGAAGGTGTGCGTCTCTGTGTTAGAATTTATTATTTTTTTTGTGTTAAATACCTGTGCGAAACCGGGGCGGGCCGCTAGTACCAAATAAAGCTTATATACAGCGTGTGCAAAACCGTGGGCAAGAGGCTTCTCAATAATAAAATTCAAAACAATCTAAACGCGAACAGTTTTTGCAAATGTGATTTTTAAAAGTAACAAAACTTATCTTTAGATTTTGTGAAAGTATTTATCTACTGTCGGTATGAAATTACGAATTTTCATGACACCGCCATTTCTCACAATTTCACAATAAAATAATAATTTTGTCCAAACCAATAAGCGTTTCACTGGGTGTACAAATAAAAATGAATAAAATAATAATCTATAAGGTTAAATAATATTAGTTGGCGAAACTCAAAACGTAGGTAGTAATAGTCTATATGAACAACTGTTTGTATAGGAGCTAAGTGAATTTTTTTTTTCTTCCTGCAATGCAAATTGCCCCGATCAGCTGACTGGTCCAGTATGGAAAGGTGAAAACAAATTTTAAGAATTTCGCTTAGCTCCCATACAAAAAGTTGTTCATATAGACTAGTACTACCTATGCTTTGAGTTTCGCCAACTAATATTATTTAACCTTATATACATTTAAAAGAATACTGATACAAAAGGTCTAGCCTAGCAATGACCAATCGGCTGGATCTAAGACCATGAAATTTGGCCTGTAGATTTCTTGTATGACCTTGACAGTCGCTATTTCCTCGAGCGCTACTTTCGGAATTTGCATCCCAAAAAGATTCGACCGGTATAATAGGAATATAAGGTATTTTATCTACTCCCATACTGTAGTAAGGTAATTACAATATCAAAAGCGGTTTTATAAGTACCTACCTAAATTTTTTGTCCCATATTATAATATTACATTATAATATCGCGATTCCGCGCTGTGATTGGCCCAATTTATTATAACACCTCTTAGATAATTAAATAGCATATATTATAATTATAATATGTATTTTATTCATTATTTATTTATGTCTATGGTTTTGTAGTTAAATTGTAGTTAATTGTTAATTTGTTTAAATTAGTGTGTTTTCGTTTATTATTTGGTAGTAAGTATTAAGTTTGTACAACTACGATTAATGTTTTCTTTTTATGTATTTCTGATCTTCGTTGCATTCGTGCTGGGGGCTCGGTTGGTGATCATTGAACCCTGTTCCTGGTCCCTGGCCGGGTCTCCGGTATGGGTTCGGGTGGTTGATTAGATTTCACCTTGTATAATTAAAGATTTTACCTATCATTTTAATCGTATATATAATAGTATATAAATCAAATAAATCTAAGATAAAATTATACCTATTTTATTTTTGTCTTTTATATTTATATTAATCTATAGGTATAGAATTAAATGAGACTTGAGGATAATTCATGATTTATATAAAAACGGCTCACCTCAATACGTGTTATGATCGGGAAAGCCGACCAGTTTCAGCAGATTTAGACTGCCTTCATCTGGGCGAGTAAAGACGTTTACGCGACGACGTTACGCCTCACACTGCGGGCTGCGGCTCGCAGGGCTCGGGATGACATCGATGCAGATGGTATTGGTGGTCGGACCGGTAGGGCGTCCGCACAATTAGTTACTTCCGGGCTTGCGTTATTATTTACCGGAGTGACACCAAACAACGATAAACACGCGGAACTTATAGTATCTACGTCACTTTCAGTAATCTGATCATCACTCACAGACTTTACTGAAAGTGACGTAGATACTATAAGTTCCGCGTGTTTATCGTTGTTTGGTGTCACTCCGGTAAATAATAACGCAAGCCCGGAAGTAACTAATTGTGCGGACGCCCTACCGGTCCGACCACCAATACCATCTGCATCGATGTCATCCCGAGCCCTGCGAGCCGCAGCCCGCAGTGTGAGGCGTAACGTCGTCGCGTAAACGTCTTTACTCGCCCAGATGAAGGCAGTCTAAATCTGCTGAAACTGGTCGGCTTTCCCGATCATAACACGTATTGAGGTGAGCCGTTTTTATATAAATCAATTTATAGGTAGTCTAGTTTTTTAATGTTATTTAAGTTTTATATTGTTAAATAAAACTGAGAACAACCCTATTGTAAAAAAATAAATCTTCAATTTAGTCCATGTACATTTATTATTTTTCAATGCATGTGCTCGTAAAGGCCCACTTTTTATGCATCAAAACCGAACAGAAAGTCGATTATTTTGCCCTAGGGCTTTATTATTATTGTTTTTTTTAATTTGTTTGCAATGGTTGGCTAACCTGCAGCCTTTCCTGTGTTCCATAGATGTTATACTTGTTTTAACTGTTTAACGGCTCTGGATACAATCCTTTTGAGCCAATCATAATTTAAAGTTCACAAGATTATATTTGTTTTCATTTCCTCACACTATGCATTGAAAAACATAGTATGATACACGGGCGTAAAAGCAATAAATTACTCGGTTACGTTTAAAACACTCGCTACGCTCGTGTTTTAAATCGTCCTCGTAATTTATTCCTTTTGGCCCTTGTAGCATAAACTACTATTATTAACTCGTAAAAAGTGTATAATGTATACCTACTTTACAAAATAAACTATTTGAATTTGAATTTCTTCTTTCGGTTTGCTGGAAGAAATCTCTCATGGAGATAGGCTCACCGTTGTACACTAATTTTAATTTTTACGTGTGTGATTAAATAGTTTTCAATGCAAGTGCTCGTAAAGGCCCACTTTTTATGCATCAAAACCGAACAGAAAGTCGATTATTTTGCCCTAGGGCTTTATTATTACAGTAGAGCCACTGAGTGATTGCGCCTATGACGTTTAAATGCCTACAAAGTATCGTAATTATTTATAAGCAAGTGTGAATTAAAAAATGTAATACTAATAGTAATGTTGCTTTATTGTGCAATAGAATTCGTATAGAAACAAAGTTTTTTTTTAAAAAGTTTCTCATTTTTTATAGGTCGTGTTTGAGGTCGCCAAGTTACGCAATAATATTTAATTAAAAACAAAACAATGACGAAATTAAAATAAATGATAGTAAAATGCTTTTTTCGATTTAGATATTTAAACATCTCTTGGGGGCCGCCGGGCCCCGGGGTACTACACCGCATAGCCCTCCGATAGCTACGCCACTGGTTTTGGCACATTTTCCTTTTGTATCATTATGTTGAATGTTGAATGACGTGTCTAATTTTGAGTATACTCACACTTGATTTTTATTTTTAACCGAAATTTGAAATGTACCTCATCACAAAATGCAGCTGTCATAAGTGCCATCACTCAGTGACCCTACTTTATATATTTTTTTATTTATTTACGAGAAGTTGGCTAACTTGCAACCTTTCCTGTGTACCATAAATATTATACTTTTTTTTCCCACTGTTTAACGGCTCTGGATACAGTCCTTTTGAGCCAATTATAATTTAAAGTTCACAAGATTATATTTGTTTTATTTCCTCACACTAAACATTGGAAAACGTAGTATGATACACGGGCGTAAGAGCAATAAATTACCCGGTTACGTTTAAAACACTCGCTACGCTCATGATTTAAATCGTCTCGTAATTTATTCCTTTTCGCCCTTGTAGCATAAACTACTACTATGTACAATAAAGAATAAGAATAAGAATAAATTGTTGATGGTTGTGATTGTCGGCACTTGGTGGAACTTATTATTCATATTTGTTGTAATTTAACATACGCTTTGTGAACAAATACAAGTGTTTTACTACAACAAAGAAAAAGAATAAAGAAAATTTATCCCAGCGTAGCCAACTTGCTCAAATAAAAAGGGTTCCTTCGCTTACCATTAGGTTGAGTCAGGTATGTTTACACACAAGCTTTAAGTTAAAAATGAAAACATTCCTCTTGAATGTTTATGAAAGTTCCTTCCTTTTAAATCACAGACCACAGTGGTCTGTGTTTTAAATATATGATTCTTTGTCGACGGCCATTGCCTACATCACCCAATGTACACTCGCTAAAAAATCTCGATTATCCCAAATCTTTATCAAGTGACTTATTAAATTTAAATCTAAAGTCTAGTTTGCACGAGTAGAGTAACTGGTAGAATACCAGAAATTAAAACATTACTAGCTTAATGTAAACAGATACAGAGCATTAATAAAGATAGTAGCTGGGAGAGTAGAGTGGATAATGCATGTTGGAAAGTAGTCGGCTAAATAGTGCGCTAGTACTTCTAGTTGGCTAAAATGTAAATAGTTGTATCGGTGAAACAATTAGCATAAAGTAAACAAGAACAATCTTATTTTATCAACACCCTATATACTCGTACATATACATTAGAAGGGTACAGAAAAAAAAGGGGCTCATCGACATATTTGTCCAAATCAAACCAACATGGCAGTTGATAGATTTTGAACGGGGCTTTAGTATGCCGTGTTCAAAACAAACTAACAGGGGTTGGTTTCCTGTTATATGGGCATAACAAAAAATACCGTAAAAGACTAAAAGGAGCATATTGCGACGTAAACCGGGATAAAAGGAGCGCATTTTATTCGATACTGGCTAAGAAGGGGTACATTGACAACTTACAATCTTAGAACGCGCCCATTGCACCGCCATTTTAGATTTTCTGTCATACTTATAATAGTCTGAAACCTTTAAATAGCTTTTTCTTGAAATAACATAAATGTCGATTAGCCTTTTCTTTTCCTGAACCCTTCTTATGTATATATCCTATATAGCATATATAAGGTCTTTCAATTTAAATGGAAAGTACTTTAGGAGGTGATACAGAATCGTTAATACATCACATTCCACTGCAAAAACAATTTTTTGCGCGAACTTATGTTCACTTGTCCATACAAACCGAGTCAGCTGATCGGACCACTTTGTACTGAGAAGTGACAAAAAAGTTCGCGCAAAAGAAAGTGCTTTGCAGTGGAATGTGATGTATTAACGATACTGAAATTGAATCACCTCCTAAATTACTTTCCATTTAAATTGAAAGACCTTATACAAGGTGACTTTTTGATCATCGTCCAAATTCATACTGGAGGCTTGATAAGTGGTCAGTATCTTGGATCAATATCAATTTTTGTGAATATCGTAAAATGAAATTTCGACTTCCCATAGTAATTCACTTCCAGTCCCGAGTGAATCACTATGGGGAGTCAACATTTCATTTTACGAATTTTACAAAAATTGTTATTGATCCATGATACCGATTACTTATCAAGCCGCCAGTATGAATTTGGACGATGATCAAAAAGTCACCTTGTATATTGACCAGGGTCACTACGATAATAATAAAGAAAAGCGCATCCAAATCGAGTGGTTTTCGAGTTAAAACGGAACATACAGACAGACAGAGAGACGATTTTTCAAAAATCTTAGTTTTGGCCACAGACATTCTATTTGAATGGTTTTATGGTTTAGTCTATGGGTTTGGCTTCGATACTGTATTAATATACGACGTGTAACAGAAAGGTGTGTAACCATAAGAGCTTATTCAGTCATTGGAATAGAACAACTTTTACTATGGAACAAACACTGTATCTCGAAAAAAAAAAATTAACTGTTTCATAGAAAAATACAATGCCGCTTGGCCGAAATGTATGGAAGGACAGATTTTTTTTTGTGATTTCAGGTAAAAGTTGTTCTATACATTGACTGAATAAGCTCTTCAAATATGGTTAGACCTTTCCGTTACATACTTTATAATATGAATGAATGAATACACACTTTTATTGTACATTTTATATTTATTTATTGTACACGGTTAAATAAAAAATTGAGTACAGAGTTTTGAACACACAATGTTGTAAAAGGGCGGATTCATCACTTAAAGCAATTTCTTCCAGCCATGAGTTACATTTTTAAACGTTAGTCTATGTATAGCTCTGTATTATCCTTGTATGGCATGTGGATGTGGACTTGACTTTTAGAACGATGGCAGTGAGCCGAGATGTATTGTTTTATAGTACAGTTGTACCTAATAAAATAACTAAAGCAAGTTTAATCGCTGTTTCAATGTCACTTATTTCATTACAGATACTAATAGGTATAATAACCAATATCCTTTAAAATTTTGCTAAAATATCGACTGAAATCGGTAGCGTATCGAATTCTCTTCCTTAATTAGCTATAGTAAAATTAACAGGTTAAACTACTTCTAGCCTGGTACTGGACCTTCCCAACCTTCTCTACTCCACGTATCGATATATCGACGTATCCATCTACAGCAGGCATGGGCAATCTTTGGGAAGTCGTGGGCCAAATAATCACATGCTCATGAAGTTGCAGGCCAAGTTGATGCGTGTACGCAAATGACGACGCAATCGGTAAACCGCAGGTTTCATTTATACTTTTATTAATTAATTTTTTTTAGTAAACTACATAAGTAACAATGTAATATTTTCATCATATCCAATTAATGGGAAGCTTGAATTTTCAGATTCAAAACTACTCGGGATCGTTTAGCGCCAAACAGGCGCAAAGCATTTTTAAATTTTGCCTGATTTCTTATTTGGATTTATTAATTTCATAGCTGCTTCTTTACATGTTTGAAAATTTACAGCTCTCGCTAACTCGCTCCTTTACACAGATCAGCCAAGAAGTTTAGCGCAGCCTGTACTTAAGTGGACACCTGACGCTAGAACATCAACAACACCAGGTTTTCAAGGGTTCATTAGAAGATACTAGATCTCTCCTCATATTGAAGAAAATATTTCTGATTTATCGATATTTTATCTAAGGATTCCACCTATAAACAATGTATTAAGATTTATACTTTTGTCAAAAAAAAAAACGTTTTCCACCCTCTTATTTTTGGTTTTCAAACGTTCGTTTCAAAACGCGGTTAAGAGATCAACTTGATTTTTTTTTATAAAGTAGGCAATAAAAATATGAAGGAGATTTTATCTAAATCCAATATTTTTTCCCTACAAAATATTTCAGTATTAGCTAAAAACACACCAATATGTTGTTTCGCTGCATGATCACTATTATTACGCATCCAAGAAAAAGAGGCCAAAGAGCCAACATATAATCGCCTCTATGAAAAGCAAGGTCTTTGCCATTAGACTTAATGTACTGAACGGGTAATAAAAAAAGTTGCTAGGGTATGCCATCCTCTTAACTCTTTTAGGGACACCCAAAGACGTGATTCGATTTTCCTTTCCAGTGTGTCTCGTTTATGCGTGTACCTAAAAGTGTTTAAGTTGCGAATTGTGACTTTCCGGTAAAAACGTTAGTCCCAATTTAAATTGCACCGCGGGCCGTAGTAAAATTTGAAATGAGCCGGATGCGGCCCGCGGGCCGGTGGTTGCCCATTTATGATCTACAGAGTCCATCACGAACCCAATTATTTTCGTGTACCGGCAACAGTGTCCATTAACCTATTTCCGGCACACAATGGGTTAATGTAATGCCGTTAGCACTTGCAACGTTGGGTTGTTGGATTGTGCCTCAGGTTATTTGTGTTGTTTTTAATAACGGAATTTCCGGTAACTGTTTATTCAATAATTTTTAAATTCAATGTAACTTTATTTATTCTGAAAATTTACTACTAAGTTAATATTGTGTGTTTTTATTGCGAAATCCATCGCTTTGAGAACTCTGATTATTATTAGATCTAATTACCAGCTAGAAATCAATCAGAAACTAATTTAAAAGTACAAATATTTTTGAAAAAATTCCTCGGACCAGGATTTGAACCTGCGACCTCCTGCTTACATGACAGGCGCGCTACCGACTGCGCTACCGAGGTTCGTATCTGGAACGATGAATTTTTGTAACTACTTGATATACCAGCTTGTAATGCACATGCTGAACGCTCACGACGGCGTTATGTGATTTCACGCCTTTGCTCATTCTAAGCAGAAGGCGCTGTCGTCGCTACAATACCTGTTGCATCAGACAGTTAAGAAACTCATAGTTCTCATTAACTAAGATTTTACAAAAATATTTGTGTTTTTAAATTTGTTTCTGATTGATTTCTAGCAGGTAATGCACTCTAATAATAATTCAACTTAATATTACTTGTATGAAAATGTATGTCCAATCCAACAAAAAGCTTAAAACTATACTGAAGCGTTCACTTCAGAGATAAAGGTCATTTACTTTAGCGCGCGGCTTTCAATGGAGGTTAGCACGCCGGTCTGGTCATAAACTTCTTGGTATCCAACAAGCCATCACCTAACAAGTTTTCATTTCAATTGTTTGACCATCGAAGGTTTTTTTTATATTTTTCTAGGTGTGTAATTTTTCAACTATATATTCATAAAGAGTATTGGTCAATCTGTTTCGCGCCATTTTTAAGGTTATATGCCTTATAATGAAAAAAATGGAACCGTTATAGGATCACTTTGTTGTTTGACTGTCTGTCCGTGTGTCAAAGCCCTGTTTTCAGAAACACCTTGAGGTTATAAGAGTTAACATTTTTATCGAATACTAAGTAAAAAAATTCAGCCTCATACTGCTGTAAAAAAGTAAAATTGGTTATTTCTTTGAAACCACTAATGGTATTTATATGATTCTTGCATTTAAATATGAGTAAAATATTGTTTAAAAATTTGTTTATTAATTTTTTTTCCGTCCATGGTGTCCATGTGAAAAGTTTCATTTTCTCCTATTTCGTGAAACCCCATCGACGTCGTTATGCAGTACGCGTTGATATGAACGTTATTGCAATATAGTTTCTGTCGATATTTATACCTACACAGGTCCTTATTGAGGTCGTTGGCGACTACCTCCCTCTTAAAAATGAGATCACACCAGCAAATAACTTCTCTAACAATCCTATCCTTAAGGCGACATGCGAAAAAAATACGGGTGTTTCTTTTCTGTGTTTTTCATGAAATACGTGTAAAAATTATAATCAGTTTCTTGTATATGCATTTTGACTATATAATCTAGGGTTTTGAAATTGGAAAACATGTTTGGATAAATTTTCCTCGATAGAAATAATTGTTGAAATGAGGTCTTTAAACACACTTCTTCTGCTCGTTTGACGAATAGGAACCTTATACCGAACTCAAACATATTTTATTAGGTGTGTTTTAACAATATCTAGAGGTGTGATATTTGTAATTTTGGTAGCTATTTTAGTTTTTTTAATAAAAATATAAAACCAACTTTTTTCCCTTTCGCCCTGAATCGGCCCTTCTCGCACTGCGCGATTTTTCGCTTGGAGTGACAGTGACAAAAATAAAATTCGCATAGCCTCTTAATTGAGACGCATAGTAGATGTTAACGCGTTAAGATGCAGGTGGAGCTCAGCATAACAAAGATACGGCCGTTTAAAGTGTATTTTCATTAATAAAAGTCTTACTCATTGACTGATCAATAAAGCCTTGACCTTCCATGTTGAAATTTGGCACGAAGGTAGTAGAGTCTAGGTTGTGTCTTTTGGCACAACTGAAGGAATAATTCTGAAAATAAATCGACACTGAAAGAAAGAAGAAAGAAAAATGGTTGCAAATAAAAAGCTATGAAAAATAAAGCGTGTGAAAAGTATTGCTAAGTTAGCCACATGGACACACATACAACAAAGCCATTCTATAGGGGTTCCGTATTTCTGTGACGAAATACGAAACCTTAAAAACGATCTTTTAATCTCATATTCATATTCATATTCATATTCAATCGTTTATTGCTTTCATATGTACAGTGTTGGATCTTAAATATTAATGTACAGTTCACATATGACCCCGCTGGGGCATAACAATATACAAGGAAGGGCAGCTGTGGCAGACCGAAGTTATTTAAAATCTTTGAAAAATTCGTCTAATGTGTAGTAGGTTTTATCTAATAGCATGTGCTTAAGATTTTTTAAAAACGTTTTGTCTTTATCTTCATTTTTTATCGTGTCGGGTAGGTGGTTATAGATTTTTATAGACATTGCATAGGGGCCTGAGCTGTGTAATTTTAATTTTGATTGTGGCAGTATTAATTTATGTTTATGTCTTATTGAGCGATTTGATATATCTCCTAATCTTGTGTAAAAGTCTTTGTATTTTATTACGAATTTACAAATCTCTAAAATATAAATGGATGTCAAAGTTAATATATTATATTGTTTAAAATATGGTCTACAACTTTCTAAGTTAGTAATGTGTGCTAGGATTCGAATACATTTCTTTTGTAGTATAAATAGATCTTTTGTATCAGTACTGTTTCCCCACAGTACTATACCTTGTGATAACATGGTATAGTACTGTGGGGAAACAGTACTGATACAAAAGATCATGGTAACCTCATGGTAACGACTATTAATATTGTCCATCTGTTTGGACGTCGTCGACTAATGAAACACAATACTGTTTTCTTTTGAGAATTATTTCTTTTTAACCGACTTCAAAAAGGAGGCGGTTCTCAATTCGACTGTATGTTTTTTTTTTTTTTTTTTTGGCGTTGTTACTCCATAACTCCGTCATTTCTGAACCGATTTGAACAATTCTTTTTTTTTTTGAAAGAATGTACTTTCAGGTAGGTCCCATTTTAGGTTTGGTCATGATCTGATGAAGGTCTTCAGAGATAGGCAGTGGAACTCCTCAGAAAATGACAGCATACCTCTCGAAATTGAGGTAATCGCTTTGTACCTGGGTGCTGATTACAAGGTATTACTTGAAAATCATCATTCTTCCACCTGGCTTTCGATCCTGGCTTCATCACCATATTCACCATAGAACTCCTCAACGGATCAGAGCACATAACTCGAGATTGCGGCAATCACTGCGTTAGGGTGCTAATTCAAGGGTATTACTTGGAGATTACCAGAATACCCACCTGACCTTCGATCCTGGCTTCATCACCATAGAACTCCTCAACGGATGACAGCACATAACTTTGGATTGCGGCAATCAATTTGTGTTATGGTGCTCATTGCAGGGCATTGCTTGAAAATTGACAGTGTACCCACCTGACCTTCGATCTTAGCTTCATCACCGTAGAACTCTTTAACGAATGACAGCACATAACTCGAGATTGATAGCAAGAAGCTACTCAAACATAGCTACTTATACTCACTTGAACTTCGTTTGATATTAAAACCACGTTTGCAAGAACTACCCATATTTCACAATTTAACCCAGCAACACTAAAAAATGTGAAATAAAATAAACTTTTAACAAAAAAATAGCAACCGACTTCAATAGTAACAGCAGTCATTCACTAAAAATATAATAATAATTCTATAAAGACCGATGGTACCGAAGCAACACTTTTGCCGACTTCTTTCTTCCTGAAACATTATGTTATCTAGAAGTCGGCGTATTTCCTACGATATAGCAACATAAAAACCAATATAAGAACGCCGTCTTCTAGATAACATAACGTTTCAGGAAGAAAGAAGTCGGCAAAAGTGTTGCTTCGGTACCATCGGTCTTTATAGAATTATTATTATATTTTTAGTGAATGACTGCTGTTACTTTTGAAGTCGGTTGCTATTTTTTTGTTAAAAGTTTATTTCTTTTGTTTCCGGTCACACAAGCACCATTAATCTATTTCCGGTAAACAATAAGCGAGGTACAGATGTTTCCTTTGAACAAATTACTTTGCCTTTAAATCTGAAATATTTTGGTATGGAAGTTATGTTATTTTTGTTACTTCTTTAATTTAAAACATAGCATGAAAAGACTCTTGATAATGGTATTAATCTACAAAATTTATACTTGCGATTTTCGGCACTTGGTGAAACTTGAAATTGAAACACATCTTGAGTTAAATTATCATTGCTTACGTTGCTCAGAGCTAGTGTCTGGAGTCAATGAAAATGTATTTTAATTAACATCTTCTCTTGAAAATGGTGTAAAATCCGAAACCGGTTGGGAGAAAACATACATAACGTGAAAATACTGTACAAGTGCTTTTAACTCGAGATGTATTAATCAACCTTGGGAATACAAAATGGCGACCGTTTTGCACACTATCTCTGTCTATATTCACACATTGTAATATAGATAGTATTAAAAACTATAGCAGCCAATGTGTATATTGTCGATCGCTCAAATACCATATAGAGATGTAGGTAATAATTTTATCTGGAACACAGAAACTTTAATCCAATTAAAAGACATGATTTTGCTAAGTTTCTTGCCCTTCTTATTAGCAAGACTAATGGAATGGGCGGAGGTTGGCATGTATTTATATATGTAATCTATTAGTATGTAGTATATAGGCTGGGATTTGGTCGGCCGCCTGGATTTATGCTGGGGGCTCGGTTGGTGATCATTGAACCTTGTTCCTAGTCGCTGGCCGGGTCTCTGGTATGGGTTCGGGTGGTTGATTAGATTTCACCTAGCATAACTATAGATTTTACCTATCATTTTAATCGTATATACATTGCTGCATAAATTAATAAAACCTTTAATTTAGTTCATATACATTTATTTTTTATTACATATATTTTTATGAGATTAAATTTGACTCGTAAAAAGTGTATTATAAACTATTTGAATTTGAATTTGAATGCGTGAGGCATAAGCATAGTCTACAAACTGAGTTTTGAATGCAATCTTTGATTTGCTGAAATTACGCGAATTATTCATAATTCGGATATCGAAACGTAGCAATCGTAGAGCGTCAAATTTTAGTAATCACGTTTTAGAGTTCGTACGAGTATCTATGTTAGATTATGTTTTTGTTTTATAAGAGCTAGGAAATTTAAGAAAGTCTGTCAAGAAAAGTCAATAAGAAATAGGTGCGACAGCAAGCGAAGCAAGGAGGGGTGAGTTAGGTTTTCATGTACCCAAATAAATTTGGTGAGACGAGCGAAGCGAAGCGGAGCGAAGCGGAGTGAGGCAATCCACTAGTCGAGGGATGGCCAACTTGATTAGACCCAAGATCTACTGTTTATAGACGAAACCCTGTGCGATCTACCAATTACATGCTTCGTGAAATTTTTAATGAAACAGTATATAGTAATTATATAGACTTTCTTACTTTATTACGAGGGAAAAAATGTTTTTTGCCTTGCCATGATCGACTGGACTAATAGCCGCAATCGACCGGTCGATCGCGATCGAACGGTTGGCCACCCCTGCCGTAGTCTTATAAGAGAATTTATGATATACGCAGAAATCCTTCTTGTTTTTCAACTCCCGTAGTAAATTTTAACTGCAAACTCCGGCAATCTTTACTACCGGAGTTTTTCAACCAATCAGGGATCGCATTCAAAACTGAGTCGTTAGACTTTGCTTTTAGACGTCCGGAAGCTCTAGACAAATTGAAATGCAACGTGAAGATTGAATTTCTGAACTGATTTCTGAAATG
This sequence comes from Ypsolopha sequella, assembly GCA_934047225.1. NCBI lineage: Eukaryota > Metazoa > Arthropoda > Insecta > Lepidoptera > Ypsolophidae > Ypsolopha > Ypsolopha sequella. Next base: position 21,445,950 of record OW204005.1, on the reverse strand, counting down.
ATATTAGTTTTGAAATGATAGTTCTTATTTAAACTTTTTTCTGTTTTACCACGGACCACCCCCTTAATGTGTTCTCTGTAGCTAAAAATGTAAAGAGAGTATTTTTTTTTACAAAATTTAAGGGTCGCACCACAGTTTTAAAAATTCTAATCTCCATACATTAAGCGATTTGTTTAAATTGATATAAAAGAGATTAATACAGAAAGTTAGCTTTTGAAACGTAGATAATGAAAAACAGTTTAAACTTTCTGTACTACACCATATTTTATTTTCAAACATGTAAATTACAAACATGTTCAAGGTTCCATCTTAAATCGCTAACTCTAAGATGGATTTTAAGTTCAAAATAAGATGAATACATTTTTTTTTTAAATATATCATCACGTCATGTATGCCCGAGCGGGTGTGGGGGATCTTTCCGAATATGGACTGTGAAATGCAAGTCACAGTCCAAATATAGACTGTGAAATGCAAGTCACAGTTCAAATATAGACTGAAATGCAAGTCACAGTCCAAATAAAGACTGTGAAATGCAAGTCACAGTCCAAATATATACTGTGAAATGCAAGTCACAGTCCAAATATAGACTGTGAAATGCAAGTGACAGTCCAAATAAAGACTGTGAAATGCAAGTCACAGTCCAAATATAGACTGTGAAATGCAAGTCACAGTCGAAATATAGACTGTGAAATGTAAGTCCCAGTCCAAATATAGACTGAAATGCAAGTCACAGTCCAAATAAAGACAGTGAAATGCAAGTCAAAGTCCAAATACAGACTGTGAAATGCAAGTCACAGTCCAAATATACACTGTGAAATGCAAGTCACAGTCCACAATGGCATACCCACTTTTTAACAATGACTATTACGTCCCCGTGATGGGTGGCGAGCCCTATCGCCATACTTCGGGCACAAATTAGACCCACAACTTAACGTGCCATCCGGAGCACGCAAAAAAACACAAATAAAAAAATCTTTCAGGATAATGTGTTAGTGACGGATTACTTATTAACTATGTTAGTGAGATGTAATGTGTGTGTTTGCGGCAAGTCGACTGAACAGCTGGCTCGAGTCCTCTCTTCTTCCTTTACTATCTACAGGACTCCAAAGATTTCAAAAGTAGAGATAAGCCCTTACCGTACTATGACAGCACCAAAATGTTTCCACCTTCAAATGGGTGACGCTGACACATTTGGAATCAGTGCTCATCTGAACACAGTGATGGTTGGACGCCTTAAGTGCACTTAAAGTTAATCATTTTAACAACTTTAGTAGTCTGATCAGTTTGCTGACCGTAGGTAGACAGATTGCGCTCTCATAAGTGTGCGCGCGTCGGCATTATGTTAACGCCAACATTCAAAACCAATGCAATAGATTTTAGGTGTCAGGACTCATCTGAACTTTTGAAATATTTGCAGGATTCCGACTCCAGAGATTGCAGTAATTTCGGGAATTGAAATAAAAGCCTTCTTCTGCAGTAACATTAAAAATAAAGCATTTTATTTTAGTTTTAAAAAAGTGATGTGCTTAGTGACTAGTGATGTCCTCAAGTTCGGTTTACTGATTGTGTCGGTGTAATGCCAATGTAATCGACAATGTGCACCTACGGATTTGAACCCACGATCTCCGGATTAGTAGTGTAACCACTACACTACAGAGGCAGTTTTCCTTTAGCCGCGTTTTGCTAAAAACATGCAACGTTTCAAAACGCTTTATCATTATCATTATCCTCAGCCCTTGTTCGTTGTATGATCGAGCAGGGCTACACCTACCACCGAAATTGCACCTTTAACCAAGATATTTTAGCCCTTATCCCCAAAAAATAAAAGCTATAATCCGTTCCCAGACACTGGTGCTCCAGAAGCGATTGATCACCGAGGTTGACAGAGGCGGCCGGTTATTAGAGCGACGTGACGAGGCAAAGTTTAAGCCAAGTGACGGATTTAGGGCCCTTTAACAGCAAAAACCCTTATCTAGTCAAAGTTACCGTGTATAGTGATAAATAGTATACTGAACATGGATACAATGTAACCTTTTATAACGGTCTGGTCATACATTATATGCCAAAAAAAATTGGAAAAGGAATCCTTCGTTGGTTTTTTTTTGACCAATGGTTTGAACATATAGAGAGAATGAATGAAAGTAGAGTGACAAAAGAAGTGGAAGATGCAGCTTTGACCAGGCGGCCGTAAAACGACGCATGCTGACCAAATTGGCGACATACTGAAGAAGGGCAATGTCAAAAATACTTGTAATAGACGAACTTGTATAACTAGATTGATGGATATGCAAGAGGTGAAAGAGGTGCGTCAGGATCGTAGCAAATAGAAATCTGTAATCTCTGCCTACCCTTTTGGAAGACAAGCTTGAGTGTATGTATGTACCTATATAGGTATATGTGTAACAAAATATTATAAATTAAAAAAATTACTGTCACTCGAAATAGTTTATACTGAAACGAAATAAACAATAAGCAAATTAAAAAATAGAATTATAATAAAGCTGAATTTTGGCACAAAACAATTTTTATTTTTAGTTGCCAGTTTTCGTATCATCTATCACCCATCAGCCTAGTTCGTCCACTGCTGGACATAAGCCTTTCCAGGACTTTGACACTCCCGGCGGTCAGCCTGGAAGAATTGCCCATACTCACACACGCTGGGCAGGTGGGTTGGTGAGCGCGGTGCCGGAACCCTCGCACCAGTGACGCCGCTGCCCGTCACCAGTCTGTTCCATATAAGGTCCGGCTATTAGGGATGGATATACCACCATCCATCGGTCCCAGGCATGGTGGGCCTCCTGGTTTTTTGCCTGTGAGCTGTCCTCTTACTCTCCCGCGAATTACTTCGAGGGGGTCTCCAAGTAAGATGGTGGTACCTCCACAGTCGAGCCCGGCATCAACTCTACCGCCTAATGTTAATATTTTCGTAAACAACTGTTTTTTAACATACTTATTTATACAAGGTAACAATATATTAGAAAACAAAAATGTACAAAGAACACTTCCTTACCTTACAGAAAAACCAAGGGATCTTGAAGGGTTTTGTCGCTAAGCTTATCGTAATCTACATGTCGTGATAAACGATTTTACTTGTTCAAAATGTGCGAAGGTTTATATATGATCCAATACCTAGGTATAGTATAGGATATAGTTGATGTGATCAAGTACTTAGCTATAGCAGAGTATAAGGAAGTAGACAGTAGTTTAACTTGGCAGTGTCCTTGAAATCAATACCTACGGCCGCTCGGTGCCTAAACATGCGCTAGGGCTGCCAACGTATTTGATAATTCTATATTAAATTGTCGCATTATTTAATTTAATCTGCCATAAAATGCACAACATATTCTATAATTTCGTGCCATAATTTACGAAAATGCGCGGGAGTGGCTTACAGTGTCAACGCGGCAACGTGCGTACGTGACTGAGGCACAACTGCGAACAGCTCCCGAGATTTTGAAGTACGTCGTTTCGGGCCGTTTCTATGAAGACATAATACTGCTTCTTTTTCCTTATACTGTGGCTATAGTAAGATTGAGGCCGGGTTCTCTCTGTCCCCATCTTTTAATGTCAAGCTGCAAATATTTTATACTGTAGAATGAATTTAAGCGTGACACCTGTTTACTGAGCCACTGTTTCTACTCTGTAAAGGAGTTTTTTGCCAATGAGGAGAATTTGAAATGGTAGACATTTATATCCATATTCAACGAAATATGAAAGAAATAAGATATATTTATTTGTCAATAAACAACCAATTACACAAAAACTTAACATTAAACAGACAAAAAGGACGCAGCTCAGAAAAATGCTGTGAGTGCGTACATCTGCACAGCGCTGATTTTCAACTGTCCCTGTTCTCACTAAATATTACATGTAGAGTGGATAGATTGATTTTTTAATGAAGCTAAATATTAAAAATGTGATGCATTATAAAAGAAATACTTACAAATAACAAAAAGTGTGATAAAATAAATTACAATAAAATATTAAGATAAATGTAGCATAAATAAAATAAACTTTTAACAAAAAAATAGCAACCGACTTCAATAGTAACAGCAGTCATTCACTAAAAATATAATAATAATTCTATAAAGACCGATGGTACCGAAGCAACACTTTTGCCGACTTCTTTCTTCCTGAAACGTTATGTTATCTAGAAGACGGCGTTCTTATATTGGTTTTTATGTTGCTATATCGTAGGAAATACGCCGACTTCTAGATAACATAATGTTTCAGGAAGAAAGAAGTCGGCAAAAGTGTTGCTTCGGTACCATCGGTCTTTATAGAATTATTATTATATTTTTAGTGAATGACTGCTGTTACTATTGAAGTCGGTTGCTATTTTTTTGTTAAAAGTTTATTTTATTTCACATTTTTTAGTGTTGCTGGGTTAAATTGTGAAATATGGGTAGTTCTTGCAAACGTGGTTTTAATATCAAACGAAGTTCAAGTGAGTATAAGTAGCTATGTTTGAGTAGCTTCTTGCTATCAATCTCGAGTTATGTGCTGTCATTCGTTAAAGAGTTCTACGGTGATGAAGCTAAGATCGAAGGTCAGGTGGGTACACTGTCAATTTTCAAGCAATGCCCTGCAATGAGCACCATAACACAAATTGATTGCCGCAATCCAAAGTTATGTGCTGTCATCCGTTGAGGAGTTCTATGGTGATGAAGCCAGGATCGAAGGTCAGGTGGGTATTCTGGTAATCTCCAAGTAATACCCTTGAATTAGCACCCTAACGCAGTGATTGCCGCAATCTCGAGTTATGTGCTCTGATCCGTTGAGGAGTTCTATGGTGAATATGGTGATGAAGCCAGGATCGAAAGCCAGGTGGAAGAATGATGATTTTCAAGTAATACCTTGTAATCAGCACCCAGGTACAAAGCGATTACCTCAATTTCGAGAGGTATGCTGTCATTTTCTGAGGAGTTCCACTGCCTATCTCTGAAGACCTTCATCAGATCATGACCAAACCTAAAATGGGACCTACCTGGAAGTACATTCTTTCAAAAAAAAAAAGAATTGTTCAAATCGGTTCAGAAATGACGGAGTTATGGAGTAACAACGCCAAAAAAAAAAAAAAAAAACATACAGTCGAATTGAGAACCGCCTCCTTTTTGAAGTCGGTTAAAAATATATTAAAATTAACACATGAACAGACATAGTCAGATTGTATCCATCGTATCTTTACGTATGTTTTTTTGTTTGCAGGGGTGTCTCTTTTTGTTGTTTATTGAGAAGATCATTTTTCAGATGGTGCCTTAAATAGTGGAGACGTCATTCCAATAATAATAAACTATTTTTAATTCTTTTTCTAGGGATCTGTTAAAACAGAAACGCGGCTCGATAGAAATATTTATTGAAATGAGGTCTTTTCCGACACTAATTCTCCTGGTTTGACAATTTAGAATGACATATGGACTGCAATTATATCAGTATCTAGAACCTGGTAAAACGAAATTTTGATGGCAACTTTAGTACATTTTAATATTCATAAAAAACCGACTTTTTGTTATTTTTCCACGAATACGTCCCTCTCGCACTGAGGGTTTTTTCGAATATGGAGTAGCAGGGACGCTAAAACTTTTACATATCGCCTTAATATTTAAGTCTATTTCTAGGGCAGGTGGAAAATTGATCAATAAAGGTATGTCGTGCGGAGCAATTTCCTATGTCGTAAAATAATGATGAGGACAAATAGCTAGGTATATGATGAGTAAAAAAACATTAATTTTAATACCATATATCGATTAACATCTCGCTTAAAACAGGTCGAACGGTTCGATAGATTTTCAAATTGCACAACCCAACATTCATTTAGCATTGGAATGCGAAAATGGCAAGTTTGTCAGATGACGCAGTCTTGTGCCAAGTGTGTTCCAAATATTTATTAATGTACGAACTCTCGTGTTTATTCATTCGAACTCATGCCAAAAAGGAATATGCTATCCTGTTGTCAAAGTTAAAATTGAAGTAAGCGTAAGTTTTAGAATGCAAACCGACGGAACAGACCACGTTTAATTCGGCCATGATTCAAATAATAATTAGGGCATGTGCGAGACGGACTCGCACACAAAGGGTTCCGTACCAACACACAAAAGGCTAAGGATCCCAAAAACATGGTAAATAACAACAATATAGATGTCATAACAACATTAAGGTGACATAATCAAGCCGTTAAAATGGTATCGCCTAGTAAAAAATTCGTGACCCTAGTACGGAACCCTAATATCTTAACCGCTATATTACCATTTTTTTAAATATTTTTCAGTCTTCTTGTTTCGGATAGCTGATTGTAAAAATATATAGTTTGGATATATTTACCTTCATCTATTTCAAGAAATCCTCGAAAAACCTTGAAAAATGTATGTCCCTTTCTTACCTCCAAAAGTGATGGACCACAAAATATGCAAAAAATCATGGTTATATGTGCTTACGTAAAGATTGCAGGAAAAATATAGCGGTTGAGAAATTCATGAAAACAAAATGACAAATTTAAGTGTATTATTTTATTAAATTTAAGTAAACCTAACATTTATTGTTTAAAAAAACACTTGTACTTATCCACATATACAGTGAACTTTATTATCGCCGACCGGTTTCGCTGTAAAGCATTTTCTAGGGCCTTTTACAAATCCTAACTAACAAAGAAAATAATTTTATACTTTAAACCATGTCTAAAAATGACGTGCAATAAATGAAAAATTTCTTTTTTAAATTATGTTTTACAAATTCCACCAAGTGCCAACAAACACTAGCATCTACTATCTAACATTTATTGTGGTGGCGCGGGCTAACTATGGCGGACGGGTGAAATGGACTGTATGATTGATTGACACGATCCTGACACAGAGGGAAGGACTAATTGAACGATTTTGGTAAAATAAGACAAGAGAAAATCGTTCGGTAAAGAAAGGAATGCACAATACCTTATTCCTGGAGTTATCGATGTAAGCTTTCACATGGACGGATGCCGGCCGGCAAGTCAGCTGGTCGTGGTCTTCCACTGAACCAAGGAATCCACCAAAATTACACTGGGCACAAGGGTTCTGAAGTTCTGAAGAGAGGTTACGCACAATTTCGGTCTATACTTCGATTTACAAAAATATTTAAACCACACAACAATCCACTAGCTTGCTTGCTCATTTGCGACTCGATAAGTTCCATTTTTCACCGCGAGGTGTCGCGGCCGCCGAGCGAAAAACAGTCGCTGTCTCGCTCTTGTATGCTAGTAAGGTATGTGCAGGAGGGAGATGGGCACAGGAAAGGCCAGATATGTCAATCAACCAATTATCCTTATCAAAATAAATAAATACATTAAATGCATGCGTTTTATCAATGGCGGCAGATTTAAATGCGATAATCAGCGCAACCATATTGTTTTTTGTGTAATTCCCCATATTATTATTTATTACATAAAACTATTAGACATAGATAATTTAATTCTATTACTTTAAAACCGACTGTAATAAGTTTTTTTTATTTTTTTTATTTTATTTCACACAAATTTCAGTAAACAAATATTCGCCAAACTGCTAAACAGTTTGTTGGCGATACGCTCTTACAAATTTTGTTCCTTGTACCTACATAACATAAATAAGTATCAAAAGAAAAAAACAAAAATATTTATTGTGATAACCAAATATTTACATAATTACAATTACAGCAGGAGCCTTCTTTTAAGTAAAAATACCTGTATCAGAAGATTCCGCTCCTTCAGTCCGCAGCTTTGGTTTTAGAAAATAGTTTCAAAAACTTACTTGAAATTTACAAAAATGTATTAAAGTAATAACAAGTACACAAAAGAAATATGTATGAAATAAAAGAAAAATAACATGCCGCATATTTCAAGTATATTTCATTTCATATCATAACGTGACATTCTCGTGATCAGCATGGAACGTGGAAGATGCTAGACTGTATAAATCTTCCCTTTAACTTTTTGTTCACGTCCAATAAACTTCGACGAATAAACCACTAATAAACTAAAGTTCGCCGTTGGACGTCACAATTTGTGACCATGTTTATGACTCACAAAAAAAGTGTGTCTCTTAAATATTCTACGGGTTCCGCCAAATTCTTGCGTCAATAATCCTTCGTTGAATACGATACGTGATCTTTTGTAAAGTGCATGGCTGCCGGATATACGATTTAAATCGTATTCATACGATTGTAAAATTGCATTGGAGATTTACAATTTACAAAATTTACGATCAAACCTGAATTTTGTTGACTTTCTATGGGTATACGATTTTATTGCCTTTTGCAGTACGAATCTCTCTGATTTACATCTGGCAACCCTGAATGTGAGATTATCGATAATTACTGGACTTTTCTCATTCTATACCATTAATTAATATTGAATATCAAAAAGTTGGTTTGTTTGTTTTTTTGCTTATAACTTTGAAACCAATCGACAGATTGCAATGAAACTTTAGCAGCGGGATAGTTTATGACCCATGCCAACTGTAAACTACTTTTTCTTGAAATATTCGGCAGTTCATTAGGGATAATAAAATAAGTAATAAATACTACGCGAGTAAAAGTTTAATTTTCATTTTATTTTATGTGAACGGCAAACAGTGTAGTCGTTTTTGAGTCATTGCGAAAAAAATTACACGATAACTCCTTTGCAGGGGTGTTCTATTTTCTACGGAACCCTTTTTAAATGACCCAAGTTTCTAACATACAGGACCATTATTCCTTATGAGTGCACTCAGTCGTTGCTTCGCTGAGCCTTTGAAGCAAAATGGTGGAAAATTCCCCTTTTACTGGGTATTTTATACTAAACTGGCGAGAAAATGCAGCGTTTCTCGCGCCAAAATGGCGGTCATTACGCGCCCCTGCTCTAAGACGCGCCTCGTTCACTATTCTGGTAACAAGTTATTGGCTAATTTTCGAAATTTATTTTTGGAATGGCGAGTTTTATTCCTGGTCATCGATATTGTTCATAGATGACCCACTTCATACAAAATATACGAAGTCTTGTCTCAAATTTGCTATACGCAATCTCAACCAGCCAGCAATCAAAAACAGTTCAGTGATTATTGTTTTGAATCAAATAGAATATATTTACCTAAAAACTTAAATAACATTAAAAACTTAACTAAAGATGACCTAAAAATAAAAAATCTAACAAAGTAAAACTTAAAATAATTACAATAAATAGAAAATGCTGGCCAGATCGCTGCCGTCGTTGGGAAGGGTGCCCAAAAGGCTGGCGGCGTTGCCACGTTGAATGGCCAAACTAATTCTTTGGCCAAAGTAGCTTCCAGCCCTTCGGTCACCTGAAGCGTCGACCAAGCGCGACGAAATTTCTTTATAAAGTCGCCGCGCTTCCGAACCCCACGGCCCAAGAGTTTCTACAGCAAAAGGCACAAATATGAAGCCTTCGCCAAGGGCTCCATATATGCGCCTTTTTAAGACTTCAGCTTTTGCGGCTGCCGCGCCTGCCCTTATTGCGGTCACTTGGACATGGGACTGTGCCAATGTGTCAACGCACGTTGCGTCCCATATCAGTGACCGCCCGTTTTTCCAAGGAATGAGCGTCATTCCGTCGGGCCGCCTGCCGTCATCGCGTGCTATGCCCTTTGGCTCTAATATAGCCGGTACACTGGCACTGGCAAGGGCCCGACGAATGACGTCATTCAAGGTAGCGTGGCGCGACAGACGACCAGCACTATGCTGACAAGATAAGCCGTGGTGGCCCAATTGATCGACACTGTGTCCACAACGGCAGCGATGTGGCTCATTTATTTTGGCACCTATTCTCAGAAAAATTATAATATAAAATCAAATTATAAATTTAGCGCAATGAATTGATTGAAAATGAAAATGATGTATTTCTTTAGCTTATTATCAAATACATCGAGTTCGAATTCTCCTATTGGGTATACAAATACCTGTAACAGGAGTCCCCGCTCTCCTATAACTAAAAATACAAAATTAAGTGAATAAATAAAACTATGATTTACAGAGGTGACTAAAAAATTAATATAAATATAGAAAAAGAAAAGAAAGTTTAGTAAATACATACTTAGGGTGTGTGTAGGGGTGTGTAGTTAGAGGGTATGCAAGAAAATTCAAAATTCAAAAACTTTATTTTGCAAAGTAGGTATATATAATACACGTTTCACAAGTCAAATTTTAATCTTATAAAAATATATGTAATAAAATAATAAATGTACATGAACTACTTACATTAAGTGTTTATTTAATTTATGTAGCAATATATATACGATTAAAATTATAGGTAAAATATTATTATACAAGGTGAAATCCAATCAACCGCCCGAACCCATACCGGAGACCCGGCCAGGAACCAGGAACAAGGTTCAATGATCACCAACCGAGCCCCCAGCACGAATCCAGGCGGCCGACCAAATCCCATCCTATATACTACATAGTAATAGGTTACATATATAAATACATGCCTACCTCCGCCCGTTCGATTAGTCTTGCTAAGAAGAACGGGCAAGAAACTTGGCAAGATCATGTCTTTCTTTATAGGTTATATAAAGGTTATATTTGTGTATCCTTCCTAGCCTTATGACTTTGTCTTGAAATTGAAAGTCGATATGCGCAAATACATACTTAGGGATTTATCACACTGGCGATTTGTGAGCGAGGCAATCGATCAACCAAGGCGTAGCGAGCTTGTCGCTAGTGCGCAAAGGGTACGCAGCGCAACTTATCTTTGGCTCAACGTGTTCGCAACGTGATCGCCTCGCTCGCAAATCTCGAATGTGAATTGATTTAAGCATTCAACTGGTGGGCCGCATATGAGCCGTGTACGGTGAATCCAGGTATCATTTAACGGTTGTTTCCTTGTTGTCCTACTATTAGGTCTTTATCTTTGAAATTGCCGTTTTCTATAGAGGATTTCAAAGAAACTCAATTTTCAGTACTAATATTTTTGCATTTTTTTAGGAATGACAAATCCATATTGTGTTATTTCTTTTGTGTGTGAATGAGACAACATTAAGCTAACAGCAACAAAAATTTAATTTTTGAAAAGTGCCAGCTGTAAAAAATTATTACGAATCTTATCATGGAAACGGGTGGCATTTAGGACGAACTGTTTTGTAGATTTAATTTTGGTTTTCAAACTGACAATAAAACAAAACTTAATACGTTAATGTAACCTTGAAATCAACTTTCAAACATAAAACAAATAATGGAAATACTTATTAAATTACAGAAGTTATGAACTCATAAATCTGTAAGAAAATTTCGACAATTTCATATGTAAATTATTTTGTCCTACCAATAGGACAAAGAGGACATAGGCTTCTTCGTTGTCGAACTGCCATTATATGAATACTTTACCTATCATATATACATATTTTCTATTTATAAAGACGTTTTCGAAGTTGTTGATTCGACACTCTGTCCTTGAAATAGTATCTATTCTGGATAAGAAAAGGAGAGAATTTATACTTTTTGAATTTCTTTTCTAGAAGCAATCAATCAATCAAATTTAGTCTGGCAGATCCTTATAAAATATCCAATTAATATAACAATCAGTCTTTTTAATGTTTTTCTTTCGTTTTACAAAATATTTCGTAAAAATGTTAGCAAAAGTTTAAAGAACTTTGCTTTTTGTAATTTAACTTAACCTATTTCTGTCCACTTAAACTGTTCTTCCTGTAATATTTCCCTTAACGAGGTTCAGCTAAGTGTATAATTGCTGCCCTTTACAGTACTCTAAAGGAAATGGCGCATTTCTTACCAAGTTTGCTACCTTCGACACAAAAAAATACCGGCCTAGTGCGAGTCAGACTCGCTAGGGTTCCGTATTGTTGATGATAAATTTAATTTTGTCATTTTTTTCGTGAATTTCTCAACCGCTTTATTTTTCCTGTAATCTTTACGTAAACACATATTACCATGATATTTTTCATATTTTTTGGTCCACCAGTTTTGGAGATAAGATATATTTTTGTGTTTTTTTAAAGATTTCTCGAAACAAGTGCCAGTAAATAAAATAAAAGTGTATATTTTTATAATCAGCTTTTTATTACCTACAATTTGATACCCATATTGTATTTTTATAAAAAATATATATATTTTTTACTTCTATTTTATATTTCTCATTTGTGCTCAATTTTTTTTAAACGCTATAGTTTTCCTGTAATTGGCCAGTTATGATCTATAATTGTCATTTTTTTCATATTTTTAGGCCTACCAGTTTTGAAGATAAGAAGGAGGGGGGGGGGAAATACATATCTTTGTTTTTTTTAAAGATTTCTCGAAACCAATTACAGTAAATATAATAAAAGTATATATTTTTACGATCAGCTTTTTAATATTTACAATTTGATACCCATATTGTATTTTTAGGCTAATATTTTTATTTTTCTCACTTTTCTTTTTATTTATTTTACTTTTATTTTTATTTTTCTCACTTTCTTGGAAGCAAGAAGCGCCGCCAGAAGCCTGAAGCTGCGGCCCTGGCGTAAGAAAATACTCCGGAATCCGCCCGGAAAATTGTGACGACATAATTTCAATTTTTGATCCGGTTTCAGCGTCAACGTTCCACGTTTTGGACCATTACTTCTGATTTATGCAGAGGGGGGATAAAAGTTACAAAATACTTAATTGATAAAAGGGACCCGTTTTATATTAAACTTGTTAGGAATAAGGGTACGTATTGTCTCATGAAGGATCAAGCGTGTCTTGATAGAAAGCGTCTATAAAACCTAGGATGACGCGCGCTCGTCCAGAAAGTGGGAGAGTAACGGCAGCGGTTCTTTGTTGTACATCTCTTTTTCTCTTGCAAGGTGTTCATAAAGTTAGGACATCTCAATGAGGGCTTTTCATGACAGCTCTTAGTCAAGTTTCACCAAAATGAACTAGATGGCGCTGACGTATGCTCTAATTTCAAAAATGTATGACGTAACAAAATCTACTCTATGACAAGACCTAACCTTATATTTTATAATAAAGATTTCAATATATTTAATATTATATAGTACTATTTTCCACATAAGCGTTAGAATGTGGAAAAATCAATAATGAAATAGCATTAATTACCTAATTCTTTGGATAATGTAACTTAAATTAAACTTTAAATGTTTTGGTGCTAGAGTGTCTTTTTTCACCAACTAAAGTCTAATCCACAAAAAAAAACCAGCCACTAAAAACAATATTTCTCCGCTAAAATGGGTCTCTAAACCACCAGTTTTAGTGCAAATTCCCTAAGTTGGCAACACTGAATCAGGAACCATAGAGTAGACTGTATATTTTTGACATGAGAGCATGCGTCAGCGCCGTCTATTGATCGCACTCTGAACTATTTTTTTTTTTTAATGCTGTCTGAAAAGCCCTCATTACACGCTATGGACGACTTTTAAGCGCAGCGAATCCTATGTCTATGGATAAAACAGTCACCATGTGACCATACTCCAAAGGTCTTTATATTCGGGTTATATAACCGGGCTATGTTCGACTATAATCAACGTCATTACAGGCATGAGAATGCCTTCCATTATTTACAGACCACTGAAAACGAGACACTCGTATGGGATCTTATTTATCACAAAACAAAGACGCTATTTCAATAATAGAGGTGTCTTATTAGCTTGGTAATGTAGTATACGCTTGGTGGGGCCAGACGCTTTTTCGTAGCACTAATAATTTTATGGGTACCTGCGCCGGTCGGTTAATTTTAACGAGGTAAACGGCCATAATTTTATAAAATAATACGGTTGTTTTACAGGTATTTTATTAATTGTATAGAATCTGCATTAAGAGGGTATGCGACTTTTATTTCTGTCACTGTCACAAAGGGGGGGAGGGGGTTCGGAAAAAATCACCAAATATCACTAGGGGGGAGGGGAGAGTGTAGTGAGATATCACGTATATTAGTTTTTCTTTAAACGCGCAATTTTTAAACCAAAAACGATGCATGACCTTGACTTGCCGTTGCTAAGTAATTAAAGATATATTTAAAGATAATATTCAGAATTTTTATACCAAAAAAATACACGTATTTTGGGTAGGGGGGAGGGGTAGTCTAAAACCTCACCACGTATCACCACGGGCGAGGCCCCCCTCCCCCCGACCCCCCGGTTAAGAAGTTGCTAAAAAACATCACGTGATTAATGGACGGCCCCTATTTAAGGGGCTATACCGTGAAAATTGACACTTTTTGAAGTTATTTATCTGCTCTTTTAATGAAGTTCCAAGTAAAATAAATTAGTATAACAATTCTGGGACCTTTTACTAGATTTTGGTCTATCAGAAACGCGATAGGAGGAATTTCATTCGATAGAAATAATTATTGAAATCGGGTCTAAATTTACACTTTTTTTGATATTATGACAAATTAGGATAGCATACAGACTTGAAAAATATTTATTTAGATGGGTTTTAACTACACCTAAATTACTGGTTATGGAATTTTTTGTAACTATTTTAGTTAATTTTGCATTAATTTAAAACCGACTTTTTGACAATTTTCCCCGATTCCGTCCCTTTCGCACTGCGGGTCTTTCTGCCTGGAGTAACGGGGACTTTCCTAGCACGGTATATCACCTTAACATTTTTAAAGATGAGGTAAGTTTACAAAGAGACGTCCATCCATTCATGCTTGACAATCTGGATATATCAGGTCTTTCCACGATTATGCCATTCTTTGCCCACGCTGCGGCAGGCGGTTCCGTTAGTACGGTGTCGAATGACGTCGCTGGCCGTCACCTGTCTGTTTTATACAAGAACGGCAATTGGGGATGGATACCGCCATCAATCGGTCCCAGGCATGGTGGGCCACCCGGTTGTGTCTGTTTGAGAGTTGTCATCTTATTCTCCCTTTAAAATCTTCGGAGTGGTGTGCGAGTAAGATGGTGGTACAGTCACATTATACATAAGTAACAGTATTCCATCTCGGGCAATGTCCTTGAAACAACGCTCGGTAGACGTACGCATTAGGGCTGCGCACATAAAAGCAAGGGAATCGGGTGGCGTCTAACCTCTCGGCCACAGCTTCAGGCTTCGAGAGGCGCGCCAAGCGGTTCTTCTTGCGACGGCGCCGGCGGAGAGAAAAAATGTATGAAGTTTTATAGAACCAGCCATGGGTCACCGCCCGCGCGTCTTGTCCGGCTTCGAGTGACTTGCGCTCTTTCGACGGCGGTGTGCGGG
This sequence comes from Ypsolopha sequella, assembly GCA_934047225.1. Classification (NCBI taxonomy): domain Eukaryota; kingdom Metazoa; phylum Arthropoda; class Insecta; order Lepidoptera; family Ypsolophidae; genus Ypsolopha; species Ypsolopha sequella. The sequence continues at coordinate 21,430,812 of OW204005.1, read as the reverse complement.
GAGGCGGGTGGTTGAAACAGTGATCGAGCGCACAGGACGAACCTAGTGTCGATCGTTTTGGGCGAGTGAGCGCGTTATACATCCGATGCGGTGGAAGGCACCGACAGGTGTCGTGGCAGGGCAAAGCCGCCAGAAGCCTGAAGCTGTTCGCTCTTCGCGTCCGTCCGTACTTAACTGCGGCGCACCCCTACTATGAGGTGTGTACCGAGATTTAGAAGCGCGCGTTTCGACCGTTTTATATGAAGACATAATACTGTTTTACTTATCTATACTATGGTACAGTCAAGCTCGGCAACACCTCTACCACCTGCCTTCAAATGGACATAAGCAGGTTAAATCGAACCGTTCTAATTGGAAATGGACTTGGGGCCTTTTTAATTGCATTAAATAATTGATTGCTTTAAGAATTATTCTTACTGCCGTTTATGAAAGATGCTGGAATCAAATTAAAGTAGAACCAGGAAAAGTTGCGTGGACCTTAATTTCGCCTCTACTTGCGAAGGTGGTAAGACCGAAAAGTGGATCAGTGGAACTTTCCCCAGTTGGAACAGAGCTCTTAGCTCAATCAAGGATGAAAAGTCAATTAAATACCTTATAGGCCCTTCCTTAATACAGCCATTAGCATGAAAATTATTATATTAATTCTTTAATATTACATTTCTTTTCTGTAGTATTTTACTGGTAAACAAATTAAAAAATAATGTGCAAAATGTTAAGAATATAAGCAACAAAGACTCTATATTAAATATACAATACTAAACACACATCAAACAACAGAACAGTTTCATGCTACATCATCCTAAATTGTTAAATCATAAATAAATGAAATAACCATAACATTTATTTATTCTATTGTAGTTAAAACAAATCATTTACCTTGGTTTTTATGGTTTCTGAATTTTAACAGCCTTATTGAATGATTTTTGAATTTTTGGCCCCTAAAAATTGTAACAAGTTTTTTCAGAGGTATCACAGGTGTTCACACTCGGTACACCCGCGTTTAACCGACGATTATTACGTCACAAACTTGATGAGTGGTGAGCTCCATCGCCGTACTTCAGGCACAAATAAACGCTTTTTAGGGCATGCAGGTTTTCTTACGATGTTTTCCTTCACAGTTCAACAAGTAGTGAGTAAGACGAATACTAAAGCCGATTCTAAAGGCTTTAATTTTAGTTTTAGTGCCGTCAAAACTAAATTTCCTTCATTGCAAAATAGTCCTTAAGAGTTAAGAATAGAATCTAAATTACTTTGGAATAATTTTATGTTTTACAGCACTAAAGGTAAAATTAAAGCCTTCAGAATCGGCTACAATATGCACATAAATTCCGAAAAACTCATTGGTGCATGCCCGACCGGGGATCGAACCTGGATCTGATCTCTGAGCAATCGTTGCTAATTTTGTTTTGTCTCAGTATACAGGGTGTAATCGTTAAGTGTGACCAGGCGATTATTCCATAACTATTACAGATAACAAAAAAATTTAAACTGATATCGAAAGTACGTTACCTAATCAGTAAAATTACATCAATAACTTTTTGAAAATCAAACGAGAAGTATCCAAAATTTTGACATTAAACGTTGCCATACATGTAGTATGAGATTAGTAGAAAGGTTTTAGTTTCCTTATTTGAAAAGGTTATTTTAGCTTAGTATGCTCAAAGACCAGAGTGGAAACATCTTGTGCAAACAAATGTTTTCAGGTTTGAAGCACAAAGACGAGCAGATCTCGACTCCAAGCGTGACCAACTTAAGGCCCGACCACCTGTGGCTATTGACTACAACTACGAGAATGGAATACTCAAATGTGGTATATACGGACGAACATTTAAAGCCAAGATTGGTTACGTCAGCCACATTCGGACACACCAGTGAAGCCCATCACACCCTCACCAATAGCAGTCGCCGTAGCTGTGTCGGCTAGGAGACCATCATCATCATTGATATTAAAGGAAACTGTTTATTAACCTAACAAAGTAATAAAACTATTTTTTAATTGAATAATATTTATTTCTTAGTAAGTACAAAATTATGTATTCAAAGCAGATGTTTGAAGTGACGTCAAACATACAATGTATGGCAATGTTTAATATCAAAATTTTGGATACTTCTGGTTTGATTTTCAAAAAGTTATTGATGTCATTTTACTAATTACGTAACGTACTTTCGATATCAGTTTAAATTTTTTTGTTATCTGTAATAGTTATGGAATAATCGCCTGGACACATTTAACGATTACACCCTGTATATCACAAACACAGCGTTGAATATGCCTGTTTTGCCCCCGTTGTCATATCATTAACCCCAACTCCCGCAATATAGTACGCTCCAGTTATTAAGTGGAGACGGGGAATTCTTCGCTTTGTATTTCCGCTCCCATTTCAATCCTGTAATAGGTTCAAAGCAAATTACGCTGTATCTAGCATAGCAAACCATATCGAGCTTTAACCACTTGATACAACATGTCTATCCCTCTCAAGGTAGATCAACAGAGTGAGAGAGTGAAAGAATTGACGCCAATAGTTCAGTATTGGTAAGGTTTATAAAACAAGAGTTTGAAATTGTATACACGATTAGTCATGATCTTATAAAAAGTAACTTAAAATGCTGTTTCAAGATTGTTTGGACAAGATCATGACTAATTGTGCATTACATTTTAAACTCTTGCTTTATAAACCTCACTAATACTGAACTATTAGCGTCAATTGCCACATACGAAAAGGTTTTTCAATTTTTAACTTCAAAACAAGAAAAACAAAGTTAAGTTATGCACTTTGCACTAAGCGATTGACGTTTAATCTTAATGCAAACATTCTTTGTATACGAACCATATCCTTCACATTGTCTCTCAATGTGGGGTGAATGAAAGAAGCATCCCTGCTGAGTGCCATAAACTCAGATACAGCCACTAATTAATACAAACACGCATGCGCACCCTGGACAGAAGAAAATATATAAATATATCATCACAACATACAACATTGTTTCATTTACCTGCAACCCGCACAAATTATGCAAAAAATTCCATAATTTTTAGGGCTCAGAGGCTTTACAATACCTCCTTCTCATCTATAGATCTATTTTATGGATCAGAAGCTAGTTTTAAGAGGGAAGTAATAAGCAAGATACTTAATAAATAGATATATAATAAGAATGTGACTGCACACTATATTCGTAACAAATAATTATCAACATTCCTCTATCCTAGTTCCGTACCCTACCAAACACACACACACTTACTTTTACTCTGACATCCTACGCCGCTAACTTTTCAATATTACTATTTTTCTGTATATAACTAAATGTATGTATTTTTTCCTCTTGGTCTATGAAGTTCGTTTTACTTGTATTATTGTAGAAAATGTAAAACCGTAATTGGCATAAGTTTTGATGTTATTAGATAAGATCATAAATGTTTAAGGCTGTGGTTTTTGTAATAACAATAAAATAAATAAAATAAATAGACATGAATCCCAAAGGTGTGTTATGCAAGTAACAGTCCATACTTGGTACACCCGCGTTACACGGATAATTATTACGTCCCAACTCACCACCCGAGCCCTATCGCCGTACTTCGGGCACAAGTACACGCTTCTTAGGGCATACAGGTTTCCTTACGATGTTTTTCTTCACTGTTCAGCAAGAACAAATACTATGCACATAAATTCCGAAGAACTTATTGGTGCATGCCCAACCGGGGATTGAACCTAGATCTCACGATTGAGAGGCCAGCGTTCTACCCCTGAGCTACAGCCGCTGTTTAAAAAAATGGAATTTAAAAACAAGGGCAAAAGCCTAGCACTTAAGTAAAAAACTGTCTGACGGATGGATAGATTTATCAGACAACTAAGCTTTTTCAAGACCGCGAAGCGGTTTCGCAGCCGGATTGTGAAAAATCCACCTTTTCTAATTAATCGAAACAGAACACTTAAGGCGCTCTTATCCCAAAATCAGTAATTTCAAAGTCAAATAGATCTTTCAAATATCGTCTAAAACTTCCAAAAAAAATACGCGATATAGTTCAAACCTTTATCTAGGTCTTCCATGCATATGTTACACGATCAAATAAACTGTGCTCGATAGAAATAATTCACGAACACAGCATGTAATAAGACCTTTAAAATCATGCTTTTTCCATAATTCCACTCTTTTATTAACGAAACATATCTGGTAATATTGCTCTTTAAATTTTCTAGGTCGACCACGTAAGTGGGTTTTAATAAACATATCCCTTATTTTTAAACAATTTAAAAACCGATAAAAACAACGAAAAAGTATAAAAGTGTGGTTATTTTCTTTACTCCTTACACGTAAAGAAAAAGACAGAGAGTCACTCTTTTGGGATAAGAGCGCCTTAAATTCAAAATTCACTCAAAAGTTATTCAACAAAACTTTATTACCTATGTATTGTATATACTGCATGTATTGTATATACTGCATTTCCAAAGTTTTGGTTTTTGTAAATTAGAATTTAAAAATTTTATTAACACAAATTTTATTAAATTCTTATTTACAGAAACCAATGTAAACTTTGCGATGGCAACATACACAATACATAAGTAATAAGGTTTTGTTGAATAACTATTGAGTGAATTTTGAATTTAAGTGTTCTGTTTCGATGTTTTAGATAAAGGCGGGTTTTTCACAATCCGGCTGCGATAGCGCTCTTAAGGCGATATGTAAAAGTTTTAGCGTCCCTGTTACTCCATATGCGAAAAAATCTTTAGTGCGAGAGGGACGGATTCGTGGAAAAGTAGCAAAAAGTCGGTTTTTTATTAATATAAAATGTACTAAAGTTGCTATCTAAATTTCGTTTAACCAGGTTCTAGATACCGTTATATCGTTATTATCTAATAAAATATAGTTGCAGTCTATATGTCATATAAACTGTCAAACCACGAGAATTGGTGTCGAAAAGGACCTCATTTCAATAAATATTTCTATCGAGCCGAATTTCTCCAATCGCGTTTCTGTTTTAACAGATCCCTAGAAAAATAATTCAAAAATAATATACTATTTATTTACTGAAGTAGATATGCAAGTCCTTAAAGTGTCGATTTTATTTCCGTAGCGCCTTAAAATAATATCCCATTTTAGCCGCCATTGTGTTGTCATTATCCCTGACTACCGCAAAATTGTAAGCTCCAATAATTACAAAACTCTGTACTGAAATTAGTTGTTGTTAAACAAAGAGGGTAATTAGTTCATATTCAGCTTCTTATTTAAGCTGAGAGCGAATTGATGCGGCTGGAAACTGTTGGCGGGAAATTTATGTACTGATTTATAAAGAGCATGTTAGTTTTAAGTTTACATTAATCGCTGTGCCCCTATGGGGTGCCATACAATAACATCATGTAATGACATTGCAATAAAAGTTTGAATTTGAGTTTGAGTTTGAATTTAATTTACTTCCTATTTGATTTTGACTTCAAGGGGCTCCACAATGCTAAACATCAATGTTTGTATTGGATTCAGTTCCGTCAATGTAGATGGTAAGAATTTGAAAAAAATATGGCGTACTTTTTGATTTAACCCAATTATTAATTACACTTTATAAATAAACATACTTTAAATCTTATTTTAATTATAATACTTTGAAAAAAGCATGAATTTCACGAAAAAAGCGATTCAGTTTCCATATTTCAAAACATATTGAAACGAAAAAAGCATCTTTATTAGATAAAGAAATTAAAGTTAATGTCCTAATGTAGCCGCGATTTCAAAGTAACTGAAGTTTTGCGTGCGTGGCATCAGAATAGAGCAGGGTAGACAGTTAAAAAACAAAAGCGTTAGAGCAAGACTGAATTTTAGGGTTGTGCAGCCCCTTAAGGCTTCGGCTCACATCAAGTGGGACAGTAGAGTGCGCGTTGGCGGGCGAATTACTATGGAAGGGGTAGTAATAAAAGCTCCAAAAACTAAATTATAAATGAGGATATTCAATTTATGAATGTTACTGCTTTAAATACTAATCTACCGAAAACTGTGCTAATAAATGTACGATAACTACTGAAAATTACCGAATGAAATACTGAACATTCCGAAAACTACTGTCAGCTATTTTTATCGTAGATCTCCGAATATTTTTTTTGTATGTTATGAATTCTGTTAAAACTATAGATCTCGCTTCGCTTCGCTCCGCTTCACTCGGCTCCTTATTTTATCTAACATACAAACCTCGTCGCACTTACATTTCGTACTTCTTACGTCGACTTTTGGTTCATAGTTTTGTTTTTGAGTATGTTTTTTAAGTAATGTGTTAATATTTCTTTCGGAAGTTCAGTAATTTATTCGGAGGTTCATTATTTAAACCAAGTGGTCGTCAGAAATTTTAGTGTGTAATTTATTTTTCAATGCAATTGCTCGTAAAGTTTTCTTTTTTGTGTAACAAAATTATGCGGTTTATTTCACGCGTGAAATAAAACATTACTGAAATCCTTTATTTCACGCGTGCATGGTGCAAGTCATAACATTTTAAAAATTACAAAGATGCAAGGAGGTTTTGCTGTCCAAAAAAAAACAATTATTTATAAGTATGCGCGCTCTAGCAATAATTGAATGATGATAAACACCATTCTTTATTATACTTATTTTTTTGTTGTATTTCCTCGCAAAATGCATTGAAAAAATGTTGTAAGATACTTGAGCGTAAAAGGTTTTTATCCGAATGCGTGTCAATTTGGCACTTATTCGTATAAAACCTTACTTTCCGCACGTGTATCTTAAATAACTATTGTCGGTAATGTTACACAGTTAAATTAGTATATTTTTCGATAACTAATTTTGTCGCTGCTCAGGTAGTATAACAGTGTGCAGCAGTTCGCTGGGATTTTATTTGTTTTTCGGAGGCTTTATTATTATCCCCATGTGAGAAAGACGATACCATAGACTCAGGATATATAAGTCTATGGATGACACACAAAAAGTATGGCGGCGTGTGTGGCGTGGCGTGCCGTTTGAAATTTTTCAAATACTGCCAAATCCATAGTTAGATTATCGGAAATCGCCGAATCTAGCCTATATTCAATAAAATTTCTTCTTCTTTCTCTAGCCCTCTTCCCAGTTCAGCTGGGGTCAGGCCTCCTCGTATTTGATTGTTCTATATTCAATAATATTATGAAAGATTATATGTTTTATTGCAAAATCCATCGCTTGGAATACTCTAAATATTATAAGACTGCATTAGAAACTTGCAATCAATCAGAAACAAATTTAAAAGCACAAATATTTTTGAAAAAATTATTCGGCCCAGGATTTGAACCTGTAACATCCTGCTTACATGTCCTCGTAAGCGTTCAGTATGTGCATTACAAGCAAGGCTGGTATGGTGGAAAAAAATCGTAGTTCCAGATACGAACCTCGGTAGCGCAGTCGGTAGCGCGCCTGTCATGCAAGCAGGAGGTCGCAGGTTCAAATCCTGACCCGAGGAATTTTTAAAAATTAATTGTGCTTTTAAATTTGTTTCTGATTGATTGCAAGTTTTTTAATGCACTCTAATAATAATTAAAATTATCAAAAGTTGCCAATTCCATATTTAAAATAGATTTTGTGTATTTTTAAGTTAATGATAATAAAAAAACAACAATTTAAACAATCAGTTACTTTAAAGTAGTATAATTATTGAAAAGGTTTGTATATCAGATCATTAAAAAAAATAAAACCGGAGCAGGTTTTGATCTTATAGGACAGGTTCATTTGAAATCTTATTGTTCAATGTATTGTCTTGAAGACATAAAAGAGTACGTCCTCCCTACAAGGCTTAACGTTGAACATTTGCTGAGTTTTGTGTTCAGAGTTCAGCCTATCTTTTATAAACAAAAGTCGACTTTTAGTATTAAACAAAAGACAGTAATTAGTAAGTTCCCAACGAATGAGAGCGCCTCGTCAAAACTTGTTAAAAGAACATCACTTTGCTTGTATTTAATTATACAAAAAGAGGAGACTCAAGTTAAAAAGGAAGGTGATACAAAAAAGGCACATATTTGAGATACAATGATTAAATCCCTGTTAATTAAAATATTTTGGAGTCAAAGTCCGATTATTGTTTGACGATGGAATTATTTATAATTAAATTATCGCATCAAAGAAATCGTTCTATACTTTTTTAATATCTTGTGAAAATTAGTAATTATGGAGAATGTGCTCGTAAAGGCCCACTTTTTATGCTTCAAAACCGAACAGAAAGTCGATTATTTTGCCCTAGGGCTTTATTATTATTATTTTATTTATTTACAATGGTTGGCTAACCTGCAGCCTTTCCTGTGTACCATAGACGTTATACTTTTTCTTCCACTGTTTAACGGCTCTGGATACAGTCCCTTTGAGCCAATTATAATTTAAAGTTCACAAGATTATATTTGTTTTCATTTCCTCACACTATGCATTGAAAAATGTAGTATGATACACGGGCGTAAAAGCAAGAAATTACTCGGTTACGTTTAAAACACTCGCTACGCTCGTGTTTTAAATCATCCTCGTAATTTATTCCTTTGCGCCCTTGTAGCATAAACTACATTTATGTGTAGGGTGTATTGTAAATATTTGTGTAAATACCGTTAAGCCACGCTGGGATCGGCGCATTTCATTAATTAATTCAATCCAGTTTAAATCGAAGCAAATAATTTCAAATTCATCAGAAATCTACGAAACTGTCAGGACAATAATCTGCTTAACTTTAATGGTCAGTCAAGTCTGTTTAATTGAAGTTGACTTTTGTGCTGAATCTTTTAATAATAACGGTGCAGGGCGTTTTAAGGGTTAATATGTTTCTTAATTCCTGCATCCATCCATCAGCCCGTATTCGTCTACTGCTGGACATAGGCCTCCCCCATATTACGCCACTCTTGGCGGCCGTCAGTCATCCTCATCCAGCCGCCACCCACAACGTCCTTGAGATCGTCAGTCCAGCGGGCATCCTGCATCAGACTCAACTTCAAATATTAAAATACTTTGAAAATAGATATGTTATACAAGTAAATATTATCTCGACACTGACAACGCGTAAAAATTGGAACTGGCCGCAAAGAACACTAATGTAGTTCGTAACACCCATAGACAATATAGCCCAACAAGACACCTCATAACAGGCAACCGATTTCTGTCAACACATTTGACTAAACGAGCAGATATAGATCCAAAGATTTCAAAAGTTTAGATGAGCCCTGGCACCTAAAATCTATTGCATTGTTTTTGAATGTGTGCGTTAACATAAGGTCATTTTAAGAGAGCAATGAATGAACCCATGCATTTTTCTGAATGCAAACGAAGTTTAAATTACTAAAATAAGTTTGCTACTATTTCCCATTCGATAAAAAGTAAATCTTCTTTAGAAAGAGATGCTAGTAAAAAAAAATTTTTTTTTTCATTGTATTTCCTTCTATTTTTACCAGCAAACGATAACTTGTTCCAAATATCCCCAGCCTCCCCCACAAAATGAAAGACCTTCACAAACGCTTGTGTTTTTTTCCTAATTAGTTTCGGGTGAAATGCACAGGTGGAGCTGATGTTTATAATTAAAATTAAAACGGAGGTGCGCGTAAAGGGTTAAATTAAATTTGTATGAAACTTTGGCCCGCATCGTTGTGCCAGCTCGTGAGCTCGGTAAAGTTTAGGATGAAGGGCGAGTTAAATGATGGAAATGATTAGGTTTTATTTTGAAGATTAACGTTATTGAAGCCGAGATACTTTGGTGAAGAGCTTTCTCCCCATTGCTTCCGCTTCCGATTTCTCGCACATGTTCTGAAATAAGCAACCGACTCTATTTTTCTCTTCAATTAGTTTTCGAATCAAATACTCATATCAAATCAAATCAAAGCATTTATTTGTCCAACATAGGTAAGAAAAAGATGGTTTTACAAAATAGTGCGCTATGTTCCACCGTAAAGGCATACAAATATTTAAAAAGACTTGAAATTACAGGGTACACGAAATTTGAACCCAGAAGATACACAAAAACAAGATACACAAGACACATTTCACAACAATAAACAATCAATTAAAGAGAGACATTCAAATAATAAATCATAATGTATAACAAATAATGTATAATAATAAAACAATCAAATAAAAATGTCAATTACGGATTAAATGATCTACTGTAAAGTAGCACGACCGGCGGGTACCCGGTCTTTTCCACCGGTCATGCCGCTTAACAAATAAAATTAAAAAGTGACCTAGTTGTAACCTAACAGTTGGAAAAAGGTTCTGAAGAAAATTACGAGGTACTTTACAATTAAGTGTATTTAACTTTATCAAAAAAAAATGTATAATTTCACAAGACTGAAGATGTAACTGACAATATTACATTGTTACAAAATTTTGGCCAAGACATTATTAAAACTTTTAGAACCTTAAATAGTTGTGTTAGTTACCGCCTTAACATCAGGGAGCAATATTACATTCGGAATAAATTCGGCCAAGACATTACTAAAACTTTTAGAACAACAAATAGTTGCGACAGGTACCGCCTTAACAACAGGTAGCAATATTACATACGGGATAAATTCGGCCAAGACATTACTAAAACTTTTAGAACATCAAATAGTTGCGTCAGGTACCGCCTTAACAACAGGTAGCAATATTACATTCGGAATAAATTCCGCCAAGACATTACTACAACTTTTAGAACAATCTGTTGGGTTAGGTACCGCCTTAACCACAGGTAACTTTATTACATTGAATCTTGTGAATCTACATAAAAAACTTTAAGAGAAAGAAACTTGAAGAAAAACAAGGAAAATAATTTCCACACAAAATCTAGCTCAGTGGAGCCGTGAATCCAACTAAATAATATTTTTGTCGAACATTCTCTTTTGACTAAATCGTCTGGTACACCATTCAGTTCTACCAGGAAAAATTACGGTACTATTAAATTTTACATTTTAGGTTATTCAGTGAAACAGGAAGAAGAATTTACACTTGGTTTAAAAAAATCATAAATCTAAGTGTCCTGGAACATCCCGTCCAAGCCACCTTTTATTATGTGAGGTTAAAAATAAAACCTACGACACATACTTGAAATACGCCAACATTTTCTACGAGAAATGGCACGCCGACCGCTGACCAACCTCAAGGTCAATGATCTCCAACCTCGCTAACAAAGGGACTGCTTGACCGTGAACACCACGCGGCGGTCATCTCTCAGCCAGCTGGACAAAAATTCACGGAAACAGCAAAACACCCTGGAATTAGAAGAAAATAAAAACAATATTAAAACCTTTCCTACACGGAACGATGAGAACAGAATTCCGGTGACTCAAAATACAAAGAAATGCAATACGTACCATGATCCGACAATAGGTCAGATCTCCCACCAACCCGGCCAAAAAAACTCCAACAATCACCTCCAAAAATCCTTCTGAAAATAGAAAACAATATTACGGAAACCATTCCACGCAAAATAAACACACTAAATTAAACTCGAAACCTACCTTCAACTCCTTAAACAACTCCTGTTGGCAAATCCGCCATTTTCCAAAATAAATATAGATAATGATGATACACACAAACACGGCTCGACAGCAAAAAACCTGGCCGACAAATGCCCGGAAAACGACCTCGGAACTCGCACTAGACAAGCGACCGAACTTCATGTCAGCGAACAGAGGGTAAAACCGAAATTTACCGGCAAGCAAACAACGACGCGAAAACTATGAGATAACCGCACCTTACAAAATTTGCTATGCTACACTACCATAAAAACCGGTCCTGTTTCCGAGCTTGCAAAATGCATATGATAATTTCTTTATTTATTACTACTTTAACAATTCATGATTCGGCTCGTTTTCGTGAATATTATGAAATCTAGCGAAGATTTCATCCATCCATCCATCAGCCTAGTTCGTCCACTGCTGGACATAAGCCTTTCCAGGACTTTGCCACTCCTGGCGGTCATCCTGGAAGAATTGCCCATACTCACACACGCTAAACAGGTGGGTTGGTGAGCGCGGTACCGGAACCCTCGCACCAATGACGCCGCTGCCCATCACCAGTCTGTTTCATATAAGGCCCGGCTATTAGGGATGGATATACCGCCATCCAGTCCCAGGCATGGTGGGCCTCCTGGTTTTTTGCCTGTGAGCTGTCCTCTTACTCTCCCCCGAATTGCTTCGAGGGGTCTCCAAGTAAGATAGTGGTACCTTCACAATCGAGCCCAGCATCAGCTCTACCACCTGCATAGCGAAGATTTGTATGCGCATTATTGAGCGAGCAAAGTTCTCCGAGTCTACTTGAACAATTCGGCGTTTGTATGTGTGTATGTATGTATATATGTTTGTTTGTACGACGCGATGGTAACTCAAGTATCATTGATCAGAACGTCATGAAATTTGTATATGAGAAAATAAGTTTTAAGTTTAAACATGAGCCAAATCGGTCAAAGGGTTGCCAAGATAAAGGATTCGGGGTCAGCGCGTTCACAGTTCGGAGCGAACTATTAGTATCTTTTCAATGCATGTGCTCGTAAAGGCCCACTTTTTATGCATCGAAACCGAACAGAAAGTCGATTATTTTGCCCTAGGGCTTTATTTTTTTTTTTTTTTTATTTATTTACAATGATTGGCTAACCTGCAGCCTTTCCTGTGTACCATAAATATCATACTTTTTTTCCACTGTTTAACGGCTCTGGATACCTAGTCCTTTTGAGCCAATTACAATTTAAAGTTCACAAAATTATATTTGTTTTATTTCCTCACACTATGCATTGAAAAACGTAGTATGATACACGGGCGTAAGAGCAATAAATTACTCGGTTACGTATAAAACACTCGCTACGCTCGTGTTTTAAATCGTCCTCGTAATTTATTCCTTTGCGCCCTCGTAGCATAAACTACTATTAGCAGCTTATAATATGTAAATGATATGTTGTGAATGTATATATAATGAGTTTAAACTTTATTTTGCGTTTCAACTACTAATCCGTAAGCTTTTAATGAATTTATCATGGTTTTAATCTATTACTACATCTACGCCGTAGGCCACTGCGCTGTAGAACCCAACGGCGTAGCAAGTTTATCATGGTTTTAATCTATTACTACATCTACGCCGTAGGCCACTGCGCTGTAGAACCCAACGGCGTAGCAAGTTTATCATGGTTTTAATCTATTACTACATCTACGCCGTAGGCCACTGCGCTGTAGAACCCAACGGCGTAGCAAGTTTATCATGGTTTTAATCTATTACTACATCTACGCCGTAGGCCACTGCGCTGTAGAACCCAACGGCGTAGCAAGTTTATCATGGTTTTAATCTATTACTACATCTACGCCGTAGGCCACTGCGCTGTAGAACCCAACGGCGTAGCAAGTTTATCATGGTTTTAATCTATTACTACATCTACGCCGTAGGCCACTGCGCTGTAGAACCCAACGGCGTAGCAAGTTTATCATGGTTTTAATCTATTACTACATCTACGCCGTAGGCCACTGCGCTGTAGAACCCAACGGCGTAGCAAGTTTATCATGGTTTTAATCTATTACTACATCTACGCCGTAGGCCACTGCGCTGTAGAACCCAACGGCGTAGCAAGTTTATCATGGTTTTAATCTATTACTACATCTACGCCGTAGGCCACTGCGCTGTAGAACCCAACGGCGTAGCAAGTTTATCATGGTTTTAATCTATTACTACATCTACGCCGTAGGCCACTGCGCTGTAGAACCCAACGGCGTAGCAAGTTTATCATGGTTTTAATCTATTACTACATCTACGCCGTAGGCCACTGCGCTGTAGAACCCAACGGCGTAGCAAGTTTATCATGGTTTTAATCTATTACTACATCTACGCCGTAGGCCACTGCGCTGTAGAACCCAACGGCGTAGCAAGTTTATCATGGTTTTAATCTATTACTACATCTACGCCGTAGGCCACTGCGCTGTAGAACCCAACGGCGTAGCAAGTTTATCATGGTTTTAATCTATTACTACATCTACGCCGTAGGCCACTGCGCTGTAGAACCCAACGGCGTAGCAAGTTTATCATGGTTTTAATCTATTACTACATCTACGCCGTAGGCCACTGCGCTGTAGAACCCAACGGCGTAGCAAGTTTATCATGGTTTTAATCTATTACTACATCTACGCCGTAGGCCACTGCGCTGTAGAACCCAACGGCGTAGCAAGTTTATCATGGTTTTAATCTATTACTACATCTACGCCGTAGGCCACTGCGCTGTAGAACCCAACGGCGTAGCAAGTTTATCATGGTTTTAATCTATTACTACATCTACGCCGTAGGCCACTGCGCTGTAGAACCCAACGGCGTAGCAAGTTTATCATGGTTTTAATCTATTACTACATCTACGCCGTAGGCCACTGCGCTGTAGAACCCAACGGCGTAGCAAGTTTATCATGGTTTTAATCTATTACTACATCTACGCCGTAGGCCACTGCGCTGTAGAACCCAACGGCGTAGCAAGTTTATCATGGTTTTAATCTATTACTACATCTACGCCGTAGGCCACTGCGCTGTAGAACCCAACGGCGTAGCAAGTCGACGCGCGTAACTAAATATCAAGTATTATACATTAGCATGAAGATAAAGTTAAAATTTAGGTGGGCTAACAAAACCGGCCATCGTTTTTAGGGTTCCGTACACGAAGGGTGCAAAGCGGGCTAAAACTAAACTAAGGTCTAACAAAATAAATTATTCAAAAATTAAATCCACGTGGGTTCCTATGTATCCCGAGCAATATAATATATAAGGTCTTTCAATTTAAATGGAAAGTAATTTAGGAAGTGATTCAGTATCGTTAATACATCACATTCCACTGCAAAGTAATTCTTTTTTGCGCGAACTTTTTCTTCACTTGTCCATACAAACTGAGTCAGCTGATCGGACCACTTTGTACTGAGAAGCGAAAAAAAAGTTCGTGCAAAAAAAAGTGCTTTGCAGTGGAATGTGATGTAATAACGATACTGAATCACCTCCTAAATTACTTTCCATTTAAATTGAAAGACCTTATATACAACGTGTAACAGAAAGGTGTAACCATATTTGAAGAGCTTATTCAGTCAATGGTATAGAACAACTTTTACTATAGAACAAACACTGTATCTCGAAAAAAAAGTTACACTGTTTCATAGAAAAATGCAATGCCGCTCGGCCGAAATGTATGGCAGGGCAGATTTTTTTTTGAGATTTCAGGGTTGGCTTCATAGTAAAAGTTGTTCTATACCATTGACTGAACAAGCTCTTCAAATATGGTTACACCTTTCTGTTACACGTTGTATAAATACAAAAAAACTCATTGGCGCATGCTTGACTGACAGGATTCGAACGGGGGTCTCCAGTTTGACTGAATTACAGAGTTGCTTCCAGTATACTGTCCATTGAATCGGGTTATACTTCATTATTTTTATTTCTGTTGGTTAAAAGTCCATTTATCATTTGTAACAGTCTATCATGAGAGCGAAAAAATATCGCCCTTTGAATGAGTTTCGTTTTTATGCCTTTATATTCACATGAAAGACCTACTCGTAGATTTATTATTGTTGTTTGTACCTACTTAATCAAGGGCGATGAGTATCTTGAAATAAGGTTTTATACCATTTAAGTACACATTCAATAAATAAAAACCGGATTTCTACAAGTTTTTAAAATCATTTAATAAATAAGTGTTATCCCTTTTAAAAGTAGAATATATCAAATAGCAAGGAGGTTGTCATTTTTTCAGAACCATGGTCAATCATCAAAATAGTATTTTGTGCAATTGTGATATAATAAGACACGTTTCATTCGTTTCGTAATAGACTGCACGGGTGCCCCAATTTCTAATTATGTTCAGTTGGGCGCAATACTTTATCTACGACCGTCAAAAATATTTTGACGAGTCGATGATTCGCGTGTCATTATTTATAATATTTTCAACTAACAATATCACGAAAGATGAGAAAAAAATAGTAACGACAAAACGTGTTTCAGAACCATAGTAACTCATCAAAAACATGATAAAAATTAGTTTTCTGATAACCACTTACGCAAAAATGTTGCAAAAGAATAGTATATTTCGTGACGAGCATAAAATGGCGGATTTTCTTACCCGACGAATGAAGCTAAATGAAGGCGAACGTCGAAAGCTTACATTCTGAGGGTAAGAAAACCCATTTTTACTCGTTGCGAACGATACTTTTTCAACTACCTGATTTATGTATTTAAATATTTAATTTTTCCTTTCAAATTAAATGTATTTTATGTATGATTTATTATAATTTTGAGTATTAAATAGAACTTTTTCATAGAGGTAGTAGAAAAAAACATTTTACGTCAGCCATGTCGCATTAGTTTCAGCTCTATGCTACCGAAAAAAGTACTCAAAATCGCAAAACTAATCCGTTCCCCATCGTTCCAGAAGTTGGTGGTCGGCACGGCCCAGCAGCGCAACTGGCGAGGCATCCTCATCGCACTCCTGGTCATCGTTGCGGTCCTGGCCCTCATTGTGACGTCAGTGGTGTTGCTCACTCCTCCTGACGAGGGACCCAGGGTCAAGGGTCGGAGATTGAGGATCCAGGACATATTGGCCGATGACCTGGTGCCGGTGCGGTGGAACGGGACTTGGATTTCTGGTGAGTTTTCTGACCGCTCTATTGGATCGAATATCTCTGGATACACTATTAAGACGTGAAGGATTAGCTTTAAGGAATTCCGTTTCTTAAGAATCCTAAAAGTTAAGGCGAGAAACGGTCACTGTCACTCTAAGCGGAAAAACGCGCAGTGAGAGAGTGACGGATTCAGGCCGAAACAGACAAAAGTAGCTTTTTTAGTTACATAAAAAAAACTAAAACAACTAGCAAAATTTTCAATTACAAAATTTAAGATATTGTTTATAACTATCTAATAAAATATCGTTGAGGTCTGTATATCACCTCTATTTGTCAAACTTTAAGAAACTGTGTCATTATTTCTATCAAGTGAAAGATTTTAGATCGCGTTTCTGTATTACAGAAATGTAGAAAAAGGTTCCAATAGTAGTTTATGCTACAAGGGCGAAAAGTAACAAATTACGAGGACGATTAATTTATTGTTCTTACGCCCGTGTATCATAGTACGTTTTTCAATGCATAGTGTGAGGAAATAAAACAAATATAATCTTGTGAACTTTAAATTATGATTGGCTCAAAAGGACTGTATCCAGAGCCGTTAAATAGTGGAAAAAAAGTATAAAATGTATGGTACACAGGAAAGGTTGCAGGTTAGCCAACCATTGTAACTAAATAAAAAAAATATATATATATATAATAAAGCCCTAGGGCAAAATAATCGACTTTCTGTTCGGTTTTGATGCATAAAAAGTGGGCCTTTACGAGCACTTGCGTTGAAAAAATATTTAATTAATTTATCAAACTAGTAGCTTCATATTGAATGTAGTCGAATCGACTTCAAAAAGGTGCCAATATTCCAATTCCTCGCCTTAATAATGCAAAGTGAAAACGCAGCATATAAGTAACGATAATGCAGTGCCAATGGTGCATTTGTTGCTCTTGGCTGCATTCCAATAGAAAGCCATGTTTCATCTGTAACAGTTATATCTTCCTGGATCCCTAGATTCCCTAGTATCCGATAGCTTTGCAAAAACCTAGTTTTGGCAAAAACGACACAAGAATTCCGTTAGCACGTTCTTTCCAAGTGTGACTCGGCCATTTCTGTTGGAACAGTGCTGTGGAAAACATTTCTGCTCATAAACATTGTGTCAAACTGCCAAGGATCCTAGTCACGTAGTTGTACTGTCTGTAATACTGACCTCACTTCAAAATTCCACGCAATAACAGGATACTCAATGTACAAAAAAACAGGCCAAGTGCGTGTGGGGCCACGCGCAGTGTAGAGTTCCGTAGTTGCCCTGCACAATATGCGGACTTCTTCTCCAAGTAAAAAAAAAAAAAAAATACATGATCTTGCTAAGTTTCTTGCCCTTCTTCTTAGCAAGACTAATCGAATGGGCGGAGGTAGGCATGTACTTGTACAGTGGAGACAGCATCAAGTAAGACACATTGGACTTTGTACCTATCTTATAGTCTTCTCTGTAGGGGCTAATGTCGTACTGCAAGTGTATAGTTTGATGTGGTCTCCACTGTACTTAAAAAGCTTATAGAGGTTGAAAATGAACCCTCTAGTTATATAGCCTCACGGAGGTAACCTATTAGTATGTAGTATATAGGATGGGATTTGGTCGGCCGCCTGGATTCGTGCTGGGGCCTCGGTTGGTGATCATTGAACCTTGTTCCTGGTCCCTTACCGGGTCTCCGGTATGGGTTCGGGCGGCTGATTGGATTTTACCTTGTATAATATATATTTTACCTATCATTTTAATCGTAAATATATTGCTACATAAATTAAATAAACCTTTAATTTAGTTCATGTACATTTATTATTTTATTACATATATTTTCTTTATTAGATTAAATTTGACGTGTAAATAGTGTATATATCTCTATACCTGCTTTGCAAAATAAACTATTTGAATTTGAATTTGTATTTTGAGTACATTTTATAAGTTTATCGACTAATACAGATCGCGCCAAACTTCTAGTACGCTCGGAAGTTGCTCTACCCAAGAACGGCCCATACATTTTGTTCCTGCTGATGCGAATCGCCCCGTGTTTAGAGGGGACTAAAAGTTAACTTGTAAAGCCTACTTAGCTGTGATAGTTTTCTTTTTAATTTAGTCATGTATACTACTACCGTGATTTTTTTCACGTCTCCAAATACAACCGTTTCGCTGGTAGGGGGGGGGGGGACACTTGACTCTAACAGAATTAACACTTTTAAGCTTAATATTTTGCAAACGGAACCCTGGATATAAAATGGTCTTTTCACACCCCCAATATTTTTAAATTTCTTATCCAACGACACCCTACACTAGGGGATAGACGAGAAAAAAAAATCATCCCCACTTTACGTGTAGTGAAGGTATCTTAAAAAAAAATATTTTTCAAAATTTTACTAAACCGTTTTATCGGCGTGATTAATATGTATACCCATGCCAAATAACAGCTTTCTAGTACTAATAGTCTCTAAGCTAAGCCGCAGACAGACAAACAGACAGACGGACATGGCGAAACTATAAAGGTTCCTTGTTGTTGACTAGGGAACCCTAAAAAGGTACAGCTTTTATAAAAGATGTAAACAAAATAGTTGCAGGAAAGCTCGAAAATAACGTAAGTACACATTTTTCTGTCCAGCTATTAATTAGTTTGTAATTGTATAACTTAAGAGTTAGATTACGCAAAATAGTTGTAAGTATCGATCAAATTTAGAGGCAGATTAAGCAAAATAGTTGTAAGTATCGTTCAAATTTAGAGGCAGATTAAGCAAAATAGTTGTAAGTATCGTTCAAATTTAGAGGCAGATTAAGCAAAATAGTTGTAAGTATCGTTCAAATTTAGAGGCAGATTAAGCAAAATAGTTGTAAGTATCGTTCAAATTTAGAGGCAGATTAAGCTAAAAGTCATCATACTTAAAATTGTGCAAAATACCGCATACAAAGTTTCCTATGATTATATGTTTTGTAGCGAAATCCATCGATTTGGATATTCCAAATATTATTAAAGTGCATTATAAACTAGAAAAGTAAGTAAGACAATTTCAAGTAAGACAAATATTTTAAAAAGTCCTCCTGCCAGGATTCGAACCTGCTTGACAAGTGCGCTGCCGACTGCGCAAGGTTGCTAGAGACCACAGATTCGAATATAAACGGAAGACTTTTTCAAAATATTTGTTTTGAAATTTATTTGTAATTGATCTTATTTGATCTTATCACCACAGGTTTGCTGGTTTGCTCTTTTGGAGATAAGCTCTCCTTTTTCTTAAACTGTAAGATTGCTGTTACTTGTAATACGTTTTCTTTTTGGTTTGAATTAAATTAATGCACAATAATTAATTTCCTACTTCGGCTTAATTTACAATCGTCAGATAAACTGTCAGATTGTCTGTTCCTCAAATATCCATTCTTCTTGATCACTTAGATATCGTTTATCTGAGACCCAGCGATTTTAGCGTTTGCCTGAAAAAAAAAACATGAAAGCTCTCCTAAAACGTTTTCAAATTCCGAATCACGAGGTAACTTCCAGCCAGCATTTTCCTGGGTTTTTCACCCACGTAATCACGTTTAAATTCCGAACAGCTGGTTGATTGCGGGATCGATCAGTGGCCCCTGGCCGGTCGGTCGTGTGAAACACGCGACGCTATATCGATTAGCATCTGGCCAATTACTGCCTGTGACTGGATAATTGGCCACTATAGAATTTTAATCGTGAAATCTTCTACATGTTTATTAAATAGTTGGATCAAAAAAAACCATCGAGGGCATTTTCTATAATTGAAGACTGTTTTGTAAAAAAAAAACCATGTCCAATTTTTTCGAATTTGTTTAATTTTTTTGCTTTAGAGTCAATTAGTACATTAAGCCTAAATTTTATTTTGCGTTTTTTACAAAAAGCGTCATTGACAACTAACCGAGTCTACAGTATGAATTTGGCTGTATAAATAAAAGTCACCTTAAATAGATTGTGTATGGAAAAGATAGGCCACTCTAGTTCTGACCATTTAAATTTTAAACGTATGAATTTAAAACGACAGTACGTATATACATATATATTTTTGCTTCAACAGTACATTTCCAAGAAAATCAAGTTTAAAAAGACAATTATACAAAGCCTTAAATATCCATTATCTTGAAGACCTCCACAAAAAACAGAGCAAATTAAATAAGACAAAGCTATTTCAAACAAATGTCGGACAGCAAGTCAGGCTATTTACTGGAGACTTTTTAACGAGGTTGCTTTTAAACGATAAGAAATTGTGATAACAATAAACAAGAAGCTATGAATATCTGATTAAATCTATGTACCCTTGGTATTTTGTAGACAATAGCTGGGCGTCGTAGTAAAAAAACATAATAAATAGGTATGTATTAAATGAAACCACATACTCCACTTGCTGAACGGTGAAGGAAAACATCGTGAGGAAACCTGCATGCCTAAAAAGCTTGTCCCCAAAGAATGGCGATAGGGCTCACCACGTTGGGACATAATAATAATCGGTGAAACGCGGGTGTACCTAGTGTGGACTGTGACTTGAATTTCACAATTCACACTCGGGAACACTTCTGACACACCCTCCCGGATTCATGTCGTGACGATATAAATACTAGATCGTACTAATTACTTTTATTTAAGTAGGTACTAATTTTATTAAAATTGTATCAGAGACTCACGGATCCCACAGTCAAACTGCACATGCAGTTTTGTGGGTCATATTTAGCTATAAGATAATCTACCTTTTGATAAATAAAAGTATTCATTCATTCATTCATTCATACATATTCTACTGATCGTATTAATGAAATTCCTAAAGAAAAAATTGGAGTTCATACAAATTTTTCCAATAACTTTTTGATTGGACTGTATATTCTTGATGAAACATTATTCAATTGTTGTTATTCCTTTGCCACTTACTAGCTTAGATGTCATTTGATTGTTTTTTTTTGTGACTGGTTTTTCTGATCTGAATCTGAATCTGGTTTTTAGTGGAACAGGTATAAAAAAACATCCAAAATATCTTAAAATATAACAATAAAATCTTTACAAACGATATAAGCCATAGAAGATATATTTTAATTGTAAAGGCATAGGCTTATTTTTTTTTTCTTAAAATTAACTTGACCATTTTGAACCCATAGCTGGTAATACTGGCTGAATCTTAAGAATCTTAAAAATTATTCAAACATACAAAATAATTTCCTACAATGTACCAAAATTTAATCGTAGCTCTGTTTCAATTTCAATGCTATCGAAGAAAAAGTCTGACATTTTCGAGCTTGGGAAAGCATTAAACAACTCATTGTATCCACAGTTCACTGTTGCGTAACCTTGCTTATTGTCTCTGACTTATTCATTCGCTCCTGGTATTTGGGCTCGGCTTTTTACGTTAAAAATACGGAACTAATGCGGAATTATTTTTCTTTTTGAATGATAAAATTGCCAATTTTTTCTTTCTTTGCTATAATTAGATCCTAGCTATACGGATCTTCAGTGTAAGGCCAGTGGCCACAACTTTGCACATTTTCTTTATGTCCTGCTACGGCGTAGCAATGTAGTCTCGCTTGCTACGGGCGTAGCACCAGACAGAGGTTGATTGATACTCATCACAAACTAAATAAATAGCGTTGTATGACGTTATTTTATTCGTAATTGACATAAAATGGCGATATACAGGCTGGATTTTTAGTGAGTATACTGGTGCATGTACTCGTCTACTAACATCGTTTTTAGTATAATTACTGAAATCGCAATGATTAAAAATTCAACCTGTTTGTATATCGACATAAATAATATTTTCACTTCTCATGCTCTAAAAAGTACTCTAATAATGTAATAATACTCTCAATAATGTTCGCGCTGAGATTCTATAATCTAAATCTATGGATTCTATCATATTACTGCGAACTGACAAGACAGAAGCTTCAGATGATGCTCAAGGATATTATAAGGTCTTTCAATTTAAATGGAAATTAATTTAGGAGCACTTTTGCGCGAACTTTTTTTTCACTTCTCATTACAAAGTGGTCCGATCAGCTGAATAAATAAATAATATCCTAAAGTTTAAAAAGGGAACGTATTTTTTTTGCAACGCGGTGCAACAAATTTGAAGTTCGAACGATAACTTTCAACATTTTTAAAATCGATAAAAGTATTCGTTCCAATTTAAAATTTTGTTTTGTTTTGCTTTCATTCCGTGCTGTCATTGTGTAATAATGGCGTATCATTATTACTTTACAAGTGAACAGTACTAGGTATTGTTAATAAAGAACTTGTAATAAATATTCAATTTCATGGATCTTTGAATGCAGTTTTGTTTATTTTAAAAAATAAAGGAATGTTTCCTTTCAGTAAAATGAGCTAACTAAAGGATTTTTAGTAGTTCCCCTCCAGGGCCCTTAAATTTTTTCCACTCTGTATATAGGTAGTAAAGTCTATGCAAAAACAATGATTAGTTGGCGGAACCGGACGAACCGGCATTTCGCTCCCGACGCTAGCTGCTCGATGCCCTATACCTACTATATACTCGTATATGTGTTATATCACATCAAAAAGCTTTCTCCTGGGAAGTAGCGCCATATTATTTAAGTGGTTCATTGAAAAATTGAATTAAATTTGAAACGCTGTGCCCGTAGGGCCAGAGGCGTGACAACGCCGACGCCGGTTTTACAACAATCTTTCTTGTCGAATCATCTGGGGATCGAAGGGCTGGAGCTACCTCGACCTGTGTATGCCATACTAGTATTCTGGACACGCTTCCGCAGGGTATCGAATTAGATTATTTTTTGGTTTACCATACTGGGTTCCTTAATCATGACAATATATCTATACATCGCAGGCAAGTAGTAAAATTCCGCCGTTTACAAACGGTGACGTCAGTTTCTGCTATTGTGCTATTTGACGTATTTGTCAAATAGTAGGATTCGATATTTTCTAATTTGCCTTGGCATAATTGGCATATTCTGTTAGAAGTATTGAGGGTTGCCTCGCTCCGCTGCGCTTCGCTCGGCTGCTAAAGTCCCAATATGTACGAGTACTAACATGTAAACCTAACACGTTCCTCTCCGCTCTGCTCGTTTTCGCACCTATTTTTCACTTTTTAGTAACTTTCAATTTCGGCTTTTTGGAAAATGACGATGTCATTTTACAAACGGAGTTTTTCAAACGGGCAAAACGGCAAGCGTTAAGAAACTGACGCCGCCATTTTACTATTTGCCCGCCACATATATATGAGTATTTGATACATCATCGATATAAAGTTTGCCAGCTTAAACTTTGTTACTATTATTTTTCCTAGTTAGTTTCATATTTTGGTTTTTTGTTTGTTAATTGATGGGAATGTCCCTAGTGTACTGGGCAATTTGCCGCGGAGCAGCGATTTGGTTGAAGCTTTTGTTTGTAATAACTTTCATGATAACACTAATAATTCTCATAATATGGTAAAATAAAGAAAATATAAAGCAGCTGGTTATGTCAGAGCTTACAGCATTGTCAGAGATACAACCGTAAATTATTTAAGTGAATACTTAAACAAGGCGTGCCTCTTTACTCAATCAAAGAGGAATGAACTAATGGCAACCATAGATATCATAAAAACTATAGACTAGACTTAAAGATTCCTGATAAAATATCAGTGATAACAGTGCAATCGCTCACGAGATATTTTTTTAATTATTATTAATACGATCAAAGAATCATTAAATTATCTTGAATGACAACAAATCAGGAACAAACTCCCCTGTCAATGTACTTTACCTGTAAAGTTAGTTCGTTGTAGGTAGGTCAGTCATATTGTGATAATTACCACATAAACTTTGCTTTATTTACTTACACAAAATAGCTATTCCACTCATCATGTCGCAACGACGTCTCTTTTTATGAAATTCGCATGAGTGTAGTTAAGACGAGGCCTTCCTTAGGTGCACAGCGGCTTTGCAACTATAACCCGTAGACTAACTTTCATAAAGTTGAAAATCCCGTGCGCCAAAATGCGCGCGAAACGATTCAGAACGAGTCTAATTTTAAGATTAAAATTGACTAAAATTACAATATTGCATTTAAGTCATTTTTGAACTTACAACGATTAATAAACAAGATTTTCGTATAAAATATGACACATAAAAATCAAATGGATTAAACACAAAAAAAAAACACGCTTATAGGACACTATTTTCAAAAATAAAATCTATCGAGCTAAAGTTTTCCAAAACGCTACTTCAACGTAAAGATAAAGGTTTGGAAAAACATATATTTAAGTTTCATATTGATTGCGTTTGTGGTAGATTCAGTATAATCGTTCAAAAACTGTTGAAAAAGGAAGGCCTCCTCTTAAAAGCTTAGACTAACAAATAAGCTACTTGCTTTTCCGGTTCGACAAAAAATGCGCAACTCTCATGCAATAATTTTAAATGTTTTAGAGTTGCTTTAATATACTTTTCAAGCAGAACTGATTCAGTATTTATTAATCTCTAATGAGATACATGTCATGTTTTCAATATAATGGGTGGTGACCAGATTTGGCCAATTGCCAACTTCTCTTTGGTAAGCCGTGAGTATAAAACTTAGTTACCTAAAACCGTAGTAATACTTAGTCTAGGCTAAAACAGACTAGGTAGGAGACAATTTCTGTAAAGAAGGCAAAGGAGAATCTGGGGGCACGACAGTGCCCCCGCAAAGTCTCGCAGAAAAAACGCGGAACGGCCGTACCATCCTTTTCTCGAAGCAACTCACGGCACTTTCAACCCTCCTGTATCTTCGTTGTGGGTAAAGCTAGAAGTCTGAAATTTCAGGAACCAAAAGTACTTACTGATCCTACTTCTAACCCCAAATTACAACTTTGTACCTATATTTGATTACGAAATATCTCAAGTCAAAGTTCCCTTATTTTGTCACTGACTGACTGACACATCATCAAAAGTCTAAAGGTGTTCTAGCAGGCCTACAAACTTGAAATTTTGTATGCGGTAAGTGTTAAGTGTACATTGCAACAAAAAAATATAAAAATGTTATTTGCGGTTGGTAATTTAATATTTCCATACAAAGTCTATACAAAATGTATGTTTTCAGCTGCATCTATAAATTTGTATGACACTAGATGACGTTGCTGGTATGCTGCTTTGCATTAAAGACGCCTAAAACGAAAAATTCTACGTTAAAGTTAAAGTGCGAAAACTAAACAATAAAACCGGTAAAGTGCGAATCTGACTCGTCCATAAAGAGTTCCGTACCCCTACACAATACGGGTACGGAACCCTAAAAGTAAATAACAACAATATAGATGCCATAGCAACATTAAGGCGACAAAAAACAAAGCGATAAAACGGTAGCGCCTGACAAACAATTCGGTACCTTTTTAGTACGGAACCCAAATTTTTATTATTTTACTTTAAAGTATTTACGACAGACTGCCCAAAGTTTAAACTTTTACTTGTATGTTGTATTACCGTTCTAAAGATAGAGCCTTTGTTATAATAATCTGTTCCTTGGGTAAGGCACCCTAAAAAGGGTGGTTTATAATGTTCCACATATTCACAATATTAGTCTATTTAAGAAGAAAATATCAACATTTCGTAATTAAGTCACTAAAAAAACGGTAGTGTGCGAATCCGACTCGCGCATAAAGGGTTCCGTACCCCTACACAATACGGGTATGGAACCCTAAAAGTAAATTGCAACAACATAGATGCCATAGCACCATCAAGGCGACAAAAAACAAAGCGATAAAACGGTAGCGCCTGACAAACAATTCGGTACCTTTTTAGGAAGGAACCCTAATTTTTATTATTTCTTATTTTACTTTAAAGTAGTCTGCCTAAATTTTCAACTTGTATGTATAACCGTTCTAACGATAGAGCCTTTGTTATAATAATTTGTGCTTTGGATAAGGAACCCTAAAACACATTTAGTCTATTTAAGAAGATAAATATCAACATTTCGTAATTAAGTCGCTATTAAACCGGCTAAGTGCAAGTCAGACTCGCTCACGAAGGATTCCGTACTACCATCACACAATATGGGTACGAAACCCCAAATCATTATGGTAAATACCAACAATAAAGATGACATAGCAACATCAAGGCGACAAAAATCAAGGCGCTAAAATGGTAGCGCCTGACAAACAAATCAGCACCTTTTGAATACGGAACTCTAATATTTATATGCCCAAAATTGTTGTTTTATAAAGATAGAGCTGAAACAAATAACATCGAATAATTGGACCCCCCTTGGATTTCCATTTATTGAACTTTTTATGCTGTGATAGGGGCCATATTATCATTTGCCGTGATAGAGGACAATGTAACATATATTATGTGAAAATATTTACGCGCTACCTATAACGGCTGAAGCTGTAGACCCATGTGATAGATGGATAGACAGCGGAGGATTAGTAATAGGGTCACGGAACCTAATGATACGGAACCCTAAAAATCAAGGTAAAAGGTTATTTATCAAGTAAAGCTTTAAATATATTAAAAGAAAAATAAAGCGGCTAATGTTGTTTTATTTGTATATGCATCCTCTATGATGTAGGTATATTGAAATGTCTATGTACTCGTGTGTCATTCAAAAAAGACCAGGTTTAGCTCATTATTCTGAGAGGTTTAGACATAATAATGTACTCTGTGGTTTAGACTGACAAGCCTGCCTTTCACTTCATGGTCAAAAGAAATTTTAACCTGCCTGTTGCATCTAATTGTGGATAATACTCGTAGTAATAATAACTTACCGTAAAAATTAATCCCATCAAAAACATAAAATGTACAAAAATGGCAAGTCTCGCAACGCAATCCTTCCACCGTAAAAAGTTGTGAGATCTTATGTAAAGCCAAGTCTGCTATTTTAGTTTTTATGGAAACACCTTTTCATTTAAGTTAGTATGGGAGCACCTATTTAACAAATTTATCATTAATTGTTTCCTATTTAGTTACCTACCAAGATTAAGTGACTGTATTAATATTAGACATCTTTATTTCTCTAATAAAATATAGTGACTTCGCAATCGCACAGCAACATATACAACATATCAGCTACCTAATACCAATTTATTAGCGATTTGAGAAGATATTTCTACGCATCAGTGCTTTATTTGTGCTCTGCGATTGCAAAGTCACCATATTTTATTAGGAAATAAAGATGACTAATATTAATACAGTCACTTAATGTTGGTAGGTAACTAAATAGGAAACAATTAATGATAAATTTGTTAAATAGGTGCTCCCATACTAACTTAAATGAAAAGGTGTTTCCATAAAAACTAAAATAGCAGACTTGGCTTTACATAAGGTCTCACAACTTTTTACGGTGGAAGGATTGCGTTGCGAGACTTGCCATTTTTGTACATTTTATGTTTTTGATGGGATACAGTTGAACCTGCAAGCTTTGGGAAGGTTCACTTAGCCAGCCATTCGTCGCATAAGGTATCGCATTCTATCAATATCAAATGAAGTCACTTATTTTTGTTATATTGGCTTATATATAAACTTATATTGGCTTTTGTAAAATCGTTTTTAAATTTCTTAAATTATAAATCTTAGACACAGTAATATAAATAAATAATCAATTTCTTTTTTGGTGGTTTTAATTCTGACAGCTAAGGCAATTCCGATCCGATCTATTGTACACGGAACTTATCTGTCTCAAGTCTACATATTTATCTGCATATCGTATGGTATGCCTGGCCACCCCTTAACAATATGTATGTCGCAACGATATTAGTTCAGCATACCAGGAGTTCATAGGAGCACTGCAGTACCAAATCATTATATGCCGCGTTGACCGCATCCGCAGTCTACAGGGAGCAAACTGTAATGAAATTCCGTGGAACATGTGGCGTAGTAGCTCGCTATTTTGTGGTGTACCTAAATCAACTTTATTAAAGTTTTATGCTGAAAATGTTGTTCGAAAACTGGAAAAAGTTTGCGAAACATTGGCGCAAACAACTGACGAGCTTCTAAAGTGTATAAAGTTAACAGGCTTCTTATCAGAAATTCACTTTATCTTATATACCGGATGTAGTATTTTATATACCGGATGTAATAAGTCCACATACTGATCATACTAAACAATTGAAAACAAAACACAGATGAAAAAAAAAAAACAAAAAAATTAGTCCCGATTTCGTAAAGAAACGAATTTTTACGCTGACACTACCACAATAATATGTCACAATTCAATGCAGACACAAGTACATGGCGCCATTTTTAATTCCTTTCTTCATTTTCACGGGTTGTAATATAAAATTATATTACAGTGATAAATATTGTACCGCGCTAAAATTAAAACCCTTAACAAGCGCCGGAACATTATGGTATATTTAAAACCGCTATGTTGCCAAAAGGTCAGCTAAAGGCGTTAAGAAAAATCGTTTAAAAACGTGCTTCACAGAAGCCTTTTTTTAATAAAACACCGGTCAAGTGTAAGTAATCAAGTAATGGTTCCGTACCATTCAATTAAGTTAATAGACTTTAATTATTTAAACAGAAATTGCAAACTTAATGAAAATTGCCTACAATTTTTATGAAACTAAACTTCAACGGTCTTACCACAAAACTGTGTTTAACTTTAGACAGTGTTTAAATCTGTTGCTGTCACTCTTTAACAATATGAAAAAAAAGGTGACAACGACAGATTTAAACACTGTCTAAAGTTAAACACTGTTTTGTAGTAACACCGCAACTGTTCGTGTGTGGAACGCTCAAACTTGAATATTGGCGTTTTCAGTATTTTTTGTTTAAAAACTGTATACGGTACATAATAATAAATAAATACATAATCCCATTCAATGAAGAAGGCTTCACCCTGGTGGAGCGTAAGAAGAGGAAGCCGATGTGAAACCGCACCGACCAGACCGAAACATCTACTTCGGCCGGCTGTTCCCGTGACGCTGCTGTATGTGTCCCGCAGCGATATACATTACCGGAGATAGGCTCATCCCATACATTAGGCGAGCAATAGCATGTCAACATTAAAACGTGCGCTTTAGCACATCACGTTTTAGTTGCTTACTGACCGTCGAAAGAAGTGCGCGACTTGTTGGTATCAACGAGGAAATAAAATTGTAATTGGTGTGTAATTTTTTTTTATATATATATTTTTATTTTATTGTTACGAGTATGTCGTAGAATAGTTGCTTGTATATTGTGCATCACCTACCAAAATTTAGGTTTAATTGTAGATGATACAGGATCAGCTGAAAATCAGCGCTGTGTAGACATGTTTTACCATGCTCACAGCATATGCTGAGCTGTCTCCTTTTTGTTTAATGTATTTTTGTGTTTAATTATGTCGTGTTACTTTTATGTGTTTTTTTTAGACAAATAAACTTTTTCTATTTCTTTTCTATTTCTATTTCTTTAAAATGCCGTCGTGCGTGTTTAGAAAGTGCAAAAATACAAGCACAAACACGTGCAAGGAAAAAGGTGTCACGTTTCATATGTAAGTACAACAAAATTACTTTGACACGATCTGGCGAGTGAGGGCCTATCTGCGGTAATGTATATCGCTGGTGTCCAGTTTGAACTTCTCCACGAAGGCTGAAGACGTCATGAAATATGTCATGCTGAAAACTAAACTCCAACTGAGGGTCCAGCGATTGGAGTCGCAATGGCAATTTCAATTCATTTGTACTGCGTGCCCTAACTGAACGTCTTTCGAGCTTCATGAATGAAGAGTTTTGGCTGAAAAGTGTCGTGTTTCGTCGATTCCGTGGAAGAATTCCAGACACTGACACTCCGCAAGTGCGTGGTACGTCGCAGGCTATACGTGCATAGTATAGCCGATTCTGAAGGTTTTAATTTTAGTTTTAGTGCTGTCAAAATTAAATTTTCTTCATTGCAAAATAGTCCTTAAGGTCAGGATTAGAAGTTAAATTACTTTGGAAAATTTTAAGTTTTGAAAGCACTATAACTAAAATTAAAGCCTTCAGAATCGGCTTTAGTCTTTATTTTTAGTGTAATTTTTATTTTATTGTTATTTTTATATTATTGTGTAACATCATCGTTACAGACATTTTGTATGTAAATATTTTTGTTTGAATTATATAGCGAATTGGTGTTAACTGAAATGCTGTACAATTTATTTAAATAAATAAATAAAAATAAATAATGAACATAAATACAGAATTCCCAACTAGTTTTGTTTTTGAGATAGACCCAAAAAAAAATGATCTAAAACCGACAACTTTGACTCTAAAAAAACCGGAACGATGCGAACTGCGAGCGGGACTCGCGCACAAAGGGTTTCGTACCACCACACAATATGGAACCCTAAAAACATTATGGTAATAATTGCACTTGCAGTTATTAAAGACCAAGTAACTTGACACTTACCATCTATTAAACTCTATGTAACAAAAGGGTAAGTTGGAAAATATTACTTCTTAAATAATTAAATATTTTGTAACTTTCAGATTTTTTCCTATGTGTCTTTACAAGACCTACTTGTAAACGAAATTTCAAGTTTCTAAGTCCACTGGAAGTTTCGATTCCCTTCCGACTTTATTTAAAAATGAAAAAAAAAAGGAAATTGTTTATGAAATTGATTATGTAAAGTGCAATAACCTTTTTTTGCGTCAAGTTAGAAGCCTGATTTTTTTACAGCGCCATGGTAACGTAGACTTCTGTAGAAATTATTAGTTTCAACTTGATATTTCATACGGGGCCCGAGCAAAAGAGTATTGGTAGACATATGGACAGACAGAGTATCCTATAAGGGTTCCGTTTTTTCATTTTGAGGTACGGAACCCTAAAATTTTAATATACCTATGTATATATTGGTAATTTACTTAATGAAATCTAGAAAATGACACCTCACAAGGGGGTAATAAAAAAAAAACAGCCAAAAGCTCCCTTAAATATTCATTTTATTCTATTGTATTTGTTGTTATAGCGGCAACAAAAATACATCATCTGTGAAAATTTCAACTGTCTAACTATCACGGTTCATAAGATACAGCCTAGTGACAGACGGACAGACAGACAGCGGAGTCTTAGTAGTAGGGTCCCGTTGGGTATGGAACCCTAAAAATTAGGCTCCTTTTTCATGTATGGGATGGGATCAATGGCAGCATATTACACAAAAGATACAAATTTTAGGCTCATTCCCTCTAAGATCTAGAGAACCGTGACATACGGACGAACAGATAGCAGAGTGACATAAATAGGGCTCCGTTTAGCCCTTGGGTACGGAACCCCAAAAACCGGTTTCAGCAAAGCGGCGTTTAGAGTAAAAAAAAATATCCAGACATTAAAATTAACAAAGTTAGGCACAGAGAGGGCCACGGAGTAATTTATTAATACTGTCCACAACTTTTGCTGAGGGGCTCGTTGACATATTTATGAAACGCGGTCGTTTTTAGGGATCCGTAAATTTTTCTAACACTCTGCAGGACGGTCTTGCAGGTCAGCGCAGGTGATAGTGATCACAACAATAATTTATTAGTGTTAATATGATAGTAGGTATGCTTAAGCTCATATTAGTTAGTTATTTTATTTATACAACGTGTAACAGAAAGGTGTAACCATATTTGAAGAGCTTGTTCATTCAATGGTATAGAACAACTTTTACTATGGAACAAAACATGTACTTCGAAAAAAAAATTTTACTGGTTCATAGAAAAATGCAATGCCGCTCGGCAGAAATGTATGGAAGGGCAGATTTTGTTTTTGAGATTTCAGGTTTGGCTCCATAGTAAAAGTTGTTTTATACCATTGACTGAATAAGCTCTTCAAATATGGTTACACCTTTCTGTTACACGTTGTATAGAACACTTACTACTATTGTTATATTTTCATATTAAATTCAAATGTATTTTTTTTAAACCAAATAAATAATTTGTATTTGTATGTGTAAATACTGTATTATTTGCAGTTCCGTTTCCCTGGGCAACATCCGTATCCCTAAAATAAATGCGAAAGTGTGTTTGTTGGTTTGTCTTTCTTTAACGGAGCAACGGATTGACGTGATTTTTTGCTTAGAAATAGTTTATGGGTGGGAGAGTGACATAGGCTACTTTTTATTCCGGGAAAATGCAAACGAAAACAGCGCGGGCGAAGCCGCGAGCAAAAACTAGTTGAAAATAAATGAACAACATTGTTCTTAACAACAAGACGTTTGCGCATTTTTTTAATAATTAAAAAATAATTATTATAATTTTTGTGTATATAGCTTTGCATATTGAATTGTAGGTTGTTATTATTATGTTATTAACATTAGAAGCTGAATAGATATATTTGTAAATACTTTATCAGTGGCAAAAAACTATGCATTTGCTACCGCAAGTCACTCGCACTGGCCGTAACAGAATACCAGCGCTGTGTCGGGGTATATATATTTTTATGGATATGTATTATCTCTGCACAGCAACATGCTGAGTTGCGGCCTATTCGGTGGCGATAAAAGCATGAGAATAAATATTCATAATGCCCTTATTTGTAAATTTTTTATAATCTTCATGTTAGTTATATTATCTGTGTTACTGTCTTGTGTTTTTCACTCTTCACCGAATAAATGTCTTTCTTTCTTTCTTTCTTAATAACGGTTTTTTCACTCACGTATGATTTTTTGACTTTATATGCCAACTGTTTCGGTGAGTCCGTGGTTCTCTGGACGACGACGCGGCGTTCACTGGCGTTGTCAAACCGTTTATCACTTTTTTTTTGTTTCCATATATTCTTTAATAAAAACAAAGATACATAGATATACTCATGCCTGTCTCCCAGAGGGGTAGGCAGAGACTACAGATTTTCATCTGCTACGATCCTGACACACTTTTTCCACTAAAAAGAAATATGTAATTAAAAACTAAAATACCTACAATGAAAATAAAGGTACTCAATGAGTATCGAAACTTTGCTTTTAAAATGATAATTAAAAACGAACAGAAAACTTGAATAAGTACCCAAAATATTCCAAGTCCCTTATCAAAGCGAAAGCTTTGAGAAGTTTTAAATAAAGCCGGTCAAGTGCGACCGCTACTTACGCGCCATGGTGAACCGTAAGATGGCGCTCATAATCATCCCCTCTCCCTCGCACTGTATATTTGTCTTCAGTCGTTCACTTGCGTATTGCATGCAAAAAAGTAGTCTGGATTTGCCGCTCAAGCTTACTCCATACAAAAATAACACTAAAAAAACAAGTTTTTATGCTGACTCTATTACAATTCAATGCTAATACAAGTACATGCCACCATTTTCAATTAATTTCTTCAATCGCATGGATTATACAACAATTTTTAGGGTTCCGTACCCAAAGGGTGCCAAATGGGACCCTATTAGGCTTAAGCCTCCGCTGTCTGTCTGTCCGTTCATCCGTCTTCAGCCATAATAGGTTTTCACAGAAAACACGTATTTCTAAATATGGCCATAAACTATGGCCTACGTCACGGAAAAAACCCAAGGTTCGTAAGGCAATATAAACATTTAAGCAGCTTTGCTTCATTTCCGGAACAAGCACTCGTGTTCCAATGGCCCTCATTATGTCACAGTTTCAGCAAAACAATGTTTTACCTATTTTAGCTACACAGATGTAGTAAATAAGAAAAAAAAACGAAAACAAGACTAACTCTTATTTCATCTTCTTACCAACAAATTTAGAACATGAAATGATAAAAACCTTACAGTGAGCTTTATACACTATACACACAACCGTTTTTTTTACAATGATATTAGAAGCAAATGCAGATAGGTTACCTACACAAGATTCGAACGTACAACATAACAACATAAATTATGCTACATTGACACGTGGAAGTCATATTTATCGCGACAAGGCTTATATGTTGCTGTGCGTCGTTCCGTGCGACGTCCGTCGTGCGCTGACGCTGACGCGATACTGAGTTCAGGTTGGCAAATTAGCCAAGTTTTAACGTGCCACTCGTGGATAGGTATAGGAATGATTGATACATTTAATTCAGTTTCATTTGATGTAAACACTTTAAATTTTCACAGTGATTTCACATGTGCAATGTACTAATGTCACACTTGGTACAGTTATCACCTTACGGCATCTATCTTTTAGGTTTATTTTTTAAATACTCTCATTCGTTAGTCAAGGACAAAGTTCACCAATGCTGACCCCCTTTTAGTGTAGCGACGAATCAGTAAAATATGCTTTCCTCCTTCTAACACGCCCGCTGTATTACGATTCGTCCCTACTCGCTCGCTCTCTCTTCTATGTGAATGATCTGTGATTTTTTACAGACTATGTGAAGGAAGGTAGCAGGTGTGACATATGAAAACGCGATTCATATGAACTTTCACATGCTACTTGTGAAATGTTCTTCGCCTACTCATGGATCGCCTATAACCTATCTTCACTTTCTTTTGATATTATTGACCTCGTGTACATTTGGTGCCCCAAATTTCAAGTATGGATTCAAACTATTTGTACCGAGGCTGCCGTTACAAAATATACTGTAAATGCAGGTAGACAGATAAATACAGTGACTATTATTGTTCCTTTTACATAATTTGCGTATGGAACCCTAAAAGAAACAAGGTTGTTGGAAGCCTCGAAGCGGCAATATACGGAGGATAAAAACAGTGAGCTTTTGAAACTTTTGAAAAAGCTGTGAACCTGAGTGAACGTTACAGCTAAGTTCAGCTTTCTTTGTGGATAAGTTATTATTAATTAGCTTAGATATTGCTTTGTGATTTAAATAGCCTTTACTTAAGGGGCTCCACAATGCTAAACATCAGTTTTGCACTGGATTCAGTTTCATCAATGTGTATGGTAAAATTTTGAAAAAAATATGGCGTGTTTTTTGACTCAAGACAATTATTAATTACACTTTATAAATAAACATACTTTCAATCTTCTTTTAATTATGATACTTTTAAAAAAGCATGAATTTTACGAAAAAAGAGATTTAGTTTCCATGTTTCAAAACCGATTGAAACGAAATCAACACACGCAGATACTTAATAGAAAATCCCATCTTTATTACATAAAGAAATTATAATTATTGTCCTAATATAGCCGCGATTTCAAAATAACTGAAGTTTTGCGTTCGTGGCAGATAAGAGCAGGATAGACAGTTAAAAAACAAAAGCGTTAGAGCAGGACTGCATTTAAGCATTGTGCAGCCCCTTAAGGCCCTTAATATCGCCAAATGGGTACTTTCTAAAGCCTACTCCTCTTTTATGGCCAAACCAAAAATATTGAAAAAATGTATTATCGATTATCAACTCTAGGGCAACATATGCAACATTTTTCTTTTTCGTACCACCAAAACTTCTATATGAAAAGTTGTTTCAACTGAATGGTGTTTTTCTGGCTTGAATTTCCTACTGCTCCTTAGCGGCTTAGGTGATTTAATTCATATATGCTTTGATAAATAGATAAACTTGATAGTTATAAATACAACATAGAATTATTCAATCTAACAATGACGCCCATGTGAAAAGTATTATTTTCTCCTATTTCGCCCTTTCAAGGACGCAGCGAGCGTCGTAACAGCCACCACGCATTGTGCACTGATTTGAACGTTATTTCAATGTCGTTTCCGTCGATATTCATACAGACAAACATCGAGCTGCTAATTTGACGACGGTAATCGCCTTAAAGAATGGAAGACGCTACACCGACAAAAGCTAGGCTCCTAAATAATTAATGGTGTACTTGTCCACTGTTTTATTATTTTTATTTACTTAACCGCTTTCAATATAATATCTATCATATCATTTCATATTTTTAGGGTTCCGTAGTACCTAAAAGGTACAAAAGGAACCTTATGGTGAGACTCCGTTGTCCGTCCGTCCGTCCGTATGTCACAGCCTCATAACTTTAACACCGTTAAAGATAAATATATGAAATTTGGCACAAAAATTGCATTATTGTTCCCACATATCACATTCTAAAAAAAAATAAAAAATTTGTAATTGTTCAAAATATTTCCAAAAAGTGAGAAAAATAAAAAATATTTTATAAAAATATAATATGGATATCAAATTGTAGGTATTAAAAAGTTGATTGTAAAAATATATTTTACTATATTTACTGGCACTAGTTTCGAGAAATCTTTAAAAAACCTCAAAAATATGAATGCCCCCCCCCCCCCTTTTCTCCAAAACTGGTGGACCAAAAAATATGAAAAATATCATGGTAATATGTGTTTACGTAAAGATTACAGGAAAAACAAAGCGGTTGAGAAATTCACGACAAAAAATGACAAAATTAAATTTATCATCCACAATACGGAACCCTAGGTACGCGAGTCTGACTCGCACTTGGCCGGTTTTTTTTTATTTGCATAACATGTAAATTACACAGTTGTAGAACAATGGTTGTATTTTTTTTTAAAGGGATTATATTTTTGGAACCCTCAAAATGTAGTCCTAAATGTAATCTAATCGAATACTGTCATATTTGAACTCGTAAGTAAGTTTGCGTGTTTCGTGTTAAAAGGTACACAACTTTGTTGGTACTCAAGCCTTTAATGTTCGTTTTTCAAGAGCTTGTTATACTTTATGGGGTATTAACGAGCGGTCAAAGACCGTAGTTAAGTCTGGTTTACGATTTATACAGGGTGCTTGGTAATTCGACCTATTCCTTGAAAGGTCGAATATGATCACGGGGCCCAGGAAAAAGGCATTTAGACGGACAAAAAAGTGACTCAATAAGCGTTCCATTTTCTTAATTTTGAGCTACGGATCCCTAAAAATGTACAGGTTGCTCGGTAATTCGACCTATTCCTTGAAAGGCGTTATACTAGAGATCATTTCCAACGAATTAAGTCCTATCAACTAGGTGTCAAAAATGAATGGTCTCCGAGTTACGAAGGTTTTTGGATTATTTTTCAAACTTTCAGACTAATAACCAAAAATAAATAATTTAAAAATAACTATTCCTCTCTCAGCACTTATTTATTATTGTTCTGATCAATGATAGATGAGTGATCATTTATAAAAAATAAGTGCTCTGAATTCCCATAATCTCAGAATTAAAAGGTCTTAAGTGGAAAGAAAACCTTTTTCATTTTGTAATTTTTGAAATATCGACACTTTTTACTGAAAAAAAATATTATTTGTGACCCCTAGTTGATAGGCATTATTTTTTGGAATTGATCCTTAGTATAACCCCTTTAAAGGAATAGGTCGAATTACCAAGCACCCTGTATATAAGTGTAGGGCAAATTAATAAAAGGGAATCGTATTTTGACAATAAATTTATGGCATAATGATACTTAATAATGATAACTTGTGTAAATAAATATACTCTTACATATTTTTGACTCTTGGCGACCTAGCCATCGGTTGCAAAAAAAAACCACTTAAGAACAGAGGTCATGACGCGAGCAACTCAGTTGTGGGCGTGGCCAAATGTCATGCTGTTTCATTACGCTATAAGGTGCACGACAATACAATCCTGGTGATTTCGTCACGGGTGCAAAATTGAAAACTTGTTTCAGGAGAAACCAGCTTTTGGCAAGACTATGGACGTTTTCAAAGATTCTTTTACATTTACTTATAACTAATATTATGAAAAAAAAGACATGATCTTGCTAAGGTTCTTGCCCTTCTTCTTAGCAAGATTAATTGAATGGGTGGAGTTAGGCATATATTTATTATACTCGTATGTATTACATATATTTATAATATTATTTATTCCTTATTCATTATTTTATTCAAGTGTGGTTAAAATACACTTCTACTTGACCACTTTATATTATTGTTACTTTTAACCTGACCGGTTTCGCTGTATAAGCATTTTCAAAGGTTTTATAGATATTAAAATTAAATTTGATGTTATTGTTGTTGTTCCCGTACAATTTATGATTCTTTTTGCAGTATGTAGGTAGGTAGGTTTGCAATATCTTTGAAAGGTGGTTTGAGTAATTCTTGCTTCGGAATAAAACGTTGTAATGAAATCTTGGGTTTCTATACACGAACAGTTCTAAAAATATCCAACGTTGTGGCAAGGTTTGGCAATGGTGGAAATTTTAATTGGGGTTGCCATGCATGAACAATAGCGATTTTCTCGTTGTTTTTTTTTTCTTAGTTCTTGACTTTCCGCCAGATGTCGCTGTCCATGTCACCACGGATAAAATATAGTGGTTTTTGGTTTGTTTGGAATCTGTGCGAATTTTGTCTTTGATTCTATTGCTAAAGTATGACAGTGCCATCTAGGAATCTTATTTAAAACTAAATTTGTTAAACAAGGAAAAACGTTGATTAATTCTGTAGATAAATAAAATTTAAAATAATAAAATTCAATTGAAAGGGGGGTTATGTCGTGTATTATGTTTATGTATGTGAGTGTCGAGTCACATAAATGTCAAACTATATCAAATTGTATTGTATAAATGTCCAATCAAATTCGATGAAAATAATAAAATTACCATTTCAAATATTGAAGCAGTGGTGAATTATTAATGTCTAATTGTTTGTTCAATATTTTGGTGGCATTGGAATGGCGTAAGTTATTTATTTCGGGGGCTTCTAGGGCTGATATATTGTCTGCGGTAAAGGCATAAAATTATTATCTATACACATCTATTATTTAATTACTTATATTACATTAAAACTGACCTGTAATAAGTGTATCGCCTGACCAGGAAAATAAAAAACCTCGCCATATTGCGGCAAACCAATAGAACTTATTTCTTCTACTGGCAACCTCAACTTTGAAACGTCATTATTTCGATTGCTGTCAAAGTGTGCTGTTATTTTTTCGTGTGTGTGCGTGTGTGCTGTCAAAGTGTGATTATGTTTTTAACCTTTGGCTGACGACGTGGTCTAAATGTAACTGTAACGCTGAGGTACCGTCTCACAGACGTAAAAATATTAATGTAAATTAAATTAATTTTACCAAACAATACCAACTGTATGAGTTTCACAAATAGATGGATATATATTTTGGTAATTGAATTACAAACAAAAATAAAACTGCCATCTTTATTTTAATAATTATTAACATTTATTTATGAAGTCACAAAATTAACTTAGTTGAATTTAGGAACTTAGTTCAGCCTTTATAAAAAAAAAAACTTTTGTATAAATCGAAAAATTAACTCAAACAATCGTTACTTCTATAAATTATAATTGAAAAACAACAAAAACTAAAATCCTTACTCTAATAATAAAAATAATGACAAGGCACAAATTTGGTATTTTTTTACTGTCGTAGCTTACAGTCATTGCATACTTGAAGGCAGCAAGTAAGGCACATTGGCTTTTTGCAATGATAGCAACAGTACTTTGTCCTTCTTTTTAGGCGACTGGGACAAACCGCACATGTTTTCCGCGTTCCTGGACCTGGTCACGTCAATTAGACACTATGAGCATATCAACGTAAACACAGAGGTCACGACCAAGAGACGTGCAAAGATTTGTACATAAACACCGTACTAACGTCTGTCAGACGGCGATTGCTTCTGCGTGATAACGTGTTCACTCGACGCGCTCGAGGCCGTGACTGGCGGTAAGAAGATGGTAAGAGGGGAAGGTAGAGGGAGGGGTAGCGCCACGCGTCGTGTATTTAAAAAGATATTGTAATAACAATAGTAATCACGTCTGTGAGACGTATACCACGTCAGTTAAAGGTTAATATGTGTGTGTAAACATGAGTGTTGCAATCATAAAAGCAAATGTGGCGCCCCTAGAGCAGGTTTTTTATCTTCCTGGTCAGGCAATACCTACATTACATAAATAAACATAAATAATTTCATTTCATTTCAGCACTTATTACTTGATCTTGAAGAACAGACACCCATAAAAGCATATTTACTCGCCGTTATTCAGTAAACTATAAAGGCTACATTTTACGGCTATTCCGGTGGAGTGTATTGAAAAGTTACAATCTGTAAGGAGACGGGGCGGCTCGTTCGAATATTTCGATAAAAATAACTACATTATATAAAACACAATTTTTATGAATTCGAATCATTAAGGCGATATGTAAAAGTTTTAGCGTCCCTGTTACTCCATATGTGAAAAAGCCCTCGGTGCGAGAGGGACGGATTCGTGGAAAAGTAGCAAAAAGTCAGTTTTTTATTAATATAAAATGTACTAAAATTGCTATCAAAATTTCGTTTAACCAGGTCCTAGATACTGTTACAACCCATCTAATATAATATAATTGCAATCCATATGTCATTCTATATAGTCAAACTAGGAGCAATGGTGTTGAAAAGGGCATCATTTCAATAAATATTTCTATCGAGCCGAATTTCTCCAATCGCGTTTCTGTTTTAACAGATCCCTAGAAAAAGCTTCCAAAATAATATACTATTTTATCAAAATAATACATTATTTACTGAAGTAGATATAAAAGTTCTTAAAGCGTCGATATTTTTTCCGTAGCGCCTTAAGTTGAAGAAGCAGTGGGCAGGCCATATTTGTCGTCGACGTGATGGCCGTTGGGGCCGTATGAATGGAAACCACGTACAGCAAAGCATAGCGTAGTCTGACCCCGTGCCCGCTGGACCGATGACCTGAAGGTTGTTGCGGGTAGCGGCTGGATGAGGTTGACGCA
Source organism: Ypsolopha sequella (assembly GCA_934047225.1). NCBI lineage: Eukaryota > Metazoa > Arthropoda > Insecta > Lepidoptera > Ypsolophidae > Ypsolopha > Ypsolopha sequella. The sequence continues at coordinate 21,389,812 of OW204005.1, read as the reverse complement.
GGACCGCCAAGAGTGGCGAAATATTGGAGAGGCCTATGTCCAGCAGTGGACGAACGCAGGCTGATGGATGGATTATGAAGTGTATCAAAGGCCGTATTATATTATATAATACGTATTATGTTAGAATGGCAGATTTCTACCAGAGACTCCGGTCAGAGAGTCCTATTTTTTCCGGAAAACCGTAAATGTTTGATGGGTTGGTTTTTTCGTAGCTTTACGAGCAGTTTTATGTTTTTTCGGTCGGATGTTTCAAGTTACCCATATTCTTTGGGGATTGATTGGAAAGATTACGCGAAATCACAGGCTGTGTCATAAAACTCGACCGAAAATGACGAAAAATGCTGGTAAATTCGTTAAGAAACACTTTCAACGAGAAACATTTTTGCTCAAAAATTAAAAATATAAAGAAAGAATTCGCCCATATGCGTCCTACGAAATATAACGGATTTGTTTTTTCAGTATGTTTAACTCATACGTGTTTTCAAACATGCCTTTGAACGTTTTGTTTCTGTAATCCATTGTAATTGGTATATTCTTGCAATTATAGTCATATAATAAGCCACCTAGCATAGGAATAGTTTTTAGTCAGGGTTTAGCAAAATAGATAGATAGAAGCTGAGCTGTTACTTTTTTTATTTTTGTTATTGCCCTTTACATAATCAATTTGATACAAATTTGCTCAATGAAAACCTATAGGGCATTTCCAGTGGGGATCCACACTGCCAAATTATCCCTGTAGATGGCGCATCGTCGATGCGACCATGAAAATCTGTCATTTCAGTACATTGTCATGGTTTTTGCGTAGTTTTTTGTGATTTTCTATTAATTTCTTTGAATTATGCCTTTGTGTGCAGTATCAAGTTGCTTTAATAATGGTGTTCATTTATTCCCGGAAAACCCCACATTAAAAATGAATAAAATAATAAAAATAACAAATATATAACATATTGGAATACAAGTGATTAGAGGTTATAAAAAAATGCGAAATATTGGACAAAAACAGAAGGAAACACACGTCAACAAAATTTGACATAGCCGGTCCCACAGAACAATAAATATTACTGGTCGGACCTATGCTAGCGCCATCTGTAATTAGCTTTGCGTGTGGATCCCCGTTGACTTAGAAACTTGAAACGTTCAAATGTAGGTCTTGTAGCACACGTATAGGAAAAAAATTGAAAATCTGTATTTATTTTACTCTTATTATTAAAAATAAATTACACAGGGTGTTAAGATGAAGTTGCGGAAGCCGAAAAATGGCGTTAGCGTGGCGAGTGTCCATACGAAACCAAGAGAAAGAATATTGTTTCAGACATTTTGGTCGGGTAGCTATGTAACTTTTCTATGGGACCGCTGACTTTTTTGGCGATTCGAGTCTTTGCATTTGGTCCTTTGGTCTCCGTGGTATAAATCGTTCATATGGACGAGTACTATCACCAGTTTCCGGCTTCCTCGACTTCATCTTAACACCCTCTATATTACTGCAAGTGGAATATGTTTGTGTTTTAAACGATATAGTGTACGGAATGTTTAGGGTCCAAGTCCTACTCGCACTTGACTAGTTTATTTTTCATGTGAAATTAATAATTAAGCGGCTCTGTACGGAACTCCAAGATGCTGTTTTTTGGGGTTCCGTACCCAACGTAACCAACGGGACCCTATTACTAAGACTCCGCTGTCCGTCTGTCTGTCGGTCTGTCTGTCCGTCTGTCACCAGGCTGTATCTCATGAACCTTGATAGTTAGACAGTTGAAATTTTCACAGATCATGTATAACAATAAATACTAAAAAACAGAATAAAATAAATATTTAATGGGGCTTCCATACAATAGACATGTTTTTTTGCCGTTTTTATAGATAATGGTACGGAACCCTTCGTGCTCGAGTCCGACTCGCACTTGGCTGGTTTTAATAGAATCTTTAGTCATTCATTGTTTGCTACAACAGACACGGAAGGTACTAGGAAACTAGACAGCTTCGGGAGATCTATTTTGAGATAGAGAGGCGTTGAAAACAGTTCTGCTTGGATACACAAACGAGTTCAAAGGCAAACGTGAATTCGACCCCAGGCTGACTAGAATGCGAAGTGCTATGCAAGAATGCTTTCTTTGTGCGCCTATAGAAAACGACTCCTTTATGTCAATCAAATAAAGACCAAAATCGGTTGCATAAGAAAATTTGAAGTTCAAACAGGTACATTCAGCAGATTTTACTACTTATTATCTTATTTTATTGCAGCCAGAATGAGCCAAGGTCTATTGATTGATACGGATTGTACTCGTAGATATTTATCGATAGGTTAGATCCGGAACTTTTAAAAATTAATGTTGAAAACTTGTTAAAGTAGGTGTAACCGCGAGGTTACAGGAATGCAGAGCTGATGGGATTTGAGGATTGACACTGGAGAATTGTGGGTGCACTGACCTGTTTTGGATATCTGTGGATGGGCCGACAATGTGCCGCGTGGTGTACTCCTTGTCGGGCTGATGATGACAGGGCTGATCTTGGACAGGGATGAACAGTATATCTTGGTTGGTGGAGTAATAAACACAGCACTGGTATGAACACAACACTGGTAGGAACACAGGATACGCGAGATTTCGGCGTGTTGGCGGCGCGAGTGTGTGCACACGTGTGGTTCGGACGATGTCCCGTGCGGAAGAGCGCGAGCGAACCGCCGGCGCACCAGTCGCTGGCGCTGTCAGGTGGCGCCAGCGCTGCGCCGCGAAATTAGTCATGCGCATGCGCGAACGTCACGCTGGTGGCGTGAACAGTAGGACCACTGAGTGATGGCGCCTATGATGTTTAAATAGCTTTAATCGTTTAAATCGAAGAGATCGCTTTAAGCGATAAGGCCGTCTGTTTGTGCTACATAATAAGTTAGTTAAAAATTAAGTATTTATATTTCTGTTCCTTTTTGTTATGGTGTACAATTAAAGTTGTATTGTATTGTATTGTATTGTTTAAATGCCTCCAAAGTATTGTAATTATTTCTAAGAAAGTTTAAGTAAAAAAATGTAATACTTAATTGTTGATAGTGACGTACTACTGGTTTCGGTTATTATTTTTCGATTTGAATGTTGCTTTATTGTGCAATAGAATTCGTATAGAAACAAAGAATATTTTTTCTTAGAAAAAACGTTTCTCATTTTTATCGGTCGTGTTTAAGGTCGCCAAGTTACGCAGTAATATTTAGTTAAAAACAAAACAATGACGAAGTTAAACGAAAATAAATGATAGTAAAATACTTTTTTTTATTTACATATTTAAACAACTCTTTTCAACTTCGCTCAGGGTGTTGAGGGGCCCTCTGAATTTGGGGGCCCCGGGACACTACACCGCCTAGCCCTCCGATAGCTACGCCACTGGGTTTGGTACATTTTCCTGTTGTATTATTATGTTGAATGTTTAATGTCGTGTTTAATGTTTACCCAACTCACATTTGATTTTTATTTTTAACTGAAATTTGAAATGTACCTCATCACTAAATGCAGCTGTCATAAGTGCCATCACTCAGTGGCCCTACTTTAGTGATAAATCATTACACGGAACGTTACTCTGGATCTTTTACAGTGAACGCTGTCCGTCTTTGGAATCATCTTCCACACTCTTTTAAAAGTCTTCCCTCAATTGCTTCCTTCAAATTCAACTTGAAGAAGCACTTGTTGTCCTCTCAGCAGCTCTAGCTACTAGTATGTATGTATTGTACGTATTTATGTAGTGTATCATATTTAAATACACATAATATACAGGATGGAAAAAATTTAAATCAAATAAAAGGAATGTTAGACAAATTTTATCCTGAACAATAATCCTACCGATTTGTATAATAAAATAGCGAGGGTTTATTTTTTTAATTTTTAGTTGGCTCCATTCCCGGGTGAGAGAAGCGAATTTTAATGATCTTTGAATGCAAATTTGTTTCTTTAAAAAAATAAAAGAATGTTTCTTTTCAGAAAAATGAGCTAACTAAAGAATTTAAGGTAGTTCCCCTCCAGGGCCCTTACATTTTTTCCACCCTGTATATATTATTTTAGTACTCTTTGTTTAGTTTTTAGACCGTTAGGTAGTTAGGTATACTTTTAGGTTAATAGCGTTTGTTGAATATTATATTTACTATAGTTACACACATATTTATATCGCTCTTTATGCATTTCAATAAGCCAATGTATAATTTTTCTTCATTTCTGTCATTTATGGTTGACTGGAAGAAATTTCTTTAACAAATAAGTCCGCCTTCACCCTGTATTTCTTTTAATGTTAATCTGTATTTATCCGTGTTTTTTGTGTGCAATAAAGTGGTTATTATTATTATAATAAGTACAAAGTTAAAAAAGAAACAAAAAAGAACATTATAAACATAAATCGTGAAGTAAACGAAATAAATAATCGTGTTTTTAATCTCTTGGTCAATATGAACCATGTAACAAACCTGAATAATAAAACATAAATTAAGTAGTTAAAGAAAATTATGAAAATCATTCAAAATTAATGAAAATCAGATTGCTAAACTGCTTACTGTCCCCCCCTACCCCTTATATTCGAAACAAGAGGACCGATTAATATGAAAAAGTTCGTATAGTTGATGCTTATGATGAGCGTTTTTCCTTATGTCAAATTTAGTGTTATATAAGATTCCTAGATGGCACTGACGTATTCTTTAGCAACAGAATCAAAGATAAAATTTGCACAGATTCCAAACAAACGAAAAACCACTAAACATATTTTATATATGGTGACATGGACAGCGACATCAGGAGGAAAGCTAGGAACTAAGAAAAAAAAACAACGAGAAAATCGCTCATTTACTATTATGTTAAAAAAATTGGGTTTGCTTTTAATATCATCTACCGTAACTTGGAGTATATAACTATGTATTTCGGTCTAGGGGCCCAAACTGTGATCCACAGTAACAATTTTTATTGCCGGACACGCTTTTGTAAATTTTCGAACACGCACTGAAAATCGTGTTTTGTGGATCGTAAATGAGCTTATGTACTGGAGGTTCAAACGGTCTAAAAGCTAACTTCTGTGCTGGCAGGTTCAAACGGTCTAAAAGCTAACTTCTGTGCTGGCAGGTTCAAACGGTCTAAAAGCTAACTTCTGTGCTGGCAGGTTCAAACGGTCTAAAAGCTAACTTCTGTGCTGGCAGGTTCAAACGGTCTAAAAGCTAACTTCTGTGCTGGCAGGTTCAAACGGTCTAAAAGCTGACTTCTGTGCTGGCAGGTTCAAACGGTCTAAAAGCCGACTTCGGTACTGGTAGATAAATAATATTCAAAAACCGACTCAACGCACCCCGACTCTATACAGTCTTGTCGTTACTACCCCTAGAGTGTATGTAACCTTTGAACGCAAATGAGGTTGAATAGCAAGGGGAGGCGACAAAGAGACCCTTCAACTTGATGACCCTGATGACAAAATCTTGGTTTCAACTCCCGTGGCCATTTTGGACAAAATAGGAAGAACGCATAAATCTTGAAAGAACTATTACAATTTTGATTTAATATGATTAATACTTGCGACTGTCGGCACTTGGTGAAACATCATCATAATCTTGATAAAAACACTTGTACTGTTTCACAATGTCACTCTTTTATTAATCCAACCGGTTTCACCTTACGGCATTATCAAGGAGCTGTTAAATATTAATTATATAAACAATAAAAGAATGTGTAGTTGTTGTTTACATTACATTTACCACTGCGATGTAAACAACAACTACACATTCCTTTATTGTTAAGCTCTTTGATAATACGGTGAGGCGAAACCGGTTGGATTGATAAAAGAGTGATATTGTGAAACAGTACAAGTGTTTTTATCAAGATTATTTTTTTGATTTAACTTTTTTATTGGTCTTGGTAATCCTTTGGTAGTAAAAACATATTGTAAAAAACCGAATTTTTGTTGCAGAAATGTTAAAATAATCATTTTTCAAGGACATTGACACGCAAAAAGTGGATGAATTTTCACATAATCAATATATATTTTCACCGAAAATAAACACTTTTGGGATGAATTTCTAAAGGACGAATATACACCGACCCGATCAAAACAACTTCAAAACGTCAACAATGATGATGAACCAACAAATTTTTCATGTGGTATTCCTTTTAATAAGTATTTATTGTATCCTATGAGCAATCAATTAAAGTTAATAAATGAGTATTTTATGTGCGAACACAAATTCATTAAAGGGCATGTCACAGTGTGATGAAGATTGACGGTTTACCAACCGGAAGTGAGTAAGGTACGTTATCGATCCGATAACTGTTTCTGACACAATGTACTCGGCTCTTCCGCTCTAATAAACATGGCGGGGAGGCATTTCCTTCCGCGGTTGACTGGAGCCAAACCAAGTTGAAAATGTTCTGACAGAAAATAAAATACTCGACATTTGTCTGCAACTTTTGTGTTGTATCTTTAATTAAATACACTTAACACGTTGAATGCCACAGAAAAATCATAGTCTTTCCATTCATACCACTGGGGACACATGTGGGCCGACCTAAGACATCCCGTTCAGGCCGTGGGGGTCATATGTGTGCCAACGCATGGGTTTTATTCAAACGCAATTTACAGGCCACTAGGCCCCGGTATCATACAGAAAAATGGGCCGCGAGACCCTGTAGAACAATCCAGTCAGCTTGGTTCTCATTTTTAAAAAAGACTTTGATAGGGTTGTTCCAAATTTCACCATATGAACTATTTACAAATTTATATACTTGTAATGAAATATATTTATATTTATATAAATATAAATTTATATAAATTCCTACTGTCTTGTATTTTCTTATCCCTTGGTTAAAGTAGATATAAGTCATATATTGTATAGTATAAGTTTTATGTTGAAAAAAAGACATGATCTTGCTAAGTTTCTTGCCCTTCTTCTTAGCAAGACTAATCGAATGGGCGGAGGTAGGCATGTATTTATATATGTAACCTATTAGTATGTAGTATATAGGATGGGATTTGGTCGGCCGCCTGGATTCGTGCTGGGGGCTCGGTTGGTGATCATTGAACCTTGTTCCTGGTCCCTGGCCGGGTCTCCGGTATGGGTTCGGGCGGCTGATTGGATTTTACCTTGTATAATATATATTTTACCTATCATTTTAATCGTAAATATATTGCTACATAAATTAAATAAACCTTTAATTTAGTTCATGTACATTTATTATTCTATTACATATATTTTCTTTATTAGATTTGACGTGTAAAAAGTGTATATATCTATACCTGCTTTGCAAAATAAACTATTTGAATTTGAATTTGAATTGAATTTGAATATAACAAGATCAGTTTACAATCAACAACTCTAGTCATATTTATTTGAAATATTTTTTTAATTATTATAGTAGGTAGGTGCGTGGATTGGGCCGCGTCGTGATCCCCGCGGCCCCCGCGGAAGGATTTCGGGAATACCTTCCGCTGAGGCCACGGGAGACACTAGTGTGCCAAATTAAAATTTCTTCACTTTTTGGTAGAAAAATAGCAAAGTTTTTAATTCACAATGTGTTTAGCTGTATTTGCAATTACATTATGAAAAATCATGAAAATTAAGAATTCACGATGGCTCCAACGGATTTTCTTGCTTGGCCCACCTGGTGCTCCACGTGGCGTTCAACGTGTTAATGTTAGTTTCACTACTTATTTGAAAACAAAATATATAGACAATTTCAAAAAATATTGGCGGGTTTATCACTAAATAGCGTTTGTTTCAGACGACTTTTGGATGGAGGAACTCTTCAAAGAAAAAAAAATATGTGGAGGCGGTCTACAGAATAAATAGATAAAATTTTTCCAATAAATATAATATATAAAAACGTAAATAATATAATTACAAACATATATATTTAAACATACCTAAAACATATGTATTAATGGCACAGTCACAAAAATATGTCAACATTTTATATTATACCAAATATCACAATTTCAGGTCCGTATCTAATTCCGTTTATACCCGTGTGCCGTAACATACGTACAGACAGACAGATAACAGAGTGACATTAATAGGGCTCCGTTTTGTCCTTTAGGTACGGAACCCTAAAAATGACAAAAAGCCATGCTATGACACAATTCACCAACATAACTTTGTCTACAAGACATTCGCTGACAAACCCATTGATCCTTTCCCTTGAAATATAAATTGCACAATTATCAAAGTAATATGGAGCTTATGCCAATGCAGAAAGGTTCTTAATATAGGATTTTTGATACATAAATGTATTTTGAGAGTCAAGGCTGGTGGCTAGTGGACCGGTCGGTTAGATTTCACGCACGATTGAGTTCATTTGTTAACTGAGAGAGAGCTGGAGAAATGTTCTAGAAGGGCTATTGTTTATGAAATGATATCGTGTTGAAGTAAGCGTTTGCTACGGGACTGTACGTTGCTACAAGTTTGCTACGACGGCGTAGCCAAAATATTGCTACGGTGCAGTAAGCCTGTTGTGAACTGTAAGCATATGAAATTAAATTAAATGAAATATATTTATTTATGTAATGTAGGTATAACAGATACACTTAATATAGGTCAGTTTTAATGTAATATAAGTAATTAAACAATCTATGTGTATAGGTAATAGTTTTATGTCACAAATAATAATATGGGGAAATACGCAGGAGAATAATAAACGTTGGGTTTCCTTAAATTTAATTAAAAAATACACTTGAATAAAATACAAACATAGAAATAAATAATATTATAAATGCATGCCTAACTCCGCCCATTCGATTAGTCTAGCTAAGGGCAAGAAACTTAGCAAGATCATATCTTTTTTTCATAATATTAGTTCCAACTAAATATACAAAGTAAGCCTATACTTTAATTGATTAAAGAGATAAAAAATACAAGACAGGAGAAAATTATGTCATGAAGGCGAAAAAAAAATACCTTTGTCTACCCGTCCCATGTAGTCCATCTGCTTTTACAGTAATTTCATCAATTAACGTTAACGTTAATTTTAGAGGAATCATAACATAAGTTAGGAAATTATACTAACTTATGTTATGACAAAGATCACTATATCGGTAATGAAGCAAAGTTAATGTATTCCTATGATGTTGCTACTTAGGTATTGCTACGGCGTAGCAGAGGTATCGCTACGACAACAATGCATTGCTACGACAGAGCGTAAAAATGTATTGCTACGACGACGGCGCTACTACACTACGTATTTGTAGATCGTATTGCTACAACCGCTTACTAATAGTACTGCTACGGCGTGCTACTTCGCTTGCAAGATATTGCTAGAAAAGCTAAAGAAACACGATTTGATAAAATTGGCTCGATAGAATAAATTCGTAATGTTACCTCTTTTCGAGTAATTTTTTTCCTCTATTTCCCCACTTTTTATGTAAATAAGTAATTTGATATAATGATTCATTTACTAAAATAAACTTCATAAATGACTAAAGCGTTTATACACGATAGTTTTTTATTTAAGAACAATATAATGAAAATAACAACGAAAAACATTGAAAAAGTGCAATAGTTTGGTTATTATCTTTACTCGTTACACGTAAAGAAAAAGACAGAGATAAAGGCAAACGCTTGGTGCGCCCTTAACGTTTACGTCCTAACAGCATTGGAACTTTTTTACCTATTTTAACATTTCTAACCAAAAAGCTTTACCATATTAGTCAAAATAAATCTTTAGATAACCAACAAACTTCTTGTTCGATGTCGTTAATGGCAAACTTTATAAAACCTTCGAGACACTTTAAGATGATTTCTTTGGCTCTTTAGATAAGTCCTTTAAAGTAGAAAACCCATCTTTACGATGAGATACCATAATCGGAGGCCATTTGGAACATCTGCGGGGAGATTTAAGGCTTCTTCAAGTGAAGTGGAATAGTTTAGCCTTTGGCCTTTCGCCACAGTCTTTGTTATCTATCTATCTATCTATAACTTAGGAGTACGAGCCACTGTTGGTGCAGTAACCGCGATTCTTCTCTATTTTCTGCTAATCATTTGACCTATTGATATGACTTTAACTTTCACCTTCACCTGAGTAAAGTAGGTTCTTCCTTTTCTTCTTTTCCCCTCGACCTTTCTTCAAGTCTTTGTTATACTGTCAAAAATGGAAACTTTTATAGCGAAACCTATGCGTCCGTCCTCCCCTCTGTCAGAAATGAATACATTGTGCATAGAAAATGGTGTAGTGTAAATATGGAATATGGAGTCATATATATCCAAAGGGTTATCAGCGGTGTTGCCGAATGTGGACTGTTAGTCAGATAGTCAACACTCGTACACCCTCATTTCACCAACGAATTTTAAATCCCATCGTGATAGGAAGTGAGCCTTATGCACCGTATTCTGGACACAAATACATGGTTTTTAGAGCATGCAGGGATATCTTCGTAACCTTCACTGTTTGACAAGTGGTAAGGAGAATGGTGAATTTGATTTAAGGTGGTTGCGTCAGTTTTCGTTCTCAAACGCGCAATTTATTATTGTGTCTATTATTTAGAATAAAAAGTATTAAATAAATTAATGTGATTTATGGCATTACGTGACAATAGTTTAAGGCTAGGTAAGCTTTTCTAGTTGTGTTATTTTATATATTACTTTGTTAATTATCCTACACAACAACTTTAAAGCCTGTTTTAAGTTGTTGTGCGGGATAATTTACAACGTAATGCATTAAATAACACAACATTGCTAAAAAAGCCTTTGAGAATATCGTAAATCACATTAATTCAAAAATAAGGAACACAATAATAAGATGTTCGTTTGGGAACGAACCCTGACGCAACCACCTTAAATCAAAGTAGGAAAAAGCGTATATCTTGTTGTTTCTAACATTTTAACGTGCTAAGATGTTTGATAACAATTTAAGAACAAAAGATATTATAAATAATACTTGCGATTATAAACACTTTCACAATATCACTACAATAACTCCAACCGGTTTTGCCTTATAAAGGTTTTGCCTTACCATATGCAATGCAAACTTAATAGTTTTCTTGTGATTCCTTGATAATGCCGTAAGGCGAAACCGGTTAGAGTTACTAAAGTGATATTGTGAAACAATACAAGTGTTTTTATCTAGAACAATAGATAAGTGTTATAATAATAATAGTGTCCAGAGTGCACCGGGTAAATTTGAAGTAATCAGAGGTTGTATATCAGTTTACGCCTCCTTACGAGTGACTTGCCTTTAACTCCTTAAATACAGACTTATTAACGGTATATTTAAGAGTACAGTATACCAATTAAATGACAGTGGACAAATTCGGTCCAAGCGCCGCCATGATCAAGACATATTTTAAATAAAAGGACAAACGTAGTCCTCCAGCAAGCTGAACCCCATAAAAATTTATGCGAGAGATTTTTTTTTACTTCAGTTCTTGTAATTAACACGGGGCATCGATGTAAGTTTTTGCGAATGTAAAAATCTTAAGAGACCTGCGGAGTAATGCTAGTTCATACAAACAAAATACGAAAACCATTTTGTAAATCATACATATTCTTAAGGTAGTGTATATTTATTCCGATCGTATAACAGAATATCTAGGTTCCCAAATGTGTATTTTTAATGGACACTGATTTATAGACAACACAACAAAGCAATTTAAAATTTCCATAGAAAGCTTTTTTTTTCAGATTTCATGTTTAAATCGGTGTTCTTATTTAATATATATTTAGGAACCTAGATATTTTTTAATGGAATCGGAATAAATACACACTACCTTAAGAATGTCTATAATTTAGACATAGTTTTGGTATTTCGCTTGTATGAACTAGGATTGCTCCATCGACCTCTTAAGAGGCTATGCGAATTTTATTTTTGTCACTGTCACTTCAAGCGAAAACACGCTCAGTGCGAGAGGGGCGGATGATAGTTTTATATTTTTTATAAAAAAACTAAAATAGCTAGCAAAATTTCAAATTTCAAATATCTAGATATTGTTAAAACACACCTAATAAAATATGTTTAATGAGTTCTGTATATGGTTCCTATTCGTCAAACGAGGAGAAAAAATGTGTTTGAAGACCTCATTTCAACAATTATTTCTATCGAGGAAAATTTATCCAAACATGTTTTCCAATTTCAAAACCCTAGATTATATAGTCAAAATGCATATACCAGAAACTGATCATAATTTTCCGTGTATTTCATTTAATACACAGAAAAGAAACACCGGTATTTTTTTCGCATATCGCCTTAACGAATACATTTTATTTTGTTTTTATTTTTTTATTTTGTTGGGAGTCTGCTTGCTTGAGGACTACATATATATTTTAATCTTGGCGACGCTTGCACCAACTACCATACAAGTTTGCCCACTGTCATTTACCTTGTCTATGTATAGAATATTAAACCGTTGTATCAAATTATATTCTCGAAGGTCGAATAATTTTGCTATAAAACAGTCGTAACAGTGAGGCCACATTTTACAGCCAACAATAAATCGCCCTTATTTCGCAAATAAATTACACAATAAATATTTACGAGGGATGATTTAACAGATTTTCATTTGAATCACTACTTGTGAACGACTATTGTTTACAAATTTTCCCCTGAGTTTTGGTGGGTAGGTTTTCATATGTCACACCTGCTACTTTCCTTCACATAGTCTGTTAAAAATCACAGATCATTCGCAAAGAAGAGAGAGCGAGCGAGTAGGGACGAATCGTAATACAGCGGGCGTGTTAGAAGGAGGAAGGCATATTTTGCTGATTCGTCGCTACACCAAAAGGGAGCCGTATGACGCATTGGTGAACCTAGACTAACGAATGAGAGTATTTAAAAAATAAATTTTAAAAATAGATGCCGTAAGGTGATAATGAGCGTTTTTCTCGTTGTTTTTTTTTTTCTTATTTCTTAGCTTTCCTCCAAACGGCGCTGTCCATATCACCATAGATAAAATGTGTTTTGTAGCAATCAATGTCAAAGTGGTCAAAAGACCAACAAAACAAATGCCTTCTTTTCAATATAAGGAGAGACCTAATTTCTTCCAAAAAACCCTCGAAAGTCTGGCGTTGTTCATGTTCTAGGATCAGGTCGATCCTTAAATAATGCACTTCGTCACTTGCTAAATGTTATATTTCCGTATTCGTATTTCCACTTTATATTCAATCCATGACAGAGTGTTCACTTCCGGTCGCCTGTGAACAGTCAGAATGACACCGATAATTGTTTCCTGAGGGCCTTTTATAACACCGCAATTCTGCGCTGTAATTGGCCAAGTTTATTATAACACCGGAAGAAAACCACAAGCGATAACAGTCTGTCTGAATTTCTTAAGCCACGCCCTCTTTCTCTTCTTACTTCTGACTAGTCTAGGCATCTACATACTAATTATACGGGCTCAGGTATCATGACATACAAGTATCATGACATAAAAGTATCATGACGAGTGTTCTTATTCTCATTTTTTGTGAAATGGTTTTTAATGGTCGTAGATAAAGTATTGTTTGCAACTGAACTTAATTAGACATTTGGACACTCGTGTAAAACTATTAATGTCTCACATTATGCTACTTGAGCGTCTTCAGAATTGTTCTATTAGGTTTATATTTGGATTACGCAAATATGACCATGTCTCACGATATCGTTCTCAGCTTGAGTGGCTCCATCCGTCTTCGTCGGAATTCTCATATTCTCTTTCTTCTTTACTCTGTTTTGTTCAACCCGTTCACTCCTTCTCACTTGAAAGATCGCTTTGTTTTTCTTCGTTGTAAAAACAACCATAATCTAAGATCATCTGAAAATCTTCATTTAGAATTTCCAGTTCATTCTACTTGTTTTTATGGTAACTCGTTTACTGTCGAAGCTGTACGCCTATGGAATACCCTTCCTCTCGCAATAAGACAAGCTTCATCCTTACAAGTTTTCAAATTTCTGGTTAAACAACATTATCTTTTACTTTGATCAAATTGTTTCTTTATTATTCTTGTTATTATTATTTTTTATTTCTACCTGTTCCTTTTATATTTACGCAGATAAATTTTTGTTTATATATTATTTATGTATATCTATGTTTAAATATATACATATATATGTATAATTGTATCTATTTTATTCTGTACACCGCCTCTACACATTGTTTTCTTTCTTTTAAGAGTTCCTCCATCCAAAGGTTGTCTGGAAGAGATCGCTTTTTAGTGATAAGACCGCCAATTGTACCCTACTTCTAGTTTTTAAATTGTCTATCGTTTTTGGTGTGCAATAAAGAATATTGTATTGTATTTTATTGCTACAGTTGCACAAGATACTGTTATAGTGATCGTATAAATTTAAAAACTTTACAAGAAGTTGAATAATACACTAAACCAAATAACTGCAAACACACAAATCGGCACACATTCCTCCTAGCTTAAGTTCTATATGTAAAGTAAACCCTACCTCATTGCGTTAAGACACGTTTTAGAACAATCTTGGACATTCCACATATAACTCACAAACAGCAATTATTCAACTTGCAAAACGGCACAAATCAATTGTTCCTTTGTTTGCTCGTAATCACCCTCGTCTGATAACAGATGCAAGACGCAATGAGTGTGGGGTAATCAATAACTAGGTAAACTATCAGTTTGTTACATATGTTACAGGTAAAACCCGTTTTAACTAGTAAAAACTAGTTTTAACTGAAAGCTAACAACTAGTTGTGACTATTCAACCGCGAATTCGTATCCTAGCTCTTAACGTTTTCTTGCTATCCTATTCAGCCTACATACCATCCTACTGCATTTTTCAAATATTTATGAAGTAAAAAGGGGTCAATATGTATTCAAATTCTTCCAAAAAAACTGTTATTTAAGAAAAATCGGTGTGGAAATAGTACGTTTTGGAGCACAAAATACAAGAATTCGGAGTACTTTGTTGTATTTTTGAAACATGTTGATTATCCAAAATTTTAAAACGGATAGGAAGTATATGTTGGGCGACAGATAAAGTAATTTATATTTTTATTCGATTTTATGCATTAACGTACAACTGAGACGACAATTATTTTCGTGCGGCATCAAAATATGATATTGAGAGTCGCCCCGCTCCGCTCTGCTTCGCTCGGCTCCCAGTATGTACTTACATATAAACCTAACACGCTCCTCCTCATTTAGTTAGAACTCGTTTTTCCTAGTTAAAACTAGTTTTAATTTGAATCATTACTACTCTTTATGTAAAGTTGTAACAAAGGCTTATCAGTTAGAACTAGTTTTTACTAGTTAAAACGGGTTTTAACTAAAAATGGGCTTTAACTGTAGCATATATGTTACGGGTAATGCTGGAAAATGGGTAAAACTAGGGTTACCCGGGTAAACTTATACTTACCTAAGCTCCTTGTCTAAAGTCCTAAAATTCGGCGTTTACCCGTATACCCTCGGGCTACCAAACGCTGGTTGGGTATTGTTAAGTGTTACGTTATTTTGGTCCTCGCTCTACTCCGCTTTGCTCAGCTCCCGAATTTATGGTTACCAGCCAACTAACGCGCTCCTCCTCGCTTCGCCCGTCATCGCAATTATTTGGAATAATTTAATTACTTACTTAGTTTTTTTTTTTTTTCACTTCCATATTAATGCCACTAATACCATCCTATCCCATCCCACTATCTCATCCCACTAATCCTACTAATCCCAACCCACTAATATTATGCTTGTGAAAGTTTGAATGGATGTACGGATGTATGGATGTATGTTTGTTACTCCTTCACGCCTTAACTACTTAACCGATTGAGATGTTACTTTGCACAAACATAGTTCTAGACTTGGAATAGGACATACTTTTTATCCCATAAATAAGTTCCCATGGGATGGAAATGGGATGTCAAGTTTCTATAAAAAAGTGATGTGTTACTTCTCCACGCCTACTGAACCAATTAGACTGAAATTTTGCACAAGTGCAGTTCTAGACCTGAAATAGAAGATAAGTTTATTTTTATCCCATGAATCAGTTTCCATGGGATAGCAATAGGGTGTCAAGTTTCAATAGAAAGTTGTTGTTTCAGTCCTTCATGCCGTACCTGCTGAACCGATCGGGATAAAACTTTGCATAAATCTAATTCTGGACCTGAAATTGGCTATGAGCAAATTTTTATCCCATTAATCAGCTTCAATGGGATAATTCGATGCTATTAATGGCTTTTCATTGATACCTGTCATAAAATCTGTGCTTAGATCATACCTACTCCAACTTTTCTTTCTTTCTTGCAATTTTTGTACTGCTGTAGCATATCCACATATACTCTAGACACTTTACCTACGGATCTAATAACAAAAGATCCAAAAAAAATAATCCGGTTAGAAATGCCGCAGCCTTCGGCCTCGCCAAAGACACTTGACAACCAGAGTCAGGTCAAATACGTACTAAAAATATTGACAGATTCGATAGGACTACACGAAAACAAAGTCAACGCAGGCAAAGCCGCGGGCAAAAGCTAAACTAAAATAACTTAAAGCATTGGGTAGACCTAGATGTACGTATATGGGTAAACGCTGAATTTTTGGACTGTAGCCAAAGAGCTTGGGTAATTCTAAGTAAACCTGGGCTTTACCCAATATTCTAGAATTACCCATGATATATACATTTATTCCACTTGAAAGTTATATTTTAACCTACATACATATTGTACTACGCATCGATTATCAGCATACACTATAATAGGTTTGTCTTGACCTCAAGATCGCCGCTTGGTATCGAATGAAAATTACATTTTACATTAATACAATAAAGCCAATTCTGGAGGCTTTAATTTTAGTTTTAGTGCTGTCAAAGCATAAAATTTTCCAAAGAAATTTAGCTTCTAATCCTAACTCTTAAGGACTATTTTGTATCTAAGAAAATGTAGTTTTGACAGCACTAAAACTAAAATTAAAGCCTTCAGAATCGGCTTTATTAACCGACTTCATTAGATGTATCTTCTACGTAAATATTCCGGTTTCGTTCCCACCGGAACTATTTGCGCCCGGAATTAGTAATAAATGATCTCGAAACACTAATCCTTCGACTTACTTCACTGATCGGCTCTCTATTGAGTTAGCGTGATGATATATATGTAAGTATGTCCATAGACGATTCGTCCATGGTATGTCTAAGAAACACTTCAGATAAGAACTCTGTATTAAAAAAAAAAGATTGGAAATCAGACAATTAGTTAACGGAGACAAGACAAGACAAGACAAATACACTTTATTGTACACGAAAATAAATAAATCTCGTTAAAGAACAAACTTATGAAAGAAGGTAACAATTGGCGGCCTTATCACCCATAGCGATTTCTTTCAGACAACCTTTGGGTGGAAATTAATTGTTGGAAAAAATAACACGAAGGCGGTGCATAAAAAAAAAAAATTAAGTGTATAGCAAATACCTAAAATAAATACACAAGTATAACATTGTACATACATAGAATACGATAAATATAATACTCTAACATATAACAAAAATAAATAATGTAAATTATAATAATAAATAATAAATATAATAATAAATATATTAATAAATACGTAAACCAAAAGTAAATAAATATTAGTAGCAGCAGTAGTAATCTTTATTGGATCGGAGATACAGCCAGGATCTCGTACAAACATACATACAAACGTACGCGCATAGCCCTCTCTTTTCTATAATGATTTCTAAAATGAATATTTATGAGCGGTCATCATAATTAAGCCGAATGCCGCATTATGACAATCAACAATAATACCGCATTAACCATAATTTAAACCTTCAGTAAATAGAACCATAATCCAAAGCAAAACAACCTGTATTACCAGCCTTTAAGGCATTTTGTATTGTGTTCAATATCATATTCGATATCACGCCAGCAATTATGCGGCAAAAGCTATCGGAATTATTTACTAATGAGTGGGAAATGAAAACTGGCTTTGTACGTTCTTATGTAATGTATTATACCTAGCAACAATTGATATTGGAAGAGAACAATGGAAACAAAAGCAGCGGGTTGTACCAGAGATAAAACCGTTAATTATTTAAGTGGATACTTCTCGAGTCACCTTTTTACTCAAACACAGAGGAAGTAATCAATGGCGGCCAATAGATATCTATCATAATAATATGGCAAATAAGCTAGATAATTATTCACTTATCGTGAATAATTACTAACAATAATAACAAATAATGATCGATTAAAAAATGTAATAATCTATCTTCAGAAATTTATTTATTTATCAAAAATATTGCACAGCAATCTTAGACTTATCCAATTCACTGTACAATTAAAAAGGTAATAATAAATAAAAATAATAATATGCATAAGATATTTACAGAAACATAAAATCAATAAAAGTAACCAAGATAAAAATACATATTTTGGTCTAAGGCTTAGAATCTAAGGACATCGTCATTAAGGCTTCACTCTCACAGAATTTCAATCATTCCCGCACCACATCCGTCATTCTGTCAGAGAAAAGATCACCCAGTGGGGGGTTACCAAGAGTGCGTTGAGTTTCATGGGGACTAGTGGGGACTCCCTCCGCGCCACGGAGCATGAAGAGGACGTTGCCAAGAGCCTGTGTGAGCGGGCACGGAGATAATTATAGGGCACAAAAAATCGACAGACTTGCGCTACCAGCTCCGGGCAGTCAGATTTTCCACGAAGTAAGCAGCATGTAGTCACCATTAACTCACATGCTCGTCTGACCTCAAGAGAGTAGTATCCTAGCACGCCCAGGAGAAACTTGGTGGGGTATATAAATTTATAAAAACCATACTTTTTCTTGTAGAGGAATCGCAAGAATGTTTTTTGTATCTTTTCAAGCATAATAGCATGGGCTTCACACAATAGAACTAGCTTCAGTTTTGCTTCTAACCAGTTTATGGAACAAAGACCTGGATGTACTGTTTGCCTAAAACTGTAAATGAGCTTCCTAAGGATATGCAAAACGTATACATAAACAGTAATAATTTTAGGAATAAGATAAAAAATACTTTATGGAAAATTAATATACCTATGTACTCTGTTTAAGATCTAAAAATAACATTTCTAAGAACGTCCGCTGCTATCAGATAAACCAATAGGTTTCCGATGGTAGCTATATAGCACAACTATTTTTGATGTAAAAATTGTATGAAAAAAATATATATATATATAGAAATTAAGATTATTATATGAGAAATGAAATTATCCTTCGTTAAAGGTCGTTGCGGAAGTGACGTATAAGTTCTGAACGTGCGAGATGCGATCAAAGAACTTCACTTGAATATTTTATGTACTGACTTTAGGCATATTAGTCGCGGAAAAGTCTAAAACCTACAGATAGTGCTCCTCTATACGTAGAACTTCTCCTCGACCAAGATCAGGTAGAAAAGTGTACAAAAAAATAAATACCCAATCAATAGAATCCATAAGAAAATAAAAACTTGACTCGGAAATTAATACAAATACAAAAATATTAATTTTCAGACACATGGGTTAACACATATAACTTAAATTTTAGTGGCTCCCAGACTAGACGATGGGTAGTCTGTTTCGTGGGTGCCGGTAAATAGTTTTTGACAAATAGTTATTTAAACATTGTGAGAGCTGTGCGTTAAAAAACTTAAATAAACTAATCTTAAATCTAAGGACTCAATGGCACAGTTTTTTTTTAAAGTCGATATTAAATTAAATACAATACAATATTCTTTATTGCACACCAAAAACAAAGTAAATAGATTATTTCAAAAAGTAAAAGTAGGGTATAGTTGGCGGTTTTATCACTAAAAAGCGATCTCTTCCAGACAACCTTTGGATGGAGGAACTGTTAAAAGAAAGAAAAAAATGTGTAGAGGCGGTGTACAGGATAAATATATTTAAACATACTATACGTAAAAAATATATAAACAAAAATAAATCAGTGTAAATTAAATGATTTTTGTAGTATTTTTATCGGAATAAAAAGCGCTTTATGCGTTGCGTTCTAGGACGATGTCAGTCGGCTGCAGGCTGTATAAGTGAGTTATAAGTTGCGGACGGATTTGTTTCCCAGTTGTTTTAAGGTGGTTCTTACAGCTGGTGACCGAGACAGCCACAATTAGGGCCGCGTTTTACTCAGATGTTAATTTAGTAAAAAAATTTTAATATACATAGGATTATGCTACAGAATATGTGGAATGATGTGATTTGATTAGAATTTAAATTTTTTATCTATGATTTAACAAATTAAACATCAAAACAGGGTCCAATTTCATACTAAGGTCCAATTTAATTAATTAAGTATGCAAAAAAACAAATTCAAGCTTTTTCTTTTTTGATTACTTATGAAGAATTTTACAATTATTTTTATAAGTTTTTTAAGCATTTTAAAGCGCATATTTTGCGCCACCCAGAGACCCAGCGAGGTAATTCAATGCGCGCTGATTTGAACGTTATTTCAATATAGTTTCTGTTGATA
Organism: Ypsolopha sequella; assembly: GCA_934047225.1. Lineage (NCBI taxonomy): Eukaryota > Metazoa > Arthropoda > Insecta > Lepidoptera > Ypsolophidae > Ypsolopha > Ypsolopha sequella. Next base: position 21,369,471 of record OW204005.1, on the reverse strand, counting down.
TTTGTACCGACACAGTTCGACTCAAGGTCGTTAGCGGCTACAACAGCCTTAAGGTTTTTAAGGCATTTAATTAGTACTTAACAACCGTTACGGCGCGGTGTGCCAAATAAAGGATGATTTACGAGTATGCTAGGCTGAGCGTCGTGGTTCGTGAGAGCAACGGATTAAAATTGGTACAAACATTTTATATGAAGATTTAGGTCACTTGATACGACGCGAACTCTCCACCGTGAGATGCAGGTTCGATTGCTGCTGATATTTTATTTCATTTCATATATTGATCGAGCATACAACAATGAGTTTGTACTCTACCTATATACAAGGTGACTTTTTGATCATCGTCCAAATACTGGTGGCTTGGTAAGTGATCAGCATCATGCATCAATAACAGTTTTGGTGAAATTTGTAAAATGAAATTTCGACTCCCCATAGTGATTCACTCGGGACTGGAACTGAATTTATATGGGAAGCCGAAATTTCATTTTACGAATTTCACAAAAATTGTTACTGATCCGAGATACTGATCACTTATCAAGGCTTCAGTATGAATTTGGACGATGATCAAAAAGTCACCTTGTATATAAGGTTAAATTAAACTAGTTGGCGAAATTTTAAACATATATGGAACATGTCCATATGAACAACTTTTGCTACTAGGATTGTGTGAAATTCTTAAAATTTGTTTTACCTTTCCATACTGGACCAGTCAGCTGATTGGGGCAATTTGTATGGGAAGAAGTGAAAAAAAGTTGCGAATTCCGCTTAGCTCCCATACAAACAATTGTTCATATAGACTAGTACTACTTATGTTTCGAATTTCGCCAACTAATATTAATTAACCTTATATAAAGAATTAATGTGCATTGTTTTTTTTTAACTTACCATTTACTAAATGGTATAAAAAAGCACTGAGACGTAAACCTTAAAAAGCAGGTATTATTGCTTGAATTACGAAGATGAGGCTCACTAACACGTTGGGATGTAAAAATCGTCCGCGAAAAGAGAGTATGGTTTCGATATAATTTGAGCCAATTTGGATTAACTTTGGACAACAATTGAACAATAGAGGCACGTACCTGTAAGTTACGACTCACGCTCACGGCTATCTATAAACTGTGAATAACAAATGTTCAGATTCTTAATTCTTTTGAAGTAACTAAGAGAATTGTATGAAAAAATAAACTTTTAACAAAAAAATAGCAACCGACTTCAATAGTAACAGCAGTCATTCACTAAAAAGTTAATAATAATTCTATAAAGACCGATGGTACCGAAGCAACACTTTTGCCGACTTCTTTCTTCCTGAAACGTTATGTTATCTAGAAGTCGGCGTTCTTATATTGGTTTTTATGTTGCTATATCGTAGGAAATACGCCGACTTCTAGATAACATAATGTTTCAGGAAGAAAGAAGTCGGCAAAAGTGTTGCTTCGGTACCATCGGTCTTTATAGAATTATTATTAACTTTTTAGTGAATGACTGCTGTTACTATTGAAGTCGGTTGCTATTTTTTTGTTAAAAGTTTATTTTATTTCACATTTTTTAGTGTTGCTGGGTTAAATTGTGAAATATGGGTAGTTCTTGCAAACGTGGTTTTAATATGAAACGAAGTTCAAGTGAGTATAAGTAGCTATGTTTGAGTAGCTTCCTGCTATTAGCACCCTAACACAACATGATTACCGCAATCTCGAGTTATGTGCTGTCATTCGTTAAAGAGTTCTACGGTGATGAAGCCAAGATCGAAGGTCAGGTGGGTACACTGGCAATTTTCAAGCAATGCCCTGCAATGAGCACCCTAACACAAACTGATTGCCGCAATCCAAAGTTATGTGCTGTCATCCGTTGAGGAGTTCTATGGTGATGAAGCCAGGATCGAAGGTCAGGTGGGTATTCTGGTAATCTCCAAGTAAAACCCTTGAATTAGCATCCTCACGCAGTGATTGCCGCAATCTCGAGTTATGTGCTCTGATCCGTTGAGGAGTTCTATGGTGAATATGGTGATGAACCCAGGATCGAAGGTCAGGTAGAAGAATGTCGATTTTCAAGTAATACTTTGTAATCAGCACCCAGGTACAAAGCGATTACCTCAATTTCGAGAGGTATGCTGTCATTTTCTGAAGAGTTCCACTGCCTATCTCTGAAAACCTTCATCAGATCATGACCAAACCCAAAATGGGACCTACCTGGAAGTACACTCTTTCAAACAAAAAAAGAATTGTTCAAATCGGTTCAGAAATGACGGAGTTATAGAGTAACAACGCCACAAAAAAAAAAAAAAACATACAGTCGAATTGAGAACCGCCTCCTTTTTAAAGTCGGTTAAAAAGGCCCTCATTTTTACTCTGTTGAGTAAAAATTTAACTCTCAATTCTTCAAATTTTGATAACATTCACTAATGGGTTTAGGTGTGATGAACACTTGTACTAAATGGAATGTATCAAAATTTTTTACTCCAATTACATTTTTGTGTAAACAAGTGTTGTGATTTAATGAATCTATTATAACACAATAGTTAAGCCATCCCATTCATCAGCTCGAATTATTTTTCCTGAACTATACAAAAGTATTCATTGTTTTAGTTACAGTCCTCACTCTGTACCACCACTGGTACTCCTTCAGGGATATATGTCGTGTCGATATCAGTGGCGTGCACAGAACTTTTTTCCGGAAAAGCAATCAGAAGGTCAAGTAAGACAATAAAAAAAATATGAAAAAATTTAAATAACACTTTGAAAAAAAAAGTTTGTATGACTGCCTACCCTAGAGTGGACATTTTTATACAAACTTTTTTTTTTCAAAGTGATATTTAAATTTTTTCATATTTTTTTTATTGTCTTACTTGACCTTCTGATTGCTTTTCCGGAAAAAACTTCTGTGCACGCCACTGGTCGATATGTATGTTTATATGTAGTTTATGCTATACCAGCATGTTCGTGAAGTGGACACTTCATTTATACCATTTTAACACGTACGCGTTCCCTGGAAAATATATGCGTTCAGACTACGACGCCTAAATTCTAAATTCGTAGCGGGGGCGATGAGTCCTGCACTGATTCTCGGTAATTGTGAATGTTGTGCACTTTCCCCCGCTCAGTCAGCCCAGCCAGGACAGCTCCTTTAAGGGGGAACGAGTCGTATCCTCTACGGAACGCACAACTTAAGATGGTTCTTCTTATTTTTGAATTACAGATATTAAATAAATGTGATTTATATCATTTCGCGAACGTATTTTAGTGTCAGTTAGGATCCTCTGGCAAAATTTTGTTATTATATGCATTACGTTGTAAATGTATGGGCACACATACTTAAAACACGCTTTTAAGTATGTGTGCCCATACATTTACAACGTAATGCATATAATAACAAAATTTTGCCGGAAAAGCCCAACTGACACTAAACCATGTTCGCGAAATGCTATAAATCACGTTTATTTAATATCTGTAATTCAAAAATAAGAAGAACCATCTTAAGTTGTGCGTTTCGTAGAGGATACGACTCGTTCCCCCTTAAGTAGAGCCGAACAGCTTCAGCATGCTGACACAAAAACTGGTCCAGTGAGGGGAAGGTGGAGCTCGTCGCGATCCCTGCTTTTCGTCTTATATCTTCAGTTGCAGAACAGTGGAGTAGCACATGTTCCACTGTCTCATCCTCTAGAAGGCATCCTCTGCATAGAGGGCTATCGGTGCCACCTGTGGTGAAGAGGTGCTTGTTAAGGTTACAGTGTCCGGTTATGATACCCACCATGTCCCGTAGGTCAGACCGTTTTAGTTTTAATAGTTGTCTTGTTACCTTGCCGTTTTGTCTTGTTACTACGACGCCTAGCGAACCTACAAAAATAATGGCGTCGTAGCACTTGCTACGCCGCGCCGTAGCAAAAAGGTGCAACATTTCACTTTGAGAATAACTTTTCTTCACAAATATGAATACCAATGGAACGTTATGTATGGTTTATTCAATATCTACATCTAAAATAAAGTAGTAAGAAAGTCGCATCTGTACATTGATCATTTTCGCGAAACTTTAAATGGGTTATTATTAGTATTGTATTTTTTGTATGTCTGTATGTTTATTATTTACGTAACCACTCAACGGATTTGGATGCGGTTTTCTTTAATATAATTTTAGTGACCCTGGTCAATATACAAGGTGACTTTTTGATCATCGTCCAAATTCATACTGGAGGCTTGATAAGTGATCAGTATCTTGGATCAGTGACAATTTTTGTGAAATTCATATAATGAAATTTCGGCTTCCCATATAAATTCAGTTCCAGTCCCGAGTGAATCACTATGGGGAGTCGAAATTTCATTTTACGAATTTCACCAAAATAGTTACTGATGCATGATACTGTACTGATCACTTACCAAGCCACCAGTATGAATTTGGACGATGATCAAAAAGTCACCTTGTATATAAACTTAATAACGTCCAAACGGGGCAGAGATTGAATAATCGTAGGCGGAGACGCAGGTGACAGGCTAGTATACAACGTGTAAAAGAAAGGTGTAACCATATTTGAAGAGCTTATTCAGTCAATGGTATAGAACAACTATTACTATGGAGCCAACCGTGTACCTCAAAAAAAAAAAACTTTTTCATAGAAAAATGCAATGCCACTCGGCTGAAATGTATGGAAGGGCAGATTTTTTTTTCGAGATTTCAGATTTGGCTCCATAGTAAAAGTTTTTCTATACCATTGACTGAATAAGCTCTTCAAATATGGTTACACCTTTCTGTTACACGTTGTATATAAAAGCCGTAGCAAAAAGAGGATGTGAATGTATTATATCTGTTTAGATAACAAATACGGAACGCATCGGGATCTCCCTGCGCCCGCGCCAGGGCTGCCAGGTCCAATTGAGTGTTGCGCGCTAACTCCTATGTAAAAAAGCGCTAGATTCCGCTAAACATATTTCTTATAAAAAGCACTAGAAGAAACGCTAGTTATATGTTGTATATCGGTGGCAGTGGCGTGCACAGAACTTTTTGATGGAAAAGCAAGCAATTGGTCAAGAATAACAATAAAAAAAATATGAAAAAATTTAAATATCACTTTGAAAAAAAAAGTTTGTATAGGAAATTTTCACTCTATTTTCACACATTGTCTACCCTGGCGTCATACAATTTTTTTTTTCAAAGTGGTATTTAAATTTTTTCATATTTTTTTTATTGTTTTTCTTGACCAATTGCTTGCTTTTCCAGCAAAAAGTTCTGTGCACGCCACTGAATTCGGTGGCCATATTAATAAGCTGATAGTAAATGATTGGCTTTTTAAAAAATAGGTCATTTATAGAGCCGTAAAGAATTTTTAAAAGAAGAACAAGAAATTTTATACTAAATCAAATCAATGCAAGTAGAATTATCATCAATGAAACATAACTTATTTCAAAATAGCGCTAGATTTCCCAAAATTATTCCAAACAAGTGCTAAAATAATGAAACAAAACTCATTCAGAAATAGCGCTAGATTTTCCGCTAGGCGCCAAAAACGAATTTTGAGCACTAAGTGGTCAAAAAAAGCGTTAGATCTGGCGCAAAATGCGCTGATCTGGCAGCACCGGCCCGCGCCCCTCTATCACCACTTAGCCATGTGACGCACACATTGACAGACGTCGATCATACTTAAGGCGATTACCATCGCCAAATTAGCAGCTCGATATTTGTCACTACAAATATCAACGGAAACGACATTGAAATAACGTTCGTATCAGCGCGCAATGCATAGTAGCTGTTACGACGCTCGCTGCGTCCTTGATAGGGCGAAATAGTAGAAAATTATACTTTTCACTTGGACGTGATTACTCGATTGAATAATCTTATGTTATGTTTATAGCTATAAATTTTATCTATTTATAAAAGCATGGATGAATTCAATCGGCCAAGCCACTCAGGAGCAGTAGGGAATTTGAGGTCAAAAAACAACATTCAGTAAAAAAAAAAATCATGTAGAAGTTTTGGTGGTATGAAAAAGATAAATGTTGCATATGTTGTCTAATAGTTTTTCATTACTTTTGGTTTGGCCATAAACGAAGTAGGCTTTAGTTAGAAAGTACCCATTTGGCAATAGTAAGGCCCTTAATATTTTATACTTAATCCTTATAGATTAAAGTATTTGGACAAAAACAAAGTATTTGGATTTGGAAGAAGACCCTAATCATCAACAATATCCACGCCTCGCACGCACTCGGACCCGGTTCGAGCTAACACAAAACACCCCTTAAGAAACGCGTTGGATGCAATGCAAATTAAGCAGGTGTTTATACTACTCACGTGGCAACTGTACAATATTCGTGTTTTGTGGAATTAATCAGATTCTAGCTACGATAAAAAAGTCCAATAAATGTTATGGACCGCCATTACAAAATTCTGGCCAACTGTAACAATAAGTTATTGTATAAAGTCGGGGCCACATGAGGTGGCCATAAAGAACATTAACCCCTTCCTCTATGATACGACAGGGACTAGAATTCCGTCGCTGTAATAAATAATGGGTTGTATTTAAACACACAACAGAAAATACTAAAAATGCTACTATGGAGTTCTATCAAAAATACTAACTGTACGTCAAATAAATACTGACTTGCACACTAAAATACTAACACTTAGGCTACGTTTCAAAACATGTGATCTTCGTGCGAAATTTCACTCGTTTTTAAGAAAGAGACAAAGCTATATACTAGAAAGAGAATGAAAGATCTGGTTTTGAAACGCTTGCGAGTGATTCCCGTGAGAAAAGCGTTTTGAAACGGTCTGGAGTGACACACGTCAAGTAAATACATAACCTCAAATCAAAATAAATAAATTAAGTAAAGTACCTAAATACCTATTGCTTTTAATATGGATGGCATTGCAACCTTTGCATTTGCAAGCCATAATCCTGTCGAAGCAGTTTCAAAACATTTTCCCGTATTCGTACGGAAATGTTAAATTATATTTTCAAAAATTGTCCGAATCCCGAGAAAACTACGAAATGACAACTGTCAGGCGAATTTTAACGGTACCCAAACAGAGTTAGAAATCGCACTTGTCAGTGCGATATTCACATTCCCCGAAAGCGTTTCTAAACACTTAGCGCAACTGTCAGGTAACAGTTCGTTTACCCTCGGTTTCACTCGGGTCGATTTTTGAACGATGCAGGGCTCAGAATAAGGAATACAAATAGAAGCCTGACTAAAATAAGAACTGTGCATTAGCCATTGTACTCATCTAACGTAAATTACTCCTGTGTACGAGTGAATGAAACAGCGGACCGCACTTACTTTATATTTTTTCCTGGTATGTCACTAGATTGAACTAAACAAATGTCAGATGGATGTAATTTGGATGTATTTTAAATATTATAATACCATCAAATTAAATATGTCTCATCATTGTATCGTTGTGTTGTAATATCGTTCGTTGCGTGCATCACATCTTAATTTGGTGGCATCGAAATGTCTATTGCATTTTGCGAAAGTTTACAGCTTCACCGAGAGAAATTAAATATTTTGGTGCTCTTCCTCTCAAAATTCGTGAAAGTGTGATTTATTATTGTTTGTGTTGATTGTTTTTTTAACATTGTAATAAAATGTCTTGTGCGATTGAAGGCTGTAAATCGCATACATGAAGAAAAGAAAACAACAATGAAGCAATATCATTTCTTTGGTGAGTTCTGATAGTTTTTATGTTAATAAGTTGCAGGATCATACCTAAAACTCAGTAACAATAATAGTAGTTCTTGTAAATCATACTCGTGTTCAATTCTACACCGATATTTGCCTGTTTTATATAGATTTTCTGCCAACTATGAGAGGTTATGTTTTTTCGTATAGTGATGTACTAAAGTCCGTGTGGCAAACTATCGAACATTGGTTCCCGCGGATGCGCGAGTTAAAAGAAAAATAATGCCGAATAAATATCGCTATATTTTTTTGTTACAGATTTCCAAAAAGGGAAGAATTAAAAAGTGAATGGCTTAGACGAATAATTTGACCAAATTGGGCAATTAAAAAAAGCAGTCATATTTGTTCGAAACACTTTACGTCGGATTCTTTTGGACCAAACGAAAATTTAAAATGGAGACTTTTAAAAGTAGATGCCTTACCAACGTTATATTTACCAGATACAGACACATTGGTAACCTTTAAATAATTATGTATAATTGCATTATCAATCTTGTTTGTAGGTACGTGCTTGTACTATACTATAGTATATTAACTCGATAATTTTTCAATTTTAGGCAACAGAACCAGTACCTATAGATGTCTGTGGTGTAGAAAAGTGCATACTTCTATGTTCGCAAATCGTTCTGAAAGGCCTGTTCATAACTTGTACGTTACTTCCGTGATCGACTTCACGAAGAAATTCCGCAGATCAAGACATTTTCGTACTTAGTGGTTGACAATAAAAGTACTTTGACAGGGTAGTTCTATCGTGAAATGAATTTTGGGAATGCTTATTGACTTGAACTGCGCATAATTTGATTTCTTATTACAGGTTATTAGGTATTTTAATCGTTCATTATTTGTTATTAGTTTTTATTCAAGATAAGTTGATGTTTATTTGATAGAAATAAAAAAAAATTGAAATTACCTTTGTAGTAATTGCGCTGTCATCGCTCATCATTGACATAATATTATTATTACGAATCCTATAAGTCTATGATTATTATGATTTCTATTGTTGCGATTAATTCCTTCCTCCTTGATTGAACAAAGACGCGACATCAACGAACATCTATTTGATTGAGTTAAGAGGCGACTTAAAAAGTATCCACTTAAATAGTTTACGGTTGTATCTCTGATACAAGCTACGGCATTTTTTGTACTAGAAAGAAGCACAATTTTGGACTTAACTTATGTACCTACCTGCCTACGATGTAGTAATTTGTACTTAATAAAAAATATTATGCTAAACGAAAGATATCCTTTTATTAATTCCTTATTTACACAATATAACATGTGTCCCACTGGGGTAGACAGGGACCACTTTGCTATTAATTCTCTTGGCCTCCTTCCAAAGCAAGAGGATGTCACTAGAAAGGTCGGTGCCTCCTGCATTCTCTTTTTTTTTATACTTTGATACGATATAATGTGTGGTTAGGAGATTGGTCGCGGTTCATTTCGATTTGGTTTATTTATCGTAGTCAAAAATCGACATTGTTACATCACTAGCAAAGCAACGAACTAGTGACAACCTACCTAATTAAGAAAAAACTAATACATATCCATCTCTCTCTAACGCACTAGAATGTCGTAAGAAAATCAAGGATAGGTGTCTTTCTCCGCGTATTATTTTAGCCAGGTTTCTATTTGTATTCCTTATTCTGAGATGCAGGGTAAAATTCGCATCGCTCCGAGTGATAATCACACGTTACGAAACGTACCCTTAGTATTTTACTTCATAGTTACTGTACTCTAATAGGATTTCTGGGTTGTCATAAAAAATAAGCCTAACCACCCGCCATATCAGACTTCTAACCTACCCTACCGACTCTCTTCTGCGCTGAAGGATTTCTGATGGCAATATTTAGTGTGAAAATTGGTAGGTAACCTATTGCATGAGTGTAGATAAAGTGGTGTATGAAACTACACATTATTAGGTATTAAAACACTAGTGCATACTATTATAACCTCTTAATGTGCCAGTTCCATAAACTATAACACGAAACATTGATATTGATCTGTTTCATAGTTAGTACTATTTCTACGGTGAGACATCTTATTCTTGGAGTGATGTTATTCTTAGTATTTATAATAGTAGATTGTTGCAACGAGCAGAAAGTCACTTTTACGAGGTTTATAATCTGCTTTTCTTTCAACTTCTAAATAAAGAACTGAAGTCAAAATAACCCAAAACACGTTTATTTAGAAAAATGAATAGTTTGTTTTACTTGTGACGAAGTAGATATACATGGCTGACTCAGTTCGATCTTTAGATTTTCACGAGAAGTAGATGGACGCGGTGAGGTTGATTGATGCAGGTTAATTGATTCGGTTATTTGATGAATAATTTTGCGTTTTTCTACTGACTCTTCGATGTAACCTTCTGCTACTTGATCCGACGTCCAGCCGCCGTGACGCTTCAGTGTTGTCAAGTTTGCACCAAAATCAGCAAGCAGTGTTGCAGATGTACGGCGGAAACAATGTCCAGTGTAGGTTTCCAGATTTTGTAGTTGTAGGTGTGCAGCAATCTCCTTGGGTATACTTCCCAACTTATTTCTGCTAATGACTTGCTTTGTGCATTTACCATCCTTGAAATTCAAAAAGAACCGGTTAGTGGTTGTGTCTGTCGGGCGTAGTGCTTGGTATTTCTGTACTATTTTCACGAATTCATCCCGAATTACAAATACTCGTTTTTTTTTTGTCTTCGTGTTTGAAATTTTAATGAACAGCATCTCGTTATGCAGTTCAACGTCATCGATGGAGATATTCTTTAATTCTGAGCTTCGGCAATCACCATTTATACCAAAAACTAGAGCAACCTGTACCAAATACTTCAATGTAGATATCTACATTATTCATATTATTACACATAGCTGTAAAAGTTTAAGAACATTTTTATCAATTATGAGTATAAGATTCGGGTTTTAATCGCGTAAACATACAACATACCACGACAGCCTACAGAGGTGTCGAAACGTAAACATACAACATACCACGACAGCCTACAGAGGTGTCGAAACGTAAACATACAACATACCACGACAGCCTACAGAGGTGTCGAAACGTAAACATACAACATACCACGACAGCCTACAGAGGTGTCGAAACGTAAACATACAACATACCACGACAGCCTACAGAGGTGTCGAAACGTAAACATACAACATACCACGACAGCCTACAGAGGTGTCGAAACGTAAACATACAACATACCACGACAGCCTACAGAGGTGTCGAAACGTCTAGCACATAACCGTTAAGGTATGTTGTATTATACTCATAATGTGTGAAAATCGCGAAAGTTTAAAGTTTACCACTTTTATCAACTTACTTTTGTTGCTAAATATTTATCATCAGGTGCTTCATTCAGAAATGTTTCCACATGCTGAACTGTGAGAACTTTCGATTTCTTATACGATGACGATATAATATAAAAATATTCTCTCTGTTTGCCCTGCAGGTGACGGCTTTGTGTACCGTGACAGTTGGGGTGGAATCAGTCTAATGTTTGCGGGGAACCAGACAAGCAAGACTTTGATGCCAAACACCACATTTGTAAGTATTTCGTTCATCTATCTACACTCATAATATAAGAAAGGAAAAATTTTGTCTGTTCTTTGTTTATTTGTATGTTTGTTTGAGGCAGCTAAATATCTCCGGGACTACCGGACAGACTTTCAAATCAACAGTGGTTTTATCTTGAAAGTCTGCTTTTATACATAAGCCACGAATTGTCTTGGGTTTCTATTAAAAACTTTCGTTTTTGTAAATTAAATATATCGCCATGTATTTTTCAGCAAATCAGCTGATGACTATGGCCTTATACGCAAATAAAAACCCAAAGGTTTCGTGCACGCGCAGTTATACATATGCGAATATAAATTCTTAAAAGCATCACTATAGTTTTCCTGTTATATACCCATGCTCATACTCGTAACAGATCATGTATATTACATTCTAGACACTTTACAGATTTTTCAGTTATATACTTTCGGAAATACATATAACATAACGTGTAACAAAAAGGTGTAGTCTTATTTGAAGAGCTCATTTGGTGAATGTTATGGTATAACGATTAAGGAGCTAATCCCGAAATTGTGAAAATAAAAGCAGCAGGTTGTGTTGGAGATACAATCGTATATTATTAAAGCGAATACTTCTTGCCCTATGATACCTTTTGCCATCATGTTCAGCTTTGGGAAAATATTGTTGTTTTCTTGATATTTACCGTTTTGGACCAGTAACTTTTGCAAAAAGTAGCGGGTTATGGGGTATATTGCCATAATGTTCAGCTTTGGGACAGCATTCATTTTTAGTCTCGGATATGTCCTTGAATGATCTCTTTCAAAATGATCATCACATTGGTAATTTGTTTGCTGGCATCTTTGGGATGTACTGATTGATAATTGGGGTCCATTGCTAAAAACTGAAATAGACTAGGATTACATCCAAGTTTTTTAAAAGTTTATAGCTAGAGTTTGAGGTTGAAGGCGATATGTAAAAGTGTTAGCGTCCATGTTACTCCATATGCGAAAAAACCCTCAGTGCGAGAGGGACGGATTCGTGGAAAAGTAGCGAAAAGTCGGTTTTTTATTAAAATAAAATGTACTAAAGTTGCTTTCAAAATTTCGTTTAACCAGAACCTAGATATTGTTAAAACCCATATAATAAAATATAATTGCAGTCCATATATCATTCCAAATTGTCAAACCAGGAGAATTGGTGTCGAAAAAGACCTCATTTTAATAAATATTTCTATCGAGCCAAATTTCTCCAATCATGTTTCTGTTTAACAGATCCCTAGAAAAAGATTCCAATAATAATATACTATTTTATCAAAATAATACATTATTTACTGGAGTAGATACACAGGTTCAAAAAGGGTCGATTTTTTTTCCGTAGCGCCTTAAAATACGCAAACACAGCTTATAACGATCTTCTTAGTAATTATTTTAGGTTAGTCCGTCCGAATTTACTGCCTCTGTGGCCGTGTAGTTCATCTATGCAAACACACAGGTTCAAATCCCGCGCGATGCACATTCATTTGTGACAAGCTATTGGTCGAGGTACGGCGATAGGGCTCACCACCTATCACGTTTGGGCATTTTGTTCTGAGCGTTTGAGACGTAATCATAATAATAATTTTAATAATTTTTTAATAATTTTTATTCCGAAACCCAACAGTCAATTACCTACAATATGCTTATTTAAAAAAAAACATCGTCATTTTAAATAATTGTGGTAAACTTATAAGTATACAAACAAAAACCAATTATAGGGTTTCACAAAAGTTTTTAACTGTCAAATAATATTTGAAAGTAGTCTAATCGAGAAAAAACGAAAATAATTACATCTTGAAAAATGAAAATTTTGAAGTAAAGCATGGGTCGGTTGCATTATGTTCATCTTACAAAAATTCAAGTAATTCTAAAAACAAAAAATACGAACTGACAAATCCGAAAATCGGTCAGTCAATATGATATCATAATAGTACATCTTTATTTTAACGCTTCACAATTCACATGAACAGGTTTCGGTGTAGAAGTTGTAAACAACTCGAGCGATCATTTTGTGGCTAATGAATTGTGGTAGGGTAGCGTATGAGTAAGTTACTGTGTCTTTATTGAAGGAAAAATATTTATTAGTACTTACTTAAGGGGAACGAAAATACAAACAGAAATAAAATGTCAGCTTTCGGATGATTTTGTTGCAATAATTAGGTTACGTATAGCCATAAAAAAAATACATTGTTTTTGGTTGAACTTTAAGGTATTTATTTTCCACAAACCACGTTAATCGATTCATATTTGTACTGTCAATGAATTTTTTTGTAACCCTCTATTGCACACTTCTTATCGATTTTGTTTCAGGTATCGCTTTCGCGATTTTGTTGGTTTTTTTTTAATAAAATTAATGTGAATGATATCTATTCATTTTCCAAATACCACGTTATTCGGGTAAAAAAAAGCACCCCCTTTTTCCAAAAATACGTAAATCCACTGATGCAGTCAGCGGCAGCAAGATATTGTCAGTCTACGCCTAGCGTTGGCGCCCGTAAGACGTGGAACCTGTGCCCTTTTTTGCAAGCTATAAATATCTCCCAAAACTACTTCAAAACACATTGAAATTAATTGTATAAAGTAATATTTCGAGGAGCATCATATTCCTGCCGTTAAAAACTCAACAAAATATGCGTATGAGTGATTTAGCTACATCGTGCCATAGTCATAACAACAAAACTGAATGAATTTGGAATGAATTCATACTTTTATGCGGGAAAATAATATATATTACGCTAAAAGAATAATTTTGTGATCGTTATTGAAACCCAAATTAATTTACTTATACTTACTCAGATCTGTAACAAAGGTCAATGACCTTTTCGTGAAATTACCCTCTAGTATTGGCTCACCATTTCAGGTCCAATAAGTGAAGTTTTTTGCAAATTATATAGGTACACTTACTTGGGATAAATCGCCAAGCATTTAAAATATAGAAATTTATTTTGAAATATTTACAGTGCATGGCAAAATTATTAGATCGTAGATAATCCTGTCGGTACATGTTCAGGTTCTGTTACGCAAAATGAAAACAATGAAACTCTTTTAGGATTAATTTGTTATCACTTTGTTTGTCTGTCTGTCCGTTTGTCTAGACAATTTTTTCTGGGTAAAAGTAATAAATACCAATATAAACGGCCCTCTATAGAGCTGTTAAAACATACTTTTGACGTTTTTATTTATATTACGTTTTAGGTTTTTACGTTTTTTTTTTTTACGTTTTTCATACAAATTTTCTCACTATGAAAATGTAGGGATGAACACTTGAGATAATATTTTGCATTTAAAAGTCAACACAGAAAGGAATTGTTGAACAAATAATGTAAAAAATATGAAAACCATGTTGTTCTATTCTAAAGGGATTAATTATCTACTGTTCAATGTGGCGATAGCTTTGTTTATTTTTTTCCTTGAATTATTTTTTACTAAGATAACAAATAGTTTAATACAAGGTTTTCCTTAAGAGGTCCCTTTACCCCTGTATTTTTCTTAAAATTCATACAATAGGTATAAACCGAATGTGAAGTCTACAGCTTATTTTCTTCATATCTTTTTTCATGAGTATATTCTAGTGACATCTAACTACGTCTCTATACAGCCCAAAAAGCAAAATTTGATAAAACACCATCATAATAGCTGTCAGGATATCGTCAATATTGCCTCGTTTTTACACAAAGTTTAACAAGTTTGGAAATAAAAAAGAGAGAAATACAGGCGTCGTTCATGTTAAGATGACTAAGTTTACACACTTTGCTAAGTATAAACAATTACCGTTTCATGGAAAACTGTTTTGACCTGAAACCATTTCACAAATTCAATTAATTTATTTTGAATATCTTGTCATCTTGCACTTCTTGATGAAAAATACAATTTCAATAAGTAAAAATACAACTTTTAGTTAAGAAAACTTATAGTTAAAAGTCTGCTGTATGCATTAACATATTTTTAATTATATTACAATAGTAATAAAATAATTGGCTTATCCGTCGTCGTGATACCAGCCGTAAATTTCTAAAATAATCTGATATCACGCTTATGGAAAACCCAATTATTTTGAAGATACCATAATATCATTAAAATATGTTTATGCATTTAGCAAACTTTTAACAATAAATTGTCTTAGCTAAAAGTTGTACTTTACCGTTATAATTATTTCTTAATATTTTGTTACAAATTCGGAGAAATTGCCCTTAAGGAAAACCTTGTATGAAAATATTTGTTACCTTTGTAACAAAGAAAAAAAAAATAAACAAAGCTATCGCCACATTGAACAAACAGTAAATTATTAATCCCTTCAGAATAGAAAGATATGGTTTTATATTTTTTACATTATTTGTTCTACAGTTCCTTTCTGTGCTTTCTTTCAAATGCAAAATATTATGTGAAGTGTTGATCTCTATATTTTCATAAGGAGAAAATTTGTATGA
Source organism: Ypsolopha sequella (assembly GCA_934047225.1). Lineage (NCBI taxonomy): Eukaryota > Metazoa > Arthropoda > Insecta > Lepidoptera > Ypsolophidae > Ypsolopha > Ypsolopha sequella. Next base: position 21,353,841 of record OW204005.1, on the reverse strand, counting down.
AAAAGTTAAACAAAAGGCCATAAAAACGTTATAATATGTATATTTTACAGGGCTGTAAATATTAGCATTTATTGATTTTACCCAGAAAAATTGCCTAGACAAACTGACAAACAGACAAACATAGGGACAACAAATTAATCCTGAAAGAGTTTTGTTTTTTCATTTTGCGTAAAGGGACCTGAACATTTCAAACTATGATACAAATAAATTTCTATATTTTAAACACTTGGCGATTTATCCCAAGGGTAAACAGGTGTCCCAAAAGTCAACGCTTTCCCTTCGAAGACTGGTAGGCCAGCTCATGACTGACCAGAATATCAAATTATGACCTCAGCAAAAAGTAGATAGTCTTCGAGTTGATGGTACTTTTATAAATTCGAATAGATTTTTGAGACTCAAAGCTAACCAGTTCTAAATTCTAAGAATAAAAGTTTTGTTGCACAACTCTGAATAGTCATGCTATTGATAAAGTCAAAAATAAACCTTGAAATGCTGTTACATCAGGAAGAAAAATAAAAACCCAATTTATGAGCAATTTTTTGTAATTAGGTTAGTACGATACCACACCCTGAAAAAAAATGTCCTATGTTAGTTTTGCAAATTGTCTTAAATAACGGCTCATCAAATATTGTTTTTCAAATGATCTGGCAATTTCTGTGTATTACTTTTGAAAAAAAAAGTTATTGCTATTTTACTACCAAAGGAGCTGCGTACTTTTTAAAATAATTAGAATTTAGAATGAAAGAGTGGCGGGCAGTAAAAATATTTGACGTTCATTAGAAATGCCATTTAACACGCGTTAGAGTGAGATAAATAGTGACGCTATTTAAAATGAGTTGGAATGAGATAGTAACGCAGTTAAACGTGGTTGAATGAGAGAGGCATAATTGATATAGGCTACAGTGAGATAGATAGTGACGTGGTGCATTCCTTCTGAGAATATTTGTTAGTTTCCACTTTTTGTAATAACAACTTTAGTAAAACATTTTTGTAAAGAATTTTTTGGTCCAATTTATTTTCCCGCAAGTGTAAAACCAGCTCAACGGGCGAAAAATATTTAAAGAATGGGTAATGGTGACAATTAACCGTCACGATATTATTATGTATCTCTAAAGGAGTGTCTGAAATGTTCCGAGGGTCAACTGATAAATCAAACACTCAAAAAACCACTTTTAGCCGACCATAATAAATTTACGTCCCGACGTGATAGCAAGTAGGATCAATGCCGTGTGACGATGATCGAAATACACTAATAAATTAGATAAAATAAAATACGTATTACTTTTGACCCTGCCTCGTCCACTCTATTCGTATTTTTGCTATGGTGACGCGAGCTTAGATACCGGGACGAATTTCCCCCCGCGCGCTATCGTAAAATAGAATAAGCCACGCCCGGAACTGGTTTTTGTTTTGGCTATGTCATACTCTTAAGTGTAAATTTGATTTTAATAAGAATAATAATTTTACATGAGTTCGCTGCACAATTTATGCTTTAGACAATAAAATTAAATACTGAAAATGTCCAAGTGTAGGTATTTATAGTTATAGTGACTTAATGCCCTATAAAGATAACCATTCTGAAAATAGTTAGAGTTAGCAGTTGGTAAAGAAAAAGTACGAGTAACTCTTAGTTGTCTAGATGGGACGTAGTAATTTATGTATCGAGTTAATTCATTACAATCAAGCTTATTATTGATAATCTTATAAAGGAAGAGTTGATCAGCAATTTCATTGTCAATCATTGTCAGTGAAAAGCGGGTGTGGGGATTTACTTACAATCCAGCCCCAATCTTTGAGGGGTGCAAAAAACTTGTTCAACTACACTCCTCATCGAGATTGCTGAGCATAGAGTTGCAAGACGAGTGGGGACAAGATGGTTTTGCGGCGGCACCGACTCACCATGCAGTGGATGACTACGGACATCTACAGCCTTTTTGTAGGGCACCCGCTGTCTAGGCGAGGGTCTACTTGCGTCCTAAACTTCTAATCAACCACTGAGTTACAAAATAAATATTAATTTAATATTAATAAAACTAATAACAAATAATGAACCATTAAAAAACATAATAACCTGCAATAAGAAAATAACTTATCCTTCATCAAAAAAAGTTACCATAAATTTATTTTCACGAAAAAAGTCCCCTGTCTTACTAATATAATAATATAATACTCTTATTGTCAAGCACTAAATACGAAAATGCTTTAGTTATCGCAATATCGTTATGCTGAGTAGTTATCGCAATTTGCTATGAAACTGCTGATTTTTTTTGGCTTCATAGTAAAAGTTACTCTATACCATTAACTAAATGAGTTTTTAAAATATAAATATAAACCTTTTGTCACAAGTTGTGTATCATTCAAACATGAATAAACCTTTCTGTTACACGTTGTGTATCATGCAAATATCTTTCTGTTACACATTGTGTATATTCAAATATGACTATACCTTAATTGTATCATTCAAATATGACAGCACTACCCTATTACACGTTGTGTATCTTGCAAATATCTTTCTGTTACACATTGTGCATCATTCAAATATGACTATACCTTAATTGTATCATTCAAATATGACAGCACTACCCTATTACACGTTGTGTATCTTGCAAATATCTTTCTGTTACACATTGTGTATAATTCAAATATGACTACAACTTTCTGTTACACGTTGTATATGTTGTGACGGTATATTTTTATTCCAGAGGGTGCTAGAACCAGCGTCGTTCTCTCTCTCAGCTGACCGAAGGTTTCTACTGCTAGCACAGAACATCCGCAAGCTGCATCGACACTCGTATCTAGCCAGATACACTGTATATGATATACTTACTACGTGAGTACTGCTCTTATTTATGAATGCAAGATTGAGCTCGCGCTGCCAAAAGAGTTCCGCGACGGGTGCATATAATGTCAGATTGATCATCTTATTTTGCATCAATCAGAACTGCACTCTATGATGTTTCTATAAATGTTTAAAATAACTCTGATCTGAGTTACGATTGACAGGTGGTAGAGCTGATGCCGGGCTCGACTGTGGAGGTACCACCATCTTACTCGTACTTGAAGACCCCTCGAAGTAATTCGGGGGAGAGTAAGAGGACAGCTCACAGGCAAAAAACCAGGAGGCCCACCATGCCTGGGACCGATGGATGGCGGTATATCCATCCTTAATAGCCGTGCCTTATATGGAACAGACTTGGGACGGACAGCGGCGTCACCGGTGCGAGGGTTCGGGCACCGCGCTCACCAACCCGCCTGCCCAGCGTGTGTGAGTATGGGCAAATCTTCCAGGATGACCGCCGGGAGTGGCAAAGTCCTGGAAAGGCTTATGTCCAGCAGTGGACGAACTAGGCTGATGGATGAGTTACGATAACCATGAAACCCTTGCTCACTAAAAATTGTTTTTTTTAAATAAATAACTCGGCTACTTGAATTTATGAAAATATTATATCATATACAGCTAAATTTTACCATAATGTTTTTCCTAGTTTCTTCATAGCATTTACATTATAATTTCAAAGTTTAGTTTACAAAAAATTCTTATATGCTAGGCAAAACAAACGAAAATCTCTTCATGTGTGTCTTTGGTATTATCGCCTGACCTCATCCATATTTCTCGTAGTTCCTAAGCGCTGTTGGTAAATCAATCATAGAGCTTTATTATATAAATTCATTTTCTCTAGTTTGAAATACACCCTATTTTGGCATCTATTTGAAAATAGATAGATCACTGTTTTAGAAGTTTAGACCATGGATGTATACCTAAACTGGATTGTGCACTGTAGGATGTTACGCGTAGAAAAATAGACTCTATTTCATACAGTTAAAAGTTATTTTATTATGACATAATCAACTAGAGAAAACGTGCCGAGCGGGACAACACACAGTCGATGCCCGTGTCCTACTCGCACAGTTGCCATCACAAAAAAAACAAATTGCGATGGTGGGCTTGAGTTTTTCACGATTTAGTTTTTCAACGACTTTATAGTATTTAGCTTTTAGTAAATACTTGTTCATGACATTTCTTTTTTTTTAACCGACTTGAAAAAAAGAGGAGGATCTCAATTCGACTGTATTTTTTTTGGGGTATGTTATTCCTTATCTCCGTCAATTCTGAACTGAATTGAATGATTCTTTTTTTGTTTGGAAAAATTTTCTTCAAGGTAGGTCCCATTTTAAGATTGACCATGATCTGATGAAAGTTTTCAGAGATAGGCAGTGGAACGCCTCAGAAAGTAACAGCGTACCACTTGATATTAAGGAAATCGCTTTGTACTACGATGTTAATCGCAGAGTATTACTTGGAAATTGTCAATCTTCCACCTGACCTTCGATCCTGGTCTTATTAAGTCATTACCATAGAACTCTTTAACGAATGAGAGCACTTAACTCGAGATTGCGGCAATCACTTTGGTAGGGTGCTGATTGTCGGGCATTTCTTGGAAATTATCACAATACCCACCTGACCTTCCATCCTGGCTTCACCACCATAGAACTCCTTAACGAAAGACAGCATACCACTCAAGATTAAGGCAATCGCTTTGTATTAGGATAGTGATTGCCGAGTACTACTTGTAAATTGTAATTTCTCCACCTGAACTTTGATCTTGGCCTCATTACCATAGAACTCCTCAACGGGTGACAGCACATAACTTGAGATTACGGCAATCAGTTTGTATTAGGGTGCTGATTACAGGGTATTCATTAAATATAACCAATTATTACTTGTCCTTCGTTCTATATTAACAGCGCGTTTACAAGAACTATCCACATTACACAATTTGACCCGTCAACACTAAAAAATGTAAAATAATAAACTTTTAACAAAAAATAGTAACCAACTTTAAATGTAACTGCAGCCATTCGCAAAAAAGTTAAAAATAATTATAAAATGACCGATGGTACTGAAATAACACTTTTTCCGACTTCTTTGTTCCTCAAAAATATGTTCTTTAAAAGTCACCGCGTTCCCTTGGTTATAGCAACACAGAAACCAATATAAGAGCGCCGACTTCTAGAGAACATATTTTTCAGGAAGAAAGAAGGCGGAAAGAGTGTTATTTCGGTACCATCGGTCATTTTATAATTATTTTAAGCTTTTTAGCGAATGGCTGCAGTTACATTTGAAGTCCGTCACTATTTTTTTGTTAGGTTTATTTATGTTTTACATTTAGTTTTATCCGTAAATGTAAGATCAATCATTCCATAATAAAGTTGGGATTATTCTTATGCTTGCAAACTGGTAACCCTTTTATCTAAAAATGGCGCCACGGCCGTGACATTTGAAAACTAAATTGTAAAATTAATAATTTTTTGCAAAAATGGTTAAAGCATGCAGCGTGAAGGGCTGCAGAAGCCAAATTTTTGGGAATTGTGGGATATCGTTTCATAGGTAAGGCATAATTACAACGTTTTCTCGGAGAAATGATACATGTTTACATTGATACCGCTAGAGTAACTGTTCACGCTATACCAGCGTGACGTCAGAATGATATGTGCATGACTAATATCGCGGCGCTGCGCTGGCGCCACCTGGCGACACAATGGACTCGCGTGCTGCCAACCCGCGGTTCACTCGCTCTGTTCGGATCGACGAGCCTCTCTAGGCGCACGCGCGCGCGCCCGCGCAGCCGACAGCTCTAAACAATAGACATTCGCGTCAGCACAAACAATATCGCGTACCTAAAGTGTAGTGTTAATACAAGTGCTGTGTACATCACTCAAACCAGGACATTCAATACATCCCTGCACAGACGCCAGCTCAACTAGCCAACAAGAAGGCTCAGCACGTCACCGCATCTCCTGTCGGCCCATCGAGAACAACATTCCAAAGCAAGGTCAGTCAGTTTACCCACAATCTTTTTCTTATCCTGTCTACTCTCCCATTCAAATTCCATCAGCTCTGCATCCTGTAGCCAGCGGCTACATTTTTGGTCCTTCGGCCGGATCGAATTCTGGTCCTTACAGTCCATTTTCACAATTTTGGCCCTTCAAACCGCTACTGAACCAGCCCCCGTCGATTTATTACAGTCCATTTTCAATCCAGGAAAATTTTTGGTTTATATCACCCCCCGACTATCCCCCGCCGGCCCATAACTTTGTTTTGAACCAGCCCCCGTCGATTTACTACAGTCCATTTTCACCCGGTTACATATTTTGCCCCCTTTCCCGGCAAAAAATATTTTGTGGTTTCGAATACCTATCGCGGGTAGATAATTAGAACCGCCGCCTGGAACATTCCATTTATCGGTTAGAACCGACCCCCCCACGCCCTTTTACAGAATAACTCATTTTCATCACGGTTGTAATTATTGTTCAGCTCAGATAATATAATTATATCCATTCGGCCCAATTGTTTATTACAGTCCACTATATTTCTTTATTAAACCCCCCCGTCACTTCCAGGGATTAATTATCAGCCCTTATAAACCCCATACGTAAAATTAATTAAACTCAAAGTCAGCATTTTGCTCAACATTTTTTACATGTAATTCCCGACCCAATCTTTTCAAATGTTCTCGAAGTGATTCAACTTTGCTCGTAAATACATAGTTCACATTTTAGTTTCATATCGTGTTACAACGTTTTGAGTACCTACACTTCACTTTGTTTTCTATCGCGCGAAGAGGTGCAAATCTACCCACTGTCAAAGATAGTTCTCGTATCTTGCGAGATATTTTTTGTGAGAGTATAAATTTGCTTTATTTCGTGCACTTATATACGTCACATATATACGTAAGTTACGTGTGTTGAGTACATAAGTACACACGTTATACGGTTACGTATTATTACGTTGATTAAAGCTTGATTAGCATCATTGGATTGTCCGCACATTTAGATACGATTTCTGCCAGGTGAACGCATTCTTTGTTGTTTACGAGTTTGAGGCAGTAGATAGGTATTTTATTAGTTTCGTGTAAGCGGGAAATAGCATAATAACATAGGAGTGAACAAGGTCATCAGCCCTTTTTGATATTTAATGTTGCGGTAATCTTGTGTTACGGTAAAAGTTTTCCGAACAGTTTTATCCTGTTATTGTCTGCCTTTTATTGTTTATGGTACACATATAGGGTGTTCCACGTTGGTTTATCAGCTCATATACAGGTTGTTTAAAAAAAAAAAAAAATTTTTTTTTCTTTTTTTTCTTTCTCTCTCTGTCGGGTTTATTTTCCGTGTTCCGTTTGAACATGGCTTTTGTTATTTCGGCCCGCGCAAGTTACAAGCTATCCGCACGTTGGAGTTGGTAGCGCTCAAGTTTTTAATAACTCATTTTCACATATAGTCACACTCATCACACATTCAATCAGCACATACACACTCAACTCATTTTCACTCACACATTCAATCAGCACATACACACTCAGCTCATTTTCACTCACACATTCAATCAGCACATATAGACACACTCAGCTCATTTTCACTCACACATTCACTCATCAGATACACATTCAGCTCATTTTCACTCAATGAAACCAGCACTCAGTCATCACACACACACTCATCACATACACACTCAGTTCATTTTCACTCAATGACTCCAGCTCCAACAGAGAATTCTTGTAACTCCGCACAACGTGTAGTGAACGTCACTAACACACCAATAATAGCAGACGTACATGGTCAATTTCACTCAGCACGAGCCCTGTTAGGTTTTGTCTCACGTCGCGGTACTCTAGTTCTCATTCGCTCAGAGTCGGCACAAGCTGTGTAGGTGCTAGGGATCAACTCATTGAAGTTCAGAACTTCCTCGGGTCAAACAATGATGCAATCACTCACCAGCTCGCGAATCAGCACATAACTTGGTTCGGCGCTCTGCACGAAATAATACTCAACTCAAGACCCCTCTGCCCGATTTTATCCGATCCTACGGACTTTGACCCTCTCACGGCCGGACATTTCATTATTGGTCGTCCGCTCACCGCTCTACCTGAGCAGTCTTTTTACGACAGACCCATATCTGTTCTTAAACGCTTTCAGCTCATTCAAGCGCTCTCTCAGCGCTTTTGGATTCTCTGGTCCAGATCCTACCTCCATACCCTGCAAACCCGCCCCAATCAGCTCTCCCCTTCCTCCCCTCCTCAAGTGGGTGAACTGGTCCTCATCAAAGAGGATGACCTGCCTCCGCTCCAATGGAAGCTGGGGAGAATTCTCCGCACAATGCCTGGCAAGGATGGAGTGATCCAAGTTGTGGATCTGGACACAGCTCATGGAAATCTGCGACGACCTGTGTTCAAGATAGCCAGGCTGCCGCTGGATTCAGCTCAGGAGGAGCCGCAGCCCCGGCCCCCCCAGGATGTTCACGCTATACCAGCGTGACGTCAGAATGATATGTGCATGACTAATATCGCGGCGCTGCGCTGGCGCCACCTGGCGACACAATGGACTCGCGTGCTGCCAACCCGCGGTTCACTCGCTCTGTTCGGATCGACGAGCCTCTCTAGGCGCACGCGCGCGCGCCCGCGCAGCCGACAGCTCTAAACAATAGACATTCGCGTCAGCACAAACAATATCGCGTACCTAAAGTGTAGTGTTAATACAAGTGCTGTGTACATCACTCAAACCAGGACATTCAATACATCCCTGCACAGACGCCAGCTCAACTAGCCAACAAGAAGGCTCAGCACGTCACCGCATCTCCTGTCGGCCCATCGAGAACAACATTCCAAAGCAAGGTCAGTCAGTTTACCCACAATCTTTTTCTTATCCTGTCTACTCTCCCATTCAAATTCCATCAGCTCTGCATCCTGTAGCCAGCGGCTACAGTAACCATGATATTGGGTTTTACATTACAGTCTTCCAAAAACTGAAAATATCCGAAGAAAATGGTTAGAAGTTTTAGGAAACGAAGTAAAGTGCAAAAATCCAGTAATCTGCAGCCGCCATTTTAAATCAGAAGACTTTAAACCAATAAAATAAATGTTTTGAATACGGTTTTTACTACACGTGGTCTCAATCAATTATTTTTAAATATGGTTACCCTACTTAGACAGAGATGAAATAATCTAGTATGACTTCTCGTTCTTCACGTTTTTTGAAACAAGTACTCAGTCCTGTTAGGGTATTAGGTTCATGGTTTAGACTTAATTGTTTTTTTTTTATTATACACAGAAAAATAAAATATACGTACTTACCTACATATGTATACGTATATATTAATAGTAATAATGAAGGGTTTTCAAAGTCAAATTAAAAAAGAAAAAGTAGTACCGAACGACTCCACAGATGGCGCAGCCTATACTAAAACTGTCAATAAATGTGTTTCTGGCAACACTAGATTCTTTTGATTTAATCCATGCCTCACAAGATCCATTGTTCTTTCCGTAGTGAATTCTTAGGGAAACTGTATGTTCCTATATTTTTACAATTAGCCACAACGCATGGGCTGACCGTGTTGAAAGTTGAATGAAACACCAAGTAGAAAACAACACCATATATTATACACAACAAAATAAGAATATCTTTGTGAAAAGTGTTGTTGGGAAATTTTTAGCCCTCAAAATATTGCTGCCCACAGATCAAAAAATAATCTTGGTTTTTTGACACTTGACAGCAGGGTAACGCCATCTATGTTTACCTCTGAAAGCTTGATCAAGGTCAGTCTGGAAAACCGCTCATTACTTATTAAACTTTTTCTATGTTCGCGTCTAGAATGGACGTTCTAAAATGGAAATTCTGGGAAATGAACGCTTAGATTAAATTATGTTAAGGTGTGTTAATTCGAAAACCATTTCGAGATTTAGGTTTAATAAGCCGCATTTCAAAACTTGTGGTCTAAAAAACCTCGTGATGATAAATATTTTTACGAAAAAGCTGCAAGTTCCGTGTGCCTTAGTGTGACGTCACTTGAGAAATGGTTGTTTAGAAATGTGTCCTGTGATATAAAGATAAATTTATAATAATTTCCTTCCGACTGATTTGACAGCTGGATGACAGATGAGTAGACAGACAGAGACAGATCACTTTTTTATATGAGCAATCACACATCGTAATCAGTATAATGTTTAAAATTCTTAAGTGACGTCATTACGGACAATTGTTTAAAAAAAATCATAAAAAATAAGAGTTAATTTATTTACCAAAATAATGAAAACTATGTCCTAAAATGACGTAAATTCTCTGGAAGAAATAAAAAAGACATCTTTTAAAAATTAGGCCATGGAAATTGGACGTTCGAGGAAATAGATGATTAGAATACCTACCTAAACTGGACATTCGGGGAAAAGGACGTAACCGACCGAATCTATTTGAATCGTGCGAGTTGTACGAGTGTACAGTGCACACCACACGCCGTGTCTTTGAAGTGGCCCATGCCGTCTTTCGGCACGAGTCAGTTCTCTTTGTGTCGATATATCAAAGCATATAAACGATTTGAGCATGAACTGTAACTTGGAGTTTGCTATCTGATCGTACGCAACGATTTCAAAGCTATCGTTGATCGTGCGTCGTATTACCTGAGGCTGTATAAACGTTACGATAACGATTAGCCCTTTAATTTGCTCTCTGCCTTTGATAAATAACATACCTAGTCATCAGCCCTCCCTGTCAGTTACCAGGAGATCAGGGTAGTGTAAGTGACAGCGAGCTTGTCTCCGAGCACCGACACGTCTTCTTGTCACGTATGTATGTAGTGAGTGAGATCACTATCTGAGACAGCCGTATCCGATAGAACACTCCACTTACTGATAAATATCAAACATGAATACTATCTTGAAGTTATGTTAGCTTGGTAGTTTATGGTCGAGAACATGGTTTGTTTATCAAGATGTTTTTCATACTGGGAGTTATTTCTCTTCCGTTCTTTTTTTCTTTTGAGCTATTTATCCGGCGGAGACATTTTCTCGTTATAGACATAGATAGCAAATGCTAAAACATTTCAAACATTTTTAACTTAATCCCACGTGATTTAGGTGGTATTTTTGCATTACTAAATAAATGTACTGTCATACTGTCAGTGTTAGAACTAGACAGTATTGTGAATAGAGATGGGCGCGAAAAAATTCCCGTTTTGGAAAATTCCCGGTGTTTATCCGGGAAACTTCCGAATCGGTGGGTTTTTTTTCACTTTTTTTCACAAATACTATGAAACTTAAAATGAAACTTACTGCAAGTGATAGAGGAAGTCACAGCCAACATTTTATTTCCTCACACTTAACTGCGAAAATATGCGCTTTGGAAACTACAGACACTTGAAAATATTTAATTAAAAGGTTAATTAACCGAACAATTTTTTTGGTATGGTAACGTTAAAGTATTCTGCTCCCGGTATATTGAATGAAAGCACAAACAAAAATTTAAAAATAAAAACACAAAATCATAACTTCCTTCTAGTACCAATTTTTACCTTGATTACAAACATTTAATTTAACCAAGTAGGCAATCCTCTTTTATCTGAAAGACAAGCATCACTTACAGGTTTTAAGTGCCCTTCAGATGTTCAAACCCTCAAGACGTCAAGTTCCAAGGGTTTTTAGGCAAGAGTATTTGTTCAGATTGTGCGCTGAGCTTACAGCCTTTTCTCAAGTGTTTACTCTGAAACGTCTAATTGCAAACCGTACTGAAATGCAAGAAATAGGGCCAATATGTAATTAATTACTGATAACACCAAATACGCCTGGTGCATCCTGGGCAGTTAGACCATAGACTAAGTATTACCACGTATAGACCGACAACTCCCATACATCAAGGCGTAGCAAATTTTTTACGCGCCCTTACAACACTAGGTGTCGCTAAATGTTGCAAATAAGCATTGGCTGCAAGTAAACTGTCATGGTTACCAAGTAAACATGTGGCTGTAATAGCTTTGCTTAGAAAAACTAGATAGCGCTAAGTTGGCAACACTAACAGTGAATATTTCAGCGCCATCTGTTATCGAAGTGGGAATTATTTTTATGTTACGTGACATCGCTGTACCACTAGCGTCACCAATCGGTCTTTTTTAGCATTGTGTTCGTTAGAGGATTTAGCAACGCCATTTTTGTGGCTGCAAACTGATGTATCGGAACTGCTAATCTATACGTAGTAGTACTTAGTCTATGGTTAGACTAACATCCAACTAACTGACATAATTGGTAGGTTTTAGCCGTGGATTGCCTTCCTCATGAAGAAACTGTGCCGGCATTTTTAGGTGCTTTCTGTCTCATCGACCATTTGTAAGCCCATTGTATACGGAGTGTAAATGCAAACCCAAAAATCCCTTTAGGGTATGAAAGTATACAGGATAATGATACAATTTTGACTAAAAAAAATACACATTTTATGTTTTTATTGCGAAATCCATCGCTTTGAATACTCTAATTATTAATATAATGCATTACAAACTAGAAAATAATCAAAAACAAATTTAAAAGTTCAAATATTTTTGAAAAAATTCCTCGGCCAGGTTTTGAACCTACGACCTCGTGCTTACATGACAGCCGCGCTACCGACATTATAATTTGCTCGATCGAAAAAAAAAAAAACAATTTCTCGATTTTTCATGTTTTTTCTTTTCATTTTATATAAGGTTAAATAATATTATTTGGCGAAACTCCAAACATAGGTAGTACTAGTCTATATGAACAACTGTTTGTATGGGAGCTAAGCGAAATTCGCAACTTTTTTTCTCTTCCTCCCAAATTCAAATTTTCCCGATCAGCTGACTGGTCCAGTATGGAAAGGTGAAAACAAATTTTAAGAATTTCGCTTAGCTCCCATACAAACAATTGTTCATATAGACTAGTACTACCTATGTTTTGAGTTTCGCCAACTAATATTATTTAACCTTATACAAGGTGACTTTTTCATTATCGTCCAAATTCATACTGGTGGCTTGTTATGTGATCAGTATCATGCATCAATAACAATTTTGGTGAAATTCGTAAAATGAAATTTCGACTCCCCATATCTCCCGACTCGGGACTGGAACTGAATTTATATGGGAAGCCGAAATTTCATTTTACGAATTTCACAAAAATTGTTACTGATCCAAGATACTAATCACTTATCAAGCCTCCAGTATGAATTTGGACGATGATCAAAAAGTCACCTTGTATAGTGTCTAGTATTATATTAGATATTTATTCACCATATAACAAAGCACGTTATAAAAGGTTTGTCAATTATTATTACTATTTCATCTGTGGTATTACATAACAAACTTGCAGGACATTAAAGAAAAGGTAATTTAACTTCAACGGATACTTTCTTCAAATTTTCACCGTAAAAACGTTTTTTGAGTGAAAAACATGTTTTTCGAGAGGGTGCGATGTTTTGGTTGTCGTAACAGCCACGACTCAGAGCGACCTATTTGAAACAATGAAACGTCTTGGAGGTCGATAATCAGAAATTCTTTTTCAATGCAAGTGCTCGTAAAGTCCCACTTTTTATGCATCAAAACCGAACAGAAAGTCGATTATTTTGCCCTAGGGCTTTTTTTTTTTTATCTACAATGGTTGGCTAACCTGCAGCCTTTCCTGTGTACCATAAATGTTATACTTTTTTTCCACTGTTTAACGGCTCTGAATACAGTCCTTTTGAACCAATCATAATTTAAAGTTCACAAGATTATATTTGTTTTATTTCCTCACACTATGCATTGAAAAACATAGGATGAAACACGGGCGTAAGAGCAATAAATTACTCGGTTACGTTTAAAGCACTCGCTACGCTCGTGTTTTAAATCGTCCCCGTAATTTATTCCTTTTCGCCCTGGTAGCATAAACTACTATTATTGACCATTACAGAGAATGTCACATGAGACATGTCAAATATTATATTTTAGTACGTATACAAGTACCTTGAAGGTTTCATAAAATGTGTTTAATTTAAATTTAAATTAGTTATAAAAACAGTTAAACTTGATGCAAAATGGGCCCCCAATATTAGCAGACGATGACGATAAAAGCAGGTATAGAGTTAAAGTGAAACGAAGCGCAAATGAGCTACTTGGCAGGAACTTTAACGAATACCATGATCATTATATGTATGAGTTCAGGCGGTTGATTGAATTTCACATTGTATTTATAAATTTTACCAATCATTTTAATCGTATATACAATGTGAACAGAAAGGTGTAACCATATTTGAAGAGCTTATTCAGTGCCGGCCGTGCATTTTCCTATGAAGCGAGTAATTTCTTTTTCAATATACAGGATTTGTTTCATAGTAAAAGTTGTTCTAAACCATTGACTGAATAAGCTCTTCAAATATGGTTACACCTTTCTGTTACACCTTGTATAATGTGTAACAGAAAGATGTAATCATATTTCAAGAGCTTATTCAGTCAATGGTATAGAAAAACTTTTACTATGGAACCAACACTGAAAACTCAAAAAAAAATCTACCCTTCCATACATTTCAGGCGAGCGGCATTGCATTTTTCTATGAAACAGTAAAATTTTTTTTTCGGGTGTTTTTTACTGTGTTTGTTCCATAGTAAAAGTTGTTCTATACCATTGACTAAATAAGCTCTTCAAATATGGTTACACCTTTCTGTTACACGTTGTATATTGCTTCATAAATTAAATAAACATTTAATTTAGTTCATATAGATTTATTGTTTTATTACATATATTTTTATAAGATTAAATTTGACTTGTAAAATGTCTATTATGTATACCTACTTCACAAAATAAACTATTTGAATTTGAATAATTTCCACATTTTGTCCAACGAAGCTTGATGAATTACAACGGTTTTAGTAAAGGATTATGAACTTTATTGTTATGGAGTAGGGATTCGAATTTGATCCTTCCTTAATTTATGGAATATTTAATTATGATCCTATCCGGTACGAGTTGAGATGTGTTGTTTGGAGGAATTTCGGCAATCGCATTTCGGATTAGGCTGTCAGCTGTAAAACTGTGTTTTGTTAATTCATGCGGCTCTGAAACTGAATAATTTATAATTTCTTCTGTTCGTCCTCTTCTTCTACAGTGACATTGTAGAAATATGAAATGAAATATATATATTTAACCTCTTCAGTCCTGAGAGTGTATTTCTTAAGATATTAGTGCAAATTTTCTATTGGGATATGATAGAGGTGCAAATAGATGATTTCTGCGGAAAAAAAAATCCGTGGAAAACTCCGGGAAATATTACAGGTGTTTTATAAAAATATTTTATTAACATAATTATTATAATACTCGCACCTGCGAACATATACATTTACGTATTATAAATATATGCAATATATATAATAAATACATGCCTAACTCTGCCCATTCGATTAGTCTTGCTAAGAAGAAAGGCAAGAAACTTAGCAAGATCATGTCTTTTTTTCATAATATTAGATACAACAACTAAAATTAAAAAGTAAGCCTATACTTTAATTCAATAAAAAGAAAAAAAAATACAAGACAGGAGAAAATTATGTCATGAAGGTGTTAAATATGAGCACTAATAGGTTTTCTAGTCTAGCCAGGAAATAGACAAATAAACGGCAGCTGTTAACAACTCAACTTGTAATCTCAGTCAAAAGACAACAGTTCGGTTACTGACCCGCGGAGGCGGCCGCGGCCGTACAATATTTTCACTTACCCTCTAATGCATACATAACAGAAGGCAAAAATAATACCTTTGTCTACCTGTCCCATATATAGTCCATCTGCTTTAGGTGATATAAATTCTGATTATAAACTTGCTTAGGGGCTTGCTTGCTTATTACGTCATTTGAAATTAGGGAGAGGTCTAGGGACTTATTGTCTAACTTCACTTCAGCATCTACCGCTATCGCTTTTAAATGCATTGTGATTAGCAAAAATTATGTGTGACGTCATGTCACTCACATGTCATTTTATGACTTTGAACAAGAACGAAGGTTCGATTTACACCGAAAACGGGACGAACTTAAGTCTCGGCCACCTGCGAACATCTCTTACAATTACTTGAATGGTGTGCTGACGTGCGCCCTATGTGGGCGTACATTTAAAGCAAAAATCGGTTACGCGAATCACTTGAGAGCACATCAGAGAGCTGGACAGCTTAGCTCTCAAACTTGACAGGAGTTAAAGAAGCTGTCGCTGTAGCCGAGAACGGCTGTGAGGCTATATAAGGTCTTTCAATTTAAATTGAAAGTAATTTAGGAGGAGATTCAGTATCGTTAATACATCACATTCCACTGCAAAGCACTTTTTTTTTGCGCGAACTTTTTTTTCACTCCTCAGTACAAAGTGGTCCGATCAGCTGACTCAGTTTGTATGGACAAGTGAAGAAAAAGTTCGCGCAAAAAAAAGTATTTTGCAGTGGAATGTGATGTATTAAGGATACTGGATCACCTCCTAAATTAATTTCAATTTAAATTGAAAGACCTTATATATAAATGTAGGCAACATTTTACTTAATTTTTCTACATTTACTTTTAGTCTTGTTTTTTTTTGTGTTTTATTTCTCTTATTATTAAGTTTAAAGTTACATATAATATATCAATATGTTACTTATGTAAGAGCGGAGCCTCCTATTACAGGTATATCTTACTTAAAAGGAGACTCCAATCACTGTCTATGAAATTGTATGTATAATTTTGTTATTTTTTTTGTAATGTCAATAATTTTAAAAGTAATAGCGATAAATGTTGTTTACAATAAAGGGGCTGGTCTGCGGATGACGGTGATATCATGAGTATAGATGGCAATAAGGGGGGTCTTGTCAAAAGAAAAATCGATTTTGAAGTACAAATAATGAAAATTATATATAAATGAAAATGTTATATATATATATATATATATAAACATAAGTTTTGTGAGGGGCGGGGTCAATAGATAACGACGATAGGATGATTGTAAGGGAGGGGCGGTGAAAATCGACAAAAATTTATGACGTAATATATAACCCCTTATTTTATTTAGCTATGACAAAAGATCAACAACATAGAGAGGTAAATACGGCCATGGAACAGTCTGTAGTATTTGGTGCTAAAAGTTGTTTAACTATAGTTGCAATTTTCTTAATTTAATTATGATCGTTCTAAATAGACCCGTTGACTTTAAATATCCATCATGGATCTAGAGAGAACTTTTTCTCTCAGTAGAAAAACAAATATGTATATATCACTAGATCCATGCACGTTCTTTTCATTGAATACATTAGCCAGATCCACGGTTTTACTAAGACTTTGATAAAGGTTTTATGACAGATGTCAAAAGTGACACATGTCAAAAGTGACACATGTCAAAAATTACAGATGAATTCTTTTTCATGCTGATTTTGTTACAGAGGTGGTAAAATAAGTAAAACAATACTTTATACCCTTTGTCTTGGGTATCATAAACAGTTTGGTGTGCTATTTCTGCGACAGCAACAGGAATTTAAATATTCGCTATGACCACTAATGCCCCTAAACCAGCTATACTCAACCTGCGGCCCGCCGAACTTTTGTAAGTGGCCCACCTGGCATGAAGACAGGTTCTGAAAAATTTAATTTACGAGCATTCTCCCCCAAAAATATAAAACCATACAAAGAAGTGCCCAAATTATATTAATATTGTTTGCATCTACATAAGTTTGCGAATCACCGGTTTCGCGAATGAAATATGCAAATAATGTGTACAGAAACAAACTTACAGATGGAGTAATAAGATTATTATATGCAGCAACAAGACAGATCTTGACGAACTTTTGAAATAGTGTTCCCAATTACAGAATTATCATTGAAACTTTAGAACGCTTTTTATTTTTAATTTGTGAAAGTCGCTTGTAGCTGCATGCATGAAACACTTTTAAGATCATCCTTTCAGATTAATTGTGAACCCTTTTCTTTTTTGGATTAAAATAATCAAGCCATTAAATTTAAATTACAATTTTTATTAACACCTAAATAAGTTTATGTTGCAGCCCGCGGTACTACAACTAAAACGTTTTTGTGGCCCCTATAAAATTAGGTTGAGTATGGCTGACCTAAACCCTTATCAGATTCGTGCAGCTTCCATAACCAAGTCTCTTCTGTTTCAGAGAGTCGTACCCCCTAACGCCGCTCCCGGACGAAGTGGGGGGTGGGGTTGTGACTGAAGGCCCCCCCCTGCTGTACGCAACCTGGACGCCCAAGGGGCACGGGCTCGTCACGGTGAAGGACCAGGACATCTACTACAGGCCCGCACCCAGGTCGTCCACGGGATACCGGGTGACGGAAACCGGCGTGCCGGGGGTCATTTATAACGGGGTGCCGGATTGGCTGTATGAAGGTTAGTTGGTCTTTTTTTGAGATTTAATGACATCACTTTAAAAAATTGCAAAAAATACGACCTAAATTATCCGGGCTGTACTTTTAGTCCCCAAAAATCTAAAACTCGTCCCAACATTCGAATAAATTGTACGATAGAGCCATGTCTGAAATCGCAAAAAAAAAAAGCTTCTGTTCCATAGAATAGAATTCGTACCTACATACTTAAGAGCGCACCGAGCTTTTTCACACACAAACCCGTTTTTATTACCCTTGTTTCCCTTTTTGAAATAGTAAACAATAAAATAAAATCTAGGGAAATATATTGGTATTATTAGGGATATATACTAGACAGTATACACGATGGAAACACTATATGATAAAGTTGGCTCGATAGAATAAATTCGCAAAGTTACCACTTTTCGAGTAATTTTTTCGGCTGTTTCTCTACTTTTTTATTAACATTATATCAGAAAAGAAACTTAAAGTATAAACGTGATCATACGTGATAAGCTCTGAACCGTAATACGAACCCGGGACCTCTCGCTTACTCTGCTTACCCTATTGTTAGTAACATAAACCTACATTTACATATTTTTATTTTTCAGTACATGAATCATCGCACAGTGGTTCATGTACTGAAAATCGAACCTGCTCGCAAACGTATTTAGAAACGCAGAAACGCGTCTGCGTTTCTATACTGCAATGATAATTATATGTTAATTTATATCTCCCGGGTTCGAATCCCGGTTCAGACCTCCTCACATCCAGATTTACTTTTCTTTCTGCGTTTCTATACTGAAATGATATACTGTTAATTTATATCTCCTTGCGATGGATAAATCGCTAAGTATTCAAACATAGAAATTTATTTCTGTCATTCTAATTTTTTATTTATATAGGCAATTTGATATTATGATTCATTTAGTCAAATAAAGTTCATAGACGAAATATTTTGTCAAATATTTTGAACAATTTAAAATTTTTCATATTTTTTTTTACATTGTAATATGTGGGCAAATTAATGATATGTTTGTGCCAAATTTCATGTCTTTAACGGTGCTAAAGTTATGAGGCTGTGACATAGGGACGGACGGACGGACAACGGAGTCTCACCATAAAGGGTCCTTTTGTACCTTTTAGGTACGGAAACCTAAAAAAAGATAGTTGTAAATAAAACCACACAATCTACTACTCATCATCTTGGACAACATTCCAAAAATATAATTGATGTAATATAACTTTCCCAAATATTTCCCAGTAGGAAAAAAAACTTTAGACTTTTATAAAGCTTATTTTTAGGTTTGTTTTTAGGTTAGGTTTGTTAACTACAGACTTGCACTCGTACACATTCATACGACCGCTGAAATTGGGTTTGTTTGGAAGTTTTAAAGCTAGAACAACATGCTTCTGACTTTAACCGGTCGCGCACAGCTTCAGGCTTCGAGAGGCGCGCCAAGCGGTTCTTCTTGCGACGGCGCCGGCGGAGAGAACAAATGTATGAAGTTGTATAGAGCCGGCCATGGGTCGCCGCCCGCGCGTCTTGTCCGGCTTTGAGTGACTTGCGCTCTCGGGATGGCGGTGTGCGGGGAGGCAGGCGGTTGAAACAGTGATCGAGCGCACAGGACGAACCTAGTGTCGAGCGCTTTGAGCGAGCGAACGCGCTATATGTCGTGACTGGGCAAAGCCCGTCACAAAAACCGCCTGAAAGCGCAGCAAGGAGTGCCGCTACAAGCCTGAAGCTGTGGCCTTGGCGTTATGCCTTAAGAGCTGCTAATTGCTTTTTAAAGATAGTTCATTCCTGTTTCTAGGCATTTAATTGAGCAAACTTTCAATAATTATTGTAATTAGTATTATATTATATATTATTACCTATTCTAAGGTGGCAGTTTTTAACAGCCTTAACTTCATGATAAACAGACAATACCACAAATCCACATGACAAACATACAACCTTTTTTTTTTAAGTCGGTTACAATGACCATATTATAAGCAAATTCAATTCTCAGGTTTCCTCGCAGAACGAGCTTATCGTCTTAAACGAATTCGGGAGTTTCGCTGAAACTTGCGAAATAACTTAGTTTTGTTAACGAACTTAATTCAAAGGAGGAGATTAAGTTGGTGCTTTTCACGAGTGGAGCGTAATGAAGTCATTTACAGCCTTCGACGTGTGTAGACGTCACGTCGGTACCTACTTATGAAGTAGGACAATATCATTAATTTAAGTTTCATTTATTATAGTAGTTTATGCTTCAAGGGCGAAAAGGAATAAATTACGAGGACGACTTAAAAAAAATGATCAAAAATTCAAAAAGTTTATTTTGCAAAGTAGGTATATATAATACACGTTTCACAAGTCAAATTTTAATCTTATAAAAATATATGTAATAAAATAATAAATGTAAATGAACTACTTAGATTAAATGTTTATTTAATTTATGTAGCAATATATATATGATTAAAATTATAGGTAAAATATTATTATACAAGGTGAAATCCAACCAACGAGCGTAGCGAGTGTTTTAAACGTAACCGAGTAATTTATTGCTCTTACGCCCGTGTATCATACTACGTTTTTCAATGCATAGTGTGAGGAAATAAAACAAATATAATCTTGTGAACTTTAAATTACGATTGGCTCAAAAGGACTGTATCCAGAGCCGTTAAACAGTGGGAATAAAAAGTATAACATTTTTGGTACACAGGAAAGATTGCAGGTTAGCCAACTTTTCATAAATAAATTAAAAAAAAAGCCCTAGGGCAAAGTAATCGACTTTCTGTTCGGTTTGAATGCATAAAAAGTGGGCCTTTACGAGCACTTGCATTGAAAAATAATATATTAGGTCTTTACATATGAAATTGCCGTTTTCTATAGAGAATTTGAAGGAAACTCAATTTTCAGTACTAACATTTTTGCATTTTTTTTAGGAATGATAAATCCAAATTTTGTGATTTCTTATGTGTATGAATAAGACAACATTAAGCTAACAGCAACATTAATTTAATTTTTAAAAAGTGTCAGCTGTAAAAAAATATTGCGAATCTTATCATGTAAATGGCTGGCATTTAGGACGAACTGTTTTTGAAGATTAAATTTTCATAATCAGACTGATAATAAAAACAAAATTTAATACGTAGATGTAAAACCTTGAAATCAACTTTCAAACAAAAACAAAAAATTGAAGTAGCTATTGAATTACAGGAATTATGAACTCATGATTCCCTGGATTCCCTGGATTCGTGCTGGGGGCTCGGTTGGTGATCATTGAACCTTGTTCCTGGTCCCTGGCCGGGTCTCCGGTATTGGTTCGGGCGGCTGATTGGATTTTACCTTGTATAATATATATTTTACCTATCATTTTAATTGTAAATATATTGCTACATAAATTAAATAAACCTTTAATTTAGTTCATGTACATTTATTATTTTATTACATATATTTTCTTTATTAGATTAAATTTGACGTGTAAAAAGTGTATATATCTATACCTGCTTTGCAAAATAAACTATTTGAATTTGAATTTGCATTTGAATGAACCTGTAAGAACAATTTCATATGTAAAGACCTATTATATCTAACATAATTCACGCGTGCCATTGAAGAAGCGTTTTATAAGTGGCGGCCGCAGCATGCATTTTATCAATATATTTAGAAATCAAGAATAAATATTTGAATTTGGTATATTTTTCAACTAAATTAAGGGACTAGGTACTCCTTGCTGACTTTATTTGATCAAATTAACTACAACATACATATCGCTGAATCAAGTAGAAAATCCATCCATCCATCCATCAGCCTAGTTCGTCCACTGCTGGACATAAATAAGCCTTTGCCACTCCCGGCGATCATCCTGGAAGAATTGCCCATACTCACACACGCTGGGCAGGCGGGTTGGTGAGCGCGGTGCCGGAACCCTCGCACCGGTGGGTGACGCTGCTGCCCGTCACCAGTCTGTTCCATATAAGGCCCGGCTATTAGGGATGGATATACCGCCATCCATCGGTCCCAGGCATGGTGGGCCTCCTGGTTTTTGCCTGTGAGCTGTCCTCTTACTCTCCCCCGAATTACTTCGAGGGGGTCTCCAAGTAAGATGGTGGTACCTCCACAGTCGAGCCTGGCATCAGCTCTACCACCTATAAATCTCAATGAAACCCTGCTCATTTCAAATAGTGTAAGGTGTACAGAAACTGCTGTTTAGTTAGAACTTGGCTTCCGATTAGATTTCAACACTTTTGCTAACTTTTTCCACATTTATGTCTTTAGTGGGATTCCTTATAAACAATTAAAAATTTGATCCATGATGCTTTTCCGATTCATGCAAATGTACAAAGCCATTAGGCAAGATAAGACCCCAAATTGAATTTGCTTATTAAGTTCATAACAGAATAAAATCGTCATTACGTCACCAGGGCCCCGGGGGGGTCGGGGAAATCTGTCTTCAGGGAGTTTTACCGAAAAAGTTCCCAGCCACTTCCTGGAATAATTTCCGGGTTTTATGGAAAAATAAGACTACCTGCCGAGTAGATTTCGTTGTAAAAAGGGTGAATTTTTTCATTTAGTTGGAACATCACGTAATACAACGTCTGCTTGCTTGAAAATAGATTCGAGAGACGTTTATGTCTTGTTTAACTATTGTTTTAGTGATAATGAGAACTCAACAGATAAAGACAATGCAAAATAATGACCATAAACGAAGATCGGGGAAATGTAATATTATTCAAACTCGCGTGAGCTGACATACTAAATTATTATTACATACGGCTAGAACACTCACGTGTGATTGTTGTTGACTGTATGCCAACCGTTTCACCGATACAATTTCGGCATTATCAAGGCGAGTGTCGTTCTTAGGGTCGTTCGACGGTGAACGCCGCGTCGTCGTCCTAAGAACGAGACTCTCCTTGATAATGCCGAAATTGTATCGGTGAAACGGTTGGCATACAGTCAACAACAATCACACGTGAGTGTTCTAGCCGTATGTAATAATAATCGGGGAAATGTTACAATATTGATTATAATATAAATTGTATAATGCAATTAATTAATTTTATAAATAAAAACAGATAGAACCGGGAATCGAACGCAGGATGTGTCGATTACAGGCCGAGAGCTAACGCCTAACCTCTTCGTTAGCGCTTGCAATAGATAAATCGCCATCACCTTCAATGGAAAAATTACATTTTATGTTCAAAAACTTTTTAAATAAGTCTTCAAAAACCAGAGCTACAAAAAGCCGATGTTGTTTTAACTTGCCCCAAAACCATTCCTACGATGAAAAAGAAGCAATCTGTCAGAAATTCCATTAAAATATTGAAATTGAAAACTCCAAGGAAAACAAATCGTTTTATTATAATATTTTTAGGATACCTTGTTTAAGAGCACCGTATTTGCTTGAACTCCCATACTAGCGCAACTCGCTGGTATTATCCGTATTTATTGGTATTTGCCTAAATTTTATATTTGTGTAACCTATCCCGTACAATATTTGTGTAACCTATCCCGTACAATATTTGTGTAACCTATCCCGTACAATATTTGTGTAACCTATCCCGTACAATATTTGTGTAACCTATTCCGTACAATATTTGTGTAACCTATCCCGTACAATATTTGTGTAACCTATCCCGTACAATATTTGTGTAACCTATCCCGTACAATATTTGTGTAACCTATCCCGTACAATATTTGTGTAACCTATTCCGTACAATATTTGTGTAACCTATCCCGTACAATATTTGTGTAACCTATCCCGTACAATATTTGTGTAACCTATCCCGTACAATATTTGTGTAACCTATCCCGTACAATATTTGTGTAACCTATCCCTTACAATATTTGTGTAACCTATCCCGTACAATATTTGTGTAACCTATCCCGTACAATATTTGTGTAACCTATCCCTTACAATATTTGTGTAACCTATCCCGTACAATATTTGTGTAACCTATCCCTTACAATATTTGTGTAACCTATCCCGTACAATATTTGTGTAACCTATCCCGTACAATATTTGTGTAACCTATCCCGTACAATATTTGTGTAACCTATCCCGTACAATATTTGTGTAACCTATTCCGTACAATATTTGTGTAACCTATTCCGTAGAATATTCTTGACTTGAACCTACAACATATACCAAAATTAAATACATACAAAAATTACAAATGTACAAAAGTTCTGGATTTACACCTTTTTTCATGAATGTATTTGAACCGAAAGCTTCTAGCGTTCCAACAATGAATTAAGGTTCATACAGCATATTATATTTTTTGACAATCCAATATATTTTGTTTCATTTCGATTTAGGGGATATTTCTCTTGAAATCGTGTAAACAACCAAAGATAGTTGCAAGTTTTTTTCAAGAGATGAATCTTGTTACGAAATATCGTACCTGTAGCTCGCTCGCTCTTTACGAGTGTGAATGTAGGAGGAAATAGCAAGACAAAGCCAACACGTGCATGGCTGACTCCAAGCCACCGAGCACGGAGCTCTTAAAACGGCCTTTCGTTACCAATTACGAAACTCAGCATGAAAATAAACGAATTTTCTTATAAAGGTAGATGATTTTCCGCCCTAACGGGCTAAGTATACGAGTTATTGTCTATCCTTCTCACACACACGAAGCTTGTAAAAGTGTATCAGTCAGCCAGTCAGACTGACTTTAAGGCGCTATGGAAAAGAAATCGACACTTTTAGAACTTGCATATCTACTTCAGTAAATAATGTATTATTTTGATAAAATAGTATATTATTTTTGAATTCTTTTTCTAGGGATCTGTTAAAACAGAAACGCGGTTGGAGAAATTCGGCTCGATAGAAATATTTATTGAAATTAGGTCCTTTTCGACACCATTTCTCCTGGTTTGACAATTTAGAGTGATATATGGACTGCAACTATATTTTATTAGATGGGTTTTAACGGTATCTAGGACCTGGTTAAACTAAATTTTGATAGCAACTTTAGTACATTTTTTATTAATATAAAACCGACTTTTTGCTGCTTTTCCACGAATCCGTCCCTGTCGGACTGAAGATTTTTTCGCATATGGAGTAACAGCAGGGACGCTAAAACTTTTACGTATCGCCTTAAGGCGATATGCGAAAAAAATACGGGTGTTTCTTTTCTGTGTATTTCATGAAATACACAGAAAATTTTAAAACATTTCTAGTATATGCATTTTGACTATATAATCTAGAGTTTTGAAATTGGAAAACATGCTTGGATAAATTTTCCTCAATAGAAATAATTGTTGAAATGAGGTCTTCAACCACACTTTTTCTCCTCGTTTGACGAATAGGAACTGAAACATATTTTATTAGGTGTGTTTCAACAATATCTAGAGATTTGATATTTTAAATTTTGCTAGCTATTTTAGTTTTTTTAATAAAAATATAAACTTTTTTCCCTTTTGCCCTGAATCCGCCCCTCCCGCACTGCGCGATTTTTCTCTTGGAGTGACAGTGACAAAAATAAAATTCGCATAGCCTCTTAAGTCGCTCCTGATCATCTATAAACCTGAGGAATTGGCTGCCCTGTTTTCGCTTGCCCTCCTTCAGTTCAGAATAACAGATGCCACTCGCCAAACAGGCTATTAACAAAAACAGTCAATATTAAAAAAAAGTCCTGACCACTTACCGAGTCTCCAGTATGAATTTGGTTTTGGCATGTAAAGTCACCTTATATGTAGTTTTTCAATGCATGTGCTCGTAAAGGCCCACATTTTATGCGTCAAAACCGAACAGAAAGTCGATTATTTTGCCCTAGGGCTTTATTATTATATTTTTTTTAATTCATTTGCAATGGTTGGCTAACCTGCAGCCTTTCCTGTGTACCATAGATGTTATACTTTTTTTCCACTGTTTAACGGCTCTGGATACAATCCTTTTGAGCCAATCATAATTTAAAGTTCACAAGATTGTATTTGTTTTCATTTCCTCACACTATGCATTGAAAAACTTAGTTATGATACACGGGCGTAAGAGCAATAAATTACTCGGTTACGTTTAAAACACTCGCTACGCTCGTATTTTAAATCGTCCTCGTAATTTATTCCTTTGCGCCCTTGTAGCATAAACTACTATTATGTATGGTTACAATTGTGCACATTTACCCCCTGTATACGGTCAAGGTCGTCAGTATCTCCACTCCAGTCACAAGTTGGGTCTGGGGACCAAATATAGGACTGACCTTTGTTAGACAGACTGACTGAAAATAACTTCAGTTTGATCTGGTCTTACTTACGAGTAGGTACTAATAGGTAACAGTTTTGAATAGATACGTATAGGTTAAGGTGGTTCTTACATAGGGTTGCCAACTTTCGAAGGAACTCAACTCGGGAGATTTGACAAATCGGAGGGCAATTGAATAAAATAAAATGAAAAAAAATTATATAAAATTCACTGATTACCCTTATTTAATCACCCTCTTGCTATTGTTATTACTTTTCTTCAATGTACATTTTTAGGTACGGATCCCTTCATAAAAGTGAGGGCTTTTTTTTCAGTTTAAAACAGTAGTGCGTCTAAACTTATGAAGTTAAAAAAACAATAAAGACTTTTTGAAACAAATAAACGCACTGTCTAGAACAAATATGGGCAAAGCCCGGCCCGCCCACGCCCCGGCTTTTGAACCGGCCCGCGGAACATCTTATAACTGCGCGCCAAAAATAGTAATATTTTTAGGGTTCCGTACCTAAAGGGTAACCAACTGAACCCTATTACTAAGACTCCGCTGTCCGTCTGTCTGTCCATCTGTCTGTCTGTCAGTCTGTCTGTCCGTCTGTCTGTCCGTCTGTCTGTCCGTCTGTCAGTCTGTCTGTCCGTCTGTCTGTCCGTCTGTCACCAGGCTGTATCTCCTGAACCATGACAGTTAGACAGTTGAAATTTTCACAGATGATGTATTTCTGTTGCTGCTATAACAACAAATACTAAAAAACAGAATAAAATAAATATTTAAAGGGGCTCCCATACAACAGACATGTTTTTTTTTGCTGTTTTTATAGATAATGGAACGGAATCCTTCGTGCACGAGTTCGACTCGCACTTGGCCGGTTTTTTTAGTAGTTACACACTGTAAGAGAGCTGAGTGAGAGCATAATAAGACGACAAAACTTATACTTTCATCATAAATGATGTCCACTGCTTTTTTTGCGCACTTCTTTCATATTACATTGCTCTGTGTGGAAGCAATGAATAACTAACATGTCGGTAGCCTCAATTTTATCGCATTAAATTGAATATTGATTATTTTTTTCACAGCTTCCTATCATATCATCCACGGCCCGTGATTTCGTTACAATCCTAAAATTTGGCCCGCAACTTTCAAAAGTTTCCCATACCTCTTCTAGAACCTCTACCTCTTCTTATAATAAATTTTATTCATTAAGAGGCTATGTGAATTTTATTTTTGTCACTGTCACTCCAAGCGAAAAATCGCGCAGTGCGGATTCAGGGCAAAAGGGAAAAAAGTTGGTTTTATATTTTTATTAAAAAAACTAAAATAGCTAGCAAAATTTCAAATATCAAATCTCTAGATATTGTTGAAACACACCTAATAAAATATGTTTGAGTTCTGTATATGGTTCCTATTTGTCAAACGAGGAGAAAAAGTGTGTTTGAAGACCTCATTTCAACAATTATTTCTATCGAGGAAAATTTATCCAAACATGTTTTCCAATTTCAAAACCTTAGATTATATAGTCAAAATGCGTATACCAGAAATTTATTGAAATTTTCCGCGTATTTCATGAATTACACAGACAAGAAACACCCGTATTTTTTTCGCATATCGCCATATCATCATAATTTCATCATTTATTAATTCACAAACAATATAAATTGTATTTGAATAAAATTACTAAAACTAAAACTTTAATGCTAGCTAAAATTAAAAAGAACACAAATAAATTATTGTCAATAGTTAACATATGGTAATACAATTTAAAAATATATGTCAGACAATTTTTAAAGCTAAACAAGTCAAAAAAAACTCAAAAATCAAGTCTGCCTACAAATCATCTATTGAATAAAGACACTGTTTTAATAAAAACTGCATCCATAACTGCTAAAATTCCATTTTAAATTTATTATGACCTGTTATACTTTTTAGCTCTGTAGGCAGCTTATTAAATAAATATCTTATATCTTTGATTCCCCGCACATCTCGGACACGCACTTTTTCAGATACGTTTATCTCTTCCGTTATTCGATAGTCTTATAGCAGTTCTGTGATTGTCTGTTTGTCAGTAACTATAGAATAGAATAGAATAGAATAGAATATGATTTTATTCATCTAAAAATTACACAATAACAGAATAGGATTACCTTGACGCCTACAAGGGTGTATGTACCGGTGCTATAGGCGCCAAGCTCTTCCCTTACAGAGTATTACATTAAAAATTAGAAGTAATATAAAATACTAACTATAAAAGTTAATTATACTGATCTCAAATGAAACCATACTAGTTATTTACGTAGAAAAACGGTCTGTCCGAAATATACTGAAAAGGCTTCCATATACTGTTCCTAGCCAGGTATCGTATTACAAACATATTGGGTGGTTCATACTCAAATATTTTCATAGGTTACATATTATGTTAGAAATATGAAGGCACATAAACTCGGTTTGTAGTAGAGATGATAAATATAACCATTAACCATTAAATTTTACAAATATTGAAAGTTAACCATGATATTCAATAAACAAAATTAACATTATCGAATAAAAATATCATATCAACTTCTCCGGCAGAAATTTATATTTGGTATTTTTAACACATATTTCGATAGGTTAGTTTTGTTGTTACTTGAAAAACAAAGACGCGTCGTCGCGTTGTTGTTGTTTCACGTTAAATGTGAAGATTGTGAAGTTTTTTTGCAACAAAACCTACTTGAAACCATTTCGATAGGAGTGTGGGAGTAAAAAAATTATAGAGTATTTGTTTATTGGTTGAAAATATTCAATTAATATTTTTATTCAATGGTCGCATAATATTGAAAGTTAACCATGATATTCAATAAACAAAATTAACATTATCGAATAAAAATATCATATCAACTTCTCCGGCAGAAATTTATATTTGGTATTTTTAACACATATTTCGATAGGTTAGTTTTGTTGTTACTTGAAAAACAAAGACGCGTCGTCGCGTTGTTGTTGTTTCACGTTAAATGTGAAGATTGTGAAGTTTTTTTGCAACAAAACCTACTTGAAACCATTTCGATAGGAGTGTGGGAGTAAAAAAATTATAGAGTATTTGTTTATTGGTTGAAAATATTCAATTAATATTTTTATTCAATGGTCGCATTCAATAAAAATATTCACCAATATTTTCAACCAATGAAATTATCGATATTTTTTTTATCAATTAACTATTAACCAGTAAACAATTTCAACCATTATTGACATCTCTAGTTTGTAGGTAAAGGGCACACGTTTGATATTTTAGGTCCGTCTGTTTCACAAACCGTACCTTTCATCATAAATATATTATTTTGCTGCCTTTACTTTTCATTTTGAAAGGAAAAGGAAGGCGGGTATTTTATTGAAATTCAAGCTGTATTTTTTCTCTTATTTATATTCGGTTTATATTCCGGTTTTTAGATTTTCAGTAACCTTCAGGTTCAGTACAGTCGCTTGCAGTTCTGGCTACCTATTTTATTACGATTCTATTTAACCGTTATGGCAGCGTATAATATAAAAACACACAATAAAGCCAATTCTGAAGGCTTTAATTTTAGTTTTAGTGCTGTCAAAGCTTAAAATTTTCCAAAGAAATTTAGCTTCTAATCCTAAGTCTTAAGGACTATTTTGTATAGAAGAAAATTTAGTTTTGACAGCACTACAACTAAAATTAAAGCCTTCAGAACCGGCTTTATTGGTTTGGTTGTTATTTTAAGCGGGGACCGTACATAGTTAAATTACCTTTTCAAATATTAGGCCTTTACATATGAAATTGCCGTTTTCTATTGGGAATTTGAAGGAAACTCAATTTTCAGTACTAACATTTTTGCATTTTTTTAGGAATGACAAATCCAAATTGTGTAATTTCTTATGTGTATGAATGAGATAACATTAAGCTAACAGCAACATTAGTTTAATTTTTGAAAAGTGTCAGCTGTTTAAAATATTATATACAAATCTTATCATGGAATTGGATGGCATTTAGAACGAACTGTTTTTAAAGATTTAATTTTAAAATCAAACTCAAAATAAAAACAAAATTTAATACGTAGATGTATAACCTTGAAATCAACTTTTTTAACAAAAAACAAATAATTGAAGTAGCTATTGAATTACAGGAATTATGAACTCATTAATCTGTAAGAAAATTTCGACAATTTCATATGATAAGACCTTCATCTTTACGAACATGAAAGGTGCCAAATTGAAGTAATAAAGTGGGTATGTACATGTACATGTCGTATCATACTCATAAGGGGTGTTTACAATACGACCCAGCGAAATATGTTTCTTGATTGCTGAAGGCGTACCTATTTACTGAGTTATTTACCTCGGCTTAACTAGCTATGTACTAGACCTTCGTCAGCTGCTTCGCCTGCGTTTATCCAAATTCATTATTTTATGTATTTATTTATTTTATTTACACGCATACAACATGTACATACAACATTTAAACCCTTTAAGGGGCTGCACCATGCTAAAATTCAGTCCTGCTCTAACACTTTTGTGTTTTAGCTGTCTATCCTGCTCTAATAATAAAGAATGTCATAAAGATGGTTTTTTCTTATTAGTATCTGCGTGTGTTGATTTCGTTTCAATCGGTTTTGAAATATGGAAACTGAATCACTTTTTTCGTGAAATTCATGTTTTTTTTTAAACTTAATTAAAAGAAGATTGAAAGTATGCTTATTTATAAAGTGTAATTAAGAGGATGGCATACCCTAGCAACTTTTTTTATTACCCGTCCAGCACAACAAGTCTAATGGCAAAGACTTTATTTGCTTTTCATAGAGGCGATTATATGTTGGCTCTTTGGCCTCTTTTTCTTGGACGCGTAATACTGGTGATCACGCAGCGAAACAACAAATTGGTGTGTTTTTAGCTAATACTGAAATATTTTGTAGGGAAAAAAATATTTAATTTAGGTGATATACCTTTATATTTCTATTACCTATTTTATGAAAGAAAAATAAAGTTGATCTTTTAACCGCGTTCTTGAAGCGAACGTTTGAAAACCAAAAAAATAGAGGGTGCAAAACATTTTTTTTGACAAAAGTATAAATCTTAGTACATTGTTTATACGTAAGATCCCTACAAAAAAGATTAATAAATCAAATTTATTTTTTTCAATACAAGGAGAGTCCGAATTTCTTCAAACGAATCTTAGATAGCCTGGGGTTGGTCATGCTCTAGGCTCAGGTACAGTCTTAATAATTGTCTTGAGTCAAAAAACACGCCTTCTGCGACCAGCCTCAGCCATTACGGCTCGCATGGGTGCCTATGCTTTGTTACGGCAGGCGAGGGCGGCCCTTTCCGCAACGCCGAAGCAATTGCAAAATAAAAAATGAATTTTTTTGCTTACCCTCTGAGTGCTTACCAAAATTTTATTAAACAGGAGCAGCTCAATGCAGCTTATATAATTAATATGCTGTACAAAAATAATTACAGCCATTCAGAATGACATAAATTGCTGATTGATTTTGAAATGTTTGCTGGCCATGAGTTGCTGATCAATTAGCTATTTCTGCTCACAGATTATATTTTTCTGCTCACAAAAATACCAATACTATGCTAACCATTTAAATAACAGCCACATTTAAATAGAACTAGATTGTATAATTGAGTTAGCAGTGTGAATGAACGTTCGTTTTGCTATAATTATAAATAAGCAAACAAATATAGAACAACTAGCTAGTTGCATTCGATATTATTAGATTTGTCGTTGACTAACTTGTTTGTAGTACAGGGTGTTTACTGTTTTATTAGTAAACGTATTTCGAGCAACACTTAAGGGCCTTACTATTGCCAAATGGGTACTTTCTAAAGCCTACTCCTCGTTTATGGCCAAACCAAAAATAATGAAAAAATGTATTATGAATAATCAGCTCTTAGACAACATATGCAACATTTTTCTTTTTCATACCACCAAAACTTCTACATGATTTTTTTTTTTTACTGAGTGGTGTTTTTTGACCCCTACCTACTGCTCCTGAGTGGCTTGGCCAATTGAATTCATTTATGCTTTGATAAATAGATAAACTTTATAGCTATAAACACGTCCAAGTGAAAAGTATAATTTTCTCCTATTTCGCCCTATCAAGGACGCAGCGAGCGTCGTAACAGCCACTATGCATTGCGCGCTGATATGAACGTTATTTCAATGTCGTTTCCGTTGATATTTGTAGTGACAAATATCGAGCTGCTAATTTGGCGATGGTAATCGTCTTAAGGGGAATGCATCCGCCAATGACCTTGGGTCGACCCCGTACAAGTATCGTATTGAAATAACGTTCAATTCAGCGCGCATTGCATTGGGCAATCGCTGGGTTTCCCGATAGCACAAAATAGGAGAAAATAATACTTTTCGCTAGGACGCGATGAACGGAAAAAAAAATTGTAGATCTAAAAATTGTCAATAATTTAACTCTAAGGCTTAGATTCTAAGCCTTAGACCAAAATATGTATTTTTATCTAGGTTAATTTCGTTGATTTTATGTTTCTGTAAATATTTTATGTAAATTATTGTTATTAATTATTATTACCTTTTTGATTGTACAGTGAATTGGATTAGTCTGTAATGTTCTGCAATACTTTTGATAAATGAATAAATAAATTATTTTCCGTCGGGTATGGAACTTTAGTAACAATAAACACAACACGCACAAGAAATGTTCGATCGTAGATAAGGCATGGAATGATTTTCATACCGAAATTGATACCGGTATTGAAATTTCTATGACCGGTTTACTGAAATATCGGTATTTTTTTGGTATTTTTTTAAATACTGCTACTTACTGTTAAATAATTCTAAGGACGAATAGTAAGTCTCATTTGCGGAAAGTTATTAAAGCAGTTTTCTACGCTATATGGCAGAAACACTCAAACTATTTATCAACTCCCTAGAAACCACAAAATGAGTTATTCAAGTATAGGTAATTAATAATACTAAAGAAAATACGTTATTTGATCCAAGAATAATTTATATTGTATCATTGGCACAAATATCACAATCAAATAGGTATTAAAATCAGTCTTACTCTCAAATGATAAGAAACAATTTTACAAAAATTATAATAGGCGCAGGCGCAATTTAACTCAAGTTCATCAATCAGGCAGATCGCTTGTTGGATCTGCAGTATGAACAACACTATGAACCATAGAAATCAAGCGTTCTGCACAGTCTTTTAACATCCTTCCAAAAATATATCACTTTTTTCGAAATACCGAAATAACGGTACTTTATACTCAAATACCGAAAAAATTTACCTGTATTCCGGTATTTCGGTATACCGGTATCTATGCCCTAATCGTAGAGAAACCCAATTTATCTTTTCCATGTCAAACGACATGTCATTATCATTAGCGGTACACTGCGGCAATGTCTCGAGACGACGCGAGACGCTTTCAAAGATAAACGAGTAAGACGCGACGTGGATACGATACAAGATAACGTTCTCATGTTACTAACTTACCTTTAAAGCACTCTATTGATGAAAACTGAAAGAAAGAAAGAAAGAAAAATTTATTTGCTTAAATATGAGTGGCAGGTACAGATCTTATTATACTCATATCCCAATTCAATGACATCACATTTTACTGTAGCATACAGTATGTAAATATTGTAAGGAGGCGCGATTTTTCGCGGGGAGTGACAGTGACAAAAATAAAATTCGCATAGCGAGCGAATCCTATGTCTATGGATAAATCAGTCGGAACACGTCATTGATGTACTGAATAGGTAATGAAATTTTATGTGATATTTTCAAGTGAAGTACAATAATGCATCAACCTGTATCTAAATTGGCAGTATATTCGTATGACGCACGCGCGTTGCGTTAATTCTAACCAACCAACTACCTTTGCACCTGGCCAAACTCTTATTGTCAACTATATAGGAAACATTATTGATTAAGATAAATGTACGTCTCAAATTAGTGGGATAATATAGTACAAATGTTTACCCTTCCGGTGCTAGTTACAAAAATAAAAAACCTTAAGAGCGGTTTCGTAGCCGGATTGTGAAAAATCCACCTTTTCCTAATTAATCGAAACAGAACACTTAAATTCAAAATTCACTCAATGTTATTCAACAAAACCTTGTTATCTATGTATTGTGCATGCTGCCATGCAAAGTTTATATTGATTTCTGTAAAAAAGAATTCCAAATTTTTTTTAATTCATAATTTTTGACATCCTAATTTACAGAAACCAATGGAAACTTTGCGGTGGCATTATCTTAACAAAAACCCCTAAAATACGAAAATTTTACGGTTTTTTACTAAAAGTGTAACCGAATTTGTTTTTTCAATGCATGTGCTCGTAAAGGCCCACTTTTTATGCATCAAAACCGAACAGAAAGTCGATTATTTTGCCCTAGGGCTTTATTATTATTTTTTTTTTATTTATTTACAATGGTTGGCTAACCTGCAGCCTTTCCTGTGTACCATAAATGTCATACTTTTTTTTCCACTGTTTAAGGGCTCTGGATGCAGTCCTTTTGAGCCAATTACAATTTAAAGTTCACAAAATTATATTTGTTTCATTTCCTCACACTATGCATTGAAAAACGTAGTATGATACACGGGCGTAAGAGCAATAAATTACTCGGTAACGTTTAAAACACTCGCTACGCTCGTGTTTTAAATCGTCCTCGTAATTTATTCCTTTGCACCCTTGTAGCATAAACTACTATTATTGTTTTAGATAAAATCCAAAATTATTACTGATTACATCGATAATGTTGTGTAGATTAATAATAACATAAATTAATGTTTGAAAACGTCCACAGTCTTGCCAAATTCATGTTTCTCCTGAAACAAGTTTTCAATTTTGCGCCCGCGACGAAATCGGTACATGAAATTTGGACTGCAGTTTTTGATTAAGGTGATATGCCGTGAAAGACCCGCAGTGCGAAAGGGACGGAATCGGGGAAAATTGTCAAAAAGTCGGTTTTAAATTAATGCAAAATTAACTAAAATAGCTACAAAAAATATCATAACCAGTAATTTTGGTGTAGTTAAAACCCATCTAAATAAATATTTATCAAGTCTGTATGCTATCCTAATTTGTCAGAATATCAAAAAAAGTGTTAATTTAGACCTGATTTCAATAATTATTTCTATCGAATGAAATTCCTCCTATCGCGTTTCTGATAGACCAAAATCTAGTAAAAGGTCCCAAAATTGTTATACTAATTTATTTTACTTGGAACTTCATTAAAAGAGCAGATAAATAACTTCAAAAAGTGTCAATTTTCACGGTATAGCCCCTTAATTCCCACGAGATCCAGAGAAACGGGACCCACGTGACCAACCGGCCAAACACGAGTCAGACTCGCGTACCTAGTGTCCCGTATTGAGGATGATAAATTTCGTTTTGTCATGTTTTTCGTGAATTTCTCAACCGCTTTATGTTCCTGTAATCTTTACGTAAACACATATTACCATGATTTTTTTCATATTTTTTGGTTCACCATGTTTAGAGATAAGGGGGGACATACATTTTTTTATGGTTTTTCAAGGATTTCTCGAAATAGATGCAATTAAATAAAGTCAAATCGTATATTTTTACAATCAGCTTTTTAATATCTACAATATTGTATTTTTTGGATAATATTTTTTTCAATGCATGTGCTCGTAAAGGCCCACTTTTTATGCATCAAAACCGAACAGAAAGTCGATTATTTTGCCCTAGGGCTTTATTATTATTATTTTTTTTAATTTATTTACAATGGTTGGCTAACCTGCAGCCTTTCCTGTGTACCATAGACGTTATACTTTTTCTTCCACTGTTTAACGGCTCTGGATACAGTCCCTTTGAGCCAATTATAATTTAAAGTTCACAAGATTATATTTGTTTTCATTTCCTCACACTATGCATTGAAAAATGTAGTATGATACACGGGCGTAAAAGCAATAAATTACTCGGTTACGTTTAAAACACTCGCTACGCTCGTGTTTTAAATCGTTGCGCCCTTGTAGCATAAACTACTATTATTGTTTTCACTTTCAATTTCAAATTTTTCATGTTTTTTTATACCGTGACATGTGGGCAAATTAATGCTATTTTTGTGCCAAGTTTCATGTATTTATCTTTAACGGTGCTAAAGTTATGAGGCTGTGGCATACAGGTAGACGGACGGACGAACGGACGGACAACGGAGTCTCACCATAAAGTTTCTTTTTGTAACTTTTAGGTACTACGGAACCCTAAAAAAGATATAACTAGGTTTAGGGTATTGTGAAACTTTTTGGTATAACAATCTTCACAAATGATAAAATTATCTCTTGTTACAGAAGAGATTCTCAAGTCAAGAACAGCGTTGTGGATGTCAGCAGACGGCCATATGGTGCTGTACGCCACCTTCAATGACTCCATGGTCCATGAACAGAAGTACCCATGGTATGGCGCCGCTTTGGACACTGATGACCCGGCGAAGGTAGGTTGTGATGGTCACTAAACATTCGATGACACAAAATTATTAGGTTTTTTAGGTTTAAATGTTTATTCTCATAAGAACATAATAAAGCCGATTCTAAAGGCTTTAATTTTTAAAGGCTTTAATTCTAAAGGCTTTAATTTTTAAAGGCTTTAATTCTAAAGGCTTTAATAATAAATTTCATAAATTGCAAAATAGTCCTTGAAAGTTAGGAACAGAATCTAAATTACTTTAGAATAATTTTATGTTTGACAGCACTAAAACTAAAATTTCAGCCTTCAGAATCGGCTACAGTATACATTTGTTCACTTAAAATGAGAATTAATTGTTAATCCTTAAAAATATATTTACATAAATTTGTATGAAGGTTGTTCCAAAATACAAAGAATAATTTTATTTTTTGTTAGTACTTAAATATAATAATAATATCTAACAAAAATAATTGTAGCTATCACATTGGTTTTATGTAATAGTGGTAACATTCTTTAAAATATAAGCTTTAAGTGTTATTTTTTAATATCAACATTGATTTAAAATTTTTAATGTATTTTGGTAATTTGTTGTATAGCTGTGCTCCTCGTAAGCTATACTTTTCTTACCATACAAAGTTCGGGGAGAGATTCATTTCAAATTGTTGGCATTTTTTTTTCGAGGTACAGGGTTTGTTCCATAGTAAAAGTTGTTTTATACCATTGACTGAATAAGCTCTTCAAATATAGTTACGCCTTTCTGTTACACGTTGTATATATATAAAATGTATCGTCACTACATGAATCCCCGAGGGGTTGTCGAGGTATTCCGAGTGTGAACTGTAAAATGCAAGTCACAGTCCGCACTCAGTACACCCGCGTTTCACTGACGATTATTACGACCCAACGTGTTGGGTGGTGAGCCCTATCGCTGTACTTCGGGCACAAATTAGGGCATGCAGTTTTCCTTAAGATGTTTTCCTTCACCGTTCAGCAAGTGGTAAGTAAGAACAAATACTATGAACATAAATTCCGAAAACTCATTGGAGCATGCCCGACCGGGGATCGAACCTGGATCTCATGATTTAAAGGCCAGCGTTCTACCCCTGAGCTATCGCCGCTTCTAATTAAACTGTTCAAATATTGAAAAAGCATTATCTCCCGGGAATTTTAAGGGTCCTAAACTTCCTTAAGTAAAGGTAGAGTCTGCATAACAATGAAGGAAGAGGCCAACCTGAATAAATCTACTTTAGTTTATTAGGAGGGTTTAACAGCAGGAAAGAGGTTAAGCAATTTATAAACCTTTTTACGCTTTAAATGAAAGGTACGCCTTTTGAATGAGCTTGCTTGCTTGAGCTTTTCCTTGGAACTTTCAGTTTATGATCCTAAAATAAACGTGGGAATAGTTAATTAAAGTTTGAGCGCTTGGGTAACGTTAATGTTTTTTTTAGGATTCCGTAGTACCTAGTCACAGCCTCATAACTTGAGCACCGTTAAAGACAAAGACATGAAATTTGGTACAAAAGTAGCATTAATTTTTCCACATATTACGGTGTAAAAAAATATGAAAAATTTGAAATTGCTCAAAATATTTCCAAAACAAAAGTGAGAAAAATAAAAAATATTATTCTAACAATACAATATGGGTATCGAATTGTAGATATTAAAAAGTTGATTGTAAAACTATATATTTTGTCAATATTTACTGGCACTAGTTTCGAGAAATCTTTAAAAAACCACAAAAATATGTATGTCCCCCCCTTATCTCCGAAACTGGTTGACCGAAAATATGAAAAAAATGTCGATGACAGATCATAACTGGCCAATTACAGGAAAACTATAGCGATTCAAAAAAAGTTTAGCACAAATGACAAATATAAAAAAGAAATAAATGAAAAAAATATTTTATAAAAATACAAATATCAAACTGTAGGTATTTAGAAAGCTGATTGTAAAAATATATAGTTTAGCTATATTTAATTGCATCTATTTCGAGAAATCCTTGAAAAAACCATAAAAAATGTATGTCCCCCCCTTATGTCCAAAACTGGTGGACCGAAAAATATTACGTAAAGATTGCAGGAAAAATAAAGCGGTTGAGAAATTCACGAAAAAAAATTACAAAATTAAATGTATCATCCACAATACGGAACGGAACCCTAGTACGCGAGTCTGACTAAACATTATAATGCCATATTTATTGATTAGGCATTACTTTAAGGAAGGTTATCATTAACTTATATGTAGATTATATTATAATGCCAGTTAAGATATTTTTAAAACAAACAATAACGGTTATTTCCCAACAGCTCACGTAAGCCATTGCTAGTTACATCGAACCACGCTCAAACTTCCCATCGGCTCACGTGCTCGGATACAACTACAAAATTAATATTGTGTTTTTCCGTAGGACCACGTGAGTGAGATGCACAGAATGCAACATTAGGAAAAACGTGTCGTGTGGTAGGGTACTGCGAGGGTGTGTGTAAGGGTGTGTTTCACTCTCTTGCGCCCGCTCTACATGTAGAATTAGGACCAGAAGTAGAGGCATTATCGAATTAAATGCAGTTCAAAAAATATTTCACAATTTTCCAGTTGCATAGGCTCACGCGAGCCGATGGAAAGGTTGAACGTGGTTCGATGCAACTAGCAATAAAGTCTAAAGAATGAAAGTTTTAGGCCTCCCATAGTTAACGGTCAGGTAATCGCGCAGTTTGAAATATTACACTTATTATTTTATACCTCTACTGTGGTCTAGTAGTTCGAACGTCACTAGAGATCGCTGGTACAAATATAAATATTGTTGTTTTGTGCGGTCTCCGTGCTTCAGAAGTGACGTTCAACAATCGTCGGTAATACGTGGGTGTATCAGTGTAGGCTGTGACTTGCATTTCTCAGTCCCACACTCTGAAACACCTCGGGGATTCATGCCATGAAGATGTATTTTTATCTATTTCTTAAATTGTATATATAAATATATATATATATAATCATTGCAGACGTACCCGGAGATCAGGAGCGTGCGGTATCCCAAGCCAGGGACCAACAATCCAACCGTGACACTTACCGTCGCCGACATCGCTGACCCAAAGCACATCCGCACCAGGCATCTCACTCCTCCCAAGAGCATACTGGATGAAGGGTGAGATCTTCGCGTACTTATGTGATCCTGGTACCTATTTGATATGGGTTGCGGATTTTTCTTGATATTTACAGGTTGTTTGATGTCTTAGGCTCGTTC
This sequence comes from Ypsolopha sequella, assembly GCA_934047225.1. NCBI lineage: Eukaryota > Metazoa > Arthropoda > Insecta > Lepidoptera > Ypsolophidae > Ypsolopha > Ypsolopha sequella. The sequence continues at coordinate 21,313,879 of OW204005.1, read as the reverse complement.
CTAAATGCACAACTTATTATTGTTTTCCTTATTTTTGAAAAAAAAAAATAAATGAATGTAATTTTCGATGAATTTATGGCATTACGCGAGAATGGTTTCATGTCAATCGGACTTTTTTAAAAATGTTGTGTTCTAGATCATTTACAACGTAATGCATTAAGAAGATAACATTGCTAAGAAAGCTTAACTGACATTAAACTATTGTCGCGTAATGCCAATAGCAGACTTTGATTCTAGTACGAGATATTCGATATTTCAAGTAACGACTGATTTTTTCTTTGGCGAGTCGTGCCGAGGCAAAAAAACAGTCGGGACGAAGTAAAAAAGTTGTCCTATCATAATTCCGAAATTATAGGTCTTGCGAGCAAACGGCGCATAATACTGACTTGGTTTCAATTCCGAAAAGTAGTCCATAAATATTCATCCATGCCGAACCTCAAAAATAGCCCTTCAAGGATTCCAGAGTTATAAAGGTACCTTGGTGAGGATTATACCGTGAATGTTTCACATTTTCTAATTTGTACAGAACACTTGCGTTTTTCAGTTTGAACTTGGTGTCAAAAAATAGTCCTGGAATAGTCCACCCAAATGATACCAATTTTGACCGGATTTACGATGTGGTAGTAAGTTAAAACAACATGAATATAACCATTAACAATAAAATTTAACGAATATTGAAAATTAACCTTGATATTCAATAAACAAAATTAACATTATCGAATAAAAATATCATATTAACTTCTCCGGCAGATATTTTATATTTTTAACACATATTTCGATAGGCTATTAGTTGATTATTAGGTTAGTTTTGTTGTTACTTGAAAAACAAAGACGCGTCGTACAATATTACACAAAACCTATACATCCGTTTAAATGAAAAAATGTCAATTAACATAATATCATTGCTCAGATTCATTATTTTCATTATATCACGGTTCAGAGGTCATTACATTCAGATTTACTTTTCTTTCTGCGTTTCTATACTGCAAATTTATCTCCTTGCAATAGATAAATCGCCAAGTATTCAAACATAGAAATTTATGTCTATCATAGTTTCGAGAAAATATAATTTATAGGTACAATAAATGTTTTCTAAATTATTTATAAGTAGTGGCATATATACAGAGGGAGGAATAAGCAAAAACTTGTAATATGTTAGCTGTCGCCCAAACTCGCTGGACTACGAAACCCGAGGGCTTATTTCCAACCCCCATAATCCTGACAAACTCGCTCATGCCAACAAGTTTTATGTCCAAGAATCACTTAGCACTGGTTCTTGTTAAACTTTCTGAACCTCTTTCAAAATACTTGCGAGGTCGTACGTTATCGCGCGGTACATATCATTATTAGCTGCCTGCTCAGGTCCGTAGCCGTACCCATTGTTCGGTTTAAGGGGGGGGGGGAGCTAAGGGGTTAAAGCCTCCTCCAAAATATACGCTATAGAACTTATTTATTATAATTAATATTTAATTTATTCATTAACACATTATTTTTATACTATCATAAGACGATTTTCTGCTTATGTGTACAACATAAAAAGAAAATAGTAGTATATACAGTCTTAAATTTACTTACACGTATTTTAATAGTACAGAATTTGGTATCTACTATGATTTCCTGAAAAAGCGCAATAAAAACTGACCACCCCCCAAAATATGTTTCTGGATCCACCACTGATTGTTGGTCTATAAAAAATCCGGACCTTTGCTTACGTCATAGCTAACTTTTGTACACAAAAGACACAGTCAACAAAAGAGATAAGTAACCAGGCCCAGAGCAATCACTTTGTTCTTTAGATCCACAGATGAGATAAAGAATACTTGGTCAATAGTGCACGTGTGTATGTATTGCTCAACAAACTGGAACGTCTTCAGAATTTGGCTATCAGATTTATTTTTGATCTGCGAAAGTTTGATCATGTGTCCGAGTTTCGACGTAAACTGAAGTGGCTTCAAATACGCTATCGGAGGTATAGTCATATCTTATCTCTACTATACAATGTTTTAAATAATCCTTCTTCCCCCAAATACCTAAAAGATAGGTTCAATTTTCGCACCGATATGAGCAACAGGAATCTTCGGTCTTCTCATGATCTTATGTTATACCAACTCATTACACGGAACGTTACTCTGGATCTTTTACAGTGGACGCTGTCCGTCTTTGGAATGATCTTCCACACTCTCTTAAAAGCCTTCCCTCAATCGCTTCCTTCAAATTCAACTTGAAGAAGCACTTTTTGTCCTCTCAGCAGCTCTAGCTACTAGTATGTATGTATTGTACGTATTTATGTAGTGTATCATATTTAAATACATATAATATATATATTATTTTAGTACCTACTCTTTGTTTAGTTTTTAGACCGTTAGTTTGTAGGTCGTTAGGTATACTTTTAGGTTAGTAATAGTAGTGTATGTTGACTATTATATTTATTATAGCTACATACATATTTATATCACTCTTTATGCACTCATTTGAAATTTCAATAAGCCAATGTATAATGTTTCTTCATCTCTGTCATGTATGGTTGACTGGAAGAAATTTCTTTCAGAAATAAGTCCGCCTTTGCTCTGTATTTCTCTTAATTCTAATCTGTATTTATCTGTGTTTTGTGTGCAATAAAGTGTTTATTATTATTATTATTGACCAAGTATTCTTCAAAAAATTGATACTTGTCGTTGTTGGTTCTTGATGGAACATTTGAAACATCTTGTCAATAAAACACATACTTGGTAACTGTTCCACTTTAATATAGATTGTGTAATATAGATATAAAGTGGAACAGTTACCAAGTATGTGTTTTATTGACAACAAGTATTCTTCATCTGATCAATCACTCTTCAGTGCATGGGTCTTAGGATCAAAGTGTTTGCGCTGGGCTTGGCTACTTATCTCTTTTGTTGACCGTACCGACCCGAATTGTACTACTGCATGTAAAGTTTGAAAGTGTTTGTCTTGCAGTGACCACTACGTGACCTCGGCACAATGGGTGTCCCTGACGGAGGTGTGCGTGGTGTGGCTGACGAGGACGCAGAACCTCTCCGTGGTCTCCGTCTGCAAGAGCCCCATGTGGTACTGTCAGGAGGTACTTACTGTCGTTCTATTTGGTATCAACGTCTTAGCAAAAGACTTATACATTCTTTTAACCTGATTTTAATCAGGTTAACCTAGGATCATAGTCCTGATATGATACAATTTGGAGTGGGGGCCACCCCGCCTCATATCAAAATTTTTAGTTAAAGGCACAGGCAATAAATAACACGAGACTCGAATAAAAAAAGGAAACATATTTTTAATAAATTGTATGTTTAAAAGAAACTCGAACTCATCACAAGGCCTTGGACATGTACATGGACCTAACTGTTTAGTGGGTTTAGTCATATAAAGGAAGAATAGATTGCTCACTCCATATATTAGATTAGAACAAAGCCCGCGTAAAACTTATTATTTTCGCCGGTACCTAGTAGTTCGACTAATAAGTCGAACTAAAATAATAATTTTTGATGTCGCTACTATACTAGATAAATTGTGACATACCTAGTGCCATCTATAGAACAGTTGATGAAATGAAATCCGATGCCTGTGTGTGTAGGAACTATACTGCGCCCACAAAAACAAAAGTTTGCTAGAATTCGACAATACGCGACACATGGCAAACGATAAATCTGAGGATAAATCGCTCAACCGTGCATGACAGTTGAGTCAAAGAGTAAAGTTATATACCGGTATGTATGAGTAGTGTGTGTTAGGTAAATAAATCGTATTGCACATATTTTGTTTAATTGATCGTTGTGCGCCATCTACTGGAATCCAGAATAACCATCTGCATGCTTAGTTAGATTGCCAGCTTACCACCGAAAGTTTAATGAAAAAAATGTTAAAAACACCTGATTAAGAATTCATTATTTTCTGATGCGATGTTATGAAAATTTTGTATTTTTATAATAAATAACTAGTGTTTTGCGTGGTGCGCGGGCTGCAGGCAGCCCGCGTGAGTTGTAATTGTTCGTGGTTGTTACTTGTTTGTTGTTGTTGCATTTAGTTGTTGTTGTAACTTTTTCGTTAACGTGACAGGATAAGGTATCGAGTAAAAAACACGTTTGAAATTGAGTTGAAACAGGTGATCAGACGACATTCAAGTAATGGGCAGAAGTCAATTGTACCACGAAAAGTCATCGGTCATGATCGGGTTGGAAAAAAGTCATCGGTCATGATCAGTTTTCAAAATTGTCATCGTCGTAACCGTAATAGCGCGTTGAAATACGTGTGGTAACTTTGATTCCATTGAAGTGGACTAATATTTTGCTATTGTGTACTCTGACAGTTGTCAAAGGTCCAAAATGTACACGGTCGAAATGTGCAGGAACCAACTTTCAACGGAGTCGAATCCCGCTAAGCCCAAACACAAAACGTTTGCGAGATAGGTCCAAAAGAAACTGTCTTGTAATGCTCCCGGGGTTAAGTGAACTCGGCCTCATGAACTCACATACTCGGCCTTCGGCCTCATATGTTCGTTCATCGGCCTCGCTTATACTCGGTTCGGCCTTCGGCCTCGCCGCTTATTACTGTTTGACCTCCGAACGATTGTTTGGCCTCCGGCCTCGTAGGAATCGTCCTCCGGGGTCGGCCTTCGGCCTCCCTAGAATGTCATCAGATATGACTCTGGTAGCCGCGGTGTCGTGCTCGGCCGAAAAACTCGCATGTTCAGACTCCGAACGCTGCCAGCTCGGCCTTCGGCCTCGCTGGCGCGTTCTCCGTCCTCACATGCTCGTTTTTTGGCCTCGCTAGAAAGACACTTGAAGGCTCGGCCTTCGGCCTCGCCATTAGATCCGAAAAAATGTCCAATCCATTCTTTTTTTTCGAAAAAGTGTCAAAATCCCTGTCGGTTGTCAAAAAGTTAATCGACAACCCCATTTACTCCTGAATACCGAGTTTCAAGCGAATCGGAGCACTTTTTTGGACATGTCAAAAAAATGTCAAAACCTGTCAAATGTCAAATTTTTTATGCGGTCAGGTAGCGCTCGGCAAACCGATCACTAAAGTCGAAACCGCAACTCGCTAGGACTTACGGTTCGGGAGATATGGCCGATCAAAGTTTTGGCAAAAAAAAAATTTTTTTTCGTTTTTTTTTTTTTTTTTTCATATTCAGCTAGAGCTCGCCGAGCCCTTTTCTTAGAGTACCATGAACATGGGTCTAGCTCCAGCCGTTTGGGAGATACGGTCCGTTAAAGTTTTGACACCGGGGGGGCTAGATCTCGGCGAGACCTTTTCTTAGACACCCATCAACATGGGTCTAACTCAAGCCGTCTCGGAGATACGGGCCGTTAAAGTTTTGACATTTGAAAAAAAAAAAAAACTTTTTTGTCACCCTATGGTCCGACCCCTAGGGATGTACCACCTTTCGTTCCCAAGATATGGCCAAAACAAAATTTTTTTGTAACAAATTTTAGAAAAAAAAAAAAAATCCCATCCCTAGTGACCGGGGACATCCCTAGGAACTGCGCCCGCTCGCGCTTCGCGCTCGCGGGCTTGTTCCGGCCAACTTTCTGTCAATAATGTCAAAAATGTCAATTTTTCCCATCCCTAGTACCCAGGTACATCACTACGAACATCGCCCGCTCGCGCTTCGCGGTCGCGTGCTCGTTCGTGCTCGTTCGTAGGCTCACCCTTCGGGCTCGCCTACTCACTCGCAAAACTCCCATACAAAATCCCATACAACGACCCGCCTCACTAAAATGTCAAAAACCCATGTCAAATGTCAAAAAATGTCAAATGTCTGATTTTTTCCCCACTCAGTATTAGACACCCGACATTCCATACATACATCACTACCACCCCAAACGACTCCTTCCAACTAAACAACCATGTCAATGAGTGAGTCAGTCAGTTACCGTTTTGTAGCTTTATATATAGTCAAAAAAATATGATGAACCAGAACAGTAAAATGCTATATTTCGTCGATTTCAGACAAATTTTATTTCCAGCGAGACAAGTAACGATATCTAGCAACGTTATTTTTAGTATTGCGAACAGTACAGTTCCTTTGTTTATCTATAGTTTAGTATTAGTTTAGTACTCAGTCCTATATGCAGACACATTGACGGCAAAACTTATGAGGGCATAGAGGGTTTTGCGATCTTTGGCCTTGCCCGATGCAAATGCACCCCCCCTAGATCCGGGCCTGGAGGTTCCAGCCCTTCTGCCCCTCCCCATGTATCCGCTCTTGGGCAAATTGATGACTCCCATTGTTTTATTTCTTCACGTAAACCCCTTCTCTCCAGGTATACAGAATAGTATCCACCACGGACGGCTGGGTGGAGTCCGCCCCTGCCCCGCTGTGGTCGGCCGGTGGCGGGGCGCTAGTGACCCTGGCTCCAGTGAGGGACGGCCCGGCTGGACTGTTCCGGCACGTGGTTCGGACGGAACACAACTCTCACGGGCCCAGGGCGTTGCCGCTGACGCACGGCAGCTTCGACGTGGTGCGGCTGCTGACGTGGGACCACGCGAACCAGCATATGTGAGTGGGATTGAACTTGGTTTTCTCAAGAAAATAGATCATGTTGGGAAGGGTGGAAGGTTGGGAGTAACCTTGTATCTTAATTCGTAATCATAAACAAATTTAAAAGCCACGGATGACCCCTATAATTAAGGGCCTTACTATTGCCAAATGGGTACTTTCTAAAGCCTACTCCTCGTTTATGGCGAAACCAAAAATAATGAAAAACTGTATTATGAATAATCAACTCTTAGACAACATACACAACATTTTTCTTTTTCATACCACCAAAATTTCTACATGAAATGTTTTTTTAACTGAATGGTGTTTTTTGGCTTGAATTTCCTACTGCTCCTAAGTGGCTTGGCCGATTGAATTCACTTATGCTTTGATAAATAGATAAACTTAATATCTATAAACATAACATAACATTATTGAATTGAACAATCACGTCCAAGTGAAAAGTATAATTTTCTCCTATTTAGCCCTCTCAAGAACACAGCGAGCGTCGTAATAGCCACTATGCATTGCGCGCTGATATGAACGTTATTCCAATGTCGTTTCTGTTGATATTCGTAGCGACAAACATCGAGCTGCTAATTTGGCGACGGTAATCGCCTTAAGATCATGAATTCAGGAAGTCAAAAATAAATTAAAATACCTTTTTTTTAAAATCAGTCGTACGGCAATAATGTCATAACTAGGTTTCATCAACGCTTCCTATCATGCCGCAGTGATAGTGGCCCATGGCATATTATGTATGCCCATGCTGACAAACCCTGCATGCGTTACTGGTGAAAGACGCTGTTGTGCTGTACCTTCGACATACAAGGTGACGCAAAAGTAATGTCATAATTTTAATTTTAATTTTTTATTTAATTTTATTTATATAATTTTAATCGACGGCGGTGATTTGGGAAAAATATTTTATATTGTTTAAGTTTTTTTATGTAAGTATTTATATTTATATTAATTTATAGGTAGTCTAGTTTTTTAATGTTATTTAAGTTTTATATTGTTAAATAAAGTATTAAATACACAATTTTAATTGGCTGCAATTTTTGCAGATGGCGCCAAATGTCACTGTTCTTTGACATTTATGATGTAGATATATAGAGAATTAGTTGATTAGTTGTCAATAAGCCAGGGAGCGATACACACCTCAAGAAGGTAGAATCATTGTTACTGCTTATTTAATAAATTTTGATCTCCCGTTTTGGAGATTTGAACTGGCCGTCCAGAATTATGTACGTAAGAAAAATGACTATGCTATGTTTTTCTCAAATCTTTTGTTTCCTGTAAAATCCATACATTGGCACCAGTTTGTTTCATACAAAATTTTTTGGTAACCATTTCTGACTTGTTTACAAAACGCCCGAATGACGAGAAATTGTTTAGTCTTTTCTTTGTAACAATGCCCTTCAAAGACACTTTTTCCTTATTTGTAGGGAAAAACGGTTTGTTGCGTTTGTTTGTTGCGTGGAATCGATAAAGTAAAATACTACCTAAAATAGTAGCCTATTTAACTATTACTAGGATTGCAGTTACAATAGGGTTTATATTTGAAATTATTACTTTTTTGTGAAGCTGACTGTTAATTTCAGCTTTTGGGCACAAATGGGAACAAATTTGTTTATCAATGTTATTGCTTCTAATTACTACAAAAAGGTAATGAATGAAAACAACGGGAACACTAAGCATGTACCCAGGGTTTTTGTCTGAGGGGGATTCATCCAGGTCCAGGCATAATGTATCGCGCGGACACGTAATAAAAAATCACAAATTATTTAATAATTTCCAAAAATAAACACAGACGCAAAGGCATTTTTGGCGTTGTATTTTGGGATTTGTCTGTTGTGTCTCTATAACAGTTTTGGGGGGATCTGAACACCCTGGACCCCCATGGGTACATCCTTGGGGAACTCCCCTTAATTCTGATGTTTACTTCACTTTGCCCCCAGCTACTACCTCGGCATCCCAGAAGGTAAACCAGGGCAGCAGCACCTGTACAGAGTCTCATCTGAAGCGCCGCGGCCGGGCTCGCCGCAGAAACTGCCCTACTGCGTCACGTGCAACTCGCAGGTAAATATCACTTTACACAACACTGACAACGACCAGGGCGGCTATTCTCGCAACATTTTTCACACGCTTTTTGTTTCATACGACTTCGTTAATCGCGTGATAAATGCCGTGTGATGATAATACCAATAAGTAAAACTCCTTAAAAGACATGTAAAACATGTTAATGAATCCGGGCGAAAGGGTTTTATTTTAATAGCTTTATACATTTCTGTGCAAATAGCTTCTAAAAATCACCCGCCTTTGGCCTTCGCAAATTGTCGCATGTGCCAGAATTGCCGTCCAGTGACGTATTTACCCTAAGGTCAAAAGGGCCATGGCCCAGGGCGGCAGTCTGCGAGGGGCGGCGCAGGCTGCACCATGCGCTCAGCTTTGGGCACCTTTCATAATCTATCGTTACCTATCTTTTAAACCAAAACTCAAAAGTATATTGTTAAAATTAAAATAATAAACAAGGTATAAACAGGTAGATAAATTACTCGTAGATTGTAAATATCGATTTTGCTGTATTCGTAGTAACATTAGTTAGACATAAGTAAATACCCGGAATTATATAAGCGCTTCGCCAACAAACTGTATTTCAGTTTGGCGATATTTGTGAAATTTCATAAAATGTATTATTGTAAAAATATATTTAAAAAAAAAAGTTTATATTGCTATTTGACTTTAAAGTTCTATTTTTAAAAAATTGACCATCGAAAAACATAATTAAATATTGAATAAATTGCCCAAAACAACAAACTGCTGGATTTTATTTTGTTCAAATATTTTTACTTTTTTCTCGTTCATTTATGGGGCGGCAAACCTTACAGGCCCAGGGCGCCGAATCTTAAAATACGCCACTAACAACGCCTCTGTTGCCGAATGGTAGAATGGTCGTGGGTTCAATTCCCGTGATGCACATTATTTTGTATTCGGTCTACGTGCTTCGGAGGAAGTACGGCGATATGGCTCATCATCACCCATTACGTTTGGGACGTAAATTATACTTAGTCGGTGAAAATCGGGTGTTCCGATGAAATCGGGAATGTGACTTCCATTTCACAATTCACACTTGGGAACATCTCTGACATCCCCTCGAGGATTCATATCCCCATTTGCCCTTGATTAGTATGTTATGTATTAGTAAATATGTACCTATAGTACAATTAACACTTAAGTAACTTAAGGGGCTGCACTTTGGTAAAATTCAGTACTGCTCTAACGCGTTCGTTTTTTTACTCTCTATCCTGCTCTAATCAGATGCCGCGCACGCAAAACTTCAGATATTTTGAAATCGTGGCTACATTATGACATATTTGATGATGACATATAATTGATTTATGTAATAAAGATGGTTTTTTCTTGTTAGTATCTGCGTGTGTTGGTTTCGTTTCAATCGGTTTTGAAACACGGAAACTGAATCGCTTTTTTCGTGAAATTCATGATTTTTTAAAAGTAATATAAGTAATAGAAGATTGAAAGTATGTTTATTTATAAAGTGTAATTAATAATTGCATTGAGTCACAAAACACGCCATATTTTTTTCAAAATTTTGCCGTCTACATTGACGTAAATGAATCAAATACAAAACTGATGTTTTGCATTGTGGAAGAAAATTTAGTTTTGACGCACCGCACTTTCAACACACCTTATGCCTATACCACCTATCAGTGTACCAATTCATTACCACAAACAGTTGTCAATGTTGCAGCCGTCGCCGTCCATCAACCTGGAGTACTACGGCAGCCTGGCGTCATCAGGCGACAGCGCGTGGGACAGTGACTGGGACGAGCTGCCCACTGCCACCAGCCCTGCACCAAGCAAGAAGAAAAAAAAGAAACCCGTCGGTAAGTGGGTTAATTTTCGTGTTGTCAATTTTTACTACTGCCGGAGAACGGCGAGTTCAGCATTGATTAGTTACACTACCGTTATTTTGGACACTTACCTCGTAAGCCCTGATTTCTACACATAGTTATCATGGTCCAAGGGTCAGGTCACGAGCGATCAGAGGATTTCAGTCGGAGGAATGACCCGCTTTGCATCGCTAAACGTATTATAATGATCGCTTTTCTTACAGAAGGCCCAACCCAGCCGGTCCCGTGCCTGTACCACGAGGCACACTTCAGTCCATCGTTGGCGTATTTCGTGCTGGAGTGCCTGGGGCCCGGCGTGCCCACCGCCAGCCTCTACAAGATCTCGCTGCCGGAACCTCGTCTCGTGATGCATCTCGAGAATAACACCGCTGTGAAGGTAGTGGAGTAGACAAATTGAACCAAAATTGAACCCCCCCTGAGCGAAATCCTAGATCCGCGCCTGGGCAGTTGTCGACCGACTGTCTGGAACATTTTCGGCGTTCCCCCTTTTTGTCCGCCAAAGGCTAAAATGGCCAAAATAATATATTTTTCTGAGATGGCCAACAAAATAAAAGACAAAACAATGTCATCGGAACCCTCAGCTATTTTCAATGTAATGTGACTGCACGTTTTGGTTGCGTTCGTAAGTTTTTCTTGGCGCCCCAAGGTGGTGGTGAAAAACATTGAACTATAACTTTCTAAATTATTATTACATACGGCTTGAACACTCACGTGTGATTGTTGTTGACTATATGCCAACCGTTTCACCGATACAATTTCGGCATAATTAACTTTCTCCTCAAACCACAATAGCTTGTTACAAAGACTTGGCACAACTTTATAAATGGAACTGCAAGACTAACAAGCAAGTTGGATTTTGTTATAGAATGTTATATTCACTTCGGGATTGAGTCATTCATTCTAAAAAATGGGAAAAATAGTAGATGTGTTAGCAAGTACACGATTTAGAGGAGCACCGCAAAATTGACCTCAACGGCAAATGCGATTAGTTAAAAGCCTGCTGACCACCTGTGGCCATTTACTACAATTTACTACAGTTTACAGTTTACTAGGAAGACCGGCTAGATTAGCCATCTTCGACCTCACCAGCGCCTTACCGACTAGGAGTTGAAGTAGTCGCAATGATGAAAAACTGTTGGAGCAGATCATCATCATCGTCATCATCATCACCATCACCACCATCATCATCATCACCATCATCATCATCATCATCATCATCATCATCATCATCATCATCGTCATGTTCCATTAATATCGTGGAATCAAGACTTAAATCCTTTCCCCCAGGAGAAGCTGTCCGTCATAGCCCTGCCAACCGTCCGCACGTTCTCAGTGCAACTGTCGAGTGGTCACGCAGCGCGGGTACGACTGCTGATGCCGCCTGGCCTCCGAGAGGATGAAGTCACCAAGTATCCCTTGCTACTTAAAGTGTACGTTTATTGCACTTGTCTACTTACTATCAGGTTTCAGTCTTGTCCTAGGTTTTTTGGAAATTGCTCAGAATTTAATTATTTTGATAAAATAGTATATTATTTTTTGGAATCTTTTTCTAGGGATCTGTTAAACAGAAACGCGATTAAAGAAATTCGGCTCGATAAAAATAGGTATTTATTGAAATTGAAATTTGGAATGACGTATGGACTGCAAAATTATATTTTATTAAATGGGTTTAAACAGTATCTAAGACCACGAAATTTTGATAGCAACTTTAGTACATTTTATATCAATAAAAAACCGACTTTTTGACACTTTTCCTCGAATCCGTCCCACTGGCACTGAGGGTTTTTTCGCATATGGATTAACAGGGACGCTAAAACTTTTACATATCGCCTTAAGGCGTATCATGATCAGTTTTCCAATACTTTATCGCTTGAAAAACGATGACAACGTTGCAGTAGTGAGAAATGAGAATTATTAACTTAAAAGGCCCCAGGTCTCATTTTCCCTTGGACGAGAAACCATAATTGCCTGGATATTATGGAAAGTGTCAATAAGACCTGGGATGACGAGCGCTTGCCTGGAACCTAGGAAAGTGACATCAGATGAGGCGTCATTCAATCTGTCTAAGGATACCCGCAGACGAAAGTAGTTAATAGACGAACTGATACCGCGCAAGTGTCTGTAACCATTCTCTCAATCAAAAGTAAAACATTTTCACCATTCCCTTCACAGTCACGGCGCACCAGGCACTCAGCTGGTGACAGAGCAGTGGTCGCTAGAATGGGGCAGTGTGGCGGCGGGGGCGGGAGCCGTGCTGGCGGCGGTGGACGCGCGGGGCGCGGGAGGGCGAGGGCTTGGCGCGCACCACGCCCTGCACTCGCGGCTTGGGACCGTCGAGCTGCATGACCAGTTGGAAGTCGCTGAGTAAGTTGAAGGCCAATATAACCCGTATCAGTAGACTTTGGAATTACCTGTATAAATGGCTGCCCTTTCTGATTGTATTTTTGGGTTCTTGACATGACTTTTCTCGTCAGTATAAATCAGTTTTATCCTCCAGATACCTCCGTGACTCCCTCCACTTCATTGACTCTCGACGCGTGGCGGTGTGGGGCCGCGTGCATGGAGGCTTTCTGGCTGCAATGGCGTTGGCGAGTCCACTCAATGTGTTCCATTGTGGCATCGCCATCACTCCTATTGTCAGGTGGAGGTATTACGGTAAGTTGGATTAATACCCATTGTGTGTTGGTCATCGTCCCAACATAATATGTCCCCAAGACGTTTAAGTGATGTCTTACAGTGTGGGATATCAAAAGAACAGCACTGGTGCGCCCTCTTTTCTCCCACAAATTTTACTTCCCGAAGTGATACGTGAACCTTATTAACGTACTTCGGGCACAAATACACGCTTTAGTCACAGTGTGTTCCTTCAGCAAGTGGCAAGTACAGATACTCATTAGTGCGTGCTCGAACGAAGAGGATTAGGAACCCTGGTTTCAATCAAATTAAGAATATTATCCACAGAGCTACCACTGCTTTGGAATTACTCCTGTTCAAAAACAACGGTGAAAAGAGTTACCCTTGAAGAGGGCTGCTCTTTTTGTTGTTTGTGATACTCTCGTATCTCATATCTTCCGTTCTTCCCTGACTTTGCTTGTAGTTTCCATTTCTGTTTTTCCATTACTTTATGGCAACAATGACTTTTCCCTCCAGCCTCAGCGTACGCGGAGCGCTATATGGGCCTTCCAAACGCCACTGGTAACTACCGGGGTTATGCGGACGCCGACGTTACCAAGCAAGCAGCGTCGCTACAAGACAAGATGCTGTTACTGGTGCACGGGACAGCAGATGACAACGTCCATCTGCAGCAGACGATGGCTCTGGCTAAAGCCCTCGCTGACCAGGGCAGCATGTTCCGACTGCAGGTAAGATAGAGATAGCCACATCAATTAGGAGATTTGCTCTGCTCTTGTTAGGAAAATCTTCGAGAGGTTCTAATATCGCAAAGACTTTTGTATTCGATATTAATTTTAACTTGATACATCAAGCCGTGCCTGAGAAAAAAGGCCTTAACACACGGACAGACAGACGGACAACAAAGTGATCCTATAGAGGTTCCGTTTTTCCGTGATGTGGTACGTTTTAATAACGGATTTAATTCACTTACAAGATACACGTGACCCGGAAGTGGTAGCGAACTGCATCAAACGTCCGGTCAAGTCTGGTTTCGATATCGGAAATCTCTGACCGCAGCCGAAATGGCGGCGGCGAAGGAGGGGAGGGATGCCAACTGAACGCCGCGCGGGCCTGTACTACCAAAGAGTCCTGATGATGATGAGTCATAACATAACCTCATAGAAAGATCGACTTGTGCCTCCTTGCACAAATAAAAAACCGACTTAAATCCATTATTAAATTAATTTCTACTAATTTCTTTCTACAGATATATCCAGACGAAGGCCATGAGCTAGAAGGAGTACGCCGGCATTTCTACCGGACTATGTCAACCTTCTTGGATGACTGCTTTAGGAAGCAGGTGCCGCCGGAGACGAAGGCGGGGCTGCGGAACGGCGGCAACCTTGACTGAGATACGTGGAGGGACGAGGAGCTTTACTCTTGGTGAGTCATGGCGCCCTGGTACTTTGGTATATAAATATACGAAGGACATGGGGCTAGAAGGATTACGATTCTATCGGACCATGTCAACCTTCTGTCAGCGTTGGATGACTGCTCATACTAGGGACGAAGCTTTACTCTTTGCGAGTCATACCATACCATCCTGGTTTGCTAGCTAGCTTGCTTCACGCCAGTATGGCCAAAAAACAAGGCACATTTACTTCTCCAACAAAATTATTTGTTGAATTTTTAAATGAAATGAAAAAACAGAAGTTGCGGATGAAATCTGTGCACAGATTAAAATTTGCCGTGTTCAATTAGTTATATTTTTGTTTCAGGTAATCTGATGCTCAAAATATCCAAAATAATGTTTAGTACAACAGTTGTCATATCCACAAGAAAATGTCTGCTGCCATAAAATGGAGCGACTCTTTAAAAAAAGCCTCCTAATAAGCCGAACACATCTAATATTCAGTCGCAGCACGAGTAAGGTGTCCACTTAACGTGTCCATACTAATCTGGATGCTTTACTCGAGCCCAGCTGTACTACAAATGTAAAATTGGCGGTATAAAAGCTCTATTTTACTCTTTCAAGTAAATATCAGCTTTTTATGGCCAGTTAGTATTTTGTAAAAGAAAAGTTAAAAATCCCTTTGAGTCCGGAGCCTCGTCTTTTGTATCGTTTTTTTTTTTTTTTTTGAACAAATGTTCTTTTTTAGTACAAGAAAAGTGTAACTTGAAGAACTTTATAAATAAAAATTGGAAAATCATCCCAAATCTAGGTTAATCCTGAAACGCAGTTACAAACTGGGCTGAGCTCATTTTGATTGTCCGCCGACGCCTGAAGATCATGACATCTCTTTTGCACGCGTTGAATTTGTATATGCTTTCCTGCTGTCAGTGATGAGCGGGCGTTAGCGGACGATCAAACTGAACGCAGCCCTAGATACCAGGATGACAGATCTTAAAAACCTTATTCTTTCTAACATCTCCTGAAAATTCGATGAGTTATGTAGTCGATTTGAATAAAACATGACGTATTTATGCTGTGATGGCACTTAGTACAATCACGTGCCGTTAGAAATAAGTTCAATGAATTTTCTTACGATACAATCGTGTTTTTTTTTGCTGTAAATACGATTATGAAGTTTTTTTTTAGGTCTATTTGTCACAAAATACAAAGGTATAAGGAATTGACTGCAAATCACATTTAGAGTTCTATGTGATCAGTGTTTTAGTTTTATTAAGTTCTCTTTTATCAAAATTATATTTTGAAGTGGCGCTTTTTGCAGACCTTTGATTAAAACGTTTTTTTAACACATCTTGAATCGCAAGTATAAATTTTGTTTTTTTAACATACTGTATTGGTGCACGTTTTGCGTTTTCATTTATTGTAATGAAGATTCAAAATGAAATATTAAACGAATTAAATAGCGAAACATAGCGTTATTTTAAGTATGCTTATTTGACATAAAATTACGTTATATTTCGATATAAATTACGTTCGACCGCCATAAGTCGTTTGTGTCGATTCGGTGCAACACGAATTAACTTATTTGACAAGACTAAACTTAATGAAAGCAAAAGAAAGGACAAAGACAGGACTCTCAAAATAAGGTTAGTTCTGTCAAATAAGTTAAATTGTGTTGTGCCGAATCGACAATATTGTCAATTTTAAGCACCGGTTGTAGATTGTAGATTTGATTCCCCAGATTGTGAGGAATTAATAAATTAATTTGAAAAAATATGAGCGTTTTTCCTTTTGTCAAATTTAGTGTTAAATAAGATTCCTAGATGGCACTGTCATATTCTTTAGCAACAGAATCAAAGACAAAATTTGCACCAATTTAAAACGAACGAAAAATCACTTTGACATTGATTGCTACAAAACACATTTTATCTATGGTGACATGGACAGCGCCATCTAGAGGAATGCAAAGAACTAAAAAAAAAAAACAACGAGAAAAGCGCTCATTACAACACTCACCAAAACATGGTGAAGAATAAAGTTGCAAAAATTAACCACGGAAGCTCGCAAAAAGTTCTCTTTGTATATTTTTTACATTAGGAATCCGAAAATTTGGTTAAATAACAGTAACATGACTTGATAACTACAAGGTGTTTAACATTAACAATCAATCGTGATGTTTTTGTTTGATGAATATTAATATCTTTATTTAGTTTCCTAGGCTTAGTAAAAAAAACATTATTTTGTAAGTGTAGAACTTCTGAAATGACAATAGAATCATCAGTTTGTCTATACCTACTCTTAAGGAACACGTTGGATTAAAATAATGTACCTACCTTAAAATGAGGATTTTGAAAACATGGTAAAGTGTAATTTCTAAATGACAAATAAATGTATAAAATACTAAAATACCAATAAGACTACTTGAAACAAGTAGATATCGTCAGACTCTTCAGAGGTAAGTTTGCGGTTTGGAATTATAGATACAATTTGGAGCCGTCAAGATGACATGAAGTTTGCTCAAATTGTTTGCAGCACACCCACCCGCTTCTTTGGAAACTAAATGCAATAATGGGGGGGTTTGCCAAAATCAAAAACTATTGTTTATTGATTTGATAAAAAATTACATCAGTTTTGTGAGAGGGTGGGGTCATTAGATAATCACAGATAATGACGATAGGATGATTGTAGGGGAGGCGTTGAAAATTGGCAAAAATTACGGCCTCGTAAATAGCGTAAATAATCCCACATTAATAAGTCTAAGTAGTTTACTCTTATGTTTGATTTCGTGACATTTACACGCTACTTTCTTTATTTTTCCTACATTTTTTTCTTTTTCACCCAAAGGTTGCCTGGAAAATATTGCTATTAGCAATAAGTGCTGCCTTTGTACACTGTAAAATATTTTTAATGTTTTTTTTTCATGTTTTTGTGTAAATGTACATTAAGCGTAATAAATAAATAAAAAAGAAACCATTCGTGGTGTCTTTGAAGTGGCCAACGTCGTTTTTGTAGCCCGTTGCTGCAAACTATTTGAGCAAACGAACTTTACAGTCAGATGACATGCAACTTGATGCGACTCTGTCGCAGCCGCAACTTGATGCAACTCTGTCGCAGCCGCAAGATGCGATACGTTCAAAGTCTACCTTAACGTATATCATGAAATGCTGGTAAAGTTGAAATACTTAAGAACTTTGCAATCTTGCAAATAAGTAAGTAATATATAAGGTGAATTTGTGAACATCGTCCAAATTCATTCTTGAGCCTTGGTAAGAGTTCAGCGTCATGAACCATTAACGATTTTTGTAAACATAGTAGATGCTAGTGATTGTTGGCACTTGGTGGAGTTTATAAAACATTGTTTTAAAAAACACTTGTACTTATCCACATATTACGTACAACTTTATTATGCCCTACCGGTTTCGCTGTAAAGCATTTTCTAGGGCTTTTTACACATCCTAACTAACAAATAAATCTTATAAACTACAATCATGTCTAAAATGACGTGCAATAAATGAAACAAGATTTTTGTAAAATTCATAAAATGAAATTTCAACTCCCCATAATGATTCATTCAGGACTGGGAGTGATTTACTACTAGTATAGGAAGTCGACATTCAATTATACGAATTTCACAAAAATGGTTATCGATTCATGATGCTGATCACTTACCAAGCCTCCAGTATGAATTTGGACGATGGCCGAAAAGTCACCTTGTATAATAAATAAATAGTATGTATATCAAGCATCAATCTGTGAATAAGTGAAGAAATTTAAGGAATTAACAAATAAATTCATTTAATTTTAAGGTTCAGAGTAGCAGAAATTAAACTGCAAATTTTATAAATATAAAAAACCGCACAAGTCTTTGTAAAACTATGCGTAGACCTTTGCGTGACCTTGACCTTTTTGAATTATAAATAAATAAAAATCACAGCAAAATAAAATCTACCTGAATTAATAATCCTTGCATATATATTATAATATTATTAATTTATTTTTAATAACTGTCCTACAAAATCATCTGTTAAAAATGCTTCGGGCGGTTAAAATCCCACATTACTGAGATACAAAATTCTAAACAAAAAACTAGACTTTAATATTTGCTCATTACAATCATAATAATTCACTTTTAGCATGAATTTTCAAGTTATTTCATAAATAATTTGTAAGGTTAAATATAAGTATAAAAATTTAACTTTTATTATTGACCAATAAAAAGTAAAAAGTTTAATAAAATTAGAGAAATTTTAAACTAAAACCGACTCTAGTGCATTAATACTTCTAGAATATATTTAAAATATATTTGAATAAAATTGAAACTATAATAGCAATAACTTAGTGAAATGATACTTCTTACCATAATAAATACTTATTCGTATATAAGAAAGCACTTCCAGAATACACAAATATACTTTATACTTCTTAGGTTTATACCTACCTAGATATCATTTTACGTATAAACTGAGTGAACTAAAAAAAAATGGCGTGATCTTTAAAAAAGTTGTTAATGATAAATATGCATTCATCAATCAAATACGATGTTATATAGACAATGTAAAAAAATACCAAGACCAAAGTGCCAAAACGCGTCGTTACTTCTCGTATGAAATTAACTTAATTATTATAATAAGTAATTCATAAGCCATTATTTCAAAAAGTATTAACAGGAATTTTCTCCTTAAACTATTTTTCTTTACTTCTTTGGTATATTGGTATTAATATATTAAGATCATTAGTACTTAAGTTAACTTTATAAATAAAAAGTTTCTTTCCTCTGCTTTTAAGTAACTGGAAGACACTAATTGTATATGTCTTGCGTTATTTTTACCTAATTCAAATTCAGATAATATATATATTTGTGTTAAGATAAACGCTTTT
This sequence comes from Ypsolopha sequella, assembly GCA_934047225.1. Lineage (NCBI taxonomy): Eukaryota > Metazoa > Arthropoda > Insecta > Lepidoptera > Ypsolophidae > Ypsolopha > Ypsolopha sequella. The sequence goes on along the minus strand of OW204005.1, from coordinate 21,294,549 downwards.
TTTTAATTAGTTTTTGATTCAGTTTCTCTCAATTAGACATTGCTGAATGTTCAAATAATGGTGAAGAATTTTGAATAATAACTTTAGAAAATCAAAATTATCAGTTAAGTAGTTTGGTTAAAATTAAAAGTCTGTAAGAGAAAATTTGAATTTTTATGAGTAAACGTTTTTTTATCTACGCACAAGTCGTGAAAAAAAAACAGCTGTTCCATTCATTTTGTCAAGTTGGTGTCTGTACTTTTCTGTGGAGCAGCAATTTTTCTTTTTTGCAATTTTATATTAACTTTTTATTATATAAAAGTGATGCCCGATTTTAACTCGTAACGTTCATTAACTTTTTATTTTTCTTAAATCAGCTTTGTTAAAATTTTACTTGGGCATTTAATCCTAAAAATTTTGCAGTATATGTTTGGGCACTTTAGCCCAAAAACTCTATTGTCATTAAAAAAAACAGTTTGGTTAGATATCTTTGTTTTAATTATTATTTCAATTGAGACTACACTCTTCTTTTTTATATTATAATCGGGTGCCAGGAAAAAAATTCAGCATTTTCTTTTGGAGTTGGAAATTTCGGGAGCAGTTAGGTCCTCCAAAACCCTCCGCCCTCGGCCCCGCCTGTGCGATTCTTGGTACAATTCTAACTAGTCGGCAATAGATCTAAAGTACTAATAATTATTTAATTTAGCTAGTTGTAATCAAACGCACACATCGTGGTTAATGCCTTATTGATGTTTTTTTATGCGAGTGTAGACCTACCTATCGTGTGATAATTATAGAAGTGTGTTTTTTTCTGTGTGTTGCACTAGTTGCATTGGTGTCGATTGTGATTCTCTCATGTATGAGAATCTAGTTTGGCAGGTATTTTATATTTCATAACAACTATGCACTTCCGGGTAAAAGCAAAATTACTTCATGTTCTTGTCTTGGCATATGTAAGCGGTTTTGTACTATTTTGTGTCAACTGGGCGTACATAAAACCCACTGATATATAATATTAATTGTGATGAAACCACATAATCTACCAATCATACTGAATAACTTTAGACAAGGTTAATACTTGCGGGAATTAAATAGTATTTTTCGTATCGGGTAAAATAGAAGCTTTTTTTACCCGAGGAATGAAGCGGTGAAAATTGAATTCCGAGGGTAAGAAAAACCATTTTTTACTCGGTACTAACGATACCTTTTTCTGGTACCTTTCAGGTGGAGTAGACATTAATTCATCATCAGAATCACTTTCTAAAAAATTTTCCATATTTCTCCCCAAATTTTAAGTCTTTTATAATGACCTTGCCCCGCAGCGTGGCTTGAAACGGTCAGAATTTGTTGTTTTGGTTCCCAGGCTGCCAGTCGGCAGCGCTATGAACTAGCCTGTATCATTCTGCCAACTATGAGGCTGCCAAATAATTTCGCGTGTCAAGACAAACCTAACCGAGTATGAAATGAAATTTCATACAATATTTCGTACTTACCTTTTTTTTTATTTTATTTTTTATTTATTTTAACCTAAACTATATAGCCACCAGCGAAAGCCAATTGGCTTATCTGTAGTGGCGAGTACATAAGTTATAAAAAGTAATAAATAAACAACCTGAGAGTGATTTCGCAACGGGGTCCAGAAAGCTCGATTTTCAAAACTAATTTCGAGTATGTAATGTAACTTTTTATTAAAGGTAGTAGAAAAAAATATTTTCGCGTTTCCTTACCGGTAATTTTATAAACCTACTGTCAACGTTGTGTGGACAGGTGCTAAAATGATTTTTTTCCGCGGTTATGTTTTTAGTAAAGTTCTTAATTACCTATTATCAGTGAATTAGATGGTTTCATTAAAAGATACCTGTCGATTTACCCTACATGATTGGGTAGGTAGTATGATACATTTTACATTTTTAAATCACTAACTCCTAAAATATATAAAAAAACACATCTGCTCAATAAATTACTACTAGTAATTCATACTCAACTACTAACTACTATTGAAAATATCTGAAATACTTTAAAAATACCTACTTGTATGACGTTTTGGATACCCCCATAGAAAGTCAAAGTAAAAAATTTAATTGCCCTTACCTCGAAGTCCTAATCACGACGTAATCTAATTACAATTCTGAATGTTTATTTAACAACGTAAAATCACGTAAACTTGCATAGTGACGTTCTATTTTTACTAATCATACAAAATAACATTATGTTCTGTTATTTTTGAATTAATTTTCCCCTTAACATTGACCAGTAGCTGTTGAAATATTCTACGGGGAAGAACTTGTATTCATTTATTTTAAAATAATTCCATAACAAAATTAGTTCGGTATGATCAGTATAAAATGAGGTATAATTGTTGTAGCACGTCACTGGTACACGTTGTATTTTAACCGGTTATTTAAACGTGCAATACAAGAGATTAAAGCAGAAAATCTACCTTAAAACATTGTATAAATCATGTAATGTAGTTAAGTATTCTCACGTATCAAAACCAAAAGTGAAAATTTCAGGTATCTATGTAATTGATGAAATAAAATAATCTATTATTAATTAGACACTCTAAATTACAACTGAATAATTATTATTATAGAAAATACACTTAAAATTTTAAGAACATAAAAATTCCGAGTTATTTGAAAGTACTTCAAGTATTTAAAAGCCAATAAAAAGGGCTTTGGAGATTCTGTTACCATTACAACTTTGATATCAGCTATAAATTTTGATGATTATTACCCAAGGATAACATTAAAAAAGAAATCAAAATGTCCGACGGTAGGTAGGCCAGACCCCATATCTTCAAACCCTTTTGATGCGAGTAAGTATGACGGAGTTTTCGGAATTTAAGGCGCTCTTATCCCAGAAGAGTGACTCTCTGTTGTCTTTTTCTTTACGTGTAAGGAGTAAAGAAAATAACCACACTTTTGTACTTTTTCGTTGTTTTTATCGATTTTTAAATTGTTTAAAAATAAGGGATATATTTATTAAAACCCACTTACGTGGTCGACCTAGAAAATTTAAAGAGCAATATTACCAGATATGTTTCGTTAATAAAAGAGTGGAATTATGGAAATGGCATGATTTGAAAGGTCTTATTACATGCTGTGTTCGTGAATTATTTCTATCGAGCAAAGTTTATCTGATCGTGTAACGCATGCGTGGAAGACCTAGATAAAGGTTCGAACTACATTGCGTTTTTTTTTTTTGAAGTTTTAGACGATATTTGAAAGTTCTATTTGACTTTGAAATTACTGATTTTGGGATAAGAGCGCCTTAAACAGCCTGTTTAATAAATAGCTGCATTATACATAGTATCCAAGACAGCATTTCTTGTAATTTTAGTTCCATCATTTTAAATTTAACATAATAGTATGTAGCTGTATAAATATTAAATTGTAAGGGTCCAAAACTTTTGATTGTTTTTCATGTATTTCATATACTTCTTGATTTGACCTCTTCATTTATCTAAGAAGCAGCGCTAGCTCGGTCTGACGCTGCGGATTCAAAAACTCGAGACGCGAGTTCAAATCCTGACGATCTAAGATGAGTTTTTCGGAATTTATGTCCATAGTAGATTTTTGTAGATTTTGCTGAGGGTAAAGGGAAACCTGCATGTCATAAACCATGTATTTGTGCCCGAAGTACAGCAATAAGGCTCACCTCTGGTCGTTGTAAAAATCGTCGGAGAAAAGAGGGTGTGTGAGTGTTTACTGTTCCTAGTGACAGTCCAGATTTGGAAACACGCACGATATAATTATATGCGTGATGAATTGTTTTGTGTTCGTTGTATTTGCCCGTTTTAATAAGGAGTAGCAGATAACAAAATACGTTATTTGTAGCCCATGGATACCTACGTTTTTGGGACGCAACTGTAGATACAAGTTTCCGTATGGAAAATGCGTTCCGAAAGCGCCTTTTGTAGCACACTCATTGAATATAATAGGAGAAAGAATGGGATAAGTATTATTAAGTATATTCGTGAAAATAAAAATGTATTTTTATTTTATTTTAATAACAAACGTTTTATAACATTTTATAGCGTTTTGATTCGATAGATTCACTTCGTTAATAATAACATTACGAAGAATCAAATAAAAATAAATATCGATGCATAACATAATGCGAGTTTTGGCAAAAACTAACGTCACACATCGATTTAAATTACGTTTAACCGCAATGACGTTTTTGTTTTTTAACAATTCTGGTCTGCGGATTTTTTCTCGATAGTACTCTACTGATCATATTGGATGACTTTCCCAAAGAAATACTTATAAACGAGTAAATGAAAAAAAAAAAATAGACTTGTCCATTCAAAATTCAGAAAACGTTCATAAAGTTAGTATGGAGAGGTAGACGAATTATTTTATTTGCGCGAATTTCCTCGAGAAAGTTGTTCAGTATGATCAGTTGAGGATGTGGTTTCATTTAAAGATAGCAGTCCATTTACATCCTGTATACAAGGTGAATCGTCCAAATTCATACTTGAGCCTTGGTAAGTGATTAGCACCAACCAACAACGATTTTTGTAAGATTCCCAAAAATAAATTTCAACTTCACATATTCACTCAGGACTGGGAGCGAATTACTATGGGAAGTCGAAATTTCATTATACGAATTTCACAAAAATTTTTATCGATTCATGATGCTGATCACTTACCAAGCCTCCAGTGTGAATTTGGACGATAATCAAAAAGTCACCTTGTATATTGTGATTTCTTTACAATACGTGTTTCGAAATCATGTCTCAAGATTAGGAAAATAAACGAATTTTAATAACACGAGGCAGTATAATATATCCCATTCTGTCTTTCTACATTTTGTTGTACATGTACGTAACTAATTGTACTTAATTGATACATTACTTAATTATAAACAAGACAAAGTTATTAATCTACCTTCTAAGCTGTTATTGCTATAAAATTTTATTTATTGTTAAAACTCATTATGTACTGTACGTAACTTCGGTCATTTTCATCGAGACTTATCCATTACATTGTCAAATAAATTATTAGATACTAAACTGTAGTTTTATTTAACTTAACTAGGTACTTATTTATTGTAACATCTTGTCAATAAAACACATTCTTGGTAACTGTTCCACTTTTATATGTATATTACACTAGCGACCGGTTTCGTTATAATAACATCGTCAGGCTATTGGATACGAATCATGAGATGGAAAATGTATTTCGTCTTTGTTTACATTTCCATCATCCATCATCCATCACATCACAAATGTAAACAAAGACGAAATACATTTTCCATCCCATGATTCGTATCCAATAGCCTGACGATGTTCTTATAACGAAACCGGTCGCTAGTGTAATATACATTATAGCAAACCGGCCTTCCGTACTGCCACCTAGAGCCTCTCGCGGTAAACCTCCAGTGCGCTTTACTGATTAAAAGCGCATGCGTGCACCGCCTTACCGCCGTGTCGCTAGCGTTGCTCACACGCCGGTCAGTCAGTCTGAGAGCGACCGCCACACACAGCTTGTAAGCAACCACACGCGCGCGCTAATCGAATCCCACGTAAAATAAGTTATCGTAGTTTAGAAGCCCTAGATTAGTTCAGATTTGTGAAACCTTTGAATAGACGCTTTATTGTGAACTGATCTCTGTGTTTTCTTCGTTAAAAACTCAATCCATGGGAGAAACCCCTCTCATAAATGGCGCCTCAACGTAAAATAGCGCGTAAACTGCGTGTGTACTAACTGTGATTTGTGATTTGTGTGTATTTTTGGACATTACCAATCATCATGAATAACCATCAAATGAAGCTGAGAAGCCATGACGGTACTGATAACGAAAACAACCAACCACCCGCTCCGACCGAGACCCCGGGTCTATTACCGGGTCAGTTACCGGGTCAAACACCAATTGCCCCATCATCCAACGCACCAGCTACGGAAGACCAACGTGTTTTAAGTGGAGAGGAAACACCGCAGAGCCAGCGCTATACGAACGCGGCCGGCGGCACTCATTACGCCTCCACCCCTTACCACCGCAGCGAAATGACGTTTTCAGAAGAAAACGTAGCCTCACTCATAACTTCTTTACAGAGGACACAGACGGAAGCGTTCAAAGACATTCTTCAGTCTGTGATGAGGACGTCGCAGCCGGTCGGACACGAAGGTACTCTGGCTCGCTGTAAATCTACATTCAGCGGTGGACCAAATGAATCGGTGGAAGCATTCCTTGATGCCGTCGAGAGCTATATTGATTGTGCCAACGTCTCAGATTCGAACGTAGTGAAAGGACTATCTATGTTGTTGCTTGGCAACGCTTCTATCTGGTGGCAAGGACTAAAAGATCAGATACGCGGTTGGAACGATGCGAAGGAAAATCTGATAAACGCATACGGCGACCGACGCCCCCCTCACCGTATATACATAGATATTTTTGCAAACCCGCAAGGACTCGAAAATACCGACATATTTGTGTCTAGAATACGTGCACTCATGTCGAGGCTTCCTCAAAACGATATCACAGAAAATGCGAAACTAGACATGATATACGGCCTCATGCACGCCAGGATCAGAAAGAGACTACGAAGAGAGGAATTCACATCATTCACAGAACTTCTCCGGCATGCGAGAAATATTGAAGATTCCATGAGTGAGCCAGGGAGAGGTACGATCGTACGAAATGAGCGAAATCCCCGAGCACCCCCCCCATCCGCGCTGCCGCCGCCGTCGCGCGCCTTTGATACGCCGCCGCAGCGTGCCTTTGAAAAGCCGCCGCCGCCGCCGCCGCGCGTTGTTGCTACGGTGTCCGGTGCACGCGCCCCGCCCGCCGCGACCGCAGTCCCCCCCTCCTTCGTCCCGCCGAGCACTCCCGCTGTCGTCACTCCGGCGCTGCGCGAAGATCGTGAACGAAACGGCCGTACACAACGTCCTTTCTGCGTGTACTGTAAGCACTATGGACACAAACGCGATCAGTGCCGTAAGTTAGCGGAAAAGGGTGAGTCAGCTGATGTACTTACTAATAACATGAACGCACCTATTTCGTGTTACAAATGTGGTTTGACAAACGTTAGTCGCGAGAATTGCAAACGGTGCAACAACGAGCAACATTTTTATAGTGTAAATATGTGTATGGACAGCACGGTAGAAAAGTGTTTCGATGTCGATGAAAATGTTTCACGTTTCCGCGATAACTTGTACAATCGACCACCAAAATGTGATAATTTGTCCATAGAGACACAGGATGAAAAATTTTCGACAAATTTAAAGGTTGAAAATTTTTCATCACATATACAGGATGAAAAGTTTCCGACAAATATACAGGTTGAACATTTTTCATCACAAATACAGGATGAAAATTTTGGGACGAATATACAGGCTGACATTTATTCGATGAATAATTATAATAGTTCTGATCCAGCATTATGTGAGCATAGACAAATGTCTAATAATTTATCAATTGATGTTGCGCATAATTCTCAGAAAAACAGCACCCATAACTTTGTTTCTAGGGAAAACATGAAGAGTGATTTCAATAAAATTCAAAATAATTCTGTTAGTGATGATGACATGCATGTGGTTAACCGTAATGATGATAATGTTTTTAACCCTTCACGTGCAATGGAAAAATGTAGTAACCATAATTTTGTAAAATTTGTGGATCCGTCCGATAGTGTGAAAAATTGCAACTCCGATTTTATTTTTAACCCTTCACGTGCTATGGAAAAATGTAGTAACCATAAATTTGTGAAATTTGCGGATTTATCTTATGATGTTAAAAATTGTAATTTTAATGACTGTATATGTAGTGGAGACAATGTATCGCCCGGAAATTGCCGCGACAGGCTCGTTAGGTACCGCGAATTACGTCCTATTTTCAAAATTGAAATTTTGGGTCTTACCGGAACGGCTTTAATTGATACTGCCGCGAAACATTGTATTGCCGGACATACGCTATACGCTCTCCTACTGAAGAAGGGTCACCCCCTCGCTCCTTCGACACGACAGATCAAGCTTGCAGATGGTCACGTGCGGGACATGGAGGTGCTTACTACATCTCTTACAGTAAGGTTAGAACAGACGGTCATTACAATCCCGTTCCTGATTTTTCCACAATCAACAAACAACGAAACACTTCTCGGTATTGATTTTATTACTGCTGCAGGAGTAGTGATAGATTTTTACAAGGAGATCTGGTACTTAAGTAAAAATGATACTGTTCAGCATAAGCTCCTTTTTGAACCTATCTCTAGATGTACAGGCTGCTCTTCTGCTAACGTTCTCCGTGGTGACGAAGGCGTTCTTCTTAATACAGCTGAGCGTAATGCGCTTGCTGAAGTCCTCGTCAGACACGCAAATATTTTTGAAGCAGGGGGAGGTCCTACACCTTTTGCGGAACACCGCATTGAAACAGGAAATCACCCGCCAATAGCGGTACCGCCGTATCGGTTGAATCCATCTAAGAAAGAGTTGATGAAGAAGGAAATTGACAAAATGCTCGAAGACGATGTCATTGAGGAATGTGAATCAGCATGGTGTTCACCGGCACTTATGGTGCCGAAGCCCGATGGGAAAATTCGGTTTTGCGTTGACTATAGACGCCTTAACGCCATCACGAAATCTGATTCATATCCGATGCCACGCATCGATGAACTTCTTCACTCAACAAAGCGGGATTGTTACATGAGCACTCTTGATCTTCGGTCTTCTTACTGGCAGGTGAACGTACGTGAAGCTGACAGAGATAAAACAGCTTTCATATCGCCTCTCGGTACGTATCGCTTCAAGAAAATGCCGTTTGGACTTAAAAATGCGCCGGCGACCTTTCAGCGCTTGATTGACCGACTCCGTACCTGCTCAGCGCTAAAAGAAGTAACGATCCTGGCATATATGGATGACCTTCTGATCATATCAGAAGGTTTCCAACAACATCTGAAAGACCTTGACTTGGTGTTGAAAAGACTCGAAGAGTTCAAACTCCACGTGAACCGGGAGAAGTGTGCATTCGCACGTGAAAGCGTTAGGTACCTTGGGCATATAATTACCCAAGAAGGTATTTCCACTGATCCTCGGAAAGTGAGCGCCGTCCTCGAGATGAAGGAACCTGAAAATTTGAAACACCTAAGGACGTTTCTGCAAACGTGCTCATGGTTCCGAAAGTTCATTCCGGACTTTTCTAAAATAGCCGAACCACTAACACGTTTGACAAGAAAGAGTCAAGTTTGGGCTTGGGGCTCAGAGCAGTCCCAGGCTTTCGAAGAACTAAAAAAGTTACTTACCACTGCACCGATACTGGTTCAGCCTGATTTCAACAGCCCCTTTATTCTGCGTACAGATTCGAGCAACTACGCCGTGGGCGCAGTCTTGCTACAGGGAGAAGGCAAGGACGAAAGACCGATAGAATACGCCAGTCGACTCCTTAACAATGCGGAACGCAATTACTCTACGACAGAGCGTGAAGCACTTGCTGTCGTTTGGGCGGTCGAACGTTTTCGCTCTTACCTTGACGGCCAACCTGTCGTTATCGGAAGTGATCATCAACCGCTGCGTTGGCTGCTCACCTTAAAAACACCAACCGGTAGGTTAGCCCGTTGGGCCTTGAAGCTCCAGTCCTTCGATATCAAGTTCGAATATACACCAGGAAAAGCTAACGTGGTAGCAGATACACTGAGCAGGCCTATTTGCTCCAACGAAAGTCGTGACAGCTGCGGCGTTTGCTCCATCATTTGTGATCTGCCCACGAAGTCACCTGACCAGCTGCGACAGGAACAGCTATCCGATCCAGAAGTGGTTAAAATCGTAAAAGATCTTGAAGGTTCTGATGAGGTTGCAATGGATAGGTGGTATGAAAGAGGATACCTTATGAACCAAGGTGTACTGTATCGGTACAACCCTGACTCAGAGTCTGAGTCCCCACAACTGGTGATTCCTGCCGATCAAGTAGCTACTATTCTAAAAGAGTTACATGATTCGCCGTTGGCCGGCCATCCAGGAATCGACCGAACCTACCAAAAGGTAGCGCAATTATATTATTTTACAGGGATGCGGAGAATCATTACTGACTACGTTAAGGCCTGCATCCACTGTCAACGATACAAAGCAACCAATGCCAAACCACCTGGTCTCCTCCAGACCCCGGTAATGAACCAAAGGAACGAGGTACTTGCGATAGACCTTTTCGGACCTCTACCGGAAGCAAACCAGGGGGAGCGTTGGATTCTACTAGTTGAAGACACAGCGACGAGGTGGACAGAATTGTTCGCTCTAAAAGACGCAACTGCGGAAGCATGCGCTCGTGTCCTTATCGAAGAGTATTTCATGAGATTCGGCTTGCCTCGTAGAGTCATATCGGACAACGGTGTTCAATTTGTATCTGCAGTTATGCGCCAATGCATGGCAGTCCTGGATATAAAGCAAAACCTCGTACCGCTGTATCATCCAGAAGCAAATCCTGCAGAAAGGAAAAACCGTGACCTGAAGGCAATGCTAGCGCAACTCGTGGGAGAAGACCACACCTCCTGGGTAGAAAAGTTGCCGATGATCCGTTTCGCCTTGAATGGTGTAAAATGCCGAACTACTGGTATGTCACCGGCTTATTTGACTTTTGCCCGAGAAATGAGGTCTCCCACAGAGGTCACCCACGACCTTCGTGCAATATTAGATAAAAACAATTTTATTCCCCAGATAACACCGTACTTGAGGAGATTTACTAACAATCTTCCAGCTATTCGTGAGCGTGTTGAGATCCAGCAAGACAAAATCAAGGAGTACGCTGACAAGTCCCGACGACCTGCAGATACCTTTCATGTAGGTGACCTAGTTCTATTAAAATCTCACGTGCTTAGCAATGCAGCGAAGAACGTAACGGCAAAGTTCGCCCCGAAGCGCGATGGTCCTTACTGCATCTCAGAGAAGATAAGTCCCACGACTTTTACTTTGACACATGTGGATCAGCCAAATACAATCCTTGGTAAATACCACGTTCGGGACCTTTCCATCTACATCAAGAACGCCAACACCTCACCACCAAAACCCGTGATTCCAAAGAGGAAACGAGGACGCCCAGTAAAAAAGAAGGAAGTCCTAGTCCAGGAGCGAGGACGTTCTCCTGAACTAGAGGGGGAGTATATAGCAAACCGGCCTTCCGTACTGCCACCTAGAGCCTCTCGCGGTAAACCTCCAGTGCGCTTTACTGATTAAAAGCGCATGCGTGCACCGCCTTACCGCCGTGTCGCTAGCGTTGCTCACACGCCGGTCAGTCAGTCTGAGAGCGACCGCCACACACAGCTTGTAAGCAACCACACGCGCGCGCTAATCGAATCCCACGTAAAATAAGTTATCGTAGTTTAGAAGCCCTAGATTAGTTCAGATTTGTGAAACCTTTGAATAGACGCTTTATTGTGAACTGATCTCTGTGTTTTCTTCGTTAAAAACTCAATCCATGGGAGAAACCCCTCTCATAACATATAAAAGTGGAACAGTTACCAAGAATGTGTTTTATTTACAAGATGTTTCAAATGTTCCATCAAGAACCAACAACGACAAGTATCAATTTATATTTATTGTAACTTTAACAGTATCTTAATCAGATCACTAAAATTAGGGTGGGTGTCCATCATAACGAAATATATATCCATTGACTGGAAGCTTTTGAAATGTGGTGTTGGCGAAGAATGGAAAGAATAAGTTGGATGGAAATGAAGAGCAATGAAGTGGTTCTGCAGATTGTAAACGAAAAGCGAGTTTTGATGAAGACTACATAAGGTTAAATAATATTAGTTGGCGAAACTCAAAACATAGGTAGTAATAGTCTATATGAACAACTGTTTGTATGGGAGCTAAGCGAAATTCTTAAAATTTGTTTTCACCTTTCCATTCTTTCATTTCAGCCGATCGAGGCAATTTGTATGCGAGGAAGAAAAAAAAAGTTGCGAATTTCGCTTAGCTCCCATACAAACAGTTGTTCATATAGACTAGTACTACCTATGTTTTGAGTTTCGCCAACTAATATTATTTAACCTTATAGATTAAGGGGAAAAATGTTGGGACATCTGATATGACACGACAGTTTTATCGAAAACATCATTGAAGGAAAAGTGGAGGGGAAATAAGAGAGACAGACCTAGGAGAACATTTATGGATTAGCTGAAAGAGGAAGCAAATGTCGTGTCGTATCAAGAAGTTAAAGAATAGGCAGAGCACAGAAGATAATGGAGAGGACTCCACCAACAAGAGCACAACTCTTAAGTTAAATTGAAATTGTATCATTGTTTGCTACCGTATGTTGCTGTTGAACTTATAAATGTGTGAAATTTAATTTCCACTTCATTCACTCTACTTATTATTTTTATTTAATTTTATAAGTAAACTTTGACCTTTCTAATTACGAGTTGGAATAGTAGCAGCCTAAAAACATGTTTCCGAGTCTATTCCAGGTTATATTAATACACCTATAGAAAGGTCACCCGTCTGGCTAAACGTTCCTAAAATAAATATTATGTCGAGAAACCATTTCCAATGAAATATTTTAGGGACCGAGACAACCTTGACTGTCTAGATATTTGTGTCTTATACATAATTTTGGAATCTACAAGTTGTAAATAGGTGGCTGTCCTCTTTTCCAATACGCTTTTAGGCGAAGCGTAAACAGGCTGCCTTGGGACTCCAAAAAAACCTAGGGAAGTCGGTAACGAACGAATGACCAATACTAAATACGAAACTGCTTGTAGCCACTCCTGGTCAAAGATTTCAAAAAAGTTTAGATGAGCCCTGGCACCTAAAATCTATTGCATTGTTTTTGAATGGGTGCGTTAACATAATGCCGACGCGCGCACACTTATGAGTGCGCAATCTGTCTACCTACAGTAAGCAAACTGATCAGACTACTAAAGTTGTCAAAATGATTAACTTTAAGTGCACTTAAGGGGAAACGAGTCGTATCCTCTACGAAACGCACAACTTAAGATGATTCTTCTTATTTTTGAATTACAGATATTAAATAAATGTAATTTATGGCATTTCGCGAACATAATTTAGTGTCAGTTGGACTTTTCCGGCAAAATTTTATTATTTTATGCATAACGTTGTAAATGTATGGGTGCACATACTTAAAAGCGTGTTTTAAGTTTGTGTGCCCATGCATTTTAAACCTCATGCATAAAATAACAAAATTTTGCCGGAAAAGTCCAACTGACAATAAATTATGTTCGCGAAATGCCATAAATTACATTTATTTAATATCTGTTATTCAGAAATAAGAAGAACCATCTTAAGTTGTGCGTTTCGTAGAGGATACGACTCGTTCCCCCTTAAGATGATTCTTCTTATTTTTGAATTACAGATATTAAATAAATGTGATCCATGGCATTTCGCGAACATAGTTTAATCTCAGTTAGGCTTTTCCGGCACATTTTTGTTATTTTATGCATTACGTTGTAAATGTATGGGCACAGAAACTTAAAACAAGGCTTGGATCTTGGATGGCTTGGAGAATACGCTTCCTGATGGTTTGGACCGCAAAAGGCGCCATTGGTCGGCCCCTGACTGAATCCATCCATCCATCAACCCAGTTCGTCCACTGCTGGACATAAGCCTTTCCAGGACTTTGCCACTCCCGGCGGTCATCCTGGAAGAATTGCCTATACTCACACACGCTGGGCAGGCGGGTTGGTGAGCGCGGTGCCGGAACCCTCGCAACAGTGACGCCGCTGCCCGTCACCAGTCTGTTCCATATAAGGCCCGGCTATTAGGGATGGATATACCGCCATCCATCGGTCCCAGGCGTGGTGGGCCTCCTGGTTTTTTGCCTGTGAGCTGTCCTCTTACTTTCCCCCGAATTACTTTGAGGGGGTCTCCAAGTAAGATGGTGTTACCTCAACAGTCGAGCCCGGCATCAGCTCTACCACCTGTAACTGACTGAATATTCACTCTTTTTTTCTGGGAAACAAAAACTACAGTTGTTAAATTTACTATGGTACATTTATTGAGTCATTAAAAAAACTATAGCTATCTAAAATTAATTTCATAATCATACAATAATGTACGCAACATTCTCATAATTTACGAATTGTAATTCGATACAAAATTCAAAAAGGTTTTAAGCAACTTTTTAATATTATATTTAAGTGTTCTTGATATCTACCTATATGAATACAAATAAAAAATAAAGGGGTTAAGAGAAGAATCAGCTGAGTCACATTAAAAAAACTTGATATTTTGAACAGTATACAGGGTGTTTGGGGCATCGATGTAAATATTTTCAGGGATGATAAAGGAAGTGATTTTAAACATTTTTGTCTGAATTTACTTTAGTGCAAAGTTTAATAGTTTTCGAGATATAGATTTTTTTTGTTTTGACTATTTAAAAATAGGTGAAATAGGCAATGAAATGATAATAAAACACTATTATGAATAAAAAATACATTTTCATTTTAGATTCTTCCTAAAAACACTTCAGTTTAACAATAAAAGATTAATGTGTTCACAAAGAAGTGAAAATAAACAAGGAAAATACAGTACGAAGGAAAATAATTACTCGGTTGAGCTTTATGTCTGAAAGTAGACAAAACTAAAAAATATCTATAATATCTCGAAAACTATTAAACTTTGCACTAAAGTAAATTCAGTCAAAATGTTTCAAATCACTTCCTTTATCATCCCTGAAAAAATTTACATCGATGCCCCAAATACCCTGTATAATCTATTACCTACTTATGTCAAGTTTTGTCAATGTGACTGATTCTTCTCCTTAGACCTTCAAATATATCATATGAAAACTAAAAACACTGCATTGAAATCTTGTACTTATTCAATTTAATGTTAATTAAAACATTGATTAATATAGAATTAAATGAGACTTGAGGATAATTCATGATTTATATAAAAACGGCTCACCTCAATACGTGTTATGATCGGGAAAGCCGACCAGTTTCAGCAGATTTAGACTGCCTTCATCTGGGCGAGTGAAGACGTTTACGCGACGACGTTACGCCTCACACTGGTCGGCTTTCCCGATCATAACACGTATTGAGGTGAGCCGTTTTTTTATATAAAATATTGATTAATATATTTAATAATTGCAGTAAGACAATGCGAAAATATGTATGTCTCCGTAAATCGTAAGTATGTCAGTAAAATCACAAAGTTTATTCCTTCACGGAAGGGTTTTATTAGTATGTTTCCAACTAAACTAACCTAGTATAGTAGTTTATGAAACTGGCACATTGAGGTTATTAAAACACGAGTGAGTTTAAGAACGACCTGGAGTTTTTTAATAGTATACACGAGTGTTTTAATACCTAATTATGTGCAGTTTCACACACAACGTTATCTACTTTATCTACCTACCTGTTTCCAGTCAAAAAAATTATTGATTGATAACATCAAGCTGTTTTTGATTTTTCTTGTAAAAGATGGTTCGTCCTTTTCGACGCTGTTTCCAGAATGTCAGATGTACTATCCCCGAAAGTTGCTAATGCGCTGGGACTTTGTCTAAATAATTCACAATGAAGGGTCAGAAAAGAGTAATCAAAACAGATGACATTAACTTGGGATCATAGATATTAAGAAACAAAAACATAAATATATAGGTAGGTTCTTAGAACAATACATACTAGGTTTCTGGAATCTTTGTATTCAATTTTGTGCTGTAAGCGGTACGCGTTAAGCTTGCATCAGTGTGATGCCGTTGGCAGTGCTCATTGTCATTTAGCTATCTCCTGCACTCGCTTCTACTCTTCAAGCTGCGTGGTGGCCTGGTACTTCTAGGTAAATTTTCTCTATTTTTCGAAAGGTATCTAGGAAAGTTTTTAAGCATGCTCAAGAGAATATGTGGTCCCGGCTAAAGAATTACACTTTATGTACAATCCATGAAACGCATAAAACATTGGGTTGCGATGGTACCTATATATAAACTACAATACATTCAATTTGGAACCGTACGCAGTAAAAATAATGCTTGCATCAAAATGTATGCTAGCTGGCAACATTGGAAGAACTCTTGGTCATCAATTTAGCGACCATCTCCTGCACTCGCTTCATCTCTTCAAGCTGCGTGGTAACCTGGTACAAGCGGTTCTCTCGCTCTAGAACGGTTTTCTCCAGTTGTTTTATTGTCTGTAAGAAAAAAGATATAAAATAAGCCGGCTGGAAGACGTAATTTTTCGGACCCGTTGTGAGATCGCCCCAGGCGACATTTGGCTTCACAATATCCAGCCCAAATAATGGGCCGAGGAATTTTCATAAATAACAATTTCACACCAGGTTTTATGGTCCATGTTACTTTATACGATCCCCGAGTAGGTGTCAGAGGTGTTTGCGAGCGTGGACTATCACTGCAACAGTCAACACACATACACCTACTTTTCACCGACAATTTTTATGTCCCAAAGTGATTCACGGCATGCAGGTTGTCTTTCCCTTCACCGTTCAGTAAGTGGTAAGTATATAAGGTTAAATAATATTAGTTGGCGAAACTCAGAACATAGGTAGCACTAGTCTATATAAATAAAAAGACATTTATTTAACACACCATTATGGACAAAGTAGTACAATGTTCTTAAACGTAAAGTTGTATGGCACTGTTAAAAAGGACGGTGACTCAGCATATGTTCCTATACCAACGGCATTAGGGACGTTGTTATTCTGCCAGCAAGTTATGAGCAACTGTTGGCGAAACTCAGAACATAGGTAGTACTAGTCTATATGAGCAACTGTTTGTATAGAAGCTAAGCGAAATTCGTAACTTTTTTCACTTCCTCCCAGCGTCGGACTGGGCCTAAGGGACCCGGCTGGCAGGTGAACAAAATTTTAGCCACGCAGCGCTGTGCGAGCTAAATTGCACTTTATTGCCGCATGGCGAAAGTAGCTTTTTATTGATGTCTCTCTGAAAGCAGATCTTCTGTACGTAGCTATTATTTCTTCTGTACCAATACTTACAATATCTCTATGCTCGATATCCTTTCTAAGACCCTGTTCATTCGCGACGGACTCTTCTAATCTCTTGTCTCGCTGTTTGACTCTCTCCTCAAATTTCACCAGTACGGAGGCCAGCTCGCTGTTCTTGTTCGTCTGAAACATTACAATTATACAAGATCATGAACGAACTAAAAGCTGGATTTTATTTATTTATTATTATAATCCGTAAACACTTAAAAGCGTGTTTTAAGTTTGTGTGCCCATAAATTTACAACGTAATGCATAAAATAACAAAATTTTACCGGAAAAGCCTAATTGACATTAAGGTGGATGGTCCAAGGCAATCTTCATACAAACTTGTGGGAACCAATAACGACAACAGAAGTATTATTATTTAATTCTTTTACCTTTTTCGACACGTTTCATCAACTTTACACCCGCGAATAATTAGATTTTTTCCAAACAAACTTTTTTAGAATCTAATTTTGTTATTTCAATCTTTTGTAATCCAATGTATAAAAGTTTTAAATTGCAAAATTAGACTGTAAAAACATTTTGTTTTCAAGAAAAACTGAATATTCGCGGATGTAAAGTTGATGGAACGTGTGGAAAAAGGTAACAGAATTAAATAATAATACTTCTGTCGTCGTTATTGGTTCTCACAAGTTTTTTATAAAAACTACCTTGGACCATCCACCTTAAACTATGTCCGCGAAATGCCATAAATCACATTTATTTAATATCTTTAATTCAAAAATAACAAGAACCACCTTAAGTTATGCGTTTCGTAGAGGATACGAATAGTATGTTTGTTTATATGTTAAGTGTGTAAAAAAAGTAAAAAGTGTGAAATAAATTATGTCTTATTTGTTGTTACACTTCTGAAACTATGGGATCAATAAGACTTCCAATAACTTAATTTTCTCAGTTTCATAACTGAGAAAGTTCAGTTTAAATTTGGAGAGCAAACAGAATAACATAACAAAAGAGTACCTAAGCTCGTTCAAAGAACTGCCATCCATAAACTGTGAAGAGCTAATCGTGATACTTCTAATTCTCCTAGAAGCAACTAAGAGTATTAATAAAAAGATACACTTATATACCTGTTCACGCCACAAGCGTGACGCATGCGCATGGGTAATCTCGCACCACAGCGCCTCGCGCCAAAGGACTCGGGCGCCGGCGCTTGCTTTCTCTTCCGTGGCGGACGTCTATCGAAACACACGTGTGCACACTGTTCGCGCCGCGACACGCCGATAAATCTCGCTTACCTCGCGCTTATACCAGTGTCGTGTTCTCATTACTCCACCAACCAATACATCCTGCCCAAGACCAGCACAATCTTCATCAGCCCAACAAGAAGGGACGCCACGCGGCGCATTCGCCGGCCCATCCAGGACCATCCAGAACAAAGGTTAGTTCACTCACGTTTCTCTCACAATATTTTCCTGTCTGCTCATATCCTCAAATCCCATCTGCTCTGCATTCATGTAACTAGCGTGTACAATACCCAACATTTTTATTTACAAATACGCACAGTGTTATCTACTAAATAGTAAATTATATTAAATTGTAAATTAAACAAATGGTTTAGGTGTGGTGAACACGAACTCATTAGAACGGTTCAAGATCGTTTAATCCATTCATATTTTTTGTAAACTCAGGTCTGTTTTTTAGGGTTCCGCACCCAAAGGGCAAATCGGAGCCCTATTAATGTCACTCCGCTGTCCGTATGTCACGGGTCTCTAGTTCTTAGACGGACTGAGATAGAAACCTGAAATTTTTATATGTTGTGTGTATGTGTTGACCCAAAAAATTCGGTTTTTCAGGAGGGCCTCACCTCATACATGAAAATGGAGAGGAAAAAAAATTTTTTTTCTTACCCTTTCCTGTATATTATGTACCATATGTTGTATTTAAACAACAAATACTAGAAACTACTTAGAAAAGCAGTTTCATTTTTTGTGCATACCTGTTGTTCTAGTTTCTTCACCAGGGCTCTGTTCTCAGTCTCGGCCTGCTTCAGTCTTATCTCGGCTTCCTTCTCGCGAGCCTTCACTTCGTTCTCGTAGTTCTGAAATATAAGGAAAATGCCATTAGTTTCTTTAAAGTTATCGGTTTGTGCCTAGAATAGGACGGGCTTCCGGCTAACTTCACTCGCTAGATCGTGGATTAGCGATATCTCTCTCTAGCTCTGGGATAGCGCGAGAGAAAGCGACAACAAAATGGCGCACGATTGATCCTATTCTTATTTTAAATCTTTATTCCCTCTGTTGCTCATTGTCCATCCGTTCTGTTGTTCCTGGTCGATCCGTTCTGCTGCCTACTTCTAACTGTTGATGACGGAACCCTAGAACCACTGACCTGTATCTGTTTGGTGAACTCTTTCTGTAGGTTGTCCCTCTGTTGCTCATTGTCCATCCGTTCTGCTGCCAGCTTCTAACTGTTGATAACGGAACCCTAGAACCACTGACCTGTATCTGTTTAGTGAACTCTTTCTGAAGGTTGTCTCTCTGTTGCTCCTTGTCCATTCGTTCTGCTGCCTGCTTCAAACTGTTGATGACGGAACCCTAGAACCATTGACCTGTATCTGTTTAGTGAACTCTTTCTGAAGGTTGTCTCTCTGTTGCTCCTTGTCCATTCGTTCTGCTGCCTGCTTCAAACTGTTGATGACGGAACCCTAGAACCACTGACCTGTATCTGTTTAGTGAACTCTTTCTGAAGGTTGTCTCTCTGTTGCTCCTTGTCCATTCGTTCTGCTGCCAGCTTCAAACTGTTGATGACGGAACCCTAGAACCACTGACATGTATCTGTTTAGTGAACTCTTTCTGAAGGTTGTCTCTCTGTTGCTCCTTGTCCATTCGTTCTGCTGCCAGCTTCAAACTGTTGATGACGGAACCCTAGAACCACTGACATGTATCTCTTTAGTGAACTCTTTCTGAAGGTTGTCTCTCTGTTGCTCCTTGTCCATTCGTTCTGCTGCCAGCTTCAAACTGTTGATGACGGAACCCTAGAACCACTGACATGTATCTGTTTAGTGAACTCTTTCTGTAGGTTGTCCCTCTGTTGCTCCTTGTCCATTCGTTCTGCTGCCCACTTCTAACTGTTGATGACGGAACCCTAGAACCACTGACCTGTATCTGTTTAGTGAACTCTTTCTGTAGGTTGTCCCTCTGTTGCCCCTCGTTCATCCGTTCTGCTGCCAGCTTTAAACTGTTGATGACGGAACCCTAGAACCACTGACCTGTATCTGTTTAGTGAACTCTTTCTGTAGGTTGTCCCTCTGTTGCCCCTCGTTCATCCGTTCTGCTGCCAGCTTTAAACTGTTGATGACGGAACCCTAGAACCACTGACCTGTATCTGTTTAGTGAACTCTTTCTGTAGGTTGTCCCTCTGTTGCTCCTTGTCCATTCGTTCTGCTGCCAACTTCGCTCTGAACCCGCGGAGGGTAGTCTCTGCGTCTTCTAACTGCTTATGTAGACCGTCTATTGTAGATTTGTGTCTAAGAAATTACAAATGGGCTTATAAAAAAGAGTATTCGCATCATTCCAATAGCTTAATAGTAGTTTATGCTACAAGGGCGCAAAGGAATAAATTACGAGGACGATTTAAAACACGAGCTTAGCGAGTGTTTAAAACGTAACCGAGTAATTTATTGCTTTTACGCCCGTGTATCATACTACGTTTTTCAATGCATAGTGTGAGGAAATGAAAACAAATATAATCGTGTGAACTTTAAATTATGATTGGCTCAAAAGGATTGTATCCAGAGCCGTTAAACAGTGGAAAAAAAATTATAACATCTATGGTACACAGGAAAGGCCAGGTTAGCCAACCATTGCAAACAAATTAAAAAAAAATTATAATAAAGCCCTAGGGCAAAATAATCGACTTTCTGTTCGGTTTTGATGCATAAAAAGTGGGCCTTTACGAGCACATGCATTGAAAAGATTTTTTTATATTTCTTTTTCAAAGGGGAGTGTAAATATTTATGAATTTCAAAAATTTTGAAATTTTAATTTACAGAAACCAATGGAAACTTTGCGATGGCAACATATACAATACAAAAGTAATAAGGTTTTGCTGAATAGCTATTGTGTGAATTTTAAATTTAAGTGTTCTGTTTCGTTTTGATAAGAAAAAGGCGGCTTTTTCACAATCCGGCTGCGAAACCGCTCTTAACGATACTCAAGTTATCGTCGGACAAACATTCATACATACAAACATACAAACGCCGGATTGTTCAAGTAGACTCTGATTATTATGTATTAAGTTTTGTATTTATTGTTAGTTTGATAACCAAAATTAAAACTTCAAAAACAGTTCGTCCTAAATGCTATCTATTTCCATGATAAGATTCTTAATAATTTTTTACAGCTGACACTTTTCAAAAATTTAATTAATGTTGCTGTTAGCTTAATGTTGTCTCATTCATACACAAAAGAAACTAATTAATTTGGATTTGTCATTCCTAAAAAAAATGCAAAAATATTAGTACTGAAAATTGAGTTTCCTTCAAATTCTCTATAGAAAACGGCAATTTCATATGTAAAGACCTTATATGTACCCTAGTCAATTGAATCAAACTTTTTTACGCTGTGAAATAGTACACCGTGAAATAGCACTCTCCAGATGAATGGCATCATAATACAAATCTATCAAAGATCAGATGCCTTATTGTCTAACTTCAACATCAATCGCTCAAAAGTACGCGTGATTGGCTAGAAGTGATGAGTCACGTCATTTCTAGCCAATCACGTTACCTTTAAAGCAATAGCGACAGACGATTTCATGACTATTTCCTTACACAATCGCACTACAGATTGCTCGCTTCACTGGATAAACCAATTTAATTGCAATTTACCCTTTCTAAGGCAGAGGGATTATTTTTCTCACCAATATTTTGTTATTATTTATGATATATTTTATTTTTATGGTGTTTTTCTTCTTATTTTATATAACCCACGCAGATAAAGAAAAGAAAAGAAAAGATAAAGAAAATTCATACTGGAGATTCGGTTAGTGATCAGGAACAATGTTTAATGACCCTTCAGGTGAAATTCAAAACATAATTTTTTTTTGCTCCCTTACTGCCTATACTAGGAATTGTAATGTATTTGAACAAGTCCAGTTTGTATGGAAACGATTTTTTTTTAATGATTTTGAAAGGAAGGATCATTATCCCTTGTTCCTGATCACTTACCGAGTCTCTAGTATGAATACGGGCAATTGATTAAATGTCACTTTGTATAATTAAATAATTAAGGTTAGTCCTCTTAATAATTTTTATTTTTATTTATTTATTTATAACATAGGTAATTACTTACTAAAACTTAAATAACAAAAAAGTAACTTAATTTAAAACAAAATAATCCTAAAATAAAAGAAAAAGCCCTAAAACCATATACCAAATAAAACATACTAAATATAATATACTAAATAAAAAATATTCTCTAATTAATGACTTCAATATTTCATGTGAAAACATTTCAAGTTACATAAAAAAGTACAAGGAAAAAAACTTATGAAAAGTTTCCATTTCACAGGAACCTGCCATTTTAAATTTAAAAAAAAAATTAAAAAAAACTTGAAAAGAATTGCATCGGCCGGGAATCGAACCCGGGCCGCCCGCGTGGCAGGCGAGCATTCTACCACTGAACCACCGATGCTGATGCATGAGTATCCGAAATAACGGTACATTTACCAAGACCAAGGTCATTAATTCGATTTAAAAAGTATTATTCTAGGTTAGTAAGTATAATATTTTATAAAAATTACGTCACATTGCTTGGCTCACTACTAAACCTCTAACTCACCAATATTATTAGACACATTGCTAAACTTTATCCCTAAGCTATAGAGACGATTATCGAACAAAAGACTTACGTAAAAGTTAGACAAAATACTTTTCGTTTTCATTCATTATTATCATGTTGTAAGGTTTGAAGGACTTATTCTGCCGATGGTTTAAAGTGACGTCACTTTACACAGGTGTTATTACTACTTCCATCTATTAAAATCTCCAAGACTTAAATCCGACACAACAATTAAGTGATTTTGAACTCAATTATACTGTCTCAAAGTCTAAAATAGAACTGCGGGCACGCATAATCAGGGAATTTGCGAGTTTTTGGAATCTCTGAAAAAGTATTGAGAAATAAATAAAAATCGGTCTATAAATGTCTTTGGTTATGTGTGAAGAAAATTCAGGAGAAGTTTTAATTCTCTCGGTTGAACACATTTGCTATAAACACATTTCTTCGCAATTTGAGGAGCTTACTTTGCGATTTTTTTCTATCGAGCGAAGTTAACTCAATCACGTTTTCATCTCAATCAGATCAACTTGTGTTTAAATTATATCCTCTATTGTAACATATTTTTACTTGTATTTGAATATATGTATTTATACGAATCAATAATTAAATTAAATACTTTATATTATAAAATGTTTCTATTAGTATATTTAACTGATGCCGGGTCCAGGGGCTCTACCACAGATTATATAGTAGTTGCTCTACCGCGTAATTCTCATTTGTATCAACTTCAAGCAAATGTATGCGAAATTCAACGCGTGCAAAAGAGATGGCATGTTAGGCGGGCGTCGTCGCACGCACGTCAAATTTCAATCTCAAGTTGATGTTGATGAAAATGAGAATTACGCGGTAGACCCACAGGTCTGACCCGAAATATATCTTAAACTGTATAATTTTATAATATAAAGTATTTTACTTTATTATTGATTCGTATAAATATATGTATATAAAAAGCTTTTCAAGAGTGAATATATTTTATACCACTTGTATTTGAATGAGATACTGAACTGACATTATGAATTAAGGGCGCACCGAGCGTTTGCATTTGTCTGTGTTTTTCTTTACGTGTAAAAATAAAAGAAAATAACCAAATATTTGCACTTTTTCAATGTTTTTCGTTGTTATTTTCATCATAATGTTCTTAAATAAAAATCTGTCGTGTATAAACGCTCCAGTCGTCTATGAACTTTATTTTAGTAAATAAATCATAATATCAAATTACATATTTACTATAAAAACTATAAAAACTTTTTCATAGAAAAATGCAATGCCGCTCGGCAAATTTTGTTTTGTTTTGCTTTCATGCCGTGCTGTCAATAAAAATAAACTGCTGTTAATAAAAAACTTGTAATAAACATTCGATTTCATGGGTATCTCGTACAACAGATTTGTGTAAGAACAAATGTTTGTTAGACAAATTTTATCCTGAACAATAATCCTACCAATTCGTACAATAAAATAGTGAGGGTTTATTTTTTTAATTTTTGGTTGGTTCGATTCCCGGTTGAGACAAGCGAATTTTAGAAGGTCATTGAATGCAGTTTTGTTTTTTTTTTTAAATAAAGGAATGTTTCCTTTCAGTAAAATGAACTAATTAAAGGATTTAAGGTAGTTCCCCTCCAGGGCCCTTAATTTTTTTCCACCATGTATATACATATAAAGTATATACATATAAAGTATATATATATATATATATACAGTGGTGGACATATAATTAGAAACACTTGCGACATATTTCACATTATACAAGCCACATTGCCATAATTTTTTTGTTTTTGGAAATAAAACAACAAAATGCATAGAATACGTCCAACAACTTATAATGAATTAAAAAACAAATAAATATCCAAGTTTACAACTACCATTTAGATATTTAGTTACGTACAAACAACTAAACGACATTTGCAGTACCATCCGTCACGGACAACTAATTAGAAACAATAAAGAAATGAGGTAAAAATCAAAGTTATTAACGTGTTAACGTCATCAGTTTCAAATTATTTATGTAAAATTATGTTTGTTTTACTAAATTTCTTAAAAATTAATATTTAGTTGCATATCCTTTGTTATTGATGACGGCTCTGCAACGACGTGGCATTGATTCAAGTAATTTCATACATTTATCGAGTGGGATCGAGTTCCATGCTTCAACAAAGTTCATTTTGACTGGAATTACGTTTAACGGAGACATTCTTTAACGACGTACCACAAATTTTGAATAGGATTTAAATCGGGACTATTTGCAGGCCAGTCTAACATGGTAACACGTTGGTCACTAAGAAAGGATTTAACACTGCGGGCCCTGTGTTTTGGGTCGTTATCATGCTGAAAGATCCATGTCACAGTCAAATGGTCATCGGTGTAGGGAATCATTGTCTCTTCTAAGATGTCTTTGTATTGAAATTGATCCATTATACCTTCAATCTTACGTACGGATCCAATTCCGCAACCAGAAAAACATCCCCATACTTTAATGTTACCACCGCCGTGTTTGACTATGCTCCTCGTGTATTTATAATCAAAGGCATGGTTTATTGGACGTCTAACGTAGCGTTTGCCGTCTGAATTCACCATATTTATTTTTGTTTCATCCGAGAATAACACTTTTTTCCATTCTCGTACGGTCCAGTTAAGATATTTCTTTGCAAATAATAATCACTTCCCTCGGTGTTGCTTAGTAAGAAGCGGTACCTTTCGAGAACCCTCCCGAACAATTTAGCTTCCACTAATCTACGGCGTACCAGTTTCGAGGAAATGTTCCTTGGGTCATAAGGTGAAATAACTTAATTTCTAATCTCGTTGGAGCCTTTAAACGGGTCTTGTTTAGCTACACGTATTATTTGCAAATCTTCCCGGTGAGACGATTTTCTTGGACGAGCCTTTCTAAAAACAATTTTAGTAGTTCCGTTTCTTTTATAATGAGCATGAGCAATAGCGTTGAAAACTTTCTTCACAGAACATTCTAGATGATTATCAATTCTTCTATAAGTCCACTTTCGATCTAAATGTAATTTAACAATTAATTGCCTAGTTGACTCGTCACAACACTTATTTTTACCAATTTTTAACAAAACTTATTATTCACATAATTCCGAATTGACGTTTAATTGCCGCCGAAACTACAGAAAAAGCGTACAAAAAGGTTTCTTTTTTAAATTTCAAAAATTGAACGAACCACGGATCCTGTTTCTAATTAGTTGTCCAAGCGGCCCGTAATAGAAATTCAACTATCATGATATTTAAACCCTTTTAATAATTAAAGATAGAACAGATTTCTTTTTTTTTTATATTTTATGAGTTTTTTAACTCATTGGCTATATTCTGGCATAGTTAATAGTGATTTAATCTATATATTTTTTACTCATAACGATAGTTCATTCTGTGCTTACCTAAGTATTATGTACTGTTTCTAATTATATGTCCACACTGTGTATATATATATACAGTGGTGGACATATATATATATATTATAGTTTTTAATACATAATATACAGTAAGTAATAAATATTCATAATAATTAAATTCATAATAAATAATTAAATCATAATAATAAATAAATTACGGCTGGTGCGAGGGTTCCGGCACCCGCCTGCCCAGCGTGTGTGAGTATGGGCAATTCTTTCAGGATGACCGCCAGCAGTGGCGATATCTTGTAAAGGCCTATCTCCAGCAGTGGACGAACCAGGCTGATGGATGGATGTATGGAATAAAAGTAGGAACATACTTCTCGTTCATCATCTGCGTGTTGTAGAGCACATCTTGTTGGGTCGAGTTGGTCGCTTGGAGCATCGCGAGTGTGTGCTGGAGTGACGCCATGTGGTCGGTAGCACCCTGGAGGAACAATCTTTGTAAAATTGTGTATGTAAGGTAGTAAACTTCAAAGTGAAATTACTTTAGGAGGTCATTGACTATCGTTAATATTAGGTATTTACATATGAAATTGCCGAAATTTTCTTACAGATTCATGACTTCATAATTCCTGTAATTCAATAGCTATTTCAATTATTTGTTTTTTGTTTGAAAGTTGATTTTAATGTTTAACATCTACTTATTAAAATTTGTTTTTATTGTCTGTTTGATAACCTAAATTAAATCTTCAGAAACAGTTCGTTCTAAATGCCATCCATTTCCATTGTAAGATTCGTAATATTTTTTTACAGATGACACTTTTCAAAATTTAAATTTATATTTCTGTAAGCTTAATGTCGTCTTATTCAAATCCAAAAATATATACATAATTTGGATTTGTCATTCCTAAAAAAAAATGCAAAAATGTTAGTACTGAAAATTGAGTTTCCTTCAAATTCTCTATAGAAAGCAGCAATTTCATATGTAAAGATCTATTATATTAAAAGGACACTTTCCGCCGAAAATAACATTTTTTTGCGCACTTGTTTTTCATTTTGCCATAGGAATTGATTCAGCTGAAACCACTTTGTACAGGAAAGTAAAAAAAAATGATCAAAATAGTTATTTTTTCTTCCTGAATGTGGTCAGTTAACGATACCCCAAATGTTTGGAGCAGGTGGTAGAGCTGATGCCGGGCTCGACTGTGGAAGTCCCACCATCTTAATCCCAAACCTCGCACCGAAGTTGTTCGGGGGAGAGTAAGAGGTCAGCTCTCAAACAGGCAAAACCAGATGGAAGCCTGGGACCGACTGAAGGCGGTATATCCATCCCCAAATGTCGGGCCTTATATAAAATAGACTGATGGCAGTGATTGTGCGAGGGCTTCGGCACCGCGCTCACTAACCGGCCTGCCCAGCGTGTGTGACTATGGACTCCAAGCGGACCAACAAAAATTTCAAAATCCTGGAAAGGCCTATGTCCAGCAGTGGACGAATACAAGCTGATGGATGGATATAGTGAGCTTATAGAAAGAAGAGTAAGGCAAGAAATATGCCGGGCCTTATATAAAACAGACTGGTGGCATTGATGACTGGTGCGAGGGTTTCGGCACCGCGCTCACTAACCGGCCTGCCCAGCGTGTGTGACTATGGACTCCAAGCGGACCAACAAAAATTTCAAAATCCTGGAAAGGCCTATGTCCAGCAGTGGACGAATACAAGCTGATGGATGGATATAGTGAGCTTATAGAAAGAAGAGTAAGGCAAGAAATATGCTATGTTGCCTAATATATTGATCAACAATAGTTTTGGCAGTATTAACTAGAGATGTGCCGACTATGACTTTGGCCGACTAGCCGACTGGGCGACTAGTCGGTTGAAAAAAGGCCGACTAGTCGGCTAAGCCGATCATTGCTTTCGGTGGTATATACAATATATAAAATTATTATTCTGGTATATAAAAATAATTCGGGTATATAAAAACTTATGTGACGTAATAAGTTCTTGATTAAGTGTTGTAGAAAGTCGCGTTTAGATTATTTTTTAATTAAATGTATAGTCTTCTTGATTTAAATCCAATTATTTACCAAAGAAAGTGTTCCTATTCCTATATTATTTTACAAACTGTAAGGCTGATTCTAACTAAAATTAAAATTAATAACAATAAAGATAACGATTTCATTTCAATAACCCTATTTTAAGCATAGAAATATGTAAAGTAATAGGCCGACTAATCGCCGACTACAAATATGGCCGGATAGTCAGCTTTCCCGAATAGTCAGCGACTTTATTTATTGCCCACTGCACAGCGCTGCTCTGCATCTGGTACACTCATGAGTCACCAGCAGGCACTGACTGAAAATCAGCGCTGAGGGATTACACCTTCAGCACACCGCTGAGTCAGTTGCCTTTTTCAGCAACAGCCTACCGTATAGTTCTAATGTAATTTTAATGAAAATAGATGTAAGTAGAAATATTGTATGTATTGTATATGTATTGTATATTGTATATGTATATGTATTGTATTGTAATTGTATTGCCGGAATAAATGTGTTTCTTTCTTTCTTTCTAGTCCTATATTAAATAAATAAATAAATAAATAATATTAAGACTATAAGTAAATAAAATCCGGACCTGTAGCGCCACGGAGTATGAATGTAGTCGTTGCTCGAGACACGTCATCTTGTATCCGTACAGCTCCATCACGCTAGATGTCGCTACGTCCGACAACTGAAAACAAAACACGGTCATATTTAAAGACAAAGATAAAGACAAAATGATTTTATTGCATGAGTTTTTACAAAAATTGTTATTCAACTATACTTATTACTAGAGACGTGTACATGCTGAGAAACAAATTAACTAAGTTACCAGGGGTTCCCAAACTCGGCTAAGCCAGCAATGCGGGGTACCAGATAATTGTTATTAAAACACAAAATTATACATTGCTTACAGTAAAATTTAAAATTCAAGTACATGCATGCAAGTAATACATTCATTCATTCATACATTCATGCACTCATACTTTCATTCGTTCTAAGAAAAAAAAAAATTTACAATTATAATTTTAGTGTGCAAATACCCACATAGACAGTGGCTTAAAAATAGAAAAAATAAATGAAAAATGTCAAAAATGGAACACATACATTGCATTAAGATAAACAAAAATATGTACAAATTTATACTACAGCTAACAATAAGGTTTCAGTATCATCATAATTTCAACTTGACATTCAATTGACGGTCGTAGGGCTAGGGAACCACCCTAAAAAACACACACATACCCTTTCTTTCATATACACAATACATATACACACACACACACACACACACACACACACACACACACACACCCTCACACACAAGACACCCACTCTCTTGTAGTTATATTATTATATTATTTCACAACATAAACCCTCATACACACACATTTTTTCTTTATATAAATACCTAATAACTATGTATTAAGCAAGACCTAATTTTAATTTTAACACAAAATTGTAAAATAAGATCCGTAGAAAGAGCGGGTCTCCCTTAAAACAGGTTGTAAAACTTAAAAGGGGAGTCCCACCCCCTCAAAACCTACATTTTGTAAAGTAAATAAAGAATTTTTGATTTTGATTTGATTCACTTGTACGACAGAACATGTTTTTATATCAAGGTACTTGAGAATGTTATTATATATGACAGACCTCAAAAATTTAGGGGTTAACCAACCGGAGACTGCACGAGCAGGCATACCCCTCTGCCAAATATATGAGACCGGCGGTCACACCGTTTATATAAAACTAGTTGCCGTGCGTTCCGCGTCACGATACGTCCTAATTGAAAGCCGTTCGACGACAAAATCGGTTGCTAAACGCGATTGGAGGAATTTCACTCGATAGAAATAATTAATGAAATGAGGTCTAAATTAACACATTTTTTGATATTCTGTCAAATCGGGATAGCCTACAGACTTCAAAAATGTTTATTTAGATGGGTTTTAACAATACCTAAATTACTGGTTATGGAAATTTCCATAGCTATTTTTGTTAATTTTTTATTCATTTAAAAACCGACCTTTTGTCAATTTTCCCCGATTCCGTCCCTCTCGCACTGCGGGTCTTTCCGCTTGGAGTAACGGGGACCTTTTCACGGACGATAAATCACCTTAAGAGGCTATGCGAATTTTATTTTTGTCACTGTCACTCCAAGCAAAAAATCGCGCAGTGACAGAGGGGCGGATTCAGGGCAAAAGGGAAAAAAGTTGGTTTTATATTTTTAATAAAAAAAACTAAAAAAGCTAGCAAAATTTCGAATATCAAATCTCTACATATTGTTAAAACACACCTAATAAAATATGTTTGAGTTCTGTATATGGTTTCTATTCGTCAAACGAGGAGAAAAAGTGTGTTTGAAGACCTCATTGCAACAATTATTTCTATCGAGGAAAATTTATCCAAACATGTTTTCCAATTTCAAAACCCTAGATTATATAGTCAAAATGCATATACTAGAAACTGATTATAGTTTTCCGTGTATTTCATGAAATACACAGAAAAGAAACACCCTTGTGTTTGTGTGGTCCTAAATGTGAGACGTTTTGTCCGTCTACAGACCCAAAAGTGAGGCGCCTGTCAAAGCGAGGCGGTCTCACATTTTTTCATGGATAATCTGACTTTATTTTCAAAATCTACGGCCTTTGATTGGTCAAAAACATACTTTTGACGACCAAATCAGAGGCATTGAAATTTTCGCCTCGCTTTTGGTAACTTTGACAGGTGGTGTGTGTGTTTATAAAAAAATCCCGAAATAGGTAGTACCAGAGTGTGCCCGCTAGGTGGCATAAGAGTCACAAGAGTGTAAGTTCTGATCCTAATTCTGAGGCTGTTGTGTGAAATCGGTGTAAAAACGAAAGCGCCTCGGAATTTAAAACACGTCTATGACTGTGTATCGAATATTTACACTCATTTGAAGATGCCGTTAAATAAGTGTACAGATCGCGCTAAACTTCTTGTTGAATCGCCTCAAATTCAGAGTGGACTAGAAATTAAGCGCGGTCTGTATATTGCATGGCATTGCGTATTATTACTTGGTGTTACCGTTTGAATGATTATTATTTAATTATATTATTTTTACTTTGTATTTTGATCTCAGAAAATGTTCTTATTTTGATCTCAGAAAATGTTCTACATTTCAAGTTGCTTATGGCTGAATAATATTTTTTTTAATAAATCTAAAAAGAAACTATTTTTTCATACATTTTGGTCGTGTAAGTATGAAACGTTTCTATAGTGCAATTTTTTTTTCGCGGTTTGAGATTTAGTTCCATTGTGAAAGTTATTAGCATAGACGAGTAATATTGCCAGTTTCCGGCTTTCACAACATCATCATCACCATCACCATCATCATCATCATCATCATCATCATCATCATCATCATCATCATCATCATCATCATCATCATCATCATCATCATCATCATCATCATCATCATCATCATCATCATCATCATCATCATCATCATCATCATCATCATCATCATCATCATCATCATCATCATCATCATCATCATCATCATCATCATCATCATCATCATCATCATCATCATCATCATCATCATCATCATCATCATCATCATCATCATCATCATCATCATCATCATCATCATCATCATCATCATCATCATCATCATCATCATCATCATCATCATCATCATCATCATCATCATCATCATCATCATCATCATCATCATCATCATCATCATCATCATCATCATCATCATCATCATCATCATCATCATCATCATCATCATCATCATCATCATCATCATCATCATCATCATCATCATCATCATCATCATCATCATCATCATCATCATCATCATCATCATCATCATCATCATCATCATCATCATCATCATCATCATCATCATCATCATCATCATCATCATCATCATCATCATCATCATCATCATCATCATCATCATCATCATCATCATCATCATCATCATCATCATCATCATCATCATCATCATCATCATCATCATCATCATCATCATCATCATCATCATCATCATCATCATCATCATCATCATCATCATCATCATCATCATCATCATCATCATCATCATCATCATCATCATCATCATCATCATCATCATCATCATCATCATCATCATCATCATCATCATCATCATCATCATCATCATCATCATCATCATCATCATCATCATCATCATCATCATCATCATCATCATCATCATCATCATCATCATCATCATCATCATCATCATCATCATCATCATCATCATCATCATCATCATCATCATCATCATCATCATCATCATCATCATCATCATCATCATCATCATCATCATCATCATCATCATCATCATCATCATCATCATCATCATCATCATCATCATCATCATCATCATCATCATCATCATCATCATCATCATCATCATCATCATCATCATCATCATCATCATCATCATCATCATCATCATCATCATCATCATCATCATCATCATCATCATATATATAAAAAGAGAAGTCCTGACTGACTCACTCATTCACTGACTCATCAACGCACAGCCTAAACTATTATTCAGAGATAGGAAGGAATTTTAGAAAGGATTTTTCGAAATTCCACCTCTAAGGGGATGAAACGGGGGTCCAGAGTTTGTATGGGAAAACAATATTAGTTAGACTATTTCATTCGAGACATCACAGGAGTACTCCTATCTATAAATAAGTAAACATGTGTTTCAGATTTTTTCAGAATTTAACCCCTAAAAGGGGGAAATGGGGTAACAAAGTCTGAAAATCAACATGGGTATCGTTTGTATGGTTTATCGGGTCGCTGATTACGAAAACAACAACGATTTTAAAATCCAACGTGGTGGACGTGAAAAAGGCTTTTCCAGAATTCAACCCCTTAAAAGGAGAAATGGGGTGACCAAGTCTGAAAACCAACATGGGTATCGTTTGTATGGTTTATTGGGTCGCTGATTACAAAAACAACAATGATTTCTAAATTCAACGTAGTGGACGGGAAATACTATCATCCCCTGTTGGGGTGCGATGGGGTTGAAATGTGTAAATATCAATACGGGTGTCGTTTTAATGGTTTTTTTGGACGTAAATTACGAAAATTGCATCGATTTTGACATTAAATATAGTGGACATGAAAATTCTTGAAAGTGTGTGTACCAGAGCAAATCGGCTTTAACAAACGGACAGACAGACAGCCATACAAGTGATCCTATTAGGATTCCATTTTTTCCTTTTCGCAATGATGATTAATAAGTCTCAGGGTCAGTCACTGAAAACAGCAGGAATTGATCTTAGGGGGGACTGCTTTTCGCACGGCCAGTTTTACGTAGCCTGCTCGAGAGTGAGCTCACCTAGCAGCCTGGTCGTGTTAACAGCTGAGGGCAAAACTTCTAATGTAGTATATAAAGAGGTACTTTAAGTATGAATTAAAAAAATTAATAGGTAATAGGCCCCGCCAAAGAGACTTTACCTGGAGATCAAATAATTGTACCTAAAACACTTCAAACCAGATTTAAACCAGATACGTTCTATAAAAAGTAGTACACAAAAACTAAATCTGCGGGTGAAACCACCGGCAGAAGCTAGTATTTAATAAATTTAAAAAGTGAAACTAGTGCTATTTGCACCAAGCCGTTGAAACATATTCCGAAAAAAAACATAAAATGAGAAACATACGTAATTGAAACACTTAAACATATCCTGAGAGCAAAAAACCTAGTTAAAATTGAATATTAATTCAAACTGTAACACCAAGTTATATAACACAATGTTATACAACATACAGATCGTGCCTAACTTTTAGGTTGCTCTAGATACGAGGCGATTCAACTAAAAGTTTGGTGCAATCTATACAATAATTGCATATCCTGAGAGCAAAAAACGTAAATAAAATTTTATTATAATTCAAACTGTAACACCAAATTATAAAACACAATGTTATTCAAACAGATCGCGCCTAACTTCTAGGTTGCTCTAGATACGAGGCGATTCAACTAAAAGTTTGGTGCAATCTATATCTACAATAATTATACAATAATTGTATAGATTGCACCAAACTTTTTATTGAATCGCCTCGTATCTAGAGCAACCTAGAAGTTAGTCACGATCTGTATATTGTATAACATCGTGTTATATAATTCGGTGTTACAGTTTGAATTATAATTAAATTTTAACTACGTTTTTTGCTCTCAGGATATGTTTAAGTGTTTCAATTACGTATGTTTCTCATTTTATGTTCTTTTTCGGAATATGTTTCAACAGCTTGGTGCAAATAGCACTAGTTTCACTTTTTAAATTTATTAAATATGATGTTGTGAAAGCCGGAAACTGGCAATATTACTCGTCTATGCTAATAACTTTTACAATGGAACTAAACCTCAAACCGCGAGAAAAAATTTGCTCTATAGAAAAGTTTCATACCTACTCGACCAAAATGTATGAAACAATAGTTTTTTTTTAACTTTTAAATTTATTTTTCGGAAAAAATATTTGTATGGACGTGTAGATTTCCGGTTTTCGCAACATCATTATCGTACTCTAAAATTGATGGCTTTCCGCCCCAAACTGTTATTAATAAACTAATAGTTAACGAAAAAAAAAACTTTTTGTATAAATTGCCTAATGTTTAAAAATAATTATATATTAAAATATTTTTTTAAATTTTCATGTATACTTTTTTATTTCTTTGTAGGTTGTCCGGGTGCTAAGTGTTGAATGCTAATCGGGCACAGATTTTCCTGAATAAATTTCTGACATTTGCATAATATCATTTCATTTTTAATGTATACATTATTAATTGAAATGATTAACTTGATAAAGTGCTTTTTTAAAATAACTATTTATGTGATAAAAATAAATGAATGTTGAATCTTAAATAGCAACAAACTCCAAGAATAAAAAATATGTTCTGTGAACAAACTGGTGTGAATAATCGTTTCTTTTGGCGTGTTGGAAAATAGCACACACTTAACATACAACCGTATCATAATTAAGAGACGGCCTCATATTTATGCTTTTGACATTATCAAAACCGAGTCTCCTTACACACAATAATAGCTTAAAATGAAGCGGTCTCAGTTTTGTGATTTTGGCAATACCAAAACCGAGTCGTATTCACACACTCAAAACCGAGGCGGTTTACAAACACCGTATGTTTAAACACATAAATGTGAGGCGGAGTCTCGCAATTGTGCACGCCTCGGGTTTGGGTGTGTTAGCACTTTTACCTTTTCACTTATATCTTTCGTTGTAAACGTGATAGACATACATGGAATAGACAGTTAGAGTGAGAAAACACTATGCAAGCTTAAACAATGTATAAGTAGTAAAAAATATGCATAGATCACTGAGGTCTCGCTTTTGGGTACTACACCGGGTGTAAATCAAACGCCTCACATCTAGGATTCAGCAAACAAGGGTGTTTTTTTCGCATATCGCCTTAATTGGTAATAAACATTTTGAAACTGCTCTATCAACACTCACTAACCTTATTATCTTTATAAGCTTTACTAAGCTCTGCTATGAGTCTGTCGACGGCGTCCTCTCGCGCCGGGGTCGTGCTCTGCAAGTTGCAACTACCCTCACTCTCACATCGACTAGAGGGCGGGTAGAGGGGCTCCGGGTCTAGAGGGGTCATCGTTTCGCCGAATACCTGGAGATACGGAAGTTTTTATTGTTATCAGCTGGAAATGAGGGTCCATTTTTTATTATTATTTATATATTTATTTACCAAACTTATACTATCATTACAGGACAGGTCCCAATGCAACAGGGGGTCTAAAAAGGCCGACTTGAGTGAATCATAAAATGATTTGAAAGTATGATAGAGTCGGAGTTTTTTCACGCTTGCAAAAGAGACGGCATTAGAACAGAATCATAATGTGATTCATGCAAAACGGCCTTTTTAGAGTACCAGTACAGTTAAACAACAATCTTCTATAATAAGAATATAAAACTATGGTACACACAATTTTAAAACAGCCTGTGTGAACTCGTTCAAAGTACAAGCAAATAATTCCACCCGACCAGTCATTTGGTTGAGCGCTCGCAGCGCCCGCGTGTACGGAGCGCAGTGTAGGAGGTTGGTCCGCGCGCGCGGCACCACCAGCAGCTCCGTCCGCCGCCGCCGCGCAATGTTGCTAACTTAGTGCTTTCGGCACTAGATCTAGTGCATTTCTTGATGTTTTAGCGCTCAAAATTCCATAACGGTGCCTAGTGCCCTAACTAGCGCATTTTTAAGTCTGCAGTTTATCACGCTCGTTGGTAAAAACAAAACCAATCAATGGCGCGTTCTGAAACACAGTTAAAGTTCATAACCCTTCCTCTGGGGTATTATCGATAAAAAGATAATCTAGTGCCAAAAAAAAAAAGAGTGAGCTCTATTACGTTCCATTTCATACTTTTTGCGGCGCAGTAATTAAAAAAAATAAAGAATGATTCCAACTCTGATTTAGACGACGATCTAATTTTGTAATAACAACTTAATATTCTCAATAAAAACATCTTTTAAAAAAAACTTTGATTGATTTTATTTATTTGGTGCTCTTTTATTAAAATAAGCACAACCCTAGTGCATTTTAGGGTCTGATTGGCGCATTTCTTACAATAGCAGTTGGCAACACTGCCGCCGCGTACAGTACGCATCCGGTACTTTCAGCTGCGCTTCTGCCAGCACGGCCAGATTGTGAACCGTCCCTCGCAACACTCGGAAGACGTACGAAGCAAGTGCTGCATCCCGTCTCACTTCCAACTTATTGTACCCAACCATTCCTATTTAACGGCTATGACGCCAAAATTAGAACTGCCAATAGGTAGCCTGTCACGCTGGCGTCAGTACAATACGTTACCTGGTTCATTTGATCAGAAGGGAAGTAGTGGTGTTTGACTAGTTGCAGTATCTGCCTCCGCCTGGACCCGTTACTGCTCGTCAGCCCGGCGCAAAGAAGTTTTCGAACCTGTGGTTACACACTCGTACAATTCTTAAAAAGATTATGTGATTTTGAGAAGGAATACGCTTGAGTCATTTTATTTTATATGAAGTATGTGGCTTAAGAGGGTATGCGAATTTTATTTTTGTCACTGTCACTCCAAGCGAAAAAACGCACAGTGCGAGAGGGGCGGATTCAGGGCAAGGGAAAAAAGTTGGTTTTATATTTTTATTAAAAAAACTAAACTAGCTAGCAACATTTCCAAAATAAAAAATCTAGATATTGTTGAAACCCATCTAATAAAATATGTTTGAGTACTATACATGGCTGCTACTCGTTAAACGAGGAGAAAAAGTGTGTTAGAAGACCTCATTTCAACAATTATTTCTATCGATGAAAGTTTATCCAAACATGTTTTCCAAAAACAAAACCCTAGATTATATAGTCAAAATGCATATAACAGAAACTGATTATAATTTTCCGTGTATTTCATGAAATACACAGAAAAGAAACACCCGTATTTTTTTACGTATCGCCTTAACATTGAATGACAGAGGGAAAAATACTGATATATGGGATCGTTGAGGCCTGAAAGAAGATGTAGTGACTAGAATAGAAAAAGGAATGCTTCGGTGGTTTGGACATGTAGAGAGGATGAATGAAAGTAGAGTGACAAAAGAAATTTATGGTGCGCAAGTGGAAGGTACAGCTCGACCAGGCCGCCCTAGAAGGACGTATGTTGACCAAATTGGCGACATACTGAAGAAAGGCAATGTCGAAAGTACCCGAATAGAAGAGATTGTATGACTAGATTGATGGAAGTGGAAGAGGCGAAAGAGGTGTGTCAGGACCGTAACAGATAGAAATCTGTAGTCTATACCTACCCCTCTGTAAGACAGGCAAGACAAGACAAGACAAGACAAATACTCTTTATTGTACACAAAAGTTAGTAAAATAAGGTAAAAGAACAAACTTATGAGAGAAGGTAACAAATGGCGGCCTTATCACTTATAGCGATTTCTTCCAGGCGTCACAGTACCTTTGCAGTCACATTTTGGCTGCCCATAGAGGAGTGTAGGAGTCCATTCACTTTATTTTCCGCATTATCTCTAACATAGATAGATAGATAGATAGATAAAAACTTCATTCAATGCCTCTTGCAAAAAAAAAAAAAACAAAAAGTACACATTTAAAGATTAAAATATAACAAATACATTATAATCCTTAAAATAATAACAATCTTTGACACAGAGGCTGAAAGGGCGCTGGCTCAGCATACGCCACAGAATAATCTATGACACTGATATTCTGCCAGTACCATGCATTAAAAAGATCTATGTCGGTTAATCAAATTAAGGCAATGTAGCCGAGTCTGAAGGCTTTAATTTTAGTTTTAGTGCTGTCAAAACTAAATTTTCATCATTGCAAAATAGTTCATAAGTGTGAAGAACAGAAGTTAAATTACTATGGAAAAATTTAAGTTTTAACAGCACTAAAACTAAAGTTAAAGCCTTCAGAATCGGCTTTATTGACCTTATAAAATTGTAATATATATAATCGGGTCTACCGCGATCAATTTTTACCTTTTTTACGAAAAGGGGACACCCGACGTTTCGAGACAGTTGCATGTCTCGTGGTCTACAGTTTCCCGTAGACCACGAGACATGCAACTGTCTCGAAACGTCGGGTGTCCCCTTTTCGTAAAAAAGGTAAAAATTGATTGCGGTAGACCCGATTATATATATTATAATGTGTACAAAACGCGAGAGTTTAAACTTATAAAATTGTATAACCAGAAGACAATTTCTACAATTACATATTAATGCTAATTCCTCTAACCTGATGATGGGCCAACATTCGCTGCAAAGCGTTGGCCCACTCCCGCGAGAGAGGCGCCAGCGTGAGGGCACAAACACAACCGACCACCACCGCCTGCTGGCCACACTCCACTCCCATGTGTCCGTTCTGGAAACAAGTAAGTTACAGTCAGCTAAGATACCAGAGGGCCTATTATGCCTTTTTAGTTGCCAACTGGACTGGGTGCCTATCATCAAAATGGTATTTTTATTTATTTATTTATTTATTGGTAAACATACAGTTTTCTTATAACATAATTACAATTTAAAATATTTATAGCACACCGTGCGTAAAATGACCACTTTACGCACACGTGCGTAAAGTCGGCATTTTCCGCACTTGTGCTATAAAAAATTATACGAAACTCGTGCGAGAAACTTTTTCTCGACTCGTGTGATTGCACTCACACTCGTCAGAAAACGTTTCATCGCTCTCGTATCGTAATGTACTATTAAAATATAAAACCAAAATCGTTTCCACAGAAATCTTAGTAGTAAAATTAACTAACGCACTTTTTTTTTAACAACAACACAAGATACTAATTATTAAAAACACACACAACAATCTACATAAACTACCGGCAAATAAAGAAAAAAAAACTGTAACATAATTTGAGACCAACTTCGTTCGTTTCGTAAACCTTGCGCCCACTACTTGTAACTGTAAGAGTACAAACCTGCGAGGTGTGTCCCAGTACACTGTAGAGTATATCCTCGAAGCTGTCCGGAGTGACCTCCAGCAGAACTCTCTCTTGTGTCTCCTGAGACTCGCACAGCGCGCCCACTACTTGTAGCTGTAAGAGTACAAACCTGCGAGCTGTGTCCCAGTACACTGTAGAGTATATCCTCGAAGCTGTCCGGAGTGACCTCCAGCAGAACTCTCTCTTGTGTCTCCTGAGACTCGCACAGCGCGCCCACTACTTGTAGCTGTAAGAGTACAAACCTGCGAGCTGTGTCCCAGTACACTGTAGAGTATATCCTCGAAGCTGTCCGGAGTGACCTCCAGCAGAACTCTCTCTTGTGTCTCCTGAGACTCGCACAGCGCGCCCACTACTTGTAGCTGTAAGAGTACAAACCTGCGAGCTGTGTCCCAGTACACTGTAGAGTATATCCTCGAAGCTGTCCGGAGTGACCTCCAGCAGAACTCTCTCTTGTGTCTCCTGAGACTCGCACAGCGCGCCCACTACTTGTAGCTGTAAGAGTACAAACCTGCGAGCTGTGTCCCAGTACACTGTAGAGTATATCCTCGAAGCTGTCCGGAGTGACCTCCAGCAGAACTCTCTCTTGTGTCTCCTGAGACTCGCACAGCGCGCCCACTACTTGTAGCTGTAAGAGTACAAACCTGCGAGCTGTGTCCCAGTACACTGTAGAGTATATCCTCGAAGCTGTCCGGAGTGACCTCCAGCAGAACTCTCTCTTGTGTCTCCTGAGACTCGCACAGCGCGCCCACTACTTGTAGCTGTAAGAGTACAAACCTGCGAGCTGTGTCCCAGTACACTGTAGAGTATATCCTCGAAGCTGTCCGGAGTGACCTCCAGCAGAACTCTCTCTTGTGTCTCCTGAGACTCGCACAGCGCGCCCACTACTTGTAGCTGTAAGAGTACAAACCTGCGAGCTGTGTCCCAGTACACTGTAGAGTATATCCTCGAAGCTGTCCGGAGTGACCTCCAGCAGAACTCTCTCTTGTGTCTCCTGAGACTCGCACAGCGCGCCCACTACTTGTAGCTGTAAGAGTACAAACCTGCGAGCTGTGTCCCAGTACACTGTAGAGTATATCCTCGAAGCTGTCCGGAGTGACCTCCAGCAGAACTCTCTCTTGTGTCTCCTGAGACTCGCACAGCGCGCCCACTACTTGTAGCTGTAAGAGTACAAACCTGCGAGCTGTGTCCCAGTACACTGTAGAGTATATCCTCGAAGCTGTCCGGAGTGACCTCCAGCAGAACTCTCTCTTGTGTCTCCTGAGACTCGCACAGCGCGCCCACTACTTGTAGCTGTAAGAGTACAAACCTGCGAGCTGTGTCCCAGTACACTGTAGAGTATATCCTCGAAGCTGTCCGGAGTGACCTCCAGCAGAACTCTCTCTTGTGTCTCCTGAGACTCGCACAGCGCGCCCACTACTTGTAACTGTAAGGGAATATTATTATGTCTTTGTAATATTCGTACATTCTTTATTTAATAACAATTTCACTTATTACCCACTGCTCAACTACATTGCTCAACTAATTGAGCAGTAAGACATAGTTTGTATTACCGAACATTTTATGCTCTATAGCTTCATTAACTAAATTATAGCTAAATTAAGCTTCAAGCCTAATTTATGTTTTCTTTTATTTTAAGTAATTGGTTTAAGTTATATTTATTATTTTTATATTTCATGATTTAGTAGTAATTTATAAAATTTAGCGTGTTATACTTTTTAATTTAAGTTTTTTTTGTTTCTTAGCATTGTAGTATTATGCGAGGGATATGTGCTCCTATAATTTGTATGACTCTGCAGGACTAATGTATAGTCAATAAGTAGATGTTTGTAATCGGAGTTTGCAGTCCTTAATAAATAAATAAATTATTTTTCAATGCATGAGCTCGTAAAGGCCCACTTTTTATGCATCAAAACCGAACAGAAAGTCGATTATTTTGCCCTAGGGCTTTATTATTATTTTTTTTTTATTTATTTACAATGGTTGGCTAACCTGCAGCCTTTCCTGTGTACCATAGACGTTATACTTTTTTTTCCACTGTTTAACGGCTCTGGATACAGTCCTTTTGAGCCTATTATAATTTAAAGTTCACAAGATTATATTTGTTTTCATTTCCTCACACTATGCATTGAAAAATGTAGTATGATACACGGGCGTAAAAGCAATAAATTACTCGGTTACGTTTAAAACACTCGCTACGCTCGTGTTTTAAATCGTCCTCGTAATTTATTCCTTTGCGCCCTAGTAGCATAAACTACTATTTTGCTCTACTGCTCTTGAGGCACTGGCCACGTATAATCTATTGATAAGACCTATTTAATATACTTTTCAATGCATGTGCTCGTAAAGGCTCACTTTTTATGCACCAAAACCGAACAAAAAGTCGATTATTTTGCCCTAGGGCTTTATTATTTATTTTTTTTATTCATTTACAATGGTTGGCTAACCTGCAGCCTTTCCTGTGTACCATAGAAGTTATACTTTTTTTTCAACTGTTTAACGGCTCTGGATACAGTCCTTTTGAGCCAATTATAATTTAAAGTTCACAAGACTATATTTGTTTTCATTTCCTCACACTATGCATTGAAAAACGTAGTATGATACACGGGCGTAAGAGCAATAAATTACTCGGTTACGTTTAAAACACTCGCTACGCTCGTGTTTTAAATCGTCCTCGTAGTTTATTCCTTTGCGCCCTTGTAGCATAAACTACTATTGTAGTATTCGAACATTCTTTATTTAATAACATTATCACTTATTACCCACTACTCAACTACATTGCTCAACTAATTGAGCAGTAAGACATAGTTTGTATTACCGAACATTTTATGCTCTATAGCATCATTAACTAAATTATAGCTAAATTAAGCTTCAAGCTTCAAGCCTAATTTATGTTTTCTTTTATTTTAAGTAATTGGTTTAAGTTATTTTTATATTTCATGATTTAGTAGTAATTTATAAAATTTAGCATGTTGTACTTTTTAATTTAAGTTTTTTTTTTTTTTGTTAGCATTGTAGCATTATGCGAGGGATATGTGCTCCTATAATTTGTATGACTCTGCAGGACTAATGTAAAGTCAATAAGTAGATGTTTGTAATCGGAGTTTGCAGTCCTTAATAAATAAATAAATTATTTTTTGCTCTACTTAGTTGATCAGTAGGTCATCCTGTTATAAAATCGAACATATAACCTACTGCTCTTGAGGCACTGGCCACTTATAATCTATTGATAAGACCTATTTAATATACTTATTTGTAATTGACATTGTTAATGTCACTGAGAGTGACATGAGAGTTTCATTGTCTAGTGTATTTACTGCGTAAATCCAGTCAGGAAGAAGCCTCGACTACAGTTTCGTTAAAATCTCTTGCACAGAGGATTCTCTCGGAGAAGTTGCACCAATTGCAAAGAAACTGAATTCAGATTCTTTTACTATATCTAACTACGTTCCGTGAACTTTGGACATTTATTACAGTGACAAAAAAGTACCACACAAATTGCAAAACCCTAGAATCGATGATCCAAAAACAGCTGAAAAGGAAAAAAACAAAATATACACATTATACCTTCTACAATTCACAGTCCACACTCCCGCGTTTCACCGAAGATAATTACGACCGGCTTGATGGGTGGTGAACGGACACAAATGTGGGACCCACAGCTTAAGAACAGACATCATGACGCGATCAACTCAGTTGTGGGCGTGGCCAAATGTCATACTGTTCCATTTCGCTATAAGGTGCACGCTCCATGAAACTTGCGAAGACAATACAATCGTGCCGATTTCGTCGCGGGCGCAAAATTGTAAACTTGTTTCAGGAGTAATCACCTTTTGGCAAGACTCTGGACGTTTTCAAACATTATTTTTGGTTATTATTAATCTAGATATACATTTTGCCTTGTATCAATATACACTTTTGGTAAAAAACCGTAAAATTAACATATTTTAGGGGTTTGTTAAGATATTGCTCAAATTTCACGATTTTTAGTTCGGACTGTTAATGGACTCAGCCTAAAACATTATAATAACAATCCATAGACACCCACAATGTGTTGACAGCGTTTGTATGGAGGTTTACGAGTAACGACGCCTCTTAACCTACCTTCCGAAGAACGCGGACCAAACACAAACGTGTCTGAGTCAGTGGTCGAGATTTTCAAACCAATCAACCACAAAGGCGGCCTTTATAAAAGAGGGTACGACAAAGCATAGAGTAAGTATTACTACGTATAGACTAGCAGTTCCCATACATCAGTTTGTAGCCACAAAGAAGGTGTAAAATTCTAACGAAATCTAGATGGCGTTACTAAATCCTCTAACAAACACGATGCTA
Source organism: Ypsolopha sequella (assembly GCA_934047225.1). NCBI lineage: Eukaryota > Metazoa > Arthropoda > Insecta > Lepidoptera > Ypsolophidae > Ypsolopha > Ypsolopha sequella. The sequence goes on along the minus strand of OW204005.1, from coordinate 21,250,673 downwards.
AAAAATACCGATTGGTGACGCTTGTGGCATAGCGATGTCATATTACACGAAAATAATTCCCACTTCGATAATAGATGGCGCTGAAATGTTCAATGTTAGTGTTGCCAACTTAGCGCCATCTAGTTTTTCTAAGCAAAGCTATCACAGCCATATGTTTACTTGATAGCCATGACTTGCACCCAATTAAACAAATTATGCTTATTTGCAACACTTGGCGACACCTAGTGTTGTAAGGGCGCATAAAAAATTTGCTACGCCTTGATGTATGAGAGTTGTCGGTCTATACGTAGTAATACTTAGTCTATGGACAAAGTGACATTACCCACTGCAGGCCAGCTCTCCCCGGCTCCAAGGTCGGCGGCACCAGCAGCGCCGAGAGACCTTCGGACAGGCGGGAGAGCAGCTCTTGCGGGAGACGACCCTCGTCTGGAACACCATCACCAAAGGTTAACTGGTAGAGAATGCTAATTAGCATTAAGTTCGCCTTTGTGCATTGTATATTTTTGTGCATAAAGAATAAAGAATTTTTGTGCATAAATACATACGGATAGGATTCAATAAATTCAGTACAAGCCGCGGCAAGTAAGTCTAGCGGTGAATGAAACCCGAAGTGGATAGCTGCGCATGGGGTCGCACACGCAATCATTATCTCTATAAATTATAATTGGGATGATATTTTGTTATGACATTTACTAATAAATAGTTATTTACGTACTGTAATAATACATTGATTCAGACAATGATTCCACCAATCATTTGATTTGATTACTAAACCCCGACCAGACTGTGATTTCACCTGTTAAGGCGATATGCGAAAAAAATACGGGTGTTTCTTTTCTGTGTATTTCATAAAATACACGAAAAAATTTAATAAATTTCTGGTATATGCATTTTGAATATATAACCTAGGGTTTTGAAATTGGAAAACATGTTTGGATAAATTTTCCTCTATAGAAATAATTGTTGAAATGAGGTCTTCAAACACACTTTTTCTCCTCGTTTGACGAATAGGAACCATATACAGAACTCAAACATATTTTATTAGGTGTGTTTCAACAATATCTAGAGATTTGATATTTGAAATTTTGCTAGCTATTTTAGTTTTTTAATAAAAATATAAAACCATTTTTTTTCCCTTTTGCCCTGAATCCGCCCCTCTCGAACTGCGCGATTTTTCGCTTGGAGTGACAGTGACAAAAATAAAATTCGCATAGCCTCTTAAGGAGGGCATTAGTTCTGCATTTTCATAGATTATATTCTGTGGTTTCTATAACAACTATGTCAATATTTTAGTACTCTTTTGGCCAGTTCTGTTTAAAGTGCGGTCGGAGTATAAAAAGGTTACCTATTAAATATTTGATGAATGCAATATGTTACCATCTCAAACTTTCCATTGGCTTCTGTATTAAAAAAAAAATTAAGTTCTCAATTACAGAAGCCAATGGAAACTTTGCGATGGCCACATACACAATACAAGATTTTGTTGAATAACTATTGAGTGAATTTTGAATTTAAGTGTTCTGTTTCGATTAATTTAAAAAGGCGGGTTTCGCTACTAGTTCACTAGATGTCGCTACTAGTATATATATTTTTTACACATCTTATTTTAACAAATTTAATACTTTTAATGAAAATCAATCAAAAGTTGGGCGTTTGAGAACAAGATCCATCGAAACCATTTTAAGGGTCCCACGAACGCGTTTTTAAAGTTAGTACTTCCAATTCATACAGAGAGATAACAGCTGCGCGTGCGCACCGCGGATACTGTACAAGCCTGAAATATTACCTCTATACTGTGAGACGACTGTAGCGAACAGTTGTAACGCCTCCGAGAGACAGTCGTGACTCGCCTTCATACAGAGAGATAACAGCTGCGCGTGCGCACCGCGGATACTGTACAAGACTGAAATATTACCTCTATACTGTGAGACGACTGTAGCGAACAGTTGTAACGCCTCCGAGAGACAGTCGTGACTCGCCTTCATACAGAGAGATAACAGCTGCGCGTGCGCACCGCGGATACTGTACAAGACTGAAATATTACCTCTATACTGTGAGACGACTGTAGCGAACAGTTGTAACGCCTCCGAGAGACAGTCGTGACTCGCCTTCATACAGAGAGATAACAGCTGCGCGTGCGCACCGCGGATACTGTACAAGACTGAAATATTACCTCTATACTGTGAGACGACTGTAGCGAACAGTTGTAACGCCTCCGAGAGACAGTCGTGACTCGCCTTCATACAGAGAGATAACAGCTGCGCGTGCGCACCGCGGATACTGTACAAGACTGAAATATTACCTCTATACTGTGAGACGACTGTAGCGAACAGTTGTAACGCCTCCGAAAGACAGACGCGACTCGCCTTCATACAGAGAGATAACAGCTGCGCGTGCGCACCGCGGATACTGTACAAGACTGAAATATTACCTCTATACTGTGAGACGACTGTAGCGAACAGTTGTAACGCCTCCGAAAGACAGACGCGACTCGCCTTCATACAGAGAGATAACAGCTGCGCGTGCGCACCGCGGATACTGTACAAGTCTGAAATAGTAACAATTAAAGAAATTTATTAAGGCTATGTGTAAAAAAAATACGGGTGCTTCTTTTCTGTGTATTTCATGAAATTCATGAAAAATTTCAATAAATTTCTGGTAAATGCATTTTGACTATATAATCTAGGGTTTTGAAATCGGAAAACATGTTTGGATAAATTTTCCTCGATAGAAATAATTGTTGAATTGAAGTCTTCAAACACACTTTTTCTCCTCGTTTGACGAATAGGAACCATATACAGAACTCAAACATATTTTATTAGGTGTGTTTCAACAATATCTAGAGATTTGACATTCGAAATTTTGCTAGCTATTTTAGTTTTTTTAATAAAAATATAAAAAATTTTCCCTTTTGCCTTAAATCCGCCCCTCTCACACTGCGCGATTTTTCGCTTGGAGTGACAGCGACAAAAATAAAATTCGCATAGCCTCTTAAACTCTTGCCACAAAAAGCCAGCGACGATACAACATCACCTTATTTTTAGCATTTTTATTGAGTTATTATTAAGGCTGGCACCGTCGTTCAACCAACCGAGCGAGATGGTATTCGGGTACATTGGGACCATAGCAGAACAGTTGATAATAAAAATTAATGACGATACTTTTACCTCATTTTTCCCACCACATAACTTTTAACCCACCAGTGCCCGTAGCACAGTGTTTAATACACGCGACGCGACTTAATTGAATCACAAGTGCGAGGAGCGTGACATACTTATTCCATCCATCAGCCTAGTTCGTCCACTGCTGGACATAAGCCTTTCCAGGACTTTGCCACTCCCGGCGGTCATCCTGGAAGAATTGCCCATACTCACACACGCTGGGCAGGCGGATTAGTGAGCACGGTGCCGGAACCCTCGCACCAGTGACGCCGTTGCCCGTCACCAGTCTGTTCCATATAAGGCCCGGCTATTAGGGATGGATATACCGCCATCCATCGGTCCCAAGCATGGTGGGCCTCCTGGTTTTTTGCCTGTGAGCTGTCCTCTTACTCTCCCCCGAATTACTTCGAGGGGGTCTCCAAGTAAGATGGTCCACAATCGAGCCCGGCATACTTATTAGTCGCACGTATTTCTGACTATACGTAGAAATCCTAGTTTGTACCGAGATCGAGGTGAAGTGCGACGCGAGGCGGGGAAAGCGTATTTTTTCTAGCCGTGGCGTGCACAGAACTTTTTGCTGAAAAAGCAAACAATTGGTCAAGAACAACAATAAAAAAAATATGAAAAAATTTAAATATCACTTTGAAAAAAAAAATATGTATGGCGCCAGGGTAGACAATGTCTACCCTAGAGTGAAAATTTCCTATACAATTTTTTTTTTTCAAAGTGATATTTTAATTTTTTTATATTTTTTTTATTGTTGTTCTTGACCAATTGTTTGCTTTTCCAGCAAAAAGTTCTGTGCACGCCACTGAAAGAAAGTTTCTAGGTAACCTAACCTAACCTAACTAGAAAGATTCTAGGTGCCAATATATTTCTGAAGTGTTATACGTATAATAAATAACTTTCAACCCTTCTCCTTCCCTCTCCACTGACCTGCCAGTAACTAATACAAATAGAGTTCTCACCTAAGTCCACGAGTACAGTGAGGAACTTGAGTGTGTCTCTGAGACATTCGGTTGAGATCTCCGGCTCACCCATGTCGTCCGGGGCCGCTTTGCATAGAACCTCTACTTCCTGAAATAATAGATATTGTGTTACAGATACACTGAAACTAATTTTTGTTAGCTACCCGTAATTAGTAAAAGTTTTGATAAAATTAAAAAAAAAACAAAATTCAAAATTATTTATTTATAACATTTAGTTAAAGACAGTATCGAATCCTCCTTTTAAGTTAAGGTGGATGGTCCAAGGCAATCTTTATACAAACTTGTGAGAACCAATAACGACGACAAATGTATTATTATTTAATTCTGTTACCTTTTTCCACACGTTCCATCAACTTTACACCCGCGAATAATCAGTTTTTTTAACAAACAAACTTTTTTAGAATCTAATTTTGTTATTTAAAACTTTTGTAATCCAATGTATGAAAGTTTTAAATTGCAAAATTAAACTGTTAAAACATTTTCGGTGTTACCACAAAACGGTGTTTAACTTTAGACAGTGTTTAACACTAGAGTGGACGCGTGGGCTACAGGTGTAGACCAGGGTATATTATTCGTACCTCTTTCTCAAACGCGTCACACTACTGCGCTGTTTTTCCGTGTATTCCTCGACTATGGACCCCCGCGTCGCTCAGCAGCGTGTCGCTACCCTCAGCACACGGACTTCAGAACAGAACGACTAATAAAGTGGATGGGCTGCGTATGTAGCCCGCGCGACCTTTCAGGGAATGTGATAAATCCCTATTATTTATGCAAAGATTGTACTAATATTTTAAGGATACTTTATTTCAGTGTAATTTTTGCATTTTAAATACTGTTTTATAACAAATATACTTATTATTAATATCTTTTTAGGAAATCATGGCGGCGTCTGCGTCTCATGTTGATTTTTCCAAAATTTCTGTTGTTTCGTTAAAAACTACCTAAAAAATTTATGATTTTTATTTTTTTATTATTAAACGATAAAAATAAAGATGTTTATTCATAAAATTAAAATCTTTTTCATTCTTCTTAAATATGACCCACAATATTTGCATTCAAAATGGGCTACAGATGTACCCCGCGCGACCGTTATAGGAGTCAATTAGGGCGCGCCTACTGTAGTGTTAAACCTGTTGCTGTCACTCTTTTACAATATGAAAAATAAGGTGACAACGACAGATTTAAAGACCGTCTAAAGTTAAACACAGTTTTGTAGTAACACCGTTTGTTTTTAAGAAAAACTGAATATTTGCGGGTCTAAAGTTGATGGAACGTGTGGAAAAAGGTATCGTCAATTAGGGCAGGGTTTCTCATACTTAAAGCCCCATGTACCCCTATTAAATTTTCAAGTCCCCTTTTAAAAAACTCGCCATAGAAGGATTTTTATTTAAATATAAAAGATAATACGGTCACAAAATAATGTTGTTAATTAGTTAATGTGATAAGATGGGCTTGTTTTTTGTTGCAGATTGAGTCTATTTTAAGAGCAATTTTGCTCAATTTTAATCTGAATTCGTGTTGCCGCGCGACCTAGAGTCAGTGACCATAAGGTAAATCTTGTCACGAACCCTCACGATTAACGGGCGCATGGCGAACCCCCAGGGGTTCGCGTACCCCACTTTGAGAAACCCTGACTTAGGGGACAACACGGTTTTTTCATAGTAATTCGAAGAAAAGCTTGTCCTCTATAAACCTGAATACCATTTATATCGAAACATTGCTGTATGATCTAATTAGGAAACAATAATATTTTTAGTAATAAAAACTAATTTATAACTTTGTGATCGAAAAAAAAACTTGATTGACCCATTGTTACCTTCAAAGCATCACCAAGTTGGGAGGCGAGATGCTGGTACGTCATCACGAAGCTTTTAAGGTTCTCATCGGAGCAGAGATCGTTCACAAACGTGTACGCGTGAAGTAGCTGCGTACTGTCGCGTTCTCTGTAGATTCGGAACGGTTGGGTTTAGAGAAACACGAAAAATGGGAGACTTGACTTTGAGTTACTTATCCTAAATGCCAAATTTGGCAATCGGTACAATGCGAGTGCATGACTGCTAACGGCGCCCATGGCAGAATTTCTTTTTTGACGGTAAAGTGGACGAAGCGTCGGGAATGTTCGCCTCCATCGACGGATAGACCGCCACCGTAGCGGTGTTTCCATTAAATGAAAAGACAAAAAATATTCACTGAGCCTTGGGAGTTTCTAATAATAGGTCATTTACTATGAAATTGCCGAAATTTTCTAACAGATCCATGAGTCATTCAATAGCTATTTCCGTTATTTGTTTTTTGTTTAAAAGTTGCTTTCCAGGTTTTATATCTAAATATTAAATTTTGTTTTTGTTTTCAGTTTAATTACAAAAACTAAATCTTCAAAGACAGTTCGTCCTAAATGTCATCCATTTCCATTCGTAATACTTCTTTTTGGGCTGACACTTAAATTAAAGTCACTGTTAGCTTTATGTTGTCTCATTCATACACAAATTTTTAAATAAAATTTGGATTTGTCACTCCTAAAAAAAATGCAAAAGCTTTTGTACTGAAAATGGAGTTCACTTTAAATTATCCATAGAAAACGGCAATTTCATAGTAAATGACCTAATATATGAACGAACGAACATGGCTGTGAAGCCACCTGGTATAATATGTATAAGTAATAAATGTAAGGGGAAAATATTGCCAGTCCATGAAAAGGTATCGATGCTAATCGCTTTGGATAGTTATGGATGTGAGGATTTTAAGTTTCCTGTTAATAACCCACTGTTACATAGAAAAAGAGAAAAAAATATAATTACTGTACCTCGAGTCACAAATTACTACGGCCAGCGGCACAGAAAATATCTTGTACCCAAAATCCACAATAGTATACCATATGAAATAAGAAGCTTAAGTAGTAAACGTGTATTTAAAACGAAATTAAAAAAAACATCTCTTAAATCAAGTTAAAGTCAAAATTGTTTCATAGAAGTAGAGAAATAACTGATTATTTATTTGTTTTTTGTTCTAATTAAAATCTAATACTTGAAAATTAAACAAGACTATAAATGTTCACATAAATAGTAAAAAGTAAAAGGGAGCTTTTTCTGCCTACAAACTATTATGTAGTTTGGTAGAATTATACACTAGTAGTTTATGCTACTAGGGCAAAAAGGAATAAATTACGAGGACGATTTAAAACACGAGCGTAGCGAGTGTTTTAAACGTAACCGAGTAATTTATTGCTTTTACGCCCGTGTATCATACTACGTTGCCTGCGACATGTAGATAACAATATTTATCTGTGAATTTCCAGACAAACACAACGTCACAGAATGACGTGGCTGTGGAGGATTCGGATGAAGGAGCTCTGGTTATTGATGAGGGGAACAAGGTACGTTTTACTGAACCAGTTTGTATGGAACCACTCTTTCATCAGACTGATGTAACATTTCCATAAGGAAGCATTTTCAGTTAGGTTGGAAATGGTTAATAGTAGTTTATGCTTCAAGGGCGCAAAGGAATAAATTACGAGGACGATTTAAAACACGAGAGTAGCGAGTGTTTTAAACGTAACCGAGTAATTTATTGCTTTTACGCCCGTGTATCATACTACGTTTTTCAATGCATAGTGTGAGGAAATGAAAACAAATATAATCTTGTGAACTCTCAATTATGATTGGCTCAAAAGGATTGTATCCAGAGCCGTTAAACAGTGGAAAAAAAAAGTATAACATCTATGGTACACAGGAGAGGCTGCAGGTTAGCCAACCATTGCAAACAAATTAAAAAAAAAATAATAATAAAGCCCTAGGGCAAAATAATCGACTTTCTGTTCGGTTTTGATGCATAAAAAGTGGGCCTTTACGAGCACATGCATTGAAAAAATATGTATGAATGTTCATGTGAAATAAACGTTTATTATTATTTCATTATAACAGTCTGTGTACTCACATGACGGCCTTCCTGAAAGTCTTCATAGTGCAGCACAAGTAGCTGTGAACATCTGCTTGCCTGATGGCCGCGGCGCCGCGCGTCGCTCCAGAGAGACAAAGCAGGAGCCGGCATACTTCCACACCGCCGCAGCCACCGTCCTGGATATCAGTTGAATTTTAGTATAACCCGGAGCAATACAGAAAGGAATCTTAGCGCCCATCATCATCCCCTCTCACTCGCACAGTATATCTGTCTTCAGTCGCACACCTACGTACTGCATGCAAAAAAAATAGTCTGGATTTGCCGCTCAAGCTTACTCCACGCGTCTACTTTCCCAACACATTGTTACTTGTTTCTTGTTCAATTTCACTCGTTCTTGAACTGGACTAGTTCAAATACAATTGCTAGTCTAGGCAGTATAGGAGCAAAAATTTTTTTTTTAAATTTCGTCGTTGGTGTCAGTACACATTGTTCCTGATCATTAACCGAGTCTGCAGTATGAATTCTGGCGGTTAATTAAATTTCACCTTGTATATTAAAATAGACCAAAAATATTACAAAAAAAATATTAAAGAAACAACTTTTTATGCTGTCTGTATCACTGAGCAATAAAATCACAGGTACATGCCGCCAACAAGGTCAGCATTTAACTACTCGGACCGCAATGTGAGGATAGCTTAATGTGATAGAGTTGATTTTGGTTTCAGACCTATAAGGTGGGGTTCACATGGTTTTAGGGATGTCAAATATACAGGATGTTCGGAAATTCGACCTTGAAAGGAATTTAACTAGAGATCATTTCCAACAAATTGGGCCCTATCAACTAGGGGTCGAAAATGAATGGCCTCCGAGTTACGGAGGTTTTTAAGATATTTTACAAACTTTCAGACTGGTAACCAAAAACAAATAATTTAAAAATAACTACTCCTCTTTCGGCACTTTTTTGTTATTTTTCAGATTAATGATAAACGAGTGACCTTTAATAAAAAAAAAACATGCCCTGAATTCCCAATTTCTTAGAAATAAAAGGTCTTAAGTGGAATGAAGACCTTGTTTACTTTGCAATTTTTGCATTATCGACTTGTTTTACTTGAAAAAAAAAATTATCATTTTCGACCCCTAGTTGATCAGCATTATTTGTTGGAAATGATCTCTAGTATAACTCCTTTCAAGGAATAGGTCAAATTTCCAAGCATCCTGTATAAGTCTTAGTTGCGAAGTAGGAAGCGTGTCCGAGTTACACCACTCGGAGTATCAACACATATTATTTTTAAGAGTGCATTAATTATTACATCATAATTTTCGAAAAGTAGCATTTTGTGTGGGATTTCAACCTGGTTATTCAGTTCTCTCAATCACACAGAAATATCAAATCAATTTGGACAACAAAAATATACAAAGAATTTCAAACCACACCTTTAAACTAATCAAATGTACGACAAACTCCTTAGTATCAACTGTCCTCATAAGTGCATATATTGCTGGCAGGTTCCCATAGCAGACATTAACTAGGACTGTGAGCGACTTCTGCCCAATTGTCCGATGTGTTGTCTCAGCCATCGGTTGTGTGATCCAATCGGTTAGCTGCTTCATAAGGCTGGCGAGGTAGGATTCCTGCCAACTTATCTTTATGCCATAAGAGATGTCCTGGAACGAGAAACTAAATTTTAGGAGCTTGTTTCCTTAAGAGGCTATCCGAATTTTGTCACTGTCACTCCAAGCAAAAACACGCTCAGTGCGAGAGGGGCGGATTCAGGGCAAAAGCGAAAAATGTTAGTTTTATCATTTTTATAGCTAGCAAAATTTCAAATATCAAGTCTCTAGATATTATTGAAACACACCTAATAAAATATGTTTGAGTTCTGTATATGGTTCCTATTCGTCAAACGAGAAGAAAGTGTGTTTGAAGACCTCATTTCAACAATTATTTTTATCGAGGAAAATTTATCCAAACATGTTTTCCAATTTCAAAACCCTAGATTATATAGTCAAAATGCATATACCAGAAATTTATTAAAATTTTCCGTGTATTTCATGAAATACACAAAAAAGGAGCACCTCCATTTTTTTGCATATCACCTTAACCAATCCCATGTTCCCAAAAATGTCCAAATATTTTCGCCATTTGAAAATCGTTGTGCATTGTTACTACCCAAACAAAATATTTATGCGCCAAAATAGGACATGAGATGGGTTAACGGATGATTCTCTAAAAGTAACTTCAATATACACACCTGCATCACTGAGAGTAACTTAATCTTCTTGTCATTTGAAATGGCGTCAGACAGTAACCTGGATAATATTGGCATGAATCTGGAACAGACAAGAAAACCTGAAGCAAGAACAAGGTATGACAACAAAACAAAAGAGATAAATAACCAGGCCCAGCGCAAACATTTCAGATTGTCATCATCTCTCACATCCCTGTAACAGCTCAGGTAAAAACAGACATAAGTCAGATAACTGGCTGATCTATAAATAACATAATCCCATTGAGACTATTGGCTCACAAAATTCATTGTAGTATAATCCCCGCAAATTCCTAATGAGCTTGGATGTCCTTTATTTTCGGCCGCTTGGTACCATTAGCATCGTTAGCATCGCTGTCGAGTTTATTTTGTTTTTAGATCTAGATATACATTAATGGTTTTGTCTCTTAATCAAGGGCAGATCCAGCCTGCGAGCCAGGGTGGGGTCACAGGCTCTGGATTAGTCCAAATATATAACAAAATTTTGTGCAATTTTAGGTAGATTTAGCGTGTCTGTATTCTGTATAGAAAAAAAAGTTGAACTAGGCCTAGGGGGCCCCCCATGACCCCCCCTCCTGGATCTGCTGTTGCTCTTAATGTCTATGATCCCAAGTTAGTGAATACTAGCAATATTCATTTTGTAATTCTAAGTTCATCTAGTAAGTAGTCATTTAAGATATAATTAATAAGTTAAATTGTAAATATATACATATTTTGATCACCTTCTGTATTTTGTTGTAGAAACTACAATGTAGATCATAGCAATCATCACAAGGATTTACAGGATACGAAATTCCTCGAATTTTTTTTTCATTAATTTAGTGCTTTGGTTTATGACGTGACTTTGGCGAAATTAAGAAGGTAGTAGTCCCTAATATTGGTAGTTAAAAGTCAAACCATTTAAAGAATTTGGCTGCATTGCCACTATTGACAATTTTTTGATGAACCGTTTCTACCTAGGCTAGCCAAAAATTCTGTTTCTCATAAAAAATGGTGTCTAAATCTTTGGAAAGAAGACCCTGTCATTTTGGCACACAGAAGAATGAAGAAGAATCGGTCAATTGTTTGATAGTACGGTAGATAAATTTTCTTGTTATACTGAGCGACTTTCAAAAATTTGAAAATTTCACTTGGTGTTTTGTAATACTTGTGTAGCACTATTATTGCGATATGATTCTCTTTGATACGCCATACCATGTCTTCAGCTGGGATTAATGACATCAAGTGAGGTTTTTATAGAATACAGAAGCCTATTTATGAGTGTGGTCATTAGATTAAACAAAATAAACACACTCAGCTATTGTGAGTAAGCCGGTTATATAAATAAGCAGAATAAACAACCACCATAGTACATACCATGGTGGTTTATAGTGGAGTGAAGTTAGCTGCACAATCACATTTAACAGGCAATTTTTCCCCACAACGTTTGACTTTCTTGAGGGTCATGACTGAATCGTGGGTGTTTATAGTGGAAAATAGTAGTTTATTGTGATCTGATGACCGTACCCTTAGTCATTTATTTATTTATGTACAGAAAATAATTAAACAATTGACCATCAAGTCACAAAATTTTATAAATATTTGAATTTAAAAGTTAGGGATAGTAATTTTGGCCAGACCAGGCATCATATCAAGTTGAATTCATGGGTTCAAAGATTAGGATATTTGTAGGAAACTGTAAAATCATAGATACTAGGAGATCGAAAAGCAAAATAAGTAACACCAACTTGTAGGTATGTGTTAGAGCATGCCGCGCACTCGAGTCCATAGAAGCTCTGGCCAGGACTGCTACCCCGGCCCAATGTGGACCCCTCCCGTCTGACATGACCCTCCATAATGAGCTGAAGAACGCACACACCTCGGACCGACCAGGGGAGAATATTGAGAGGTCACAAGACGATGCGATCAGCTAAAAACATAAGTTTTAGAATGTTAGTGTTTTTGGTTGTTGAATTAAATACGTC